>CAWUFW010000536.1:1752500-2952500 GCA_963921515.1 Calotriton arnoldi | reverse complement strand
TAAATTGGATGGTTATCTCCTACACCAATTAGGTACATAAGTTCATTTCTATAGCATAACATCAATAGCATCCATGATTACAGTTAACCTGAAACTTTACATCAAACACGGGAAATCTTAACATGAATATATGTCAGATATTCTGGGCAGTCACTGATTTTAAATGCCCAGAAAATATTGTAATTCATTATCGATATTAATCCCCTGTTCAACCGCATGTAATTTGAGAATCCAGCGTGCTTCAGCCTGCCGTAGTCTCAATTCACGATTACCCCCCCTGCAATCAATAGGTACAGTTTCTATGCCGTGAAATTTGAATGATAGCTGTTTCTGTTGCTCTATACATTCCAAAGCATGATGCACTATAGGGTATCTCTCATCCATATTTTTCAATGCTCTAAAGTGTTCAGAGATACGTACTTTTAGATTCCTAATAGTACTTCCTACGTAGATCTTAGCACACTTGCATATTATGATATAGATCACATACTTTGTATTACAATCTATATGTTGATTAATATAGTGTTTTCTAGTGCCATTATGTTGAAAATCTAGTGTTCCTGAAAGGGCAAATTTGCACATACTGCAATTTCCACATTTGTGGAATCCCAGGTTATGTTTGTGTAACCAAGTCAGATTCCCCTTGTTCTTGTTAGGATAGCTAGGGCTAATCATATTGCGAATTGTTTTGCCTTTACGATAAGTCAAACTAGGGCACTTCGTTATGTACTTGTTCAATTCTGAGTCTGTAGTTAGCAGATTCCAGTGATGTTTTAGGATGTTAAAAACTTTGTGTGACCATGGATGGTAGTTGGCGACCATTCTAACTGGTTCTATTTTTCGAGTTGTTTTATTAATCCGAGGCTTAAGTGTCTCAGTCCTCGCAAGTACATGGGCTCTCATTTTTGCTTTATCAATGACTTTGGCCTCATAGCCCCTCTCCAAAAATCTCCGTTCAATATCCATGGAACATTGAAAAAAGTCTAAATCTTTACTGCAATTTCTACGTGCCCTATAAAATTCCCCATATGGTATCGAATTGATCTGTATACTTGGGTGGGCACTAGCTGCATGTAAAACGGAATTGCAGGCTGTCTCCTTTCTATACATTCTACTGTTTATGCTGTCATTTTCTACAAACAATTCAACATCCAGGAACACAATTTTCTCAGTACTGTGAGACATAGTAAATTTCATATTGTACATGTTGGTATTAAGGTACCCAAAAAAATCATACAGTGCACTCACACTCCCGGTCCAAATTAAAAGACAATCATCGATGTATCGACCAAAGTACACAATATAGTCATGCCATGCGGCACCAGAGGGGCCGCAGACATGCGCCGCCTCAAACCTCCCCATAAAGAGGCAGGCAAACGACGGCGCAAATCTGGAACCCATCGCAACCCCGCATGTTTGCTGGTACCATTCTCCATCAAACAGGAACACATTATGTTCTAAAATCATTTTGGACATTGTTATGATCATTTCAGAGTGTTCCAGAAGTTCCACTGGTCTCTTATCAAGAAAATGGCGGAGTGCTGACAAAAATGTTAGAGCGGAGGCCCCGAGGGATCCTCCCTAGTTTGATATACTCCTTAAGTGTTGCCCCATCCCACCATTTTCCAATCTCTATCTTTTTGAGTCTCTCTAATCTCGAAAACTTAGCTTTTAGGCCTTCATTGGGCCTAACATTACCCTGGGTCACAGCTTTATTCACTGATATTCCTGCATTAAGATTTTTAAAAAGCTCTTCAGCTACTTTGCTTCTTTCACTCCTAGAGCACATATTTACCAATATTTTACAATACAAGTAGTACACTACCCGCTGCAGCCCCAATAAATACTTAAACCAAAAACAGAACAGGCAGTAGGGGAAATCCGCGCAGGGGAGTGATAACGGTAGCTCCAAAGGTATCCTATTAAGTGCTAGTGCTCAAAGGTCACCATGCAACGACCATGCAACGACCACCTCACGTTGCAAATTGTAGACAAGATTGCCCACTAGAGTACAAAATAAATAATTGGCAGCCCGAGCAGATAGCATGCATGTAGTAGTAGCAAAGAACTTGCTAAGAAGTTCGATAATCTAGTGAGGCAAGATTTACAAATTGGTGGCAGTAGATCATCTCTACTTAGTGCAACCAGTACTACTTCATCCAGTATTTTATCAGTGACAGAAGAGGAGAGAACAGTAGAGGGAGCACCCAATGCAGCTATGGGCAATAGTTTTTTACGCGAGGTTCAACGTATACGTATCGGAAACAAGGAGAATGGCAACAGACAGAGAGAAGATATGCGAGGAAGACCAAGAGAGGGAGCAGGGGGAGAGGCAGACTCAGAAATAAGGGACAGAGTGAACACTCGCTCATGGAGCAAGGGCAAACAATAGTTAACGAGCCAAATAAGATCCAGGTCATTAATCTATCCAATACCACACTTTCCCCTGATATGATTTCTGTCCTTAGTAAAGGAATGAGTTTCTGTCCGACTAAACAATGTGACATGAATGATGTAAAAATAGATCTATATAAGTTCGTGAGGAACTTGAAACTTACATTTTTTTTTGCCTCCAGTACGCTGGCTAATAAACAATGTACACCAGATTTCATTGTTGGTGATTTATCAATCCAAGACATTAGAGATACGACTTTACTTTTGTCGATTACAGAAGATGAGCAAGACCCTATAACTATGCATAGGGTCCTGCAAGACTTGGAGTGTATTACTGATCTAAGTGAAGATAGTGGCCTGAAGCCTAAATCTAAATGGGTACCTCACTTAGCCTCTGGTAATAACATTGATGCCTTTTATAAGGTTGTTAGTAAAGAGTTGGATAAATTTGAGAATTCAATGAACCAACGTAAACGCTGGCCTCGTGTTGATAACTTAACATCTAAAGAAAGAATTGCACTCAACCAAATTATGTCTGATGATACAATCATTATAAGGGAAGCAGACAAAGGGGGCAACATTGTTGTTATGGAAAGAGACTATTATGAGAGTGAAATCAAGAGCCAACTTAACAACACTCAGTGTTATAAAAGCCTATCTAACAACCCTGTTTTTGGAATCATGAAAGTAATCAATGAACAGTTGAAAAAATGGAACACGACAGGGTTATTGAATGATGATGAATATCGGTACTTATTAATAGATAGACCTAGATACCCCTGTTTATATTCTGTACCTAAAATCCATAAAAACGCCACTGCTCCTCCAGGTAGGCCGATAGTGTCCGGCATAGGAGGCCCTACGGAGAGAAACTCTGAATTTGTGGACACATATTTACAACCATATGTCAACAATTTACCCTCCACGATTAGAGACACCAAGCACATCCTGAATACAGTCATGGATATAGTATGGGATGAGTCTATGATTCTTGTAACATTGGATGTGGTGTCTCTTTACACCAATATTTTACATCAGCAGGGGCTGTCAGCACTCCGCCATTTTCTTGATAAGAGACCAGTGGAACTTCTGGAACACTCTGAAATGATCATAACAATGTCCAAAATGATTTTAGAACATAATGTGTTCCTGTTTGATGGAGAATGGTACCAGCAAACATGCGGGGTTGCGATGGGTTCCAGATTTGCGCCGTCGTTTGCCTGCCTCTTTATGGGGAGGTTTGAGGCGGCGCATGTCTGGGGCCCTCTGGTGCCGCATGGCATGACTATATTGTGTACTTTGGTCGATACATCGATGATTGTCTTTTAATTTGGACCGGGAGTGTGAGTGCACTGTATGATTTTTTTGGGTACCTTAATACCAACATGTACAATATGAAATTTACTATGTCTCACAGTACTGAGAAAATTGTGTTCCTGGATGTTGAATTGTTTGTAGAAAATGACAGCATAAACAGTAGAATGTATAGAAAGGAGACAGCCTGCAATTCCATTTTACATGCAGCTAGTGCCCACCCAAGTATACAGATCAATTCGATACCATATGGGGAATTTTATAGGGCACGTAGAAATTGCAGTAAAGATTTAGACTTTTTTCAATGTTCCATGGATATTGAACGGAGATTTTTGGAGAGGGGCTATGAGGCCAAAGTCATTGATAAAGCAAAAAAGAGAGCCCATGTACTTGCGAGGACTGAGACACTTAAGCCTCGGATTAATAAAACAACTCGAAAAATAGAACCAGTTAGAATGGTTGCCAACTACCATCCATGGTCACACAAAGTTTTTAACATCCTAAAACATCACTGGAATCTGCTAACTACAGACTCAGAATTGAACAAGTACATAACGAAGTGCCCTAGTTTGACTTATCGTAAAGGCAAAACAATTCGCAATATGATTAGCCCTAGCTATCCTAACAAGAACAAGGGGAATCTGACTTGGTTACACAAACATAACCTGGGATTCCACAAATGTGGAAATTGCAGTATGTGCAAATTTGCCCTTTCAGGAACACTAGATTTTCAACATAATGGCTCTAGAAAACACTATATTAATCAACATATAGATTGTAATACAAAGTATGTGATCTATATCATAATATGCAAGTGTGCTAAGATCTACGTAGGGAAGTACTATTAGGAATCTAAAAGTACTTATCTCTGAACACTTTAGAGCATTGAAAAATATGGATGAGAGATACCCTATAGTGCATCATGCTTTGGAATGTATAGAGCAACAGAAACAGCTATCATTCAAATTTCACGGCATAGAAACTGTACCTATTGATTGCAGGGGGTAATCGTGAATTGAGACTACGGCAGGCTGAAGCACGCTGGATTCTCAAATTACATGCGGTTGAACAGGGGATTAATATCGATAATGAATTACAATATTTTCTGGGCATTTAAAATCAGTGACTGCCCAGAATATCTGACATATATTCATGTTAAGATTTCCTGTGTTTGATGTAAAGTTTCAGGTTAACTGTAATCATGGATGCTATTGATGTTATGCTATAGAAATGAACTTATGTACCTAATTGGTGTAGGAGATAACCATCCAATTTATGGGCATACTAACTTAACAGAAATGTATAAAGGTGACATTTTACTAGACATATGTGCTGAATCAGTATGTAGTAACTGTCCCCTAATCTCCTTACTGCTGAATTAGATTGTATTTTATTGCTTTATTTGTGTGTTTTCTTTCTGTTCTCTCTCTACTCTTACTAATTGCTTTCCCTATATACCAAAAGCCCTTGGGATTGGATATATCCCTTCCTTAGAGGGGTTCTAGAATTTGAGTTAGTCTACTAAGTTCTTTTCGATGCAATCATGGTGTGATTGACCAATTGGGGTCAGAAGCATTTGAACTACAAGTAGATTTATCTATCGACTGAATCTCTAATCCTTTTGGATTTTGTTAGGGGAGCGTTATGGATCGTCTACAATAATATACTCGTTTCATAAAATCATTTTGTACGAAGTAATATGTAGGAAATATTGAGCCCTTCTCTTTTTATTATATCGGCCGGGTCCTTTTTGTTATTCGTTACTAAATGTAAGGCTAACATCGAAATCTTGGTAAACTTGTATATAAATTACACGTTCCAATATGGCGTAGGTTTAACTGCTTACGTAGTACTCGAGTTAGTGCGAGTGAACTTGTGGTCTGTCTTTGATCTCTATACTTAGAGGCTATTTAACATATAGCTCTAAGATGGCGCGTGTTCTGAACGCTGATACTCTTATACGAGGTCCTTCTACGGATGAAGTCGGCTTTAGGTAAGCTGCTGGATATAACGTGCGAGTGTCGTCAATGGGAGGCTATGCTTAGAGTTTCAAGCTACGCTGGTTTATTTAGTATAAGTTATTTTTGGTCTGATTAGATATATAATTCTACTGCATAACGCAGTCGTTGGGGCGGTGATTTTAGGGTTACACTTTTTCTATAAATCTTTGTAATTTGTTTTGCCCTTCAGATGCGGAGGTAGTGACTTGATCCTCTTGTTTTTCGCAATAGCTTCCCGTAATATGTTCAGACTACGATATGCCTTTTATAATGCGGAGGTAGTGACTCGATCCTCTTGCTTTTCGCAATAACTTCCCGTAATATGTTCAGACTACGATATGCCTTTATAATACCAAGACCTTTTATGAAGTCGGGTTCCTCTCAAGAGACCCCATGTTTATTTTATTAGAATTGGATATTATGGTCATGTCTACCCTAGTTAAGGCCTAGACACCTATTGAGAGAGTTGCACTTGCTTCTTCTGAATTTCGTTCTTATACCCAATATATAGGATATGTGGCTGACCGTGATGAATTTTAATTTATACTACTGATCGTTGGACTATGGGTGCTATTAGAAGAAAGGACACATTTTAACTTTAGGTATGAATTGTAATTTTTCCTTTATGAGTGCATAATTAATCATGCACGTATATGTGATATCTATTATAGTTATTACTATTCGTTTATAAATGGATATAGTTCAGGATCTTAGGTGTGGAATATTATTGTATTTTAATTTTAGGTGCGCTTATCGAATCATGTACTCAATCGAGAAAATTTAGAAGAGATCTTATGAAATCTTGGTCATTTATATAAATCCTTAGTATAGTTGTACCACCAACTACAAAGCTTAAATTGGACTATACTTTTCTTGTTATTATAACAGACATTAAGGAATCATGTACCCTTAATTTTATAGGTTTTCTACGACCTTTTTCTTGATGCGACCGTCAATTATTTAAGTGTTCTTGTAATACTGATCTTTGGTAAGTGTTAGTCAATTTGACTTAGCATGCATTAAGGCGCATGGGTGTTTATTATCTTAAGTTGTATTAGTCTTGCTGATTTTTATTTGAGGTATCAGCATGTCTTAATCTTTTTCCCTTCTATTTTCCTTTCTATTTTGGGAATGTATATTCACTTTGGAGGTGATCTTCCTTTAAAATTTCCTGGCACTTGGTACTATCTATACTCTCAGGGACTTTCTGAGTAACAGATAGTTGCCCTGTTCTGTTGACTTGGAGATATCTCACTTGTAGTATAAAGTACCATGTTCACTGCATTGGTGGTATTTACATTATGGGAGAAGAATGTATATTTTCCCATATGTTTTAAACAGAGTACTGTATTGTAATTAGGTCATTCTTTCTTGTTTTAGCCCTGATGAAGTCCTAGGCGTATAGCCGTATGGACGAAACACGTGTTGGCATGGCTTGTGTTTTAAAATCATGTTGCTAAAGAAGATGGATACCAGTGAATGATATCTTGTCAACTTGGAATAAACAAGAAGAATACACTCAGGACTGATATTTGGACTTTATTTGCTACTACTACATGCATGCTATCTGCTCGGGCTGCCAATTATTTATTTTGTACTCTAGTGGGCAATCTTGTCTACAATTTTCAACGTGAGGTGGTCGTTGCATGGTGACCTTTGAGCACTAGCACTTAATAGGATACCTTTGGAGCTACCGTTATCACTCCCCTGCGCGGATTTCCCCTACTGCCTGTTCTGTTTTTGGTTTAACACTTTATTTTATTCACAGGCTTAAGGGAATAGCCAGAAAATTAAAGTACCCACCCCTCGCTTTGATATGAAAAGCTCTGGTGGCAAAAAGCAAACAAAGCAAGTGAGCCGACTCCTCCCTAGAAGAGCTCCATTCATCCTTTCACCCTTCCATCCACCCACTGATATTGGCAATTTCACCTTTACGTTCTTACATCCATTCATATTTTCATGCATCAGTCAATCTTCCCGGGGTGTGGCTTACGAACATGGCCGAGTAGACGCTTTTCATTTGAGCTCCGTGCGGCGGCCTGCATTATCTCACCATCCTGCATAATCCTGACCTCAGCAATCAATAGACCGGTGGCACGCAGTGGTGTAGATCTGTGCTCGTGGAGTTCGGGACACAAGACGAGTGGGGGCTGCAGCACAGCGACGTAGTGAGGTAGTCGAGGTCTCGGGAGACGCGAGGCGCCATCTTGGGCCAGCGCCGGCGGCTGGACTGGAACGCCAGAGACCCGCGGATCGACTGGGAAGGCCCGGGCTCATCGCAATCATAGCTGGCCATCCGGGGACTGAGGTCGGCGGTCCTGACATCTTTGGGGAGGCTGGAGGAACGGCGGAACATAACAGAAGCTGCGGCCGCCCCCGAGACATCGTACCAGGAGACGGTGGAACGCGGCAGCTGCCGAGCAGTGAAGGTGGGGAAGAGAGGAAGTGTGCCGACGGCCGGATATAATTGGAGCCGTGTTCCCCAGTCCCCGCAGTGAACTCAAGAGCTCACATATGCGGTGCTCTCCCCTGGGCTGCTGGTGAGGTTAATAGGCAGCGACGGCGAGGCCCCACTGGGACAAGTCTGTTAGTGCTGGGTCGGACTAATTTGGAGGGACGGCTTGGAGGCGGCGGGGCAATGGCAGGGCCGCGGACTGCAGGACTGGATGCTTAAGCTGGGGGGCTGTTCAACATACCTGATACTTGGCTAATAGGGTGTAGTTGCCTTCTTCCCGCACTGAGGAGGGAGCCATTGGTCTGGAGGGGCCCCTTGGATTACAGGGAGTACACGAGGGCACAGGTCAACTTTTGGGGGCTTTGTTATGCACCTGGCTCCCTGAAGGCACTAGCACAGATGGCTGGACAGTGAAGGCGCGATCATCCCAGTGGAGGGTACCGAGACGAGGAGAGTGAGTGCTGTCCCTCGAGCGCCTGGTTGGGAGGCCTGTGTGCATCAGGTTTCTGATAGCCGGGGTGCTACAGACCACACTCCCGGAGGGAAGTGCGACCCAGCCGTCCACAGACATGGGGAAGGACAGAATCCACAAACAAATAAAATCTCCAACTATGCACAGCCACTGGTGCAACGTGAGGACAATAATGGTGATGACCCGGTGCCTTCGGGTGGATAGGATGGCGGTCTCCCCACGCTGGTGGATGTGATCCAAGCCATCCAATCGACCAGGAACGACTTGGCCAATAGAATTGACTCCGTGGCTATAGACGTCAACTTACTCCGGGCCGATCTGCGGAAAGTGTCGGACAGAGTAGCCACCAACGAGAAGGATGTTAGTACAATACAGTCCGAGGTCAAGTCCCTCAGTGCTACAGTGATTGACTTAAAGAGGCAGGTGGTGCACCTGGGCGAGAGGGAGGAAGACTCAGAGGGGAGATCGCGTAGGAATAATTTACGTTTTGTGGGGTTCCCCGAAAAAGCAGAAGGCCCCTCCACCGAGTTATTCCTGGAAGAATGGCTCACTAAGGTGATCGCTCCCAAGACCCTCTCCAAATTTTTCAACATCGAGCGCGCACACAGGGTGCTTGTTCCTCCCCCAAGGCCGGGGGCGCCACCGAGGGCTATTATTGCCAAACTGTTTAATTACAGAGATAGAGACTACCTGCTGCAGTTGTCACGAAACCGCGGCCAGTTCCTTTTCGAGGGCCATTCTATCTCCATATACCCGGACTATACGCAGAAAGTACAAGATCAACGGAAAACGTACATAGCGGGCAAGCGCAGATTGCGGGAGTTGAACTTGAAATACAGCCTCATGTTTCCCGCGAAACTGCGGGTTGAAAACGAAGGACGCACTCTTTTCTTCCATACAGCTGGGGACGCTTCAGAATGGTTGGATGCCAGGGGACCGAGAGGACGACGGCTGGTGTCATCTACGGAACCATCTGGAAGTTGCACCATGCCAGACACACCGGAAGACCGTTGGCGGTCGCAAAGACAACTACAACTGGCCTCACAGAGGGACCCTGGCCGTATCCAGGTTCTTCAGGATGGCACATTGCACACATCCGACACCAAGACTGTTCCGGAGTCTATTGTGGTGACTCAGGACCCGGAGACAGACAACGGAGACCAGGGGAGTGAACAGGACTGATGGAGCCAGTTCTTAGATGGAGCGGAAGGACAGATAAGTGCTGCCGCTGGCGCATAAGCACTATTGGGGTATTAGTCATGCATGGTCTGAAAGGTTGCTGAGGGTCATGAGAGACTCATGCATAAGGACTTTTCTCATTGTTTAAATAAGGTGACAGGAGTGGGCTGCCGCGGGGTAGCAACGCCCCCATCAGAGGTTGACCCCACGAAGGACGCTTGAGAGCAATCTCGCATCTCTGTCGGGTTCAGATCTCTTGCACAGCATTCAATCTTATATACTCTCTCAGGGCTGAATTTGGGTCCGGATCAGAGCCAAATTTTGGCTCTGTTTGTTATGTTCTAATTGATATTTGAAGGGTGGGGGTTGGGAGGTATGGGGCGGTATGTGTCGAATTTTGCACTGGATGTATTGCTAGCAGCGGAACTCGCGCGACTGCCCAGGGGGAGGGGAGGGCAACGGGACAGTTCAAGTTATAATGTTATAATGTTTTCAAGGTTAAGGGGGGTCACACAGGGTCATGGGGGGAGTTGGCTAACAGGCAAAGTACAATACGGCGGGAGACGGGAGATGAACAAGATAAATTTATCCTGACACACCTCCTTACACGAACAGACAATAATGGCGGTACAAACTCTGAAATTACTTAGTTGGAACATTAGGAGAATGGCGGGCCTGGAAAAAAGATGGAGAGTCTATGCCTTTTTAAAACGGTATAAAGTTGGGATTGCAGGGTTGCAGGAAACGCATGTATGGGGGGGGGACGATTGCGAGTATACGCAGGAAATGGAGAGGACAGATGTATGCTACTTCCTATTCAGGGTTTGCAAGGGGGGCTATGATGTGGGTGGCCCCTGGAGTCCCGTTCCAGCATATGAGTCACGTTCTAGATCCCGAAGGGAGATATGTTATTCTGCATGGCAAATGGGAGGGTAAGGAGTTGTGTATTATCACTGTTCATGCCCCGAACGTGGACTGTCCTGATTTTTTTCCCGGCAGTCCTCAAAGCAGCACTCCCATACACGGGGGCAGAGATTGTTCTTCTAGGCGATTTTAACTGTGTCTTCGACGCAGATCTGGATAGGGACCCCCCAAGGCAGCAGGTTAAGCCACACATGTTGCGATCACTAGACCGGCTGATGCAGGGTCTGCAACTTAGGGACGAGTGGAGGGCTAGGAATCCAACAACGAAAGCGTTCTCTTGTTACACCCCAGCGGCTAATACGTTTAGTCGTATTGATCATTGCTGCCTTACGCCGGGACTGTCGGCAGATACGGAAAGTGTTTCGTACCTCCCTCGCTACATTTCGAACCACGCACCACTGTTGCTCCTTCTGCGGAGCGGACCCGGCCGTCCGGCCATCCCGCTTTGGAGACTCAGGGTGGAGGCATTATCGGATCCACCATACGCCGCAGTGGTGTCGGAAACTCTACAAAATTACTTCCAGGAGAACTGGGGTTCGCTTCTGCCAGATCGCTTGAATGGGAAGCCATGAAGGTGGTTGTAAGAGGGGTGTGTGTGAAAACCTCCTACGGGGTGAGACAGCAGTTAAATAGGGACATCACAAAGCTTGAAAGCCAATTGAAGGGGCTGGAGGACATGTTACATGAGGGGCAGGAACACTTAGCTGAGTGGACCAAGGTGCATGGGGAGCTTTTAGACGCCTGGGCCCGGCTGGAAAAATTCACGTATACATCGTATAGGCAGAGGCTGCACATGCAAGGGGACAGGTCGGGGGCGCTACTAGCTAGGCTAATAAAAACAGAACAGGAACATACGCCCATCTTACAATTACAGACGGGCGATGGGACCCTACTGCAAACGCAAGGGGCGATCTAATTTGCATCTTTTATGGAGTCCATATGCACGGGTACCCGGCGCACCACTTCGGGGGGGTTACTGGAGTTTTTGGCAGGATGGCACTTCCCACGCTGGATGATGAGGAGGCCGAAGCCCTCGGGGCCCCGATCTCCTGGGAGGAAATCCTGGCATCCATACGGAAATTGAAGTCGGCGAAATGCCCGGGATGTGATGGGCTCCCGGCGGAGTTTTATCAGCAGTATGCGCCTTTATTGGTGGATCATTTACTTGAAGTGTTCAATGAGGCCTTGGACAGTAAACCGCTGCCGAACACAATGTCGGAGGCAATTATATCTATGCTCCCTAAACCTGATGGGGACCCCCTTTTGGCGAGCTCCTACAGACCTATTTCACTCCTTAATGTGGATGCAAAAATTCTGAGTGGGATATTGGCGGCCCGGTTACAGCTTACATGTCCCATCTGATCCATCCAGATCAGGCGGGGTTTATTCCCAAACGCAATACCACTCATAATTTGCAGCGCTTGGCGCACGTCTGGCATGCACCGAGTCTGGAAGCAGAAAACTGGGCACTGGAGCTATTGGATATCCAACAGGCATTTGATTCTGTAGAGTGGGATTATATGTGGGCAGTGATGGCTGGGATGGGGATAGGACAATCCTTTATAAAAATGGATGCAAGTCATATATAATAGACCAACCGCAAGGGTTCGCATTCGAGGGCAAGTTTCAGACAGCTTTTGTTTGAAGAGGGGCACTCGGCCCCTTGTCCCCGCTCCTGTTTGCCATCGCAATGGAGCCGCTGGCCATCACTTTACGTACAAAGCTGGAAAGATGGGGGATTAAAATGGGGGAGTCAATGCATGTGGTCTCCATGTATGCCGACGATACGTTGGTATATTTACGTCGGCCGGAGGAGGCAGTCCTGGTGCTCACTGCGGAACTGGAGGGGTTTGGTATGTGGTCCGGTCTACGCCTCAATCCGGGGAAATCGAAGTTGCTTCCCATGGGGGGCTTAAGAGGGAAATCTGAGACTGATTTGCCCATGGTGGGGATGAGATGGGTTACTGAAGGGGCACGGTACCTAGGGATTATGCTAACACACACCAGCGAGACGTACTTAGCCGAAAATATAGGGAAGAGAGTGGACGGTATCAGAAGTTCTGTGGCTTTCTGGAAGGAACTCACATTATCATTAATGGGGAGGGTGGCATTGACTAAAATGGTTGTCCTGCCGCGATGTTTATACACTGTACAGAATTCCCTGTACTTGGTCCCGCAAAAGTTTTTTTCGCAGCTTGATAGCTTGATAGTAGAGCTATTGTGGGGGCCTAAAAGGAAGAGAATAAAGTTGAGCACTCTACAGAGAGGTTGGGGGCGGGGAGGTCTGGAGGTCCCTCAGCTACATTACTATTACATAGCTGCGCAATTTCAACACGCGGTGCACTGGTTTGATGAACACGACAATTGGGAGAAGAGATTGTTGGCGGGCACGCACCGGGGGGTTCTGTTGCCGGAGCTTTTTCTGTTGGGGTCTAAGATTCCAGAATCCTTTCCTTATATCATACGTCATGTTGCATTGGTCTGGGGAATGGTGGTGCGGAAAGTACTCAAGAGAACGCCATATGCTCTGGACGTTCCGTTGTGGGCGGTTACGCCCTTCAAGCAGATAGGGCAAACAATGAATGTTAGCAAATCGAAGGAGGGAGGTTGCCTTACGATGGAAGACTTGTACGTTGCGGAGCGGTTTGTGACCAGAGAGGAAGCAGATAACACCTTCCATCTGGGTAGGGGGCAGTTTTTGCAATATGCTAAGATCTCGGCCGTGGCCCGAGAACTATGGCCGGCATTTCCACAGGAACCACAGGTCACAACGGTACTGTGGATGGTGACCACGTTGGCAGGGGGAAGAAGGTTGGTTTCTCACATATATAAAGCATTAAGGGAGGATACCCCCGCTGCTCCCCTTCCAATACTTATGAAATGGCACGATGTAATGGGGGAACCCCTTACGGAAGCGCAATGGCAGAAAATACATGAGGGGGTCAAGCAGATAAGTTCTAATGCACGCTTCCAATTAACACAATATAATGTGGTGCATCAGACATACCTCACTCACCGAGTATTACATAAAATATATCCGAACCGAGTAGACACATGTCCTAGATGTAGACGCTCGGATGCACATTTTATTCATATGCTGTGGGACTGTCCTGATCTGGTGCGATACTGGGGGCAGTTATTGATACCCTGCAGACTGTAACGGGATGGATCATACCAGCCACTATTAAAGGAGTAGTGTTGGGGTTATTACCTACGCCCAAAACTAAAAAGCTCACTAGGAGGTTGGTGCAGCTGGGCCTCGTCTTAGCAAAAAGACGAATAGCAATTCGCTGGTTAAGCTCAGACCCGCCCACGCCTAAGAAATGGATCAGAGATGTGCTGGAGTGGGCCACCACGGAGGTGGTACGGATGCAGAAGGTCAGGAGGGACGACAAGCTTGAGGATGATGTGAGGGCCTGGTGCTCAATGCTCACAGAATTGTCCAAGGAGACGGGTCCCCCAGAGGCGGGTCCCCCAGAGACGGAGGGGCTTTCTCTGAGTGCCACTCAGGTAGAGACCGACACGTCATGCTCACCAATGGTTTCGCACTCGTCAGAGAATAACTTAGATAGTTGAGGTAATCCATAATACATTAGTCTCCATGCCTTGCACTGCACATGACCACCCATGACCCGGGGAGGGAGATGGAGGGGATGGGAGGGCGGGTGGGGGGTGTAAGTTTACAGTTACTGTTACCAATGGTTGTAGGAATGATAATGACATCGGTGATTTGTGCACAATGTTTGAAGGTTGAATATCAAACAGAGTAATGCTAATGATCTGTGGTACATGATTATATATCCTGATCGACTGAACATAAGACTATTGTATTTGGAATAATATGCTTGTCTGGAAAAGTGTTATTGTCATATAAATGCCAATACAAAATATAAAATAAAATTTTTAAAAATTCAGTCAATCGTCCCCATTCCATCAATCCATCCACTCTGCTATCCACTGATCCATCCATCCACTCTGCCATCCATCCATCTTGCCATACATCCATCCACTCTGCCATTCATCCATCTATCCATTCAACCTCCCAACCATCATCATCCTTCCATTCACTCTGCCATCCTTCCATCCACGCTGCCATCCTTCCACTCATCAGTGCACTCTGCCATCCATTCGATCATCCTTTCACCCACCCACCCACTCATCCATCCATCCCTTTCTTCTACTATCCTTTCACTGATCCATTCATCCATCCACTGGGCCATCCTGATACCTGTCTATCCTCCTATCCATTCACTTATTATTTCACCCATTCATCCATCTACCCACACATCCATCTGCCTACTCATGCCTTCACCCTTCCTTCTATTCAATATTCCGTCCTTCTTTCCCTTTTCTATTTACCATTTTTGTTTTTCTTTGCTCCTGCATGCTCTTCTACTGACGCTGAATCCCTCCATCTTGTTAAATATGAGATTTTGTCTGCCGAATTGAAGACAGAAGAGGCCCATAAAGTGCCCCACACCCACTGTAGCTGCCAAAGCAGGGGGGGGGGGGTCACAACGCTCCTGCACAGGCTCTTCTTGTCCCTTGCCACACCTTTTGGGTTTTGTGTGAGATTCATTTAATTAGCAGGTAGATATCAGATCCGCCTGTGGATTGCAGAAGGACTGCGGTTCCGAAGCAGGAATCCACAACTCTGGAGATACAAGAATAGGGAATGCCCTCCGTTCCCACATAGGTCCTTGACTCACCCACAGTGCACCACCCAACTGCCGCCTACCCTGGTGGAGACAGGTTTGTGTAGGCTACCCTATAAGTTGACACTTTCGGGGGAAATAAAATGCCCTCTTGATGAACAGGATTATTTTATTTCAAATGCAGAATGAAAAGCGTATTGTGTTTTTCACCGACCCTCATCAACCATCTGCATATAAGCATCCATGTAAGAGATGCTCACTAGTGGGAACAATGATTTGCCTTACACACAGGTCCTGAAATATTTCCAACAGTCATGTCACATGCAGCTATAGAGGAGTCTGGCCCTGGTTTCAACCCCTCGGCCGTCACCTACCCAGCCGGTCATCTGACATTGTTTTTCCTCGTTTCCCCGTTGTGTTTCCTTCCCTCCCCCTCCTTCCGTGATTCTTTGATTTAATTGATGTAACTATGTAACCTGTAACTCGCTGATCCTCATGTAAAGCGCTCTGATACCTCTGGGTCTAGCCAGCGCTATATAAAACTTTTCAAATAAATAAATAAAAAAATAAATTTTGTTCAGTAGAAAATTAATGGAATGGAAAGTAGAGCTTCCTGGCAGAAGCAAAGTGATTCCCTCATTTGCATGGGCCACACCCCCATGCAAATGAGGGAACGCCCTCTAATGATAGTGCTGTATGTGTGCCAGTGCTATCTGAATTACAAAAGGGGCCACATTAGCATCTGCGGCCTCTTCTGCAATACCAAAGTGCCACGGGGGCAAAAAGTGGGCGCACATGCCCTTTGTGCCCCCAGGGCACTTGTGTAAACTGGCCTGTGGCATCCCTTTCTTTCAACTTAAAAAAAAATAAGTAGAATGTATCACTGCATTCCTCTCTTTGACTTCCACTTAGATATCCAAATTGTATTTATCTTGGTGGAGCAGATTGGGTATGTTATCCTCCAATCTGCCCCCTTCTGGTTGTGAATTGCCACCTGGAATTCAGGTTATATTTTATACCATATGCCAAAAATGAAATGGACGGGTGCAGCCAGATCTCTTGGCTGAAGGCAAATCTCTCTCCTGACTTCCACATGCCGTCTGCATTTTAACTCCTCTAGGAGAACAGGTCTTGGGTGATAAGCCAAGTCTGTCCCTTCCCCCTTCATGAGACTAGAGTGGCCACATCATGCTTCATATTCCTTGATTTGCCCAGTCTTGGGGATGGATGATGCCTCCTAATACTGACGAATGTGTTGCATTCAGTTAAAAAGCTACAACTGATTGTGGTGGTTGGCCTGTTGGAGAAGTCGTGTTTCTCTCTGAACTCCAACTGCTGTCTACTTTTCAGCTTCCCTGATGAACAAATTTGTGATTTTAGCTCAAAATATGCCACTATCATGTGTCCAAAAATTCCCCATGGATTCAAGGGCCCACGTTATTTTGTTTGAAAAAAAATGACGCATTGGTAGGATAATCACCGATAGTCGTCTAGCTATTCAGATAATTTTTGGGAAGGTCAAAAAACGTGTGGTAACTGTTCCTAAAGAGAAAGTAATAGTAATCAACCAATTTTGGTTGAGTATATGTGTCTCAACAAAATCCAGGTTGGATTAGTAAAGGTTGGGTGAATTCCTCCTTATGGAATTAGTGCCCTCACACACCCTTGCGGGTGTCATGCTTCATCATCGGGCTTTGCTCCTCGTGGGGGTGGCGCTGCAGTCCCTCACGGGCCCCGCGAGAGGGCTCTTTATCGGAGATCTTTTTAGAAGGTGCCGCAGTTGTGCATGCGGGTGTGTGGGCTTGATGAAAATGAGTGTGTGTATGTGTTCTAAAATTATCTCACCAGATCCCCAAAGTAGGTTTATTCCGGGGTCCGGAAGACAAATTAAAATTTGAGGACTGGAGTAAATCCTACGCAACAGATAAGTAGGGGGGACAAGTATGCTCCCACTGCTCTCAGTCCGTGAAAGTGAGGTGCACGTGATAAGTGGTCAACATGTTTCGCGCAAATGGTAGGTCCCTAATGAATCCGCTATGCGCTTCGTCAGGACCGTGGAATAAAGGGTGATAATAAATGATGTTAAGAACGTGGTAGTCAGAAAAGAACACCCTGTACTACCACCATACCTATATTAAGGTCAGCAAGCGTCTCTGCGCTTAAAAAATACGTCTTGTTCATATTTAATGTAATCCCAACCCTCCTAACAGTAAGGGATGGCTGCGCCGGCGAGTGCTGCGGAAGAACGGGGCGACCAAAATGTGTCCCCAGTTGAAGTCGGCCACTGAACCTGCCTTCTCCAATCAGGATCGCCGGTCAAAAAAAATGACGCATTGGTAGGATAATCACCGATAGTCGTCTAGCTATTCAGATAATATTTGGGAAGGCACAGGTACAACAGAGATTTTGATCAAACATGTATCCAACCCTCTTTACCAGGTAACCACTTAAACCAAACAAAAATAGTTTACTAACAACTTCTTATTTGATAGGAATTTTTAAATTTGCTCTGTCTTTGTTTTAGAATGCAGGTTAACATGTCCATGTAAGAAATGTGGATATTTTTTACCAGTAACATGCTTAGAACTTTTTCATGTATTTCAGTATTACTAATCCTTTATCACATAGGCAGTGTAATGCACAGTTCATCCTGCTCAGGTATTACTAGAAACATTTTGCATCAGTACAGCGATTCGGTTACTAATACTGTTATTCTGAAAAAGCCTCCAACACCCATTCTCATCTCACTCCATTAGAGCCAGTAATAGTAGTTATCTGTGTGTCGCTATACATAATGTGGGGAAAGTATGATTGAACATTGGTAATGAATGATTTGTGTGATAATGTTTTCACTTGCAAAATCTTGTGATTATGAGTGAGTTATTTAGAGAATGAGGAAGCATTAAACATATATTTGTTGCTCCTCACATTTATGTAAGGTATGCATTTGTAAAGTACAACATCGTTCATAAAATGTAAAATATTGAGAATTGCAACGGGACTATTAATATTAAATACCGTAACCTTTGACATCCACTGTTGTGAGCCAGCACTATACCTTTCAATATATGTACCAGCAAATTTAAAACCATGTAGACTTCTGGACAGTCTTCCAAGGTATCTGCATTTACAAGAATAAGCACTAACCCTAGCTATCTGTCAAAATGTGTGTGTAATAAAGATGTCAGGAATAAAGGGGTTTAATTGACCTTAATTTAGAACATGTGTTAAATATGTGTAATATTATTTTCCTTAATTCTCTACAATGTGCAGTGCTTTCTGTACCCTAGGGATACTTATCCAAGTGTCCACAATTTCTACAGGTCAGAACACCCAGTTTTAAGTATGTTTACCATCTCCTATCAACTTGTGTAAGGAGAGTCATTAAATATGGATAAGCAGATCTATACAAATGTCCATTACAATAAATTGTGTAAGTTAGAAAGTAACAAACACAAATATTCCACTGCACTTTCTCTAATACATAAATATAACATTTTTGTAATCATTTTTCCTAAGTCATCAATTTTAGACTCCTCGCTATCCATTTTGTGCATGAGTGTGGGATCTCACTTCCTGAACATGTCAATGGATTGTTCAGACTTGCCATGGTTTATGTAAGCAAATATAATTTGTAGCATAACACTGACATACAAACCATCCCTCTAGAACTAGAGTCCAAATGAATACTGATCATATTTCCATTCTTGGCATCTCAATAAGAATTTACAAGCCATGATATCTGATTCTTCAGTAGCATTCCATGTATGCATACCTAGACAAGACCTCCAATCTGTACCAAGCACAGAATCCCAAGTACCAAGAGAACATCTGCTACTTGCTACCATAAAACATGACATTACCACCAATTGATTACTCTGGAACCACTTCATTGGTCTTCAAATCCAAGTGAGGGCTCTTATTACATGATCATCTGCTGGTAAAAGTGTATGTAAATGTGCACTTGCCAATGGCGATGGAAACAAATCTGCTATTCATGTTCCCCTCTTGCAACCTCCAAATATAGAGATGCCATTTAGACCTTCATTTTTTAACCTCCCAAACTCTCTAATTCCCCTTTTACACTGCTGCCTTCTGGCCAGTATGCAATTCATTTAAACTACTTGTTTCCAATCACGCTATCATTTTCCTTACCCTACCCTTTCTTCTACCATCTCTCCTTCTGTGTCTCCTTAATCTATTCTCCACCTTTGCATAAAACCTGGTACACTGTTTGGTTCATCTCTCTCTACTCATACCCCATAATACTCCCATTCATAGAGAGCCCAAGTATGCAATAACAACCAGATTGCACATTCCATTGCAACCAGTGAATGTATCTCGCATCATCCATTTCTAGTTTTTCATCCTACTCACTCCAATTATTTTGCTTCTTTAGGATGGAAATGACTACATCTTCAAATGCATTATCTCCTATTCATCAGTGTGAGAAATTGAGTTGTTGGTTGAGGGTGTTGAAACCCTTCTCAAGGAGCAGCCACAATTCTTATTAGGGTGAATCACAAACAAAAGCTAAATTAGCCTGTGCTTAACCCTCTGATAGCTTGGCACAAAAGCATTCAAGCTTAACTTAGTGATAAGTATACATTATTTATGTAGCAGTAATAAAGTGAAAAAAACAACACAAGAAAAAACCCACACCCATTAAAAAAAAAAATAGAGTACATTTTAATCAATAATTAGACATCAAACAACAAAAATCCAATTAGTAGAAACAGGAGATATGCAATTACTATTTAAAGTAAGTATAATACTTGAAAGCACAAACCATCACTCGCGGTTATCTGGTTGTTCAAGACAGGCTAAAAGTCACAAGTTCAGACTGACCATGATGGAGTGTGTGTGGGATACAGGGACCAGGTTAGTCCAGCTGAAAAAGTTACTGTTAGAAATTGGGATCTCTAGTTGGCAAGTTTGTACCCTGTCCAAGTAGGGACCCTTCCGTCTAGTCAGTATAAGGGAGTTGCACGTTTAAAATAAACCCTGGCTTATCTCAGAGGCAATGTGTAAAGCATTTGCCCATAGCACACAGTAATACAGGAAAACACTACAAAAGGACACCACACCAGTTTTGGACACCACACCAGTTTTGTAAAAATAGCCAATATTTATCTGGGTAAAACAAGACAAAAACGATAAAAATCCAACATACAGTAATAGAAATATGAATATTGCAAGAATCAACTTAAAATCAGTTCCTTGAAGTCGATAGGTCTATCCGGGGCTTTCACAGTGTCGTGAACAACAAATCCAACAGTTCAGGCCTGCTGCAAGGTTCCAGGCCAGCTACAGTTTCGGGAAGACCCGCAAACAGTACCTTGAAAATACAGGGCGTCGTGGACCTTGCAATTAACTCCAAAGAAGTGGCGTCGTTGACATCGGCAGGCATCGGTTCCGCAGGTCGGTGCAGGAGTCGTCGGGCCCTTGAAATCACACGTGTTGCGGATCGAACTCTGTGAGGTTGAAGTCAGGAGCGCTGGCGTCGATGGCATCAGGGCTGCGATGCGAAGCCGGGCGATGCGGTGTGTGGTACACACTTGTCATGGTGCAGGCAGCGGCTCGGCGACAGCATTGTTGGCGAGACCATGGTTGTGGTGTGATGTGGGGCGAAGCAATGTGTTGTTTCCATAGGTCACAGTGCAGGCAGCGTCATCCTCGTTGCTGAAGCGCTGTCGTTGATAGACCCAAGGTTGTGATGTGAAGCGGGCGATGCTTTGTGTGGTACTCACAGGTCTGATGCAAGCAGCGACACCGGTTGACGATGCTAGAGTCTATGGTGCCGATGTCGGTGGGCCAGGGTTGCGGTATGGGATGGGGCGATGTTTTGTGTACCTCACGAGCGGTGTCTACAGGCCACGGTGCAGGCAGCGGCATCAGTGTTGGCGTGAAGTGGTCACCGTGCAAGCAGCAGCTCGGTGACGACGTCAGGCGACAACGTCCAGGAGACCAGGGTTGCGGTGCGATTGGATTTATTTTATTTTCCCTATTCTGTTGTCTGTGACTCCCCCGTGCCCCGCCCCACACCGCTTACCTGCAAGAACCCCGACTGTATGAAAGGCTACTGGTGTGGGTGGCACAATCAGTGCTGCAGGCCCACCAGTAGCATTTGATTTACAGGCCCTGGGCACACGCAGTGCACTTTACTAGGGATTTACCAGTAAATCAAATATGTGACTCATGGAGAACCATTCATAACATAATTTACAGTAGGAGCACTTGCACTTTAGCACTGAATAGCAGTGGAAAATGCGCAGAGACACTAAACCAGCAAAAAGACCATCAAACACTGGAGGTCAGAAAGCAAAAAGACAGGGGAAACATGCCAAAAGATGCCAGGTCTAACAGTTTCCTTCTAGACTCTAGCATGAAGAGTTCAGTTCACATGGAGGAGGCAGTAAAGAGCAGGAAGAGCGTTGCAGATGGTTATCGATGTAGCGCGAAGAGCAGGTCGGGCATCGTGGTAGGTCTTTGCTGTAACGTGAAGATCTTGTCAGATGTCATGGACGGTTGTTGCTGGAGATTCACGTGGAGGTTACTGGGTGCTGTCAGAGGTAAAGCACGAAGTGCAGCTCTCGCATTGCCAGTCATCACTGTAGCATAGAGACAGGTTCACTGGAGCTTCATGTTGACGGTCCGTGTGGGGGGGCATTATGTTGGTGCAAACAGGCCGGTTCGCAAACAGCCCAAAACTTCAAGATTTCTTCTTTTCTTTTAAGAGGAGCTCAACTGATGCCATTCCAAGGGTCCAGGACCTGAGAGGCATCTCTTGGGGTTCAGGAACTCACGCCAGAGGAGGCCAGCAGGGCTCAGACAGGTCCAGTTGCAAGTCCAGGCTTGTCCAGTTATAGCAGGTCAGCTGGGCAGTTGCAGAGAGGCCTCAGGAGCATGTTGTGTCCTTGTGGCTCAGAACAGGAGGTCAGTCAGCTGACCCTTGGAGTCACTTCAGCCTGGGATGAAGGGAGCAGGTCCAGTCTTCTTTCTCAGCATGCAGGGCAGGCCTCAAGCAACAGGGGGTCCTTCAGTAGTATCCATAGGTCCAGGAGTTTACTGAAGAGTGTGTCTGAGGGTCTCATTTTTAGGTTTCTCCTGCACAGTGCTTGTGCTGTGCTTGAGAAATCTATTGTTTTTAAAATAAACTTAAAAGGGACTTACATCTTGCCTCCTCTCTTTCCTGGTTCCTGAGCGTGCCACTTACCATTCGTCCATTTCTATTGGATCTAGCATATTTTCCTGCATTTACCAATTCTTGTTCCTCATCTGCTTCTCATATCCGTTTCCCGTCACCAAAATACTGTTAACATCTGCTTTGGTGGAACTATATTTCCATCAAGTTTTGCCTTTTACTCTTGCAGCATATTTATATAACAATTTATCACCTGGAGAGATTAAGTGATTTGCATAGAATCACAGGATGTTGCACGGCGCCGCCGAGACTTGAACCGGGATCCCCAGCTCTCGAGTCAGCAGCTCTGGACACTGCGCCACATCCTCTCCACTCCTTTGTTATCTGTCAGGGAGCTCTTTCCTTTTCCTGATGATTGATGAAAACAGCTCTTTATTAATTACATAGGCAAAACTGATGCATTACCAATGCTTGCTATACCTGGTGCCCACTTTGAAGTGGCAAAAACATCTGGAGTTTTTCCCCTACAGAGGTATCTGGAAATTCCCGCCTCCACACCCTGGTCCCAGTCTGTCTGGGAGCACAATAGGCTAGTGCGATGTCCTTTATGTGTGAGCTAAGCTATTGCCTTTGAAGAACATGTGTAGTATGTGACAACTCCACCCCCCTATCAAGTCAGAGATGGCCTATCCTGCCAATACCCAAAACCTCCATTGTGATACTGTCTGAGAGGAATACACAGAGGCCAATTACACCTAGTCATGTGATCCAGGAAACAGGCTACAGGCACAAAATGGCTAGGACAGGAAAATGCTCACTTTATGAAAGTGGCATTTTCAGAATTGTGACTT
Organism: Calotriton arnoldi; assembly: GCA_963921515.1. Lineage (NCBI taxonomy): Eukaryota > Metazoa > Chordata > Amphibia > Caudata > Salamandridae > Calotriton > Calotriton arnoldi. The sequence goes on along the minus strand of CAWUFW010000536.1, from coordinate 2,929,112 downwards.
AAAATCAGGCTTTGCCATTAAAGAGGGTTTTAAATGACAATTCCTCAGACATCAAACATGACTTTCCTACTTGCTCCTAACCAAAAGTTATAACTTCTTAAAAAAGTAACAAGGTAACTTAATGCTATTCTATGGGAGAGGTAGGCCTTACAAATATGAACAAGCATTGGTAAATGCATTAGGCTTTGCCTTTGTGATTAATAATACGCTGTTTTTTGTTGTAAGTTGTAGCTTGCTGAGTAGTTGTACAATATAAGCTACAGGAAGTCTGTTAAAGTGTTATGACTTGTTTATGTACAGAAACGCAAAATATTGTGCTGTTACTACTGGTATAGTGTGGGTAGGTAATAGCAACATTTTGAAAAATGAAATGAAAGAGGCAAATAATAGAATTAATTGATGTAATAGCAATATTATGTGTTGGGCCTGGTGCTACTGCACCTGCTGCACCATTCAAATCGTGACCCTAGTGCCTGCAAGATAATTGAATTTGTGACTGCCTGTTTAGTAGTAAAATATAGCAATATTTGGTGTTTAGAGGAGTTATAACAACTTTTGGCCCTGGTGCCACTGCACCTGCTACACCATTCAAATGATGACCCTATTGCCTTTAAGGTAACTGCACTTGTGACTACATATTTAGTAGTAAAATATTGCAATATTTGGTGTTTACAGGGGTTCCTAGAGCTTTGGGCCCCGGTGTCACTGCACCCTCGAAATCATGACCCTAGTGCCTGCAATGTAACTACCCTTGTGACTGTTTATTTAGTAGTTAAATTTAGCAATATTTGGGTTTAGAGCAGTTCTGACAGCTTATGCCCCCGGTGCCACTGTACCTGCAGCACCATTGAAATCATGCCCTAGTGCCTGCTAGATAACTGCACTTGTGACTGCCTGTTTAGTAGTAAAGATTAGCAATATTCTGCATTTAGTGGGGCCCCTAGAGCTTTTGGTCCGGGTGCCATGGTACCTTCTGCACCATTCAAATCGAGCCGCTTTTAATTGCAAGATAACTGCAATTGTGTCTGCCTGCATAGTAGTAAAATATAGTAATATTAGGTGTTTTGAGGAGTTCATGACAAATTTTGGACCCGGTGCCACATCACCTGCTGCACCATTCAAATCATGACCCTGTTGTACGCAAGGTAACTGCACTTGTGACTGCCTGTTTAGTAGTAAAATATAGCAATATTAGGTGGTTAGTGGGGTGCCTAGACCTTTTGGGCCTTGTGCTACTGAACCTGCTGCACCATTCAAATCATGACCCTATTGCCTGCTAGATAAATGCACTTGTGCCTGCCTGTTTAGTAGTAACATTTAGCAATAATTTGGGTTTAGTGGGGTCCCTAGAGCTTTTGGCCCCAGTGCCGCTGCACCTCCTGCACCATTCAAATCATGACCCTGTTGTCTGCAAGGAAACTGCACTTGTAGTTGCCTGTTTAGGAATGAAATACAGCAATATTAGGTGTTTAGTGGGGTGGCTGGAGCTTTGGTCCTGGTGCAACTTCACCTGCTGCACTACTGAAATCACGACCCTAGCGCTTGCTAGATAACTGCACTTGTGTCTGCCTGTTCAGTTGTAAAATATATCAATATTAGGTGTTTAGAGGAGTTCTGATAACTTTTGGGCCTGGTGCCACTGCACCTGCTGCAGCATTCAAATAATGACCTTGTTGCCTGCAAGATAACTGCACTTGTGACTGCCTGTTTAGTAATAAAATATAGCAATTTTTGGTGTTTAGTGGAGTTATGACAATTTGTGCCCCCGGTGCCACTGCACCTGCTGCACCATTTAAATCATGCCCCTTTCAACTGCAAGGTAACTGCAATTCTGACTGCCTGTTTAGTAGTCAAATATATAAATATTATGTGTTTAGAGAAGTTCTGAAAACTTTTGGGCCCGGTGCTACTGCAACTGCTGCACCATTCAAATCATGACACAGTTGTCTACAAGATAACTGCACTTGTAGTTGCTTGTTTAGGAATGAAATATAGCAATATTAGGTGTTTAGTGGGGTGCCTGGAGCTTTTGGTCCCAGTGCCACTGCACCTGCTGCACTATTAAAATCACAACCGTAGTGCTTGTTAGATAACTGCACTTGTGACTGTCTGTTCAGTTGTAAAATATAGCAATATTAGGTGTTTAGAGGTGTTATGACAATTTGTGGCCCCAGTGCCACTGCACCTGCTGCACCATTTAAATAATGCCCATTTCAAATGCAAGGTAACTGCAATTGTGACTGCCAGTATAGTAGTAAAATATAGCAATATTAGGTGTTTAGAGGAGTTCTGACAACTTCTGGGGCCGGTGCTACTACACCTGCTGCACCATTCAAATCATGACCATGTTGTCTGCAAGGTAACTGCATTGTGGCTGCCTGTCTAGTAATAAAATATAGCATAGCTCTTGTATATCAACTTTATTTTTAACATGCAATGTTTATTACAACATTTAGAATTTGATCATAATGAACAAATAGATTAAGTTGAAAAAAATCTATCTGATAATGCCTACAAAGTGCAAAGAAAGGTACTGATGCATGAATAGGAAATGCCACAAACATTTTAAGGCTAAAGCATCTGCTTTACACAACCAAGTAATAAAAAGCATTTGCAATGCAATAGGTCTCGCATTTACGAGAGTTTGAGCTATTGGCATTGTAAATGACAATGCCTTTTATTTATGTGTTGTTTTTAAAACAGATAAATAAAAGGCCTTGTCATTTACTATGCCAATAGCTTAAAGTCTCACAAATGTGAGACTTATTGCATTGCAAGTGCGTTTGTACTATAAAAATAAAATAAAAAGCGTTAGGAGAGAGCGTGTCCTGCCTGCAACAGGAAGCAGGACAAAGCTATTTGAGAAAATAGTGCTCGCAGGCTGAAATTAAAGCCTACCGAGTAACAATACACGTAACAGGGGATGTCACCATGGGAGGTTACAAAATGAGACAAGGCGGTACTAAGGAGGGACTACTATACCTATTGACCAATGAACAGCCACAGTTTACAGTGGACAATGACACAAGTCAAAGAAAAATATGGGCGGAGAGTGGGGAAGAGCTTCAAGTCCCTACCTGAATACAGCATGCCTCGCAGAGCAGTGCATGCGCTGCCCAGACTCCACCTAAAAAGCAAGCACTCCAGCATACAGTTAGAAGCTGTCTGCCTTTTCATGGGAAGAGATCTTACCTTGACAGTGAATGGGGCTTAAACAGTGTGAACAGCTTTAATACACATATCGTAAATGCGTGCAGCCAGGGGAAGTTAACAACACCAAAAAAAGTTCCACACAGAAGCAAATGAATACAGTAATTTGGCAATAGGAACTGATAAGAGCCCCCTTTTAAGATATATTAAATACAAGAGATTTCACAAGCACAATGCAAGCGCTGTGCAGGCGAAACCTAAAAACGAATTTGAGAGTTTTTCACTACCAGGACATGTAAAACATGAAAGTACATGTCCACCTTTTAAATACAATTCACTATGCCCAGTTGACCGCTTAGGGCCTACCCTAGGGGTGATTTATATGCATTAAAAAGAAAGGTTTAGGCCTGGCAAAAGGTTTATTTGCCAGGTCGAAATGGCAGGTAAAAGCTGCACGGACTGGCTGCAAACGCAGGCCTGAGACTGATTTAGAAGGTTATATAAGAGGGTGTCACAATCAATGCTACCAGCCCACCAGTAGCCTTTAATTTACAGGCCTTGGGTACATGTAGCACAACTTGACAAGGGACTTGCAAGCAAATTAAATGTGCCAATTGGGTGTTACCATATTTTAGGTAGTGAGCACAAGTACTTAAACACTGCAAGCAGTCCTAAAAGCCAACAAAAGCCAACAAAAATGTATTCCGAAACCAGGAGGGCTGAAGGCAAAGAGGTTTGGGGGGTGACTCTGCAGAGAGCGCCATGTCCAACAATCAGGTTTAAACTTTTACATGGATTTGCTGACACACATCATTCACTTGTGACTCTCCTATCCTGTTATCTTTTCACTGAACAGCAGCACATTTTGGAACTTTTTCATTACTTTTCAGTCTTTTCCTACATTGTATAAATTCGGCAGCATGTAGCTTAAATCTTACTTTCTAATTCTCCCAGTTGTAGTTATTTTCCCATCTCGTGTCCAGTTATATTTAGACTTATTATGTCACATTTAAACTCCTTTTTCCCACTTTTTATGAATGTACTTTGAAGCACTCTGGTGAAAGTGCCACATTAGCCAAGTAAAACCAAATACCAGGCTCTTTGTATGTCTGACCTTGCTGTACAATGAAATTCAAATGCATTTAAGTACTAATGAAAATGTAAATGACAGTTGCTCATGCTGTTCCAATTACATGAATTTTCATCTAAGTATCTAGGTGGGCCTTTTCCACAATTCACTTTCCCTAAATGCGCAACTCACAGTACTTACATAATTTTGGTATGCATGTAGACAAAAAATAAATCTTCCAAATCCTGGAAGGACTCTTTTGACACTACCTATGCACCTCGCAGAGTGCCTTTTCTTTTATCCTTCCTTTGTTTCTTTCATATGACCATACCTCATTCCTTTTTCCATTCCTTCCTTCTCCCGTCACACTTTTCCTACATTCTACAATCATGCAGGTCCTACTTGACAAGGATGTTGAAAGCCTGTGTGACTCTGAACTGTTTTCTTTTTCTGCTGCTCACACTGTGACGCCGTGATGCAGGAAAGGCTGTGACGCCATGACGCAAGACGCAGGAGGCTGTCCTTCGGCGGGGGTGCACGGAGCATCAGAGCTCCAGAACCCAGAATTTTGCCCCAAACATCAAACACCACCAGCACACCAGCCCCAGTCCTCGACCGCCCCTGCCTCTCGTGCCGAGTTCTAGGGCACACAGCGGTATACTTAGTGTGGGAGCCTTCGTTGGCGAGGCGGCCCGGCTAGGTCCGGGTTCAGCCTGCAAGTTGACTCAGTGTGCCCCACTCAGTTCGAGCTGCCAGAGGGAGGGCGGAGCGGAGTGGTGCATGGGCTGGGCCCCCCCAGCAGTAAGTGCCAGCAAGAGGGCCCCGCATCTGGGCTGTGGACTCTGTCACCTTTTGCCCTGATTAACCTGAGGCACCCCAGGCACACCTATCTGGATTGGCACCGGCACTGGTATGGTAAGGATTACGCCCTTCTTCATTTTTCAAGCCTTGGACCCAGCAGACCAGTAGTGGACCTGTAGTGGATCAGCAGCAGCACCAGCAGTAGTACCAGTATAGCACTGTATCCACAGCCCCCTCAAGCTCCTATAAGCCCTCCCATAGGCGAGCAGTGGGCACTGCTAGAGCTCTCCTGTCTCACCCACTGGAGGAGGGCAGTGGGGGAGTCTGCTAGAGGTGAAGGAACAAGCCAACAAGCCAATCAGGAAGAAGGTGGGCAGTAACTGAACTCTTCCCACAACGCCGTACGACCATGACTCTCAAAAAGAAACAGACAAGCCATAAGGGGAAGGATGCGGAGGAGGATGAGATCGCTGGGTCAGCACAAAAAAGGGTAACAAGAAGCACAGCCCTCCTACAAAACCAGGAGCAGTCTAAAGTAAATGCTCCTCATCAAGGGTTTATAACTCATTTTTTTCAAGTACCAGGCAGCTCAATAATTACAGTGGAGAGCTCCACTGAAGGAGAGGAATGAGATGTGGAGACGGTGCATAAACCACAAGGATCCCAAGGGGACAATAAGGACCACTGCGGGTGTCACCTCAGTGTGGGAGCCCAAGAGACTGTCCTCCCACAGAACATAGGGAACTTGGAGAACCCCTCAAAGTCAACAGTCAAGGCAAACGGTCCCCAACTGATTGAAGCTGAAATACATCAGTGGAAAGAAAAGGACAAGGAGGCCAAAGTGGCCAATGACTCAACGATATCCATCCCAAGACCAGATTCAAGTCTGACACCTGGAAAAAAACAGCAGGTCAATTCCCCAGAAACAGACGATCTTACTGCCTCCTTCCTGCAAAAACTAGAACGGACAATCGAAAGAACTCTGGATCTAACTCCAAAAATGTTCATGAAGAATGCAGAAGCAATGGACCCCTGCGCTGAGGGATGGAGCCCACTGGGCCAAGAGGCTCTTCAAGAAGATCTACATTTGAAAGAAGTAAGAGAAGCACAAAATACAATTGCCAGGGCTCTGATTTGGCAGTCAACAAAAATGGAAGTCCAAATTGACCGATTGGAATCAATCGCCCAGCGCCTTGTGAATCAGGATGGCAAGCTGGCAAAGCTAGAGGTAATAATTCACAATCACCAGGCCACCTTAGCCCATACGAGCTTTTGTGTCGATATCATAGAAAAGTGGGCTGAGGTTCCGGAGGTATTAGAGGACATGCTGGCGTTAGCCAAGGGCAAGGGGGAGTTGCCAACATAAATTCAAACAACCCCCAGGCCAACAGCAGGGAACACCCCGCAATCAGCCTCCACTGAAAAATACCATCTTGCAAACAGATCAGAAATTAAGGAACCTAAGGAAGGGCCCAGTAGTACGAACATCGTAGTAACCCAAAGAAGGAGGGCAAATGAGGAAGCTTCTGTCAGCACACAAATCCTCGACCCACACGAAGAAGCAGCATACGAGGCATCCACTGAAAAGGCAGCAGGAGCAGTGGCATCGGCGTAAGCCCCTCTGTCAAGGAGGGCCAAGAAAAAGCTGAAAATACAACTAAAGAAATAAAAAATCAAAAGAAGATCAATAATGCCAGTAATGTTGAACAGCGGTAGCTTGGAGGATAAAAGTAATCCAAGACCACTCTTTCCTATTTTCAGCTTCAAACAGCAAAACAAGACGTAGGCGACAAGGGAAGAAAACACCCAGGTAACTGAGGCCCAATAGCGACAGAGCATGCATCGGGTGGGCCCACAATCAACAGGGCCAACATCAGACCAGGTACAGACAGAGGCAACAGAGCCTCTCCCATTAAAGAATGTCGCCTGCGTACAAACCAGGGCACCCGTCCCACTGAGACCCGAAGTTTCATACGATAAGGTGGCGCATACCACACTCCATCAGTGTGAGCAGCAGATAAAAGTAAGCCTGGCCGGACCATCAAACGGGGCAGTAGGCAGATTACAGAGAAGAGCCCTTAACAACAATTTTCCAACTCAGGGCCCTTACAGCCCCACCCAGAGGGAGGACAGATGTCCACTGATCACGTCCAAGCCCAATAAGAATGCTGCAATCCATGAGGTGGTGTTTACCCCGAGGTATACAGTCAAAGGCTCTTATGACATTCTGAATAGTTCCAACATTCTACGACTATTCGGACATATCGCCACCTTGGCACAGATCACATTGGAAGATTTAGAGTGGGTAAGTTCAGAAGGCTAGACAGCGATACCCGCGGAGATTCCACCTTAGTGGGATCCAGTCAACAGCAAATTCAACAGGCGGTCCTTGGCGTAGCCCAACAACTAGCAAATTGGGGCATTGATGTTCAAGCACTTAGCCTGCCAAAATACCCACATGTTCTTACCCCTGACAACGACAGGAGGGGGTCTCCATGAATCCTGAAAGGAACAATGAATAATAGTACAGGAGGGAGAAATTAACTCGATCAAGAATTCCGATAAGAATTTGCATCTCCCACAGAGTGCAGACGAACCAGCTTGAACAGGCCCCAATGGAGGACTCTTGGCAACAGCATCCCTAACCAAAGACGAAATGACGATAGTATAGGAAGAACAACAACAGCCAGTGATCAATGACAGAAACTAACCCTCATTTCTTGGAACATCGCAGGGCTAAGTAATATCTTGAGGGATAAGGCAATGCAGAACTACCATGCAAAGGAGGACATATTGTATTTTCAGGAAACCTGGGCAATGTCAATGTGAGGGGTTTCCCAACAATGACTGTACGGTACCTTTTCTTCACAAACGACCCGGTCCAGCCATTTTGAGATTCCCACGAAACCGCGAGGACTACCGCCTGACGCCGTTGAGGGTAACCACGCCCCCTTGTCATGTGTCCTTACAGGAGCCAGTTACGAGCTGGGAGTCGGGGGAAGGAGGCGGGACTGACCCCGGAAGGGGAAACCCGAGGCCGGTGAAAGGAGCCCCAGGGCAGACGGAAGGAGGCAGATCTACAGAGAGCGAGGAGGACGAGTCGGAGAGCCAGAGCAGAGAAGAGACGGAGACGAGAGCGAGTCGACGAGAGGAAGCAGACGGCCCAGAAGGAGAGGAAGAGTGGAGCGAGGACTGGTGGAGCCCATCGGAGGATGCTGGAGAGCGGCTGCAACTCAGGAGAGTTGCGGCGGAGCCGGTGAGTCCACAAGAAGGAGACGACATACGGAAAGGACACAGGCTGTGTTACGTGTACCTACAGTGCTGAGACAGTCCGTGGTTATCAATAAAAACACTAAAGATTGCACACTACATCCAGCCTCCGCGTCTGTGTATCCGGCCCGCACTCCCCACACGCTCACAGTCAACGACCCCAATTAGTGGCTTTTACGAACATCATATAGCTGCGACAAAAAATAATATCTTTGGACGCCTGTCAGGTGGCTTATCCATCTTTTTAAGTCATGCCTGCAAATTTAAAACCACAGTAATAAGTGTAAAAACTCCTGACCTCCAAGCCATGACAATTGAGGGACTCGGTACGAGTGAACAGCCTTGCCGCCTGCTGCTAATAAACTGCTATATTAATCCATCAAAGTGCCAATCGCACTCTTCCATGGAAACCTTCACCAGTACTCTGGAAGAAGTTCTAATCAAATTTGAACATTACACTGTAATTATCGCCGGAGATTTTAACACGAGACGGCTGGATCACACTCCAGACGCACTCGGTACTGGGAGTAAGTTGGGCCGCTATTTTCTCTCCTTAAAAGATTTAAGTTACAATCCACTCATGGAATAAAAAAAAAAACAGCCTCTCCTCTTGCTCCCTAAGCCGACCTTCAGGAATATACCTACTATAGACTACATCCTAATCAATGAGAGGCAGGCCCACAAGCTGAGTGATTTCGCAGTGGACGACAGAGAGGAAAGCGATCATAGGCCACTGCGTGCCAGATTTCACCTGGCTCCGCAATCTGCAGACGCCTAGGCAACAATTGGCGAAACCCTGGGAGAAGAGCAACACAAAGCCCTCAAAAGACTAAAATGGACAGTCAACCTCCGAGATAGACTGTCGGAGTACATAGCAACGAGGAAAGAAGACCTCCAGACAAGCTCCACAACGAATATTATAGGCTTTTGGGAAATCCTGATATTGGACCTACAGAAGAACCTGCGAAACGCCCAACAAACAAAAAATAGCCTCAGTATAAAACAATTGCCACATGAACCACAAGCACCGAAGAGCCTGATACAATGCAAACGTGCTCTTAGGAAGGCACTCAAGGCAAAAAAGAAAGGAGTCTCATTGTCGGAGGCGACTCCCATACCGGTTTTGCAAACAACATACAGGAAGAAAGTATGGGAGTTCAAGAGAAAGCTTATGGAAAAGAATTGGCTTAAAGTGTTCTCCCTTATTAAGGAAAAGAACAACTCCAAGCTTTGGAGATACATCAACCGGCTGAGCTCCCGAAGCCCGCCAAAAGAGAACAGCGTTGCAGGCAATGAGTGGGAACTGTACGTGAAGGGACTGTATGTGAGTGATCCGCAAGAGGCTGGTCCCACTACCACCAAGATCATACAGGTTGCAGCCCAAGTCTAGGAACCTCAGTTTAAGAGCATGCAGGAAGCAGTCTCAGTGACCAGTCAAAGTGCCTGCGTCAGAGAAGGGGAGACAGCAAGGATCATCAGGGCAACAAGAAATGACAGTGCTCCAGGGCCAAATGGCATTTCTGTCTAAGTATTCAAGTCTGCTCAGGCATTTTTTGTACCAATTCCCACTCCACTCTACAATCACTCCTATGCTATAGCAACAACACCGCAGTCCTGGAAAGGTTCAATCTTATTTCCCATACATAAGAAAGGAGATCACTCGAACCCCGCCAATTATATGTTAATTGCACTGCTCGACATAGAAGCCAAGGCCTACGAACGATTACTACTGAAGGACTTAGAGGAATGGGCAGATAACAACGGAATCCTCCCGCCTCATCAGACAGGCTTCAGGCCAAACAGTTCCACAATGGACAACATCAGGGCATTGGCTTATCTTTCCAAGCAAGCGGTTAAGGAGAAGAACCCGCCTCTATTCTGCTGCTTCATAGACTATCTAAATCCCAGAAAGGAGTCCGTTCCTCTAATGAGCAGAAGCACTTCCGGTTGCTATCTGACTAGTGTTCAAGTAGTTGGGAGATCTCAATTTCAGATCGTAATGCCCTCACACACCTGTTAAAGTGTCATGCTTCATCATAGGGCGCTCCTCGTCAGACCGGCGCTGCAATGTCTGACGGGCCTGGTGGCTTCTTTGGCGGAGTTCTTTTGATCTGAGGACGCCGTATGTGAAGGGTGGGCCCACATACACCCTTCGCATACGGCGTCCTCAGATCAAAAGAACTCCGCCAAAGAAGCCACCAGGCCCGTCAGACATTGCAGCGCTGGTCTGACGAGGAGCGCCCTATGATGAAGGCAGACACCCTAACAGATGTGTGAGGGCATTTCGATCTGAAATTGAGATCTCCCAGCGACTTGAACACTAGTCAGATATCAACCGGAAGTGCATCTGCTCATTAGAGGAACGGACTCCTTTCTGTGATTTAGATGTGTACTTGAAGGAGCACAGGAGTAGGACCTCTCTAAATAACTAACTCTTCTGTCCCCTTTTTGATTTAACGCTTCATAGACTATACCACAGCCTTTGACAGGGTCAACCGGGGAAGACTTTGGGCCAAGCTGGCATCCTGGGGGATCCCAGCGATACTTCTAAAAGCGATTATAGCCCTCTATGAAGGGACATGGGTCCAGGCCAAATTAAGCCACACAACTGTAACACCAAGAGTTGAAACCAACGACGGGCTCAAACAGGGCTGTGTCCTGACCCCTTCATTATTTAACTTGTACATCGCAGACCTGGGGTATGCTTTGAAAGACGCCAGTTTAGTGCCCCCGAGATTGGGTAAGGTGAGTCTCGCAACCCTCCAGTATGCTGACGACACAGTGGTAATGGACCATACTAGGGTGGGGCTTCGGAGAGTTTAAAGATCCTAGCAGTGTACAACAAGGAAAATAGCTTGTTAGTCAATGAGAGCAAAACAAAGATAATAGTATTTGGCAAATACCCTCATAAAAAGCAAGCGACCTGGATATTGGGTGACCACCTACTAAGGACAACACCAGCCTACAATTACCTTGGTGTTTGGCTAACAGAGAGGGCCACAGCAGCCAAACATATAAAAGAACTAAACTTAAAAACCAATAGAATAATCCTCTCACTTAGAAGCCTAAACCAGCGCTTGTCAAACCCAACAGCAGAGCCTGTGCTGACAGTCCTTAGGGCAAAATTAATTCCAGCAATCAATTACGGCCACCCGGCTTTTCTAGGAGCTTTAAATAAACTGATAACTGCAGCCCAGACAAAAGCATACAAGACAGTGCTGCAGGTGCCCAGACAAGCAGGGAACACCAGGCTTCGGCTGGAATTAGTGGCTCAGCAGACCAGACCTGGCGCTACAGGGGGACCTAATAAAGTATTACATCAGGGTCCTTAAGGCCCCCGACACCACCCTTAAATATCACTTGAAAACGATCTTCAGGGAAGCGGATTCCCCGTGGCGCAACATGTTGGATCAAGCAATAGGAACCCTGAAAATAGAATCAGATAGCATGCCCTTACATGAGATCCCACACTCCGCCTTGGCAAATGCAGTGAAGCAGCAGGATCGGTCCATCTTGTTTGAAATGTATCGAGCCTCACTCCACCACAACTCCTATATGATGGCACTGGACAGGTCGTACATCCCAGGGAAAGCCCAACACTACTTGAGAGATGCCCTCTCAGCTCAAGTCCGAAGGAAAATGTTGTTTATGCTGCTCATTGCCCTTAAGATTTCGGATTTTAATCCAACATGGGCACGAAAGGACGGGGCAGTCTCCTGCCGGTTATGCAACTACTCAAGGAATCTTAGTTTCTCCTTCTATGTTGCTGCCCTAAATTGACCAGCGAACGCCATCGACTGCTACGCCTGATTCTCAGGGCCAAGGGTACAAGGTCCTGCATGGAGGCCTCGGCTTGGTGCTTCTCAGAAACAAATGCTTGCCCACTCGCAAGAGCATGGAAATGTATACATCTAATGAGAACTGCAGTTGATGCCCAGCTACAGCTCCCAGAATTTAGGGCCAGTAGCAATCAGGAACAAAAATTTGCCAGTGTCCTCGCAGCTCGAGCAGGCCAAGTATGCAATCAAACGGAGGGACAACCACATTGATAACTCTACTACAAAGGAAGCAGCGGGCCCAGTAGCGGGAATAGTCGGAACATTAAAACCGAGCCCACAGGGCTATCACAAAGGCAAGCAGCGCAATCACAACAGCAATCATGGCAACAGAAAAACAACTTACTATCTCTGATCCACAAGGATGAGCACCGCATGACATGCCTGAAGAGGACAACGAAATAGGGCTGAGTGCCCAGATATTAGAAAGATACCTGGCAACTCCTAAGGTCCGTTCTTATTCAGGGACCAGAACCTACGAACCTTAACGTGTTTTGGGGTAAAGATTGTGCAATATACACTAATCACCCGCTCGACGGTAAAGACTTCATGCTTTTAAATTGTGAGATCAAAATGTACCACTTAGCTTAATGGCAAAGAAGGGTTTCACCAACAGAAGGGGCATTAGCTTGTCTAAGGTGTTTTAGGTAACCAACGGAAGGGAGGCTGGGAGGGTGGGGACTAGAAGCTATCGAACTTTTAACAGGTTTCAGGGTAAAGCTTGCACAACAGACGTTAATCCCTAGCTTAATGGTAAAGACCTCACACATTTGAATCCATTTTAATGGAAAGTTAGTGCAAATCAAATTTATTATTCTGCTTGTAGGTTAAGAAAGAGATCAAGCAACAATTGGGGCACTAGCAAGTCTGGCGTGTTTTAACACTAAGGGATGGGAGGCTGTGAGGGTGGGGTGAGTTGGGGTGGAGGGGTGTAGATTATGTGCTTTTATACTGTAAAGATTTTAAATAATCGTACGGTTAATAAACTTACTTACCATTGCGCACATCTCTTTCCATGCCCGTTGTCTCTCTTTCCTCTGTCCTTTCCTTCTTCCTCCTTCCAAAGTTCCTTCCACCACATTTCTTTATCCCCCCCCCCCCTTTACTCCTCTCTCCTTCCCTCATCTATCAATCCCCCCTTCCTTTCACACTATATTTTCTTCTTGGCCTTACTCTACTGCCATCTCTCTCTATTTTTTCTGCAGTTCTTGCTTGTCTCTCGTTTGCATTAAAGGTCTGCAAATTGCTCACCGCATTTCATCTGGAAAATATTTTTGAGCTGCATTTCCAAGGTTTGAGCTTAGTTAGTTGAAAATAAGATGGCATCCTTTCTGTGGCTGCCCTTGCCCAAGGAAGGCTGAAAGTGATTAGTATAGCTTTGCTGTGACTGCCTGGCAGTGCTACTGGCAGCCACAGAAATGGCTGTCTTTGCAGGCTATTATGAACCTTGATGTCAAAATGACCTTGCAGCAATTATGTAGAAGAATTCACTTGAGATTTATATGTAACAAAAGAAATGTGTTTCTTTCAGAGAGAGATGTGTATTAGACAAAGGGGTCGGGCCTTGGAGTATGAGGCGGAACAGTGAGGAAGGGAAAATCATTTCCATGGGTTGGTTTAATGCTCTGGTCTGTTTAAAACAAAAAAAGGCTCAAACTGTGCAAGATCATGGGGGTCAGGCCTTTGAGGTGCATATAAACAGTGTCTGGCCTTCTTCGTGGTCCATTACACATTTGCTTAGTTTAATGTAGTGTGCTGAAAGTCATGAATAATGAGGCTGGAGTGGGTTCGTAGCATGCTAATACAAAAGCTAAGTTGGAAAAGATGCACTCTAATAGCAAAACGAAGAAGACAACAATTTCGCGCACATTTTGAAAACTAACAGAATCATTTTGGTGGCTTGCACAAATTCACATCCTTTCAGAGTGCTCGTATGTTCAGATTTCACACGCTTTGCTGCTTCGTTCTGACTTTGTTGACATACCTTATGGATTTGGAAAGTACAGCGAATTATAAAAAGTTAAAACTTAATAATCTGTCATTTTTTTGAATATTTGATACAGTGCAAATTAGATGCAAAGGGTGGTGGAGTGCTTAAATGATTTTAATTGAAGCAGCAGACCATGTTTTGTGAGGTCTAATTGAAACGAGATAATAGACATTAGTGTGGGTCGGGATACGATGAGAGATGTAATTGGTTCAGCGCAAGACAGTGCGATTCGCGTTTAGCTTCTACGTTAGGTTTTTTTTTTTTTTTTTTTACATTGCAGCGTTTTCTATAATTGAATTACAGAATGTGAGAAATGTCTACTTATTGTGTTCTGACCGTTTTTACTTTTTTTGCCGACCTTCGTTTTGCTGTTCTGCTGTGCTGCTAGCCCTCTTTAGCTTTCCTCAGTCACAGCATGTTTTGTGTAAAACGGTCTTTGTTACAAATGGGCTGGCCTGACAAGTCATTGTACTTATTTCAGTATTAGTTCATTTTTAGTTTATTCCCTTAAGTGCTGAGGCTTGTCTATAACATTAATTGCATAATGTGTAGATACGTTGGATCTATGGCAGGAGTTTAGAGCACTAGCAGGTGGGAAGTATTGTTGGTAGAGTGGACAGTTGTCTGAATAGGGGTCAGGATGCTAATACAACCGGGTGGTTTCTTTTTCTATGTTTCATGGGTTAACACTCATTGAGGGATGAACTTGGAATAAGTATCCTTGGCTAGTTCTCTACTGAGAAGGGGCATTAATTACTTCTGTTCTATAGGTCTCCATGTATATTAGCTTACATCTGAGTGGGACTTACAGGGACTGGTAATGTACGCAGTTTATTACTGTTCCATTGTAAAAACTCAATAAAAATGTAATGCTAAAAAAAAGTGCTCCCCCACACAAGTTCTGACCAATTTGTTTTTATATTTGAGGTCTTTTGCGCATGAGCCTTCATAACTGTTTCCATAAATGATATCCAGACCAAAATTACTTATTTTTCCCCCATGTGGTGAGGATTCTTAAAGTTTGTGGTTTCCCCTTGAGGGAACTGAGAAAATAGCCAAAATGTGTTGTTTTTTTTTTTTAAACAAAAAATGGGAAAAAAGTGCGTGCTATTTTTCGAAAAATTGCGTCAACAAAAGATATTTGCTGAGCTAACAGTCCCCTCTGCTTAGCTTTCGGAAGCAGGCAGAATTATTAAAAAAAAAAAATTCTCACTTCACTTGTTGCAATTTCTGAGAGGTAGGCCAGTATTTCCTATGTTTGCAGTTGCTACATACCTACTGTTTGTGGGGGAAGGAAGTGTTAAAACCATGTGCTAACTCAGAAGGCTATTCATTTCTGGAAATTAGACGAAATTCTGAATTCACCAAAGGAGTCGTTTTTGTACATCGCTTCTGAGTTTTTTTAAAGAAACTCATAGATTAAATTTAAAAAAAAGTAAGTTAAAAAATAGAAATGGATGACAGTGTTTTCATCTGTGATTATTTGCACTAAATACAGATCAAAACAAGTAGTATACAGTTCAATTTGTCATACTTTTCTGGTTGCAGGACAATATAGTGTTTGTCAGTTATCCAAAAGCATGTGATACCCAGAGCCATCGAATGAGCTGCAATTGATAATGATTTTTATTAAGTTTTGGCTATGCCTCATGAATCAATCTGAGTTTTGTAATAGGTTTATTTGTACCACTATGTATTTGGGTTACTCATAATTTTGAGTGAATCTGCAGGTATTTTACATAATGATTTATATACACAATTACTTACATCTAGAAGCCAAAAATGAAGAGAAATTCAATAGATAATAACAAATGCCCTACTATTCTGTTCCTACACTTCTCCTTTTGAAAACATACACCACATGTGTGTGAGTGGCCTATTGTACGACACAGGAAATGTCCATAAATACACCATTGAAACGTGAAAGGGTTTGATTTGAATTACATTGCTCCCGGGATGGGGTGGCTATGTTATTTTGGGCCTGGGTTTGGCCATCCCCAAGGTAACCTATCAACTACAGATATTTTTGAAAAGTAAACAAAAGAAGGATTCTAGGGTGGTGTGACTTGCATGGATCACACTACGTTTTCGTTCCCCAAAACAAGTGCCCTGCTCCACAGCCACCATTATTCCTCACTTCTCTCTTTACATGCCTTATTATAAGCCTAAAGAAATATGGCCAGTTCACTCCCCCCCCACCCCCCCTAAGGGAACTCCACTAACTCCCCCTGCTGGCCCACACCATCTTCAACTTCAGCGGCATCAATTACAAACCCATCATGACCAACACATTTAGCTTACTTATTTACTGCCTGTTTTGCCGTCTGGCATGCAGGGCAGCAATGAAGTACCTCCATTTCTGTCTGACTTCGGCAAGTTTCTGTATAGTGCCCCAGCTGTAGTTCAGGGTCTTCATTTCTTTGTCTACAGTTCACCTCCAGATGTTCTGTGGCCTGCTTCTCTTTCATTTCTCTTCTGGGGTCCAGTGAAGAGCTGTTCTTTTGTTGGAGTCTTGTTCTCTTCTGATTGTGGGTCCTATCCATCGCCATCTTTTTTCATCCATGCTCTCTTGCTTGCTTGTGGTGAGCAGTTCCTGGCTGGAGATACTTCGCAGACAGAAAATGTGTAAGATTCTTTTCAGGTTACTGGTTTGGAAGGTTCACAGTTTGGTGATGTTGCTTTTTGTCATTTGCCAGCATTCTGATCCATCCAAGAGTGTGGACAGAACACAACTCTGGTAAAGACTTAGCTTGGTGTTGCTGCTGTACTGATATGTCCTCCACACATTGTTTAGCATCCTGAAGGTATTCCTGGCCTTGTTCAGTCTGGTCCTGATGTCACTGCCTGCCCCTCCATCATGTCCGATAGTACTTAGGTAGGTGAAGTTTTCAGTCATGGCTAGGTCCTTTCCATCCACCTTGATTTGTGAAGGGTTTGCAATGTTGAGTGGCATGACTTCTGATTTGTACGCTGTGATCTTCAGACCCACTTGATGTGCATAGATGCTGAGGCGAGACTTCATTTCCTGCATATGCTGCTGTGTAAGAGAGCAAGGCTAGGTCATCCACATAGTCAAGGTCCTCCAATGTAGAGAATAAGATCCATCTGATGCCTCTGACTTGGTCTTCTGTTGTGTGTCAATGACTAGGTTGAAGAGCAACTCTGACTTCATGCATCCCTGTCTCACACTGGTCTTAACTTCAAAACTATACTCACTATCTGCCACCTTGAAGATAAAATGATCATAGATGCTCTTGATGAGGAGAACTATTTGCTGCGGTATGCCGTAGGCTTTTAGTATACACCAGATGCTGTCTCATAAATACTGTCATAGGCTTTCTGAAAATCAGTGAAGATGATGCATAGTTGTCTCTGCCAATCTGTGCACTGCACTATGATGTTGTGTAGAGTAAGGGTCTGATCAACAAATCCTCTGCTCTTGTGGATGCGAACCTATTCTTTTCTTAACTGTTTAACCACAGTATCAGAAATGCTTTGTGTAATGATTCTCACCAGGTTTTTGCTCAGTATTAATAGAAGGGTGAGTCCACACTAGTTGTCACAGTTGGTTAATACTCCCTTCTTTGGAATCTTGACGATGAAGCCTTGGTTACATTCGTCTGATGCTTCCTTTTCCTCTTAGATCAATGTATACAGTGGTTGGAGGATCATGACTGATGTTTCAGGGCCTGCCTTGAACATTTCTGCATTCAGGTTATCTTGGCCAAGACTTTTTCCATTCTTGAGATATGGGATGGCAGTGATGATGGTGGGGCAGTGTTCTCATCCAGGTATGTCTCTGCTTCTTGAATGTCCGCTTTGCTTGTTGGTACTGATCTGTTCAAGACTTCTTTGAATGAAGTGCTGGGCCAAGTGGGCTTCCTGCTCTTTGTATGTTGTGAGAGGTCTGCCTTGCTTGTCTATGATAGAGTTGTTGTATGTTACATGAGATTTACCACTGACCATCCTTTTGATCTAGAAGACCTGTTCTCTTCCACTCTTCTGCTGGCTGCCTCCTCTGCTTGGCAGGCAAAATTATCCATGTACGCCCACTTGTCTGCTCTTGTCATTCTTTTGATTGCTCTGGCAGAAGCTTATGATCTCCCATGGCCCCCAGCACACGAACAGCTACATCTGGCTGTAGATAAAGAAGTGCAACAAAAATCTCTGTCTTATGCATTTAGGATTTGGACTGATATCCCAATATCACTCAGGGATGCCCTATCCCTGCTCCAATTTAGAACAGAGCTAAAGACTGACCTCTATGAAGAACAATGCATCATGCTGCGTTAACAGTCTACAAACCAGCTACCCCTCCTATCACATGATGACTGTGTCTTTGCCTTTGACTGTATACAGTGCTCTGCTGTCTTTTGGATAAATTCAACTACATAAAAACTGCATACGTTCATCCATACATAGCCAGAATGCCTTGCCAATGTCACACTTTGGCTAAAAACATTTTTTTATCTCAGATCTGTGAGGGAAAGTTCTGGAAGCAATAAAATGCCTATACTTCTACAGTGGCAGATTTTGCTCGCGCCTTGCATGCTACATGTCCTCGCTATCCTCTGTTATTTGGAAAACGCTACTAGGTTATTTTAAACTGTTTTTAAAGTGTTTTGTTTCTCCTACTGGTATCCGGCCTGATTAGGGATTGTTGTTTCTCTTACCTGCACCTCCCTCAGCCTCCTGCTTCGGTCTGCCACGGTGTTAGTGCCGATTGAGCGGAGATCAGAAGGCACGTTCCCCCACTTCCGGTCCAGGCACTACTGGGCGGGCAGGCAGCATTCTAGCTGTTTTCCCTGCCTACATAAGCCCATGCTCGTGCGGGCGCGCAGCGGACAGTGGCAGAGTCTGCTCGCGCCTTGCATGCTACATGTCCTCACTATCCTCTGTTATATGGAAAACGCTACCAGGTTATTTAAAACTGTTTTTAAAGTGTTTTGTTTCTCCTCCCTGGTATCCGGCCTGATTAGGGATCGTTGTTTCTCTTACCTGCACCTCCCTCAGCCTCCTGCTTCGGTCCGCCACGGCGTTAGTGCCGATTGAGCGGAGAGCAGAAGGCACGTTCCCTCACTTCCGGTCCAGGCACTTCCGGGCGGGCAGGCAGGCAGCGTTCTAGCTGTTTTCCCTGCCTACATAAGCCCATGCTTGTGCGGGCGCGCCGCTGGCATGCCAAAGGCGCGCCTAAGGCAAGCCTGTCCGCGCCCGGGCGTCCCTGTATGTCGCCAGACGCCAGACATGCTGCCGGTTTGACCCCCCCTAAAACAGTCATACTCGCGGAACGACCTTGTTGATATCAGCATGAATATTAGTCGCTGCACACACCAGCCGTGTGTCCCTTTAGAGGGTCCCTTTGTTTGCACACTCTGTGGCTTCAACTCACTGGCAGTTGCGATTCCAATGCCCCTTCCCCCGCCAGGCATTAAGCTCCTCAGCCTCAACTGCCGTTCGCTTGTTAAACACTTTGCTGAAGTGTTTAACTTAATTCAGAATGAGGCGCCCGATATCCTCTTCCTGACTGAGACATGGCTTACAGCGAACACAGAGGCAGAGCCTAGCTTGGCCATGCCCCAAGGATACGCTATCAGGACACAGAATATAGGGGGTCGGGCGGTGGCATTGCAATCATTTTTAAAACTGGCTTTTCCTGCACTTTGACCAAGGAGGTCATTGTAGACTGTGAATGCGCACTCTTCAAAATCTCTATTAACGCCAACTTTACCTTGTCTGGCCTCCTGATTTACTGCCCCCAGGGCCCTCCAAAGATTTTAGGGAAGCCCTAGTCACTGCGTCTGGCCTATTAGCTACCAGTTCGGCCAACTTTAATATTATTGGTGACCTCAATCTGCACTTAGAAGCGAGCCTAGACAGTGAGATTAGCAACATTTTAGCGGACCTTGCTGCCTTCCAACTTACACAATGCGTCCTGAATAGTACACACTCGGCAGGCCATCTGCTGGACCCCCTTTTTCTCTAATCTATCTGCCCTTACAGTTAGCCCACGCTCCCTATGAGCTGGTCCGACCATTATCTGGTGTCCATGACACTACAGGGAGTAGGTCCTCCTCAGGATGTCCCATGGAAACCCGTTCTAAAACGCCCTTGGTATAAATTGGATGCTGCCCACTTTCGTGACCTTCTCCTTAGTCAAGCACCCAGTCTTCCCAACAACCCTGATAGGGCAGATAGTATCCTGTCTGACTGGCTCACGCACGCCCTCGACACCCTTATCCCTGCCAAGCTGTCCCATAGCCGCAGAACCCAATTGAGCCCGTGGTTCAATGACAATCCGGCCCAAGCCAGGAAAGTATGCAAAGCCCTGGAACGGGCATGGAGACGACAATATGATCCTGCCCTGAACACACAATACCGGGCAGCTATCAAAAAATACCATAAGTCCATTCAGAAAGAAAGAGCTGACTATTTTGCAGATAAAATTCAAAATGGCAGCAACCCTGCTAAATGCATCTTCTCCTTACTCAAGGATCTTAAATCTTCAGGGCAACCTATTACATCCCCTCTCTCTTCCAATAAGCAATGTGAGACACTGGCCGCTTTTTTTATCAAAAAAGTTGAGGACATATATAAAACCTTCCCCCACACTGTGATCATAGCAGGCCCTCCATCTCAGTCTACCACTGCCCCGTCACTCTCCACCTTTCCTGTGCTCTCTCAGGAAGCTATGCGCTCGATTTGCAATAAACTTAAATCTGGATCTCCAGCGGACTCCCTCAAACCTGATCAGTTTCAGAAATTCCTTCCTCAGCTCCTCCCCCCGTTTTGTGATCTTATAAATCTGTCTTTGTCCTTTGCTGCAGTCCCTGTCGCTTGGAAACATGCCAAGGTGATTCCATTGCTCAAAAAACCCACTCTGAACGATTCCAAGCTGGAGAACTTTGTCCTATCTCCCTACTCCCTCTGATATCCAAGGTTACCGAAGCTTACATTAACTCTATCCTTACCAACTTCATTGAAGCCAATAATCTGCTAGACCCTTCTCAAAACGACTTCCGTCCACGACACTGCACTGAAACCGCCCTTCTGGCTGTCACGGAACATCTGAGGAACTCATTGGATGCGGGACGAGCCTCTGCCTTGATCCTGCTGGACCTGAGCGCTGCTTTTGATACGGTGTCCCATCAGATCCTCCTGCAGTGCCTAGAGGATATTGGCATCGGTGACTCGGCCTTGGGTTGGCTCTCCTCCTTTTTTACGGAGAGATCTTTCCAAGTGATTGCCCCTCCCTTCTGCTCTCAGACGCACGCTGTGTGCCAATGGGTTCCTCAAGGCTCCGCTCTGAGCCCGACTTTATTTAATATTTACATCCAACCCCTGGCAGCAGTTGCTAAGGACAGGGGCTTGACTTTGGCCTCTTGTGCGGATGATACACAGCTAGTAGTCGCGCTATCCGACAACTCCGCACAAGACGCACTCAAATTTAAAGAGGACCTAACAGCTATTGCAGACTGGATGACATCTAACCGTCTTCAACTGAATGCCAGCAAATCTGAGATCGTGTTGGTGGGAAAAAACACTCATTTGTGGAGCAAGCTCTGGTGGCCATCCACCCTAGGTCCCCCGCCTACCCCCAAACAGACAGTTAAAAACCTGGGCATATGGGTGGATTCAGCACTTACCTTCCAGCCTCAAACTAAGGCGGTAGCTGGAGTCTGTTTCGGGCTACTACGCTGTCTCAAACCCCTGCTAGGTTTTTTTTATGCTTACACCCGTCAGCTTATTATCCAGGCCACTGTACTATCCAGGCTGGATTATGCAAGCTCTAGGGGCCAATAGAGCAGAGATACAGCGCCTACAAAGGACACAGAATGTGGCCGTCTGGCTACTTCTCTGTCTACCCAGAACCTGTCCGACTTCTGACTTCATCAGCAGACTTCATTGGCTCCCGGTGGAGAAACGAATCCATTTTAAATCCCTTTGCATCTCCCATAGAATCCTGAATGCCCAATCCCCTGATATCCTAGCAGATCTTCTGATACCCTACACTCCCACCTGCCATCTGCGCTCGCTTGGTCAGCACCAGGCATCTGTCCCTCGGGTCAAGAGAGCTAGGGCTGGAGGGCACTCCTTCCGAGCTCTTGCCCCTAAACTCTGGAACTCCCTCCCGGTGAGCATCAGAAGCATCCAAAACCATGTGGCATTCTGTAAGGCTATAAAAACCTATCTTTTCCCTAAGTAATCTCCTTCTCCGCCTGCCTCTGCCCTGCCCCTCTGTCTGTCTGAGATCAGCGCTGGGACGCCCCATTGCTGGGGCAGCCATGCGCTATACAAAAATCATAACATAACACATAACTTCTCCCACTAAAAGAGATACCCCAGTTCTGTGGGAAGGCATATCACCGGCAAAAGTAAAGGCACCAACATGCAAAATGTAGCATGAAGTATTTTACTTATTCTGTGGGTGTGTGATTTTGGGTTATTGGGTCGGCTGGCACCCATTGAAACCTACCAACCCCAAACATTGCTGAAGAGTACGCTCCCTGGCGATTCCAGAGTGGTGTGACTTGCATGGATCACACAGGTTTTTTTTTTTACTCAGAACACCTGCCAAATATTAGACCTTGGCTACTACCACAGAAAGAACAACATGCTCATATTTATGTGACAGAAAGTTCCAAGTGAAAGGATATTTGCTGTTTTTAGGTGTAGCATAAGAGTCTGAATACTGCAGCCATCTCCCATGGTAAATGAAAGGAAATTGGGATTTCTTTGAGCATAGTAGTGTCATATGAGCTGTCAGAGGGAGATTAATGTACCATTCTACCTCCCCCTGGGCAGAATTACTGTCTGATGCCTCACCCTATTTCTTTTGTCATATAGGCAATCGTAATATTGTTGCATTCTTGGCAAATAAATCACTATAACTGTCACAAAAATTAGTGAGGCTTTCAAAATAATTTTGTCTGCCTTATACATAAATTCACGAAGTTTGAGCCCAATTACAGATAAATTAAAAATCATCATTAAAAGGAGTTAGGATAGATATATTAAGTAGATTATAAATAAATAAATCATTCAAATAGAAAATCACAGTAATCATTTGATTGTTATTCATAAGAACCTAGGTTTATAAGTTAATAAATTCACAATCAACAGCATGTAAATGTAACCTTAGATTTTCCAGTTCACATAGAGCTGAATCTAAAAATGTGATTAATCTTGATGTCAACTGAATGCCTTCATAGTAAATAGCATAAGAATCTTGTAATTGTTTAAAAATTCAATGTATAAACTCATACAATGAGATTCAATTTCATTACATATGTAGTGAAGAGTCAAAGGAGTTGAGGCAGAGTCTACAAAGTGTCTCGCCATTTGACTGGCCAAGTACACTTCAAACACCTAAATAAAAAGACATGTTTGATCATGATTCTCATTAGTTTTTGTATGTTATTTGAACATTTAAATAGTTCATATTAATTAATAAATGATTAGATCCATATATAATACACCATAAATGTAGTATTGTGTCTTTAAGGACAATGACCAAATATTAGACTTAAATGATAAACCATATATGATTTGTTTTTCCCATTGTTTAAATAAAGATCTGGCAGCGGCTGGATCTTGGAACAAGATTGCCTTTTCCTAATTCACCAGCTTTATAGTACAGAATTCAAAATATGGGTTTGCCTCTCCTTTCTTTGTATTTAAGAACTAACTATCTGAGAAAGAAAAAAAAAACTAAAGTGCTGACATTTTATGCAGGTTAAAACCTAATGTTGATAATAATGCCATTGCCCAAGAACACAACAGTCCTATCTCTAATCTTATAAACCGAATGGTGTACATTGTTGTGCGCCCAAGAACTTTTTCCAGATTAGAGCTTCAGCCTTATCAGTGAGCGCTTTTGTAACTGGCAGCCACACTGGGGCATCATAGGTCAAAGTTGACATACTTTTTTTAATGATATGCAGTGACCAGATGCTGTAGGGTATGCCCTCTGTACTTGTGGTTGAAGTGGTATAATGCATTTGCAGTCACCAATTCAGTTTTTTGGTCTCCAGTAGGACTACCAAGCTCATTGAACTGTCCAATAAATTCGTAGGTATTTATATGTGTTGATGTTAGCCAGTGAGATAGAATTGATATACCATCCCACTTAAAATATTTCTTATAAAATACTATAACTTGGCTCTTACCTGGATTGATCCTGAGGATATTTGTCATTATGTAACCTGTCAATGAATCTTACATTCGTCGTAGCCCCTTAGTAATACTAAATCGACTATATATTACTGGGCTCCCACCTTTTAGAATCAACTTCAGGGAGTGGGATTGGAAAAGCCACGGAACCACTCAGATAAATATTAACAGGGTGGGAGGGAGGCCATATCCTTGTCTAGCATCTGAAGATGATGGGACTTTAAGGCCTGCAACGGATACATTCATTTTACTGGGGAAATTCATTTTAGGGGGCAGTGGCCAGGTAGTTAGATAAAGCCTCTCCAAAATACTTTGGGCATCTGCGAGGGAGTAATTTTGCCTGGATCAACCCAGAATATAAATGACTGAAAGACTTTGATAACCATGTTATCATTGATTGGATTTAGTTTTTATTCTGCTCTCACATGAAGGACTACAAAACAAGCTATATCAATTAAAATTTAGATCCCTTGAGAAAATGAGTTAATACAGCTTTAAGAATGGATTAAAATATTTCAAAATACAATAACAGTTGGTCGTAGACGGATGGCAGAAGACAAATTGCAAAGTCGACTTTGCTTAAGTGAAGGGCAAATGACCAGTACATGTTGCAAATTTGGAACTCCCTTGTTAGACCTGACATCCTTGGCGTGGTTTCCTTTGTCTTTTTGCCTCTACCTCCTGTATTTTTAATTGTGTGCTGGTCTTCGTTTTTGCTGGTTTGTGTACTCTGGGTACTTTACCAATGCTGATCAGTGCTAAAGTGCAAGTGGTCCCTGTGTAAATTGTGATTATGATTGACTATCCATGATTGGCATATTTGATTTACTGGTAAGTCCCTAGTAAAGTGCACTGTGTGTGCCAAGGGCCTGTAAATCAAATGCGACTCGTGCGCCTGCAGAATTGTTTATGCTACCCAATTGAGTAGCCCTGTAAACATGTCTCAGGCCTGCCACTGCAGTGTCTGTGAGTGCAGTTTTTATCTGCCATGTCGACCTGACAAGTGCACCCACTTGCCAGGCCCAAACCTTCCCTTTTTCTACATCTAAGGCACCTCTAAGGTAGGCCCAAGTAAGCCCCATGGGCAGGGTGCAGTGTATGTGAAAGGTAGGACATGTACTGGTGTGTTTTACATGTTCTCATAGTGAAATACTAACCGGGCTAGAAGGAAGGGCCCCTACTTGGACAGGGTGCATACCACTGCCAACTAGAGACCCCCATTTCTAACATCCTTCAAAATGCAAAGTGCATGTGCATTCTTTATGTTGCAAGCTGCTAGAAATGTGGTCTCTAGTTGGCAGTGGTTTGCACCCTGTCCAAGTAGGGACCCTCACTCTAGGCAGGGTAAGGGAGTCACACAGCTTAGATAACCCCTGCTTACCCCCTTGATAGCTTGGCATGAGCAGTCAGGCTTCTTTCAGAGGTAATGTTTAAAGTATTTACACATACACACACACACACACACACACACACGCACACACACACACACACACTCACACGCCACAATAAAAGGAGTCCACACCAGTTTAGAAAAATAGCCAATATTTATCTGAATAAAACAAGACCAAAACTATAAAAATCCAACATACACAAGTCAAGATAACTCTTTTAAACCATTAAGCAAGTTTAGTCCACAGAAATCAATGGATGGGTTTGTTTTAGAACAAAGTACCTTAGATGCATTCAAAATCAAAGACAGTGACGGGCACAGGGGAAGTGAGGCGCCAGGAAAGCAAAGTGATGCGTCGGTTCCCTATTACACAAGGAAGGTGATGTGTTGGTTCCTTACTGCCAGGAGAGGTGATGCATCAGTTCCTTACTGCTAGGCAGGGGAGGTGATGCGTCAGTTTCTTACCATCAGGGGAGGTGATGCGTCAGTTTCCGGACACGCAGCCTTGGTTCCTTACCACGATGCAGTGTCAATGAAGAATCAGCATTTAGGGATGATGCATTGAAAATCCAGACGTGGGCGAAGCAGGCACTGCGTCGATTTTCCAGCTGCAAAGCAGGTGCTGCGTCAGAGTCGAAGCGGGTGTCACGGATGTCAGTGACCTAGTGCTCAGGACTCACGCTGCGGTGATTTTTTGGACGTGCTTCGATGACGAGCTGGAGCCTGTGGTGAAAGCTGTGGTTGATGCTTCCAACAGGAACCACGCTGTGGGTCAGACAGCAGCGATGCATCAATCTTGTGCAGCGATCCGTCGAGAAAACAGGCACTGGGAGTCGATGGATGGATTTTGTCTTCAGATTTCACTTCCAAGGGCCCAGGAACTTGATTTGGCACCACTTTTCAAGTCAGGACTTTCAACAGAAGAGCTTAGTCACTGATAGGTGAAGTTTTTGATGGCCCTGAGTCTTCTTTTCAGGAGGCAAGCACACACAAGCCTTTGGTGAACCTTGGAAGCAGGCTACAGAAAGCAAATTCAAGTCCTTTCGCTCGCAGGACAGAAGCAGCAAGCAGCAGGCCAGTACAACAAAGCAACAGGCAGAGTGGCAGTCCCCCCTACAGCATCCAGCTCTTCTTCCTGGCAGAATGCACTCATCCAGAAGTTGTCTGATTTTGGGGTGTCAGAGGTCCAGTACTTATACCCCTTTCTGCTTTTGAAGAAGGCAAACTTCAAAGGAAAGTCTTTGTAGCACACAAGACCATGCCTTTTCCTGACCTAGCTCCAGACACACTACAGGGGGTGGAGACAGCTTTTTGTGAGGACAGGCACAGCCCTATTCAGACAACTCCTCCCACCACTCTAACCCAGGAAGGCCCATCAGCCTGGTGAAGGGCCATCAGGATATGCAAGGCACACCTCATCTCCCTTTGTGTGACTGTCTAGAGTGAATGCACAAGAGCCCAGCTGTCAGACAACCCAGGCATGTATTCTACAGACAGGCAGATGCACACAATGGTTAAGCAAGAAAATGCCCACTTTCTAAAAGTGGCATTTTCAAACTTTATTCGATTTTTCATGAAAATCATAAAAGTATGCACATAGTAATACGCAAAAAGGAAAATCATAAAATCATCTCCTCTACTAATAACACATGAATGTATAGGAGAAGACGAGCTATGGAAAGTTAAAAGACATTAAAAAAAATCACAGCATAAAACAAGCTAAAATAAAAACGAACCCAGTTGAAAGCACCCGATACAAATCCCGCCCCTTCATAACCTCAGATAAAAGGCGGGTCAGATAAAAACAAGCAGTGGGTATTTTAACAATTGAAGAAAGAGGAAATAAGGCCTCACTTGATTAAAACTCATGGCCAAAAGGACTGGACGGATGAATTTATGGCGAAGATGATTAAATCTTGGGCATAGCATGACGATATGAAGAGTGTCCGGGAGGAAGGTATCGTCACAAGTACATGCCGGAAGGTCTGAAACTTTACACCAAAACCCTTAAGGCAGCAGGAGTTGATGGAACAGGTTAGTCTCAGGTAGGTTAGCAACCTACATTGAAAATTAGACATCTCAAGCGACAGATACGGCTCCAGACCCGGAACATGCATTTCAAAAACCAACTTCACTAGAAGATGTATTTTTAAATTGTGAGTTCAGAGACCCCAAACTCTAAATCTCGATCCACTCCCAATGGGAAATTACACTTAAAAGATATTTCAAGGCAATTCCCATATTGCCCCATGGGAGGGAGAGGCTTTTCAATAGTGAAAAATGAAATTAGCAGTATTTCACAATTAGGGCATGACACAACACTACATGTCCTACCTTTTAGAACATTGCACCCTGCCCATGGGGCTGCCTTGGGCCTACCTTACGGGGTGACTTACATATAGTAAAATGGAAGGTTTGGGCCTACTTGCCAGGTCGAAATGGCAGTTTTAAACTGCACTCACAGACACTGCAGTGGCAGGTCTGAGAAATGTTTGCAGGGCTTCATGTGGGTGGCATGATCAGTGCTGCAGGCCCACAAGTAGCATTTGATTTACAGGTCCTGGACATGCCTGGTGCACTTTACTAGGGACTTACTAGTGAATCAAATATACCAATCCTGGATAAACCAATCCCCAATACAATTGAGACAGAGAGAATATGCACTTTAGCACTGGTTAGCAGTGGGAAAGTGCCCAGAGTCCTAAAGCCAACTAAAACAGGTCAGAAGAAATAGGAGGAAGAAGGCAAAAAGTTTGGGGATAACCCTGCAAAAAGGGCACAGTCCAACACAAGCCTTCCCATCTTTGTGTGTAATATTTATTTGTAATCCTTATTTTGATTTCAAAAGTATAATGACCATATACAGGCTCCACTGAGCATTGCCTTAAAATATTGCAAAACACATCATTAACAATAGCTGGAGAGTAATCAGGTCAATACCCCAGCATTCCTACTTACAAATAGCCTCTAAATAGAGGATGAAAGGCAATGTGTGAGGTAGAGGGTGCAAGAGTGTAGGGGAAGGGAAAAGAGAGAAGAAAGAAGGTGGGGATGGTGCAGTAGGGGGGAGTAGGTGGGAGAATTGGCAGACCCTCTGCGGTGGGGATATTGGTATAAGGAGGAGGGGAAGAGAAGGCGTATCTAAGGTTCAAGGTTACTGGTGCAATACGGGTGTCATCCCATAGGAGGAGACCCACAGCTGCCCCTGAGAGGAAGTGGGGGTGGAATGAAAGTGCAGCTGGGAGAACATTGATGAAGAAGGTCCTGACCGACCTCCAGAGGTTCAAGATGCAGTGATGACTGCCCTATTGGAGAGGTGGTGCCAGGCCCTAATCCAGGGCACCCACATTAATCTTTGTCCGAGTCAAGTGTCTGTAGTCAGGAACGGGGCCCACACCTATTGATAGGCTTCCTGCCTATTGGCCAGAATATATATCAGCTTCTCACAGGATGCCACCTTAAATATTTCGGTAAGCATTCCACATGTGTGGGCACATGTTGGGAGTGTCAGTGTCTTAGTATGCATAGTTTGACCACAGTTAATGCCATGGTAAAGAAACAGCACTTGTGGTTCGACATTGGAGGAACATCTGCCAAGTTGTGGAGGAGCACCATTTGGTCAGATAATGAGGAAGTAAGGGACATCGCTCGGTCTAATGTTGCCGTCTCTGCCGTCCATAGCCCACGGACATCTGGGCAGCCGTACAGGACATGTTACGTGT
Source organism: Calotriton arnoldi (assembly GCA_963921515.1). Taxonomy (NCBI): domain Eukaryota; kingdom Metazoa; phylum Chordata; class Amphibia; order Caudata; family Salamandridae; genus Calotriton; species Calotriton arnoldi. Next base: position 2,899,714 of record CAWUFW010000536.1, on the reverse strand, counting down.
TGCATCCCGGTAGGTTACATCTCCAATAGCTTGAGTGGTGTAAAAGACCGGCACATTCTAATTTTGAGGGGGTCCAGTACCAATCCTGCATCATTTTGAAGAGGCAAAATTTCATCCTGAACTGCCTGTGTGTAATATCTTAAAGGAAACCTACCTGGTCTCAGATTTATGTAGAATCTATGCATAGTATGGTTAGTAAACATGCTTGTATAAGCCTGGGATTGTCTGTATAGTGCTGTTTGTTTAATATAGTGGAGATCCTATGTACTGAAATCATTTCTATATTCTCTAAAATTGACAACAGCTACTATTGATAGTTTTTGTTTGAGGTATATTTTGATAATGGAGGACATTTTCTGGTTTCATATTGAGTTGTAAGAGTGCAAAGTCAACATTTCCCACCATTCCAAATTTTTCTTGTAAGGTATTTAGCAATTAAAATAAAACAAATGCCTGCATTGTGTTTCTGGGAGCATTGAAACTTCAACAGGTCCATCTCATTATAGCTCCTGGAGCTTCTGAATAGGTGCTGCTCCTTTTGAGTTCAAATTTGATAGATTGCTGTGCCAGACCTTTACGCATAATAAACAGAGATTTAAAAATGGTCCCTTCAGCACAATTTAAAAAGGCAAATTTGGTGAATAGTAAACATTCTACTCCATATAGCAGGGCAGGTAGAATCTTTGTCTTATAAACTTTAAATAGCTGTAGAAGAGTGGGAGGTTCTATGAAGGCCCACTCCATATGTGATTTCTTTTCTAACTATATTGTGAATATGAAAAATAATACCTAGGCTTTGAGTAAAGGTAATTTTTAGATAAACAAGATAAATGTATTATTTTACTCTCTCAAGCAATGATTACCGATACTGCCATCTAAACTCCATCTTGTTTTGATGTGTAGAAAAGTCTATTACTTTACTTTTACCAAAGTTGTTTATCTTCAAGAAATAGTTATACAAGTACTCATACGACTTTTCTAAACCATGGCTAGAACAATCACATCAACTGCATATAACAGAGACCACTGAGACATTGCCCAATTTGGGAGGAAACATCTGAACCTTATCAACTGTGTGGAGACAATCATGGATATGTAGAGAGGATAAGATTGTTGTTAGAATACGGCCCTGTTTGAGACCATTGTGTAGTTCTATTCTTTTACTTAAAACTTTGCGCTCTCCCATTAATGTTTGACATCATGGTTTTTATATAGAACTAGTAGGGTCCTAAGTAGAGTATTTGGTATCCCTAGAGAAATTAATTTATGCCACAGCAGGCGCAGTCAAGCTTACCAAAAGCTGTAGAGAAGTCAGCAAAGACAGCATAGATGGACTGCCTTAAGAAGATGACATATTTGTCTTACAAGCAATCTGGACGTTATTTTGTGGGTTTTCATTAGATTCCTTTTTATGAATAAGGAACGGAATAGAACCACACCAAGAATTGACAATAGCACATATTTGTGTTTGTGTAAATAAAGGAAATATTATTGTTCCCAAGCAAGTTGTGTTTCTCTCGAAGAGTGTCATAGGGATTTCATCTGGACCTTGTGCTGTCAAGTTGTTTGAATTGATAATGATATTAATCCTGATAATTGACCTATAAATAAAAGTTGTAATGTATGTATTCTAATGGAATAAATGAGTCCAGGTTCAATGTAGGTGTTGTGAGGTTTATATCATACACATTAGTAATACGTTTAGCCCTAACATCATCAGATATGGAAATGTAAACCCTAGATGTGCTAGGACTAGTCATTTCAACAATCAAGAACCAGAATCTACATGAGTTACGATCTTTTCTTGTGTAGGTTAAGGAACAATGCCATTTATTCCCGTTTTACTGGCATAATTTTATCCACCCTTTTCTGAGTAGAATTATAGCATGCTTGTGTGTACATGATGTATTAGCATGGTAAAGTTATTTTCACATGTTGAATTCATGTTTCAGTTTTTTCTCTTCTCTGAGTATAGGTCGATGTGCTTTTTGGATGGGATGTGGAACACCTATAGTATTCCTGTCTCATGTCAGCTAATTTTTTCATTAGTTTCTCAAACTATTATATAATATGAGTACCTGGAATGTCGGCATTAGAAGTTAACAAGGTTCCTGTTCAAGAATCCGTAATTACCATTATTTGAGGGCGAATGTATAGTCTCTGCTTGTTGTGATGCACAAAGGCAGCATCTCTTTCTACATTCCAGCAAGGTGTTGGTTGTTAGAGTATATCTGTCACTTGCATAAGATCATAGCTACTATTACCAGGAGTAAGGGACAGTGTTTTCATTAAATGATACAGTCCATGAGAAACGATCAGAGAGTTGAGGGTAGAGCCACTTCTCTAGCAAAATCTTGAAAAACCCCTCAGAATATCCCCTTTAACCTGTCTGTTACAAATTAAACACCCGTAGCTGAAGTTTACCTTGGGTATCAACCTTTTTACTCATAAAGGAAATTTCATGTATGTGCTGTGCCTCTTCCTGTTGTTTATCGGTTATGAGTGTCACAGATGTGGTGGATACGTTTGCATTGCCATCCTCCACAATAATTATATTAACTATACCATGTTTTGTTAAAACCTTGACAATTAATTTCATTGTCTCTTTTAAAAGATTATCATATTGAGACCTGGTCGCAATATGAACATTACACAGCAGTATATGAGTTGGACTTAAGCAACTCTTTAGGATTACAGTTAAACTCATTGCCTAACCATGACGGGAAATGATTGTTTAATTTTGTTCAGCCATTGACAGTCAGTTCTTAGCTTTGTTACAAGACCACCTCTAGCATTAGCATTAGTTGATTTTTGCATAATGCTAGAAAGAATATTCTCTTACATTTATCTCATCCTTGCTGTTTAAATCAGGAGCAGGGAGCCAGGACCAAGACTAAGGAGGACTATCTTCAGCATTTTAGTAGATCTTAACGATTGCATTGAATTTATAATTCTTCCAAGTTCTGTTATTATGACCATGAGAGGATTTGTATCTAAGCTCCATAAATGTCCCCAAGCATGGGTCTTGTCAATTGGGAATTTTCAGGTTTTTTCCAGGGAGTGGTTTCTCTTTGTTATGATTTCATAAGGTGGAGTTTCATATCAGTCCCCTTTCCTCTTATTAATCAACATTCTTGAAAACCATATTAGAAAATATGACTGAGAAAAAATCAACTCACATAACCAAGGTAGAAGGAGATGTGCCACTAGATTTGGCTATTGCGCTAATTTGAGATCACATGAGAAGAGTAATCTGAGACTGGGTATAGAGTGGTATAATTCTAAAAAAAAATATTGATTCTTTGGGTTACAAGTCATCAATCTCTCCTTACAAAATAAGCAGTCTAGTATCACCCCTAAGGTTAAACATTTAGAACTATTTTGTGTTTTTTCTGCATCTTTTGGAAAAATGGGATCGTTCATTTTTGTTCTGAATTCAAGTGCAAGAGGGTTTAATGTGGGGTAATCTGTTGATAATTCTTCTTGTAGAGAATTCTTTTTTGGTTTAGAAAGAACTTTAGGATTCAGCGTGTTTTCTGGTTTTGAGATAACGTCTGTGATTATTTCTTATTGTTGCTGTTTTTTTATGCTGGGTTTCGAAACTTTTGGTGTTTATTTTTCTTGCACACTTTTTGAGATCCTATGTTTTTTTGTCAATGTATTCGACCATTTGCACTTAGTGGGGGTTATTTGTTGTATTCCTTTGTAGAAAAATAGGATATGTGTCGAGTAACAGAGTAAAGGGCTCTACTTGAGTTGCTGGAGAATTCTCTGTAGATCCTCTATATAGTTTGCTGAAGGAATAAATGTTACCACTCTGAGCCATATGGTATTTTGCTATGTATTGTGGTTTTCTTCTGTTGTGATCACAAGTAGAAAGTGGATTTGGGAGCTTGATTAGGGTCACAAGCATTTTCTATTTCCACTTGTGGGAACAGTGACACTGTAATAAAAGGGGTAACATTGTGGGCCAAATGGGGCCAAAAGTAACAGAATTGTCCGTTTGACAATTGTTGTCCATTCTCTTTCCTTCTGAGCACATCAGTGGACCATTTGTTTTCGTGAGGTAGATACATACAATGAATGCAGTGAACAAATGTTTATAAAATGGACGTAAGGAGTTCTGATATGAATCGAGCCCACAAGACATTTGTTTACTTCTCAGAATCGAGCATAGCACAGAGTGAAGTGCGTGCAAGCGTCTGAGATATTTTTAGACTCTATCATCTGACAGTCTTTGGTATCTGAGAGGTAGGTGTCTGAAACAGAAATCCATGCAATGTTAGCATTTGAAAATAAGGCACCAATCCTCAGGCTTACTGAACTTTCCCTTCTTAAATACAGGTACTGTGAGGGCTTCCCTCCAATCGGCTGGAATTTAGTGCCCATTCAAAAATGAATAAAAGTGGAAGTCTGATTTGCATCCACCAATGACTATTGTGTCTCAAAATATTAATAGATAGGGCTACTAGGCCTCCTTATTTATATAGATTTGGTTTTATGATTAAGTAAATAATCTGTTGAACAATGCATAGATATTGGACTAACTTGCAGGGCAACATGCTAATCTTGTCAATAGCATGAGTGTTTTTTAAAAAGCATTTCAATACATATTGTCCACAGTTAGTTTGCCATCGTGCATCTCTTCGTGATATCAACAAATGGCATCCTTTATGGGACTAGAGCCCAATCATTTGATTCAGGTACCCTAATCATTATTTTCAATTTCTTGGTGTGTACATTTGTTTTTTCTTCTTATTTAAACTGTTCAAATGTTGTTTTTTGATCGTGTTTTAGTGATCTCATCTGATATTATACACCAGTCCTCTATATTGTTATAATAATATTCTTAAATATAGGTGTTCTGTGCAAGATTTAGTGTCATACTTTTCATAGCACATTCTTGTATTATACCTTTGGTTGTATGCTTTTCATATTGAATGCAAAAATCATATGCTAAAACTGTTCCTGTTGAATTGGGAGAACACTACATATCTCTGGCATAACTTAATCTAGGATAACATTCTTATCTGTTAACATGATTTCTGAGATTTTAAATAACTTTAGAATGAGGGTAAGTTAAAATGCTCTCTTTGAAACTGATAATTTGCAGCTAATTGTTACTCTAATCATATACTATGATTTTTCTCTTAGGGCCTGATTACAAGTCTGACGGTCCAAGGACCGCCAAACTTGTGGTGGTGATTCAGCCAACCCGATTACAACTTGGGCAGTCAGACCGCCCTGGGACCGCTGATGCCGCCAGGGAACCGCTGTTCACTGGAGGTAGCATTGCAGTCCTGAGGCCACAATATACTTGGCGTGACCGCCTTAGGCCCGCCAAGCATATTATGAGTTTCCTCTCTGCCAGGGTTTTCATGATGGTTCCACTGCCATGAAAACCCTGGTGGAGAGGAAACAAAGGGGGCCCTACAGAGCCCTCTGTGCCTTTACCACATGTGGATGCACACAGGGGGCATAACATGTGCCCCCATGTGTGCATGCACATAGGTTCCTGCACTACATGGACTTTCGAGTCCATGCCTTTCAGGAACCTTGTTCTGCAGTCCCATTGCGGTGCACTGCCATGCCCCCGCTCCGCCTAAGTCGTAATTAGGCCGTTAGTGTCTATATAAAAAATAATGACTGTATAATAAATCAAACAAGCTCATGAGGCAGAGATTCAACAAGTTGCTGCCAGCAAGTCATATGGATCTTTCTCTGACTGATGTTTTTCTTCACAGGCGGCCAAACCAACATGCACACGCTTTTCTGAGGTAAACATCGACATGGCCCTATCATTTTCTTCACTTGCACTTAATACTTATACAGAAGAACTGTTTGACGATGATTTAGATGATGATCAACTTCAGTGCCAATTTGTCTTAACTGATGTCGCAGCTTGGACTTGTGGGTGTGCGTTCGAATGTTGCTTTCCAAATGTTCTGGTGGGCATTTTGTTTTCGTGCTGTGGCGCACTTACTTTTTCCTTCGCTTTGCAAACCATCGTAAAATGGTTCTCCTTCCCACAGCCTTCACATATCTGTCCAAAAACAGGACATTGAACTTTGTGTGGAAATGGAAATCAACATCTAAAACACAGCTTTTTTTTATATGTAGACATCACTTTGTGTCCTTTAGTCTTTTGTTTTGGCTTACTTTTCACCATCATGACGGATTCATTCTGGGCACCTCCTGCCTCCATGTCAGCAGCTTGTCTATCAGCACACTCTTCAGCTCTGGCAGCTATTAACACTTGCTCCATACTAAGAGTTTCTGTCAGCATTCGTCTTCTAAATGAATCTGACAAGCATTCGTTCAAGATGCATAGCTTCTTCATCATTAAATTCATTGAACTTACAATGTCTGTTGAGTGTGTTGAGTTTCTCCACAAATTCATCCATGGTTTCGCCAACTTTCTGGCATTCTTGGTTGAAGATGTATCATTCGTAATCAACATTTGGCATTGGATTAAACTTGATAGTCAACACTTCTTTAATCTGATGATGTATGACTTCTTCATCAGTTCGCAGCATTTTCTTTATGACTTCTTTTACACCATCACCAGCCAGATTTTTGAGACACTTGATAACCTTCTTCAGTCTCTTTAAGTTTATCTATGAAATCATCAAATGTCTCTATCCAAGCAGTCCATGTATCGCCAACATTTTGCTTTTTGGCTGTATCGAACGGTGTAGTGGTTTCAGAAAAGTGGCAGCATTGTAGCCATTTATGGAAGTGGCTGATGTTGAGGGCGGAGCTCTCTCTGCTCCGTTGGCAGTTCATCTTTTACCTGTTCATGTGAGCCATCTCTGAGGCTTTGGGACCTGCTGGCCTCTGGATCATCCTTGATGACATTTCGAAAGACGGCCCAGTCTTTGCCTCCGTTGGCAAAAAGTGCTACAGCAAAAAATGATGGACGGAATGCTGAGTAAATCAAACATTCACCCCAGTCAAGAGATCTGGGTTAAATCCATTGTTCTTTAGCTCACTACGCCACTCCAGTTTGGACCCAGCAATATTCAAATCAGTCTTGACCCTGCTCCTTATGGGAACAGTCCAGCCCGAACTGCCAAGCCAGGTCCTCACTGGACTGGAAACAAGCAACCTGGGGCTGTTTTCGGGGCATCACCCCTCATCAGTCAGGCTAGCTTGAATCCAATGGCACAGCGAGCAAGGGAGCCACGTCTGGGCATACTCAACCCTCCTAGGGCAAAAAGAGCTGACGCAACAAATGATGGACAGAATGCTAAGTAAATCAAACATTCACCCCCCAGTCAAGAGATCTGGGTTAAATCCATCGTTCTTTTGCTCACTACGCCACCCCAGTTTGGACCCAGCCATATGCAAATCAATCTTGACCCTGCTTCTCATGGGAACAGTCCAGCCCGAACTGCCAAGCCAGGTCCTCACTGGACAGGAAACAAGCATCCTGGGACCAGTTTCAGGGTTTCACACCTCATCAGCCAGGATGGCTTGAATCCAGTGGCACAGCGAGCAAAGGACCCACGTCTGGGCATACCCATCCCGCTTGGGCAAAAAGTGCTACAGCAACAAATGAAGGACGGAATGCTATGTAAACAAACATTCACCCCCAGTCAAGAGATCTGGGTCAAATCCATCGTTTTTTTGCTCACTACGCCTCCCCGACACCGGTCCCAAGCCCTTGTTTCCAGTCCAGGGAGGACCCGGCTTGGAAGTTCGGACTGGACTGTTCCTATGAGAAACAGGGTCAAGACTGATTTGCATATCGCTGGGTCCAAACTGGGGTGTGCAGTGAGCAAAAGAATGATGGATTTAACCCAGATCTCTTGACTGGAGGAGAATGTTTGATTTATTCTGCGTTCTGTCTATCATTTTTGACGCAGCTCCTTTGTAAAACAGCGTTTCACTTTTCTAAAGATATCAGAGACTGTGGTGATTGTCGTTCACTTGTCCAACACAAACCCTGTGCTGATCTGGGTTGCGGCGCCTGGCACTGAGGTCATACCTGCTCACTTCACTCAGGTTCTGGTGAGTAAATAACTGTTTTATCCCTTGGCGGGCGGCTCTTTGAGTGCTCTTTGTCCTTACCACTTTCTTTTTTTTTTTTCTTTTTTTTTTCTTTTATTTAAAAGATTTTTCCAATTTATTGTTACAGCACAGCAGAGCAACAATCATAATAATTATAATTATAGATAAACATAACCGTTAAATAAGAAAATAAAGGAAGAGAAGAGGAAGAAAAAGAATAATATACCGACAGACGATAGCCCACCATAGAAAGTCATACTGCAATTTTTTAACAACTTAAGAGAGAAAAAAGAGAGAAAATATATAAAACTAAAAAGCATTTCATAGCAATACATTTCTAAACCATATATTTCAACCATCTTTACTACCCAATTTCCACCTCGAGATGGGTTCCCAAATCCGTTCCCCAAGTTTTCTCCCCCTTTTCCCCTTCCTCCCGTAAATCCCTTTTTCGAGATTATAAGCAGAAAGTAACCTAGCCAACCATTGTTGGAACGTTGGTGGTAGTTTGTCCCGCCATGCTGATGCTACACAAATATGTAAAACTGACATAGCCATAAATATAAACAACTGAAAGGGGGATTGCCTATCATTGTTATCTATCCCTAATATTATTAATGATGGTGTCAGAGCAATCTTAACCCCCAATGTTCTATCTAAAAAGAGTTCTCTAGCACTCCGGAGACCCTGTAAACAGGGACAAGATGCAAATATGTGTATTATTTCAGCCTCTGTACTGTCACATCGCGGGCATCTTATATCTGCACCGCCCCCCCATTGAGCTATCCTTGCGGGGGTATAATACAAAGAGTAGATTGTTTTATAATGCTGAGCTTGAAGCCCAGCAGAACACAGAGCAGTTTGTCCTAGTTCTAAAGAGAGGTGGAAACACTCTTGAACAATCCCTAATTTACCTGCCCACTTCTCTCCATATTTTTCAAGATCATCACTTTTTAATGCTAACAGCTCTGCATAAAATCTACGTATAGTGCAATCTTCACCACCCTCTATGATATCCAATATTTTATTTTTATCAAAACCTGTTGGACCCCCTTTCTTATTTCCTAAAAACTCCTAATTTGCAAATACTTATAGAAATTCCTTTTATCAATACCAAAAATAGACTGTATTTCCACAAATTGCTTAACGCCATTTACTCCAAACAAATCTCCTATTTTCCGAATTCCACGACAACCCCACTCTATCAATACAGAATCTGCAAATATTTCCTTAGGGAGAGTTGGGTTTCTAGACAGTCGAGTATAAGCATTCAGTCTACCCAATCCAGTTTTCTTTCGAAAAGATGCCCAAACCTTAAAAGCCGCTGACAGAGTCTTAAACCTAGTTCTTTTATAATATGAAGAGTCAGTGTATTTCAAAAAGCAGTTCTCCGCCTCCACTCCAATCAACATAGAATACATATCTATAGATCCTAATTGAACCTGTGGATCCGATGGATCCCCTCCCAGGAGACCTCGTATGTGTTGAAAAACTGCCGCCCAATAATATAATTTAAAATCAGGGACCGCCCAACCACCCTTTGCCCTAGGTAGAGCCATAAGCGGAGAGCCCTCCTAGTTTTCCCGTGGGCCCATATAAATCTGTTTACCAACTGTTCTAATATTGTAAACCATTTTGCCTCGAATTCCAATGGGATTGCCCGGAAGAGGTAAAGAATTTTTGGCAATACTATCATTTTTATCACGTTACAACGTCCTACAAGAGAGAGTGGAGATTATGCATTCTATCGAGGTCTTTCTTGACTTTTGATATTATCGGGTTAATGTTACTTTCCACTATATTATCTAAGTTTGGCGAGATATTAATCCCGAGATAAGTTGCTGCTTCAACCACCCGGATATCATTACAGACAGCTCCTTCATTCTTAATTATCTGCGTTTTTGATTTATTTAACACATACCCTGACACCTGCCCGAAAACCAAAGCCTCTTGTTCAACTATAGGGATAGCAATTCCTGGTAATGATGTCACTAAGGCAATGTCATCTGCATATGCCAGAGTCTTATATTCTGTTCCGTAAACCCTTATTGGAGAGATCGCACCATTTTTTTCCAGCCTACGAATAAATGGATCGATATATATTGCGAATAGCAAGGGGGAGCATGGACATCCCTGGTGCGTCCCTCGCCTAATTTTCAAGGGTGCTGTGTATCCCCCATTAATTCTGAGATGGACAGTAGGTGCCTGATACAAAGCTTGTATTGCTTGAGAAAACCCTCCCCCTATACCACACCTCTCACATGTCTGCCAAAGGTAATCCCAGGAGACCCGGTCAAACGCTTTCTCAGCATCCAATAAGATAACCGCCATAGGATCTCCTGAGACTTCAGTAAGGTCAAACAAAGTAACTACCCTGGAAAATTTTATAGAATTCGATTGGTATTTGGTCCGGGCCAGCCGCTTTACCTGTTGGAAGACTATTCATGGCAGTTACAACTTCTTCCTCAGCCAAGAGCTCATCTAGAACCTCTCGCTCTTGCTCACTAAGAGGTGATCAGGAATATCCCCCAGATACCTTCGGGTTTCTAGCGGATCTCTAACTTGTTCTTCCTTATATAGAGAGTCATAAAATTGCCTAAAAACCTCCCGAATCCCCGCTGGATCACTAACTGTCCCACCCTTGCCATCCAAGATCCCTTTAATTTCCCCTATGGCCTCTCTCTGTCTTGTACGAGCCGCCAGAGTACGCCCTACACGTTCACTCAGCTCATAGCATTGTTCCTTCTTTGCTAAAAACGTAGCTGCTGCCTTTAATGCAATAGCCTCCTCTGCTTCTGCCTTCGCTAATGCAACTTTAAGGAGAGCTTGATCCAGACTTCCTCCCATAACAATAGCACTGTTTAATTCCTCTTCTGCCTCGAAAACTGCTTTAGTCAATTTCTCTGATCTTAAAGCTTCCTGCCTTTGTCTATAGAGGCTAAAGCTCAAGGTTTCCCCACGGACACCCGCTTTAAAGGCATCCCAGATCATACCTGAAGTAGTACTACCCCTATTAATGTCCCAAAAGTCTATTATCCAAACCTTCATATGTTGAATATATTCTATATCTTTTAATAATCCTCTCTCAAAAGTCCATTCACGTTGACATCTAGCAACACCCGTCATTTCTACTGTTAAGATTATAGGGTTATGATCTGAAATAATCCTAGGTAGTTTCTCAATCTTACATCTTGGCACTAAACCATGTGTTACTAAAAAATAATCAAGCCTAACCGAAACTCTGTGTGGTGCTGAATATGTGCTGCCAGAATCAAGTGGCTTTAAATGTGTCCAAACATCGGTTAGTCCATTATTAAAAACTAGATTGGTAAGCGCACTAAATGTTTTTTTTTTTCCCCCCCTGATATTGCGCCCCATTTTTGGTCCACAAACCCCTCATACCATTTATATTAAGGTCCCCGCACAAAATTATAGGCGTGGGCCATGTAGTCATTTCTAGATCCAAGTACTCAAATATATCGGGATCGGTCCTCCGTGGATCCATACACAGAGCATAGGGTGACCATTTCATTATTTATCATACATTGTACCAACACCCACCTTCCCCACTGATCTTCCATCTTCCTTATAACATTAATATTGTTTCTTTTGGCCAATATAGCGACCCCCTAGTTCTTACCCCTTGTTTTGTATATGCTAATAGGTGAAACCCCATCTGCTCCATTATACCCCCCTAGATCCCTCTAGATGGGTCTCTTGTAGGCACACAAAATCTAATTTCATTGCCCTCAATATTATTGCTAGCCGTTGTCTTTTAGCCGGGTCATTCAATCCGCACACGTTAATTGTTGCTATTCTTATACTCATTAATACTTTGAGCTAAGATTTCCCCACCAATAATGTTCCATATTTATATACAAATTCATCAAGTCTAACTGGTAACCTCCCTCTGTCTTTATTTCCATCCAAATGCTGCCTTCCGTGCATCTCTAAAAAACACTCAATATGCTGTGCTGTGCTGTCCCCTACTCCCCGTGTACCCCTCCAACCCCCTCCCTCAGATCCCTCCCCTGGAACCCCCCTTACAGGCAATTAGGTCATTCATGACCTATGTGTGACAACTTACCCGCAGCTAGGTCACCTCACCCCCTCTCCCTATTTTTTTTTTTTTTCCCTTTACCCTTCAAATCCATAATACTCCCAAGCGAGCCCCCAGTTACCCACCCTTCTGTTCTTTTAATTCATTTAAGAATGATTGTGCCTTAATTTCAGAGAAAAACATTCTAACTTGCCCCTTTACAATTACTTTCAAACGTGCTGGGTACAACAAATATGCCTCACAACCTAGCCCCTGGAAAGATGAAATCATCTGCCTTAATCTCCATCTCCTTTCCACAGTAGCATGGCAGAAATCAGGACGCGCAAAAAATGATGTGCCTTCAAATGATCGCTTAGCTTGTGGCCTAGCCTTATCCATTATTTCCTGCCTAAGCAAAAAATTACCAACATAGACAAGGATCGCCCTAGGATTGTTAGATTGGGATGCCTGATAGCCCTTTTTCAGAGTCAGAGGATATTGGTGTGCTCTCTGCACTTCCTCTTCCCATTTCCAGGAGCTAAGTTCGGGAAAAGCCCCCCGCAGAAGAGAGACAACAAATGCCCTAACATCCTGCCCTTCAGCCCCTTCAGCAACTCCCAGGAGTCTAATGTTATTCCGTCGCTGACGGTTCTCGTAGTCCTCAAGTTTCCATCGAACATCCTCCGACGTTTTTTCGTGCATTTCTTTAAATGCCTGCCATTTATTAACGTCATCCTCCAATCTCCCAGTCCTCTCTTCCACCTGAGTAACTCTGTCTGCCATGTCCTCATAGAGTTTATTCATTTTCCTGAGTGAGCCTTGTATTTTTTTAGTAGCTTGTTTTGCTCTGCGGCTTTCTGTCCTGGCTTCTGCCTGCATCTGCTACCTGCATCTGCTTAAGGGTGATATAGAGCAAATCCATTGAAGGAGACTGAGGCGCTTTATCTGCTGTTACGCCCCCCTCTGGTCCAGCTGCTGAGGTCTCTTCTTGGTAAAGTTGTGAGGTAGCCGAGTAATCCCATAATAATTTTTTTGTAGCTTCCACACGAGGAGGGCTTAAATTTGATTTAGATCTTGATTTAGATCTGCGCTTAAGTTGCACTGACCTATAGGCACCTGATGCTCTTAATGCCGATAATTCATCTGCCAAGTCTGTATCACTCGCAGTAGTACCATCAGACATGCAAGAAGAGTCTGACTCATCGTTGAGGGAGAAGAAACAATCTCCTTCCAATGATCGATTAAGGACATTCTGTTGAGGAGCTCCCTGTCTGTGCTTCAAATTGATGCCTGTTATCTCCAAAGCCCCTTCTGTGTGAGGGGCTATCACATGTACTGCCTCCTTCAGCTTTCCTGGGTTACTAGCATGCTTCCCCTCTCTTTTCCTATCGATATTTCCTCCCACAGTCCTGCTTTGCGCAACTTCATTGTTCGCATCCGTGCTATCAGGTCTAGTACTAGCGCATCTAGATTCATCAGCGTCCCCTACATACACTGGCAGCCTACCTGACTCATCATTGTTTCCGCTGCTCTGCTCCCCATGCCTGTCTGTATCCTCATCCTGACAGGTTAGGTCAGTCTCCTTCTGGGCTGCATTCTGCAGTCTGTCAACGTTTGCCACGTCCTCACTTATCGGCGCCTTCGAAGAACTTGGACCGATTACTGCGAAAGACTCCATCAAGGCAGGCTGCCGTAGGGCGCTCTCTTTACTTTTGCTGCTCCCTTCTTGCCCAGCTTTTGCCGCTTTCATTCCGGGATCCTTATTACCTTCCTGATTAACATCAGAGACAGTGCTTGAGCTGGCCAGCCTGCCCCCACCACCACCGCCGCCGCTAATAAGGTTAGTTCCACCCAGCACCTCTTCAACATCCTCTGGTTTTTTCGCCGCTAGTCCTGCTCCAACTCTGCGAGGCTGCGTACGTATCGTCTGGTTCCCCGAAGGAGGCAGTGCCGCGTCCTTCTCTTTCTCCTTCTGCTGCTTCGGCAATCTAGGCGCCATAATCGTGTGCTTCGTAGCCCAGCAAAAGGGTAGCCTTAGTGTCTCAGTAATCTTTTCAACTGCAAAGATAGAGACCCCTTTGTATAACGAATACCAGAACCAAAAACATTCCTTTGCCCAGCACGAAGTTTGTTCCAGCCCGACAGGGGTCATCAGCATCCTCGCCTTTCATTACATTCTTCAGGGAGAGGGAGTGAAATGCGACCTCTCACTGCGACTGGTCAACGGCCATCTTGCCCCGTCCTTACCACTTTCTAATTGTAATGTTATCTTGCAATCTGTGTGGTCAATAACTGCTCTTTGAAAACCTGGTTGTATGTGCCTTCAGCGTTAACGCTCCGGATTACGTATGACTGTATCTTGCGTAGCAGTGCAGTACTTTTATGTGTGGTTTGACCAGCAGGTTCTCAGTCACTGATATGTAGATTTCTTTGAAATGCTTTCATTGTTTTCACATTCTCTATGGCGGAAGAAGTTGCGCTTTAATTACACATGTATTAAGCATCGATTTCGTACTTCGAATGTAACACACGTGGCATGCACGAGCAGTTTGCTTGGACCACGGCAAACTCTCTGGGGGCCCGATTCACAGAGGTAAACTTAGACCTTTGGCCTAAACTTAGGCCAAATGTTTAAGTTTATGACTGTGGGAATTCACAAAGGGCATTTAGGAGTACTAAATTTATGTCCGCACTCGGGGCGGAGGTCCAGCTCGAATGCGGACGAAAAGAAAGTACTAGTAAATGCCCTAAGTGAATTCTCAAAGTCATAAACTTAGATGTTTGGTTTAAGTTTACACCAAACGTCTATGTTTACCATTGTGAATCGGGCCCTGGGAGTGCACTGTCAATCTTTGGGTTACTTATCCCCTAACTTGTCGCCAGTTGTAGCGTCCTCCCCAGCCTGGGTACCCGCCAAAGAAAACACCACACGCAGAGCTTAGTAGTACAGGTCTTTATTCGTCTGCATGTAACTGCAAACTGAACATTCTAAACCAGTCTTCATTGCATTTCACTCTAACACTTACGTCACAGTTCTACGGAGTCTATTAGGAGCCAAAAGGGTTCCATCATTTCTAACTTGCATGACACTACACTAATTTGCTGTTGTTTTACAAACTCCAGGAAATCATGGCAACCAGACGCTTTATAAAAACCTTCAAATTCTAAGATTTAAAAATAGATCAATTACCAAAACTACCAACTTTAGAATAACTAGTGTGATTGTGAGTGGAGATTACTTTACAGTCCAGGTTATGTAACTCCTTGGACAGTTGCGATGCTCTTGGTAGCTCTACTTTATCTGGGCCATAATACTTATGTTCCTGCTGACTTCTGTGTATGTGTTCAGAAATAGGACCACAGCAAAAATGAAGATGGCTGTGTGATGAACACAATTCACTCAGGTTGTACTTCACGAAGGTAATGCTATGGAGTGGCGTGCATTGCTAATCACAAGTGAAGTGCACACAGAATTTTACAAACACTATAATTAAGATAATGATGTCACTCTTCTTGATTTTTGCAGATTCTTAAACAAGTATTTATCTTGTGATAAGAGAAAGAGAACATTAAAAGTAGCATGATGTAATGCTGTATGATATTTATCATGAGTGCAGAAACTGTGTTTTTAGCAGACATAACTTTAAGATAGGGATATAAAAAAAACATTGGTCCTGAAGAAAGACACCTGACCTAGCACTAAGAAATGGCTGAAACATATAGGCCCTTGCTTTGATTTGGGAGCTCATAATTACTCCAGCCACATCAGAAATCTTTTCTGCTTTTAACCTTACCAAGGATTGCCCCCAATAAAGTTTCAAATTAAGAATGGATATCTTCGGGTAATTTTAACTTATAATAGAGCCCTCGATTACATCCCACTCTGCTATAATTTAAGCATTGAAGCTCACCCAGATATGTTAGGTATCTTGGTGGGAACCCAATGATGAAGCATGCCACTAGTATTACTAGTGGGTGAGGGTCCTTTTATAAAAACTAAGGGACCCCATCTAACCTTACTGATCAGGAAGACATATATATCTCGAGTTCTCTCACCTGTGGTAGATGTGTTTGATGGGTGTGATGACCACAACCCATCAGCATGGTACTTGTACTTAGTCCAGGGATCAGGTGCAATCCTTGCTCAACGTTGTTCACCCATCCTAAATTTTGTTTCTTTGTATAAATAGGAAGCACATCATATAACCCAACATACAAATGCATTCTCTGTATGAAGCTTTGGGCTGTATTGCTTATAGTGTGCACTTTGTGCACCCCCGGGGCACTATGATATTACAGAAGGGGCTGCAGAAGCTTCTGTAGCCTCTTTTGTAATAGTGATAGCACTGGTGCACATTTAGCGCATGCACTATCTTCAGAAGCCGTTCCCTCAGAATCCCTTTGCCTCTGCATCCGCACAGTATAATCTACATAGGAGCATAAGCAGTCAGGCCTTTAGGAAGTGCACTAACAGTGCTTTACAAAAAAGGTGGTAGACTACCAGTACGCCTCCTTAAGCCAGCTCTCTGGAGAGGGTAAAGTCGGTTCTATAGACCCCCTTGGGATCCCCAGCAAGCAAGTGCTGTCATTCACTGTATGTGCCTGCAAAATAATCTCTCTCTCTGATTTTAAAAGTGCAGGTGGGATGCTCCCTGCACTGTGAAATATAGAGCAGCTTGTAAACAGGGTTTGCAGCTGCCTGAGGGAAGCATATTAATTGTAAAAGGGCACATTGTCCATAGTGGCACCCAACGCACCTGTTTAAAGGCGCGCGATGGCGCAAACAAAGACAGTGTATTGTTTCTGTAATACGGGCCCTGGATTCAAACCTTAATATTGTGCACTCTGCAGAAAAAGAGTAATTCCCTGTCACAACTGAAATTTAATCAGTGTCTGCAGAAATCATAACACAAAGTTGAACTATAGTTAATATCTGCAGAACATTACTAAAGTCGATAAATCTGCGCGGTTTGTGTTGTTTGCTCATGGCAATATGCAAATCATAAATTACATTTACTCTTTGCAACAAAGCTCCAGTGTTTGAAGTGAAGGAATCAGTTAAATTTGAAGCTGTAGCATCTTTGGCAGGGAGGCAACCCTGTGATGAAACAGTCAGGGTAGGGTTAGTGAATGTCATAATACAATGTCACCATCGCTGGAACTTCTAGTTGGGTTCTGCTTACTGATAGAAGAAAATCCATTTAGCCCCGATAATGGTACAGCTGTGTCACATTATCGGGGCTATCACTTGGTGCCAACGTGCAACCCTAAGTCTTTTAGTTTAAAGTATAGAATTTTGCTTAGTACATGTCTTGTGCTTCACCCTCACTTTTGATCCAAGTAGGTTATTATCCAGATACTTAGAGCACATTAAGTCAGGCTGTTTATACTTTTACCCTGGTCATCGCATGTCAGAGATAAAATGAATACTCTCCGACTCAGCAGCCAGAGTAACTGAAGGGAGTAAGCCATAGGATTCATCCACCATTACTGTAGTTAACATGTTATTATCTCAGCACAACAAGGTGAGTACTGAATCCGTGATTGATGGCAGTAACATGTCGGAAGGAATAGACAACTCCCTTACTTTTGAGGTAGTAGGACAAATGAGTAAACCATGGCCCTTTAGAGGTGGCAAAGTTATAGTTGCTGCTCAGCAATATTTCTCCTAAAATAGAGCCTTTAGAGTTGATGGCCTCAGAAACACAGAACAGCCTGCCAGATGTGTCTGCCATATTATTGCACTTCATATGCACAGAAGACATGGGAGATTTCAGTTTACCTACATACATTCTCTTAGAGTCATTGGTTTCAAATAAAGATGTCCAATCAGAGTGCAGTGCGAGAGAAGCCACAGCCATCAAGTTCTTTCTCTCAGTTGAAGAGACAACCGTTTTAGTATTTACACTTAATGCTGAATTAATAGCATTTTACATCTATTCGGAATACCCTCAAATAAATTCACAAACAGATCCTCCACAATATCAGGTGATAAAGTGAATCGTGTTGCCTCAAGCCGTGACTCTTTTCAGATTTCTTACTTGTTGAAATAGAAGGAGTAGAATCAAGAACCATCAATTTATAATTACATTGAGGCATATGTAGCCAGATTCTATAGCGGAGGAGGCACTAGTAATATTGGTAGGGACTGAGATTTGATTTGTGAAGGAAGTGACCCGATTAGGGCCACCCGGGTCACTCGCGATCACCTCTCAGCCTTCCATACAAATGAAGAGTTGGTCAGACAGTAGGGAATGCAAACCAAAGTTATTTATTAGTATACGCTTGAGCGGAGTCCGGTCTGACCAGCCTCCTCAGATTGCGGCAGAGGGACTGACCCCTGTCAACATAGCAATATCAGATATACATTTCCAGCATCCCTAAAGACCCACCCAGACTGGAATTTTCCAGTCTCAGAGCTGAGGAACAAAGGTGGTACAGAAAGATGAGCTACTATCCTGAGACCAGGTACATGCTATCTTAGTTTCAAAGTTACTCTGACGGTGCCCCTCTCTCTGAGAGTGGGAGCAGGCCTACCTACTGGGAAAGGAATGCAAAGACAGAACAATCTATTCATTAGTGCAGCGAAGCTCAACCTTGAATAATAAAGAGATACAATCGAGGCTGCTTTCTGCTGAGGCAGGCAATGTAAGACAGAGGCTTAATTTTCAGGGTACAAAATGGCGGCTGAATACAAAATGGTGCAGCAAATGCTAACCTAACTGGCACAATGCTACAAGGAGTCGGCAGAACACATTTTCCAGTCCAACAGATCCTCCTTTTAGCATTTGATAACAATTTTGTCTAATGCTAAAGCTAATAGACCAAAAGCTGCTCACATACTAAGAAGACCACTATTACATGTTAAAGCAAACATTATCAATATTCAAAAATACCCTCATCAATGGACATTAGGTCGTGGACAGCCTGCATCATCATGGCCGAAGACTTAGCATCAGATTTTGGGGCCTTTGGTGTGGGTGTCATTTTTCTAACACAGTAAGCACAACAAGCAGGGAGACAATGTACGCATAGGCAACATGTGAAGATGACGCCTGCAACTACTATCAGGAAGATGAGAATTTTCCACCCCCAGGATGCTATTAAACCCCAGAACCAACCAGAAAGACCACAGGTACCATTCTCTTGGTGGATGTCAGATGCGAGCCTATGCAACTTCTGTATAGCAGCGTATACATTAGGGGCGTGGTCCGGGATGTAAACACAGCAACTGCTGCCGATGACGCGACAGGCCCCTCAGCAAGGATGACGTCTAACACCATCCTGTTCTGAAGAGCAACAAGCCTCGTAGCCTGGAGCTCAGCTGTAATATTTGTCAAAATCCCTGCTGTAGTATTAATGACCCCTTCCACAACCCTGGTGAGTCGACGAATGTTGAGGCTATTTGACATAGGGCCTAAAAGGGGAAAATACCCTTCATAGCATCTGTAAACTGCTGCAGAGTGGTGTCTATCTGGTCTATATCGTCTGTGTTAATAACCCCTTCTAATTCGGGACAGATGGACACTCCTACGCTGCAATCGATGGTCCTTGTGATAATTGGACGGTGCTATGTACACTGGGGGAAGGAGGAAAGAGAGGTAGCACACACCAGACCATCCCCAAGGAAGCCAAACATAAGCTTGTGATCCACAAACAAAATAGATATTATGCGGTGGGAGCAAAGGCGGGCTGTTATTTGTGCTTAATGTATAGGTGTAGTTGCAATTACTCTCGCCCCCTTTCACCTTCCCAAACCCTTGAACACAAAACCCAGCTGTGGTGTTGACTACTGGCACCGGAATTGCCTCATCCTGAGTAATATTTCGCATTTGGAATAAACGAAAGTATTCAGTAACATTAAATCCCTGGAAATCCAACATTTCATTTTGAAGCCATGTTACATTTTTCTCTCTTTCATATATATTCGTGCAGGCTGTTGGGGATAATGTATCAGGGGTCCCTTGTTCTCCTGGTGTAAATCCTTGGTGGACACGTATATATTCTAGCACTGTGTGATAATCAGCAGATGTCATATTCATAGCACAAGAATGATAATGAATATATACCATGGAGAACAATTCAAACCATCCCTCACAGCTGCCCAAGTAGGACATAGGCAGCGATAACAGGCTATCTTTCTTATGCGTAAAAGAAGGGAGCAGTCCACATATCCAACAGTTTGTAACATTGGATGTATCATGGGCTTGGTGGAGAGTTTGCAAAAATACATTGTCAGCATATGTTTTTCTGTGTTCCCCTTTATGGGGGGGGCCAAAGTAACAAACATATGCTCAGGGGGAACAGGTGTTGTACCAATCAAAGAGTGCACAGGATATTTCTCCTCTAAGAACCATACTACTCCAAGAACTGTTATCAGGGAAATCAGAACAGTCTGGTTGGTCTAGTTGGTCTACAAGGAGTAAAATAGTTTTTATAACTATTTTACTCCTTGTAGACCAACTAGACCAACCAGATGCATTCTGCCCGTAGCGTGGGGCTGCAAAGGGCTGCAAAGGGCTGCTCCTCCTCCCTAATGGGGCGACCAAATGGATACATTTTAACCAGAGAAAGGACATATAATGGAGCCAATAACAAAAGGGCAAAAGAGGGGCAAATGTTCCCAGTGTCCGTTAGAGCCTCACTGGTAGACTCCTACTGTTCATCAATCATTGGCGCTTTTGAGCACCGGCGGTGGAGCTATCGGACCAGCTCTTGAAGAATCCCACGTCGCTCAGGATAAGGCACTCTCCTTCCCAGGGGAGCACACTCGATCAATCCTGTTCAATGTCCGAACAGTGCACCAATCTCGTCTCTCCCTATGCTACTGTTGCCTGACTTATCGAGTCCATCCCTTCTAATCCGACTTCTCCTTTGGTGCACTGTTCCTCCGTCGGGGGAGCAGATTATACCTAGCTACTCCAGGGACAGAAGGGTCTGCAAAAAGAGGCTCAGACACAGAGGGGCCAATGGACTGGGACTCAAGAACAGATGGGCCAGCAGGCTGGGGCGCCTGGGTGGCCTTGATCTCAGAAGGCACTGTCTCGTTCAACACTGCATCATTTTCCTCCTCCGTTTGTGCCCACGTCAGCCGAGCATCCGAGAAGGGAAAAAGCGGGGCACCTGTTCAGTTTCAGAATTGCCAACTCCGTCAAGCACCCATTGGTCATAGGGTAAAGGAAGGGGCACCTTGCGGCAGTGCTGGGAGTGTATCCAATTCTTCCAGCCGGCCACCTTCACGGCGGTGCGGGTGGCGAGGAGGACCTGCGCAGGCCCCTTCCACCTTGGCTCCAAACTGCCCTTCCTCTGGAAGTGCCTGGTCAGTATGAAATCCCCAGGCCGAATATCATGTCCTGGCCCCTCGGGTGCTGGTGGCAGCGTTTCGTGTATCTGTTGGTGAATAGAACGCAAACTTTTAGTTAACTCATACAGATTATCCATTAACAAAGGGTATTCAATTTCGGAAAACCGTCGAGGTCGCAGGACGCCCCAGACATTTGCCGGGCGCTCAAACACGACCTCGTACGGGGACAACCTTGTCCTACTGTGAGCCGTAGCTCTTATAGACAAAAGAGCTAATGGTAAAGCATCTGGCCACTGCAATCCTTTGCTCTCCTGAATCTTTGCCAATTTCAGTTTGAGAGTACCATTGTACTTCTCAACCAGACCTGCTGACTGGGGGTGGTTTGCAGCATGGAATTTCTGTTTAATGTGCAAACCATCACACACCAACTGGATAACCTTTGAGTTGAAGTGGCTTCCGCTGTCACTCCAAATTAAACGGGGCAAACCGAATCGAGGGAAGAACTCCTTTAGGAGTGCCTTTGCTGTCGCCATGGCTATATTCTCTTTAGTGGGGTAAGCCTCAACCCATTTTCTAAATGCACAAACAACCACCAATACATATTTCAGATTATTGACTTGTTCCATTTCGATGAAATCCATCTGAAGGACCTCGAAAGGGAAAGAAGGGGGTGCAAAATTACCAGGGGGTGTAGGGGTGCCCTTTCCAGGATTATACATCATGCACACCATACAGTACTTAACTAGATGAGCAGCAACCTTGGGAATGTTGTCGTTCTGCCATACAGGATCTAATAGTTTAAAGATACCTTTTGCACTAATGTGGGCTGGACCGTGTGCCATAGCGACTACAATGAGGACATATGCATCTGGTAACATCCATCTCTGTTTCCCTGACTTATCCGTCCAACACCTGTCCTCATCTAAGTGTGCTGTGCTCTCCTGCCATACTGCTAACTCCTCAATCGTTGCCTCACTCTGAATTTCTTTCACATTGTCTAGTGTATCCTCAAACATAGTGGCCTCGGGCACCCACCTGGCGGGACCCGCTACAAACATCCTTTTCATCTTTGTTTGAGCTGTCTCTTTAGCTGTCTGATCTGCAAATGCATTCCCCTTTCTCACATCATCAGTAATCGCCTTATGGGCACTACACTTTACTATGACCAATTTCTTAGGAAGTGTCAAGTCGGACAGAAGCCTGTGTATAAGGGGGCCATGCTGAATTCGTGTCCCATGGGAGGTAAGGAACCCTCTCTCTGCCCAGAGTCGCCCAACGTTATGGGCGACCCCAAAGGCATACTGGCTGTCAGTATAAATATTAACAGCCAGTCCCTTGCTCAATTCACACGCCCTAATGAGGGCGACCAGTTCAGCTGCCTGGGCAGACTGATAAGGAACTTGTGATGTCTCAACTACCATATGTAGTGTAGTGAGTGCATACGCACCAGTGGTGGTGCCATCTGGTAGTTTGAAACAAGAGCCATCGACATATAGTTCCCCTTGGGGGTCAGATAAGGAAACATCAGTCAGGTCTACCCATCCCTTCGTCTCCTCTTCTGTTCGAAAAATACAATCATGGATGTCAATTTCCTCACTCTCAGAAGGGAGGGGTAGTAACATGGCTGGGTTCAGAGTGGCACATCTTTTAATTGGGATATGTGGGGCAGGTTGGAGAGTTAGCTCATAACTGGTCAGACGTGCACTGGTAAGGTGCTGTGTCTTGGTCTTATTCAATAGGGTATCCACAGCATGGGGCACCATGACTGTGAGGTCAGTATCAAGTACGAGCCCAGCCGATTGCCTTATAGAGATGACCACTGCCGCGACCGCTCTGAGACAGCTCGGGAGGGCTCTGGCGACTGGATCAAGCAAAGCAGAAAAATAAGCACACGGCCGTTGCTTACCTCCAAAGGCCTGTGTTAAAACAGAGAGCGCACAGCCAGCCGTCTCGTGTACGTACAACACGAACGGCTTCAAAAAAGTCAGGCGTGCCAAGCACAGGTGCAGAGAAAAGCGCGACTTTTAATTGCTCAAAAGACTGCTGACATTCAGGCATCCAAAGCAGAGGTTCATGCACATCTTTAGTGGTTAATGTGAGTAGGGGATAGGTTAGTAATGAATAATTAGGGATCCAATGGCGACAGTAGGAAGTGATGCCAATAAAAGCGCGCACATCCCTCTGAGTTTTAGGGATAGGCATTTTTACAATGGCACTAATGCGCTCCGGAGTCAGTCTCCTACCCTCCTTCGACAGTAGGTGACCTAAATAGGTGACCTCCTGTCGACAGTATTGAAATTTAGAAAGGGACACTTTATGTCCATGGTGAGCCAAATGTAGCAACAACTTAACCGTACTGTCTTTGCATCCCTGTTCAGTGTAAGAGGCTATTAGTATGTCATCCACGTATTGAAGCAATACATTACCTGGGGAAAGTGTCAGGGAGTCCAATTGGGCTTTCAAGGCTTGGCTATACATACTAGGGCTCTCAGTATAGCCCTGAGGAGCTCGACAGAATCTAAAGCTCCTGCCAGCTAGGGTAAAATCGAACAGATGTCATCTATCAGGATGGATCGGAATGCTAAAGAACGCATTCTTCAAATTAATGACAGAGAAAAATTTAGCAGAAGAAGGAATCATTGTCAAAAGGGCAGTAATGTCAGGGACCACCGGGAACTGAGGGACCACTATTTTATTAACCGCGCGCAAATCAATCACAAAATGATAAACATGTGGGTGGTCATGGTGGGAGTCTGAAGATGCCTTTTTTAGAATAGGAAGAATAGAGTTATTACACACATTTGCCGCTGTCTCTTCAACCACTCCCGACTCAATCAGATCATGTATAATTCGCAGCAATGCTCGCTCCCCCGCCTGTGGAAGTTCGTACTGGGGAATAGGAGGCAAAATGGCATTATCTGTAACTTTAATGGAAATTGGGGGAAATTGCAACGGTCCTACATCTGTGTTACCTGTTGCCCACAAAGTGAGCGGCCCACCTTAAATTCAGCAGGAAGGGGCGCATCTTTGGACAGACACTGCTTAGAGCTGACCACATTTGGACCCATTGTCATATGAACACCGTCCGGGGAGCAGTAAATGGTCGCATGCAACTTCTTTAATAAATCGAGGCCCATTACATTTTCTCCACAGTTTGATGTAAATAGGAACGGTGAATCCACAGTAAAAGGACCGATAGTCAAGGCAAGAGGTTTGGAAATGGGGCTTACAACCGGTACGCCAGAAAATCCTACCGAAACATTATTTTGGCCAGACAGAGCTGCCCCAGGGACCAGCGAACGAGAAACAGAGCTATTCATTGCACCTGTATCCACCAAGAATGTCTTAACTGAGCCATGCAGATCCGCGGCGACATAAGGACCCCACTGATCTACAGGGATCTAGACTGGTCCCTCACTCTGCCCCTGGCTGTCCTAGCTGTGAAACATCCCTGTCACTTCATCCAGATCATAATCATCGTGGTAATACTGTCTCCCTCGAGGGTCATCAAAATAGTTCTGATCGGAGCGACCCTGCGAAGTCCTATCCTCCCGAACCCTGTCCTTATCACTTTCTTCACGGCCCCGTCCACAAGAACCTCGTTCTCTGGGGGCCACAACTTTCTGCAATAACACCGGACACTCGCTATGCCAGTGCCCCTCCTCCTTGCAGTACGCACACTACTGGTGCAGCGTTCCTGCTAGTACGGGGAAGGTGCCGGGCCGGACCAGCTCCACGTCCCCTTCCATTTCCCCCAGACGCCTGCTGCAACAACACCTTCATCTTCAACTCCTTGTGCTTCTCTTCTACCTTCTCTTTCTCCTCGTTCTCCCTGTGTTCATAATACTGTGCCATACTCAATATGACAGAAGGGGAGGATGTCGTCCAAGTGCTCTCTGAAGCCTGCAACCTGGCTGCGATCTCTGGGAGCAAGTACGTAACGAATCAATTGACGAACAATCGCACACCCCCTCCACCGACAAATCCTGTTCGCTAAAATCCCAAAACACACCCTCGAACCGTGTGAAAAAGTCAGACACACTTTCATCTTTCTTTTGACGACATGCCGTTAACTTGTCCCAATCTACTCTCTTTGGTGGAATAAGTGAATGCATATAAGAGATAATTCGGCCAGGCAAAGCTAATATCTCGGCCCTAGGCTTCTCACCAGGCTTCCTCTCCTGATCCCATGATTTAATCTGCTCCCATGTACCACCCAATTCCGCACCGTGGTCCTGCGTGTGTACCTTCCTCCAGATATCAACGGGTGCCAGTAAACCAATGAACATTTCAATATCTGCGAGCGTCATCACTGTCGATGAAGCGGCTTCGGTCAGTTCTTTATAGTATGCAGTAAGATTTTTCCTGAGGTCGGGTAACTGAGTCTTAAGGGATAACACCTCACTCCTTTTCCATGGGGTATAGACCCACTGTTCTTGAAAACGGGCCCTTGGTCTAACAACAGTATTCTGCTGATCTCAGAGCTCCGGTAACTCAGGGTGATATATGGGGTGGACTTCCCTCATCGGAAACTGGGATACTGTCTTTGGGCTCTTCTCTAACAGCCGACTTCGGTAAGCTACCAACGTTGCAACATTACCAAAAACCTCCCCAGGCATCATACCAGCAGCATACACATTGTCTCTGATATCATAAATAATCTGGTGCGCTACATCATTGAAACACTGTTCCCACAATCCAATCAGTGTAGCCGACATGTGCTTGAGGGCATGCTGCTGCACAAACGGCTCGTAATCTTTCATCACACGCCACAAATCTTCCACACTGTAAATGGGATGACGAGCCCACTGAGCGGCCTGATTGGCCACCACCTTCTTCTCTTCATCGCCCACATCAGATCGTATCAATATCCTCCCAAGTTGTTCCCTAGCTGTTGCCCAGTCCCCGTCCCCTGGTCCACGTACAGGTGTTCCGTTACCCAGTACTGTCGGAGAATGAAGAAAAAGGGAAGGAGTAGCAACAGAGGGAGCGGGCACCAATGTCATCAACAGCTATGTTGTGGGTGTAAGGGCCGGAGAGAGGTGAGACATTGACACAATGGGCGTAGCCGGGAGACTAGCAGTTATCGCAGGCGCAGAAGGCGAAGCAGCTGGGTCGGTAGTGGAAGAAGCAGAAACAGCAGGGGCAAAAAAGACAGACGACTGAGGCTGTGGCATGGCAGGGTATATTCTCTGTGGGGCATATGGAGGTGGAGGTCGGGTGTCTAACAATTCCTCCACAAATGTATCATTTTCTTCTCGAACTACATGACTTTTCACATTGCAATCGAAACTTCCTATTGCACACTCTATCCCCTTCTCAGTCTTCTCTTTATCATATGCAACAGCTTTCTGAGTCACTGTCTGCATCCTTCCCTTTCGGGCTTCCTTTTCTGCTTTCATTCATCTCTGTTTAGCTTCCTTTTGCCATGTTCTAAGGGAATCAAACATTGACTGCCTACTTCGTTTCTCAAACAATTTATCCTGCAGGAAATTATGCTTTTGCTCATCAAAAGTGCCTGTCAATGGCCATTGCAACTCGGCATTGTCCCTCGTATATTTGTGCCATAATGTACTAAACATAATAGGGCCAAGGCCATGCTTGACATACATCTCAAAATTTGGAGTGCCTTCCAGAGGCGCAGGCTGACTCTCTTCTAATCGAACATCAGTAGAACAACAACGGCAACTCACACAGCATAGCTTGCTAAAGCAAGGCATTTTTAAAATGCAGACACGCTCACTATTTATGATGAACAGATATTTACAAATATCTTACCAAAGTTTGTCCTCAGACCTCACCAAATCCAAATCAAAGTGGTACCATGTTCATAAAGAACGCAAACAAATTCAAGCGCTTGTCCAAAATGATCATCAGACCGTACCAAACACAAACCAAAGTGGCACCATGGCCACAAAACAAAACCAAAGCAAACTCACCTGGTGCACACAGGTCAAAAAATGTATTCTCCACTGCCGACTCTTCGGACCAAACGTTCAGATCCAAGGGTTTTGCCGTTCAAGACCGCAGCTGGGATGACCACTGGCCAAGGCACCGCCTGGTCAGACAGACGGGGCAGCTGCCAATACCAGACTCTCTCGTGCAGGGATCCCCGGTCTGCCCGTCCGACTCGACGTGGCCCCGGCCTCCTCACCCGTCCGCGGGCAAGGAAGGGTCACTTGCCCGATGGGGTCCCTGTTCGGGCGCCAACTGAAGGAAGTGACCCGATTAGGGCCACCCGGGTCACTCGCAACCACCTCTCAGCCTTCCATACAAATGAAGAGTCGGTCAGACAGTAGAGAATACAAACCAAAGTTATTTATTAGTATACGCTCGAGCGGAGTCCGGTCTGACCAGCCTCCTCAGATTGCGGCAGAGGGACTGACCCCCGTCAATATAGCAATATCAGATATACATTTCCAGCATCTCTAAACACCCGCCCAGACTGGAATTTTCCAGTCTCAGAGCTGAAAAACAAAGGTGGTACAGAAAGATTAGCTATTATCCTTAGACCGGGTACATGCTATCTTAGTTTCAAGGTTACTCTGCCCGTGCCCGTCTCTCTGAGAGTGGGAGCAGGCCTACCTACTGGGAAAGGCATGCAAAGACAGAACAGTCTATTCATTAGTGCAGCGAAGCTCAACCTTGAATAATAAAGAGAAACAATCAAGGCTGCTTTCTGCTGAGGCAGTCAATGTAAGACAGAAGCTTAATTTTCGATCAGGGTACAAAATGTCGGCTGAATGCAAAATGGTGCCGCAAATGGTAACCTAACTCGCACAATGCTACAAGGAGTCGGCAGAACACATTTTCCAGTCCAACATTTGTATTAACAAACTTGCCAGATACTTGTCCTTCAGTGGCCTCTTTGGTGATATTACTTGATGCCTCTTTTTGGAACAAACATACCCAATATCTGTCTGAGTGGAAATTGTTGGGGGAGAAACGTGGAGGCGCCTCGTCTTTTAAGCATTAATCAAAAGCCACAGTAAACGGTTTGATACCTGTGCCAAATTCAGAAGGTCTTTGGTATTTGCACTGTAATCCAGACCAAAACATTAAGCCTTAGGATTTCTCATTCGCATAGTCCGAATAGGTTTGCTGACCATAGAGCTTTCTTCAAGGATCTTCAGAGCTCCAGTTGAGGTCACTCGAAGTTGCAGAATGGGCATAGTATTGTAGCTCTTGGACTCCGCCTTGGCTTACTGATCATGCACATATCAGGCTTCCCCTGTTACCTTGTGCCATTGCCTCTCTGCATTAATGAAATTTTCTTTAGTCATGCCAGGGCAGGAGGGAAGAGCAGCACTGGATCCTCCGGCCCCCATCACATTCTCGGCCCAGTGGAAGCTTTTGATTGGCAGTAATCCAAGAGGATGTGGCCTAAGGGCTAGAGCGGTCAACCTTGAAGCTGGGTAACCGGGTTCGAGTCTCGGCAACGACGCTCAACATCCTGTGATTCTGGGCAAATCAGTTAATCTCCCCGTGCCTAACAAAATGAATGTATCCATCTGTAAAGCAACTGGTGCTCTTGTAAAGCGCTCTGATACCTTTGTGTCTAGTTCGCGCTATGTAAAACTCCCCTCCAAAAAAAAGTTTGAATGATTGTTGTCCATGGAACAAGTCAAGGAAATGCTTTGGCAGGCTGCTACTCTCCAATCAAATCAACCCTTACAGAAAGAGCACACACATTAAAGAAAACAAAATATCCTTAAAGTAGAAACATGCAAAAGTGAATGAGGGACTGTTATTCACTCCTCATATTATCAGGTGTCCTTGACAGTGGGAAAAGGCTGCACTGAAAAGAGATGACTGTAATATGCAAGTTACCAAGATGAGGAGGGTGCGGTTACGTGATGCCATTGCCTACATAGCGAAACATGGATATGTTATTGACAAAAATCTTTTCTCCAGTAGTCAATTGAAAAATCGTTTCTGCTGTACTCAACTGTCAATACGTAAAACACTAAAAACATACTTTGTCAGGTGATCTTTATTTCAGTAATAGTCAATAGTTGACGCAGTCATTTAGATGTGATCTTTCAAAAATTATGATTTAACACTGACATCTGGTAGGCTGCCAACAAATGTTATGGATGTTTTCTTTTTCAAGTATGCTCATCAGCACGCATGTTTGAGTTGCAATTAGCTAAATGGTCCCCTTTAGCCTACATTTTCACTATTTAGTTGCCTTTTATTATTCTTGTGTCTGGAGTGGAATTCTTTAGTGTTCGGTTATGTATATCACAGAGTTTTATTTTAATACTAGAACTAATTATATTCTCCAAAAATAATTTTAGGGCAAGTGCCTCTGATTTGCTTACGTAATGTGATGTCAGAGGTATTTTACAGTGTGTGAACATTTCAATGATACCTTGATGAAGAGGCAGGTTAATTAGTTACTTCACAAGTAACCAGAATTAACCTCTTCATGAATCCTCAGTCCAACCCCCCCCACCCCTTTGAATTTAGTGCCCAAATTTGGCTGGCTGGCATACTTTGAATTGAGGTGCTACCGTGCACTGCCACGCGTCATGGTCACTTTTTGACTCTTTGAATCCTGTTGCTTTATTGCAGGAACTGACAAGTGCAGCTCGAGTCTGAGATTGCCACATGGAGACAATTGTGGCTACTGGTTCCTTAACAATTTACCTACAGCAAGGTGGTGCAAACTTCTGATTAATAAAACAGATCACTACTTTTTATAAGCAATAATGCAGTAAAACATGCATATTATATGTTGCAATTACTAAAAGTGTTTATAATATAATATAGCATGCGGAAACTAGATGTGGGTAAAGTGAAGCAACTGCACCAACAAAATCAGATGTGGTTGGGGTATTTCACATATCAGGAAATGTGGAAAGTTATTCAAAGTTGCCAGAAGTCTAATTTTCCTTAATCCATCCTCATCCACTTCATTTGGTTGTCTCGTTAATCAAGAATGGGGCATCTGGCTCTATGAAATTATGTTTCTGCATTGTTACTCTGGGCTTCTAGGCTCAGAATGGTATCAAGAAGCAAAATAACTGATCCATTATCGACCTTCATGCTGCCAAAATTGCCTCCCCGGGTATTCCAGCATACACCAAAAAGTGATGGATGGAATGCTTTAATTAATCTCAGGCACAGGTAATTATTCGTGGGTGAAGGGTGCATTCCAGTCCATCATTGTTTTGCACACAATGACACCTGAATTTGGACCCACTGATACGCAAATCAGTCTTGAACCTACTCCAATAGAAACAGTCCAGTCCGAACTATGAGGCCAGGTCCTTCATTTACTGGAACACAAGCAACCCAAGACCGGTTTTGCCCTGATTGGGGCTTGTCAGTCAGGTGCAGCTTGGTTTTAGTGGCATAGTGAGCAGGGACCCACTTCTGGGCATACCTGTCCCACTCAGGGCGGTGCACTGAATTACACAAAAAAGTAATGAATAGAATGCCTGAGTCCTCGGGTATACCAGCTGTGGGGGTGTGAAAGGTGCAGCAATGCTTTTAAAAAAACCATGTCCTGCTAAACAGAGTGCATGCCAGTGCTTAATTTGTTAAAAAACATAAGTGCCAGGGGCCTGGTCAGGAGGTAACCGCAGCTTGCACCACCCTTTGCCAGCACTGACACAGACAGTACGTACAGAACTACCAGCCATTACACTGCTACAAGTGTTACAATTCAGACTGTACGAGGCCCCCAAAGCTATAAGAATGACTTGGGTGACAGGTATTGGTTGTTTTTAACTTAATGTATATTGAACTAATAAATACCTGTTGTTCTGCTCATCTTGATATTACACAAACAGCACCACCATGTGGAGGCTGTCATAAGTGCCGGTGTTGACAATTAAGTGCTGGTGCCGAGCACCGGAAACCACTGGCTCAAATTAAGCACTGGTGCTTGCCACCATGTGCAGTTTCAAAAATGTTCTGCTGCTGTGCATGGTCTCTTTTTATGACCGTCCCCTTTTGTAATACCTCACCGGCTTTGCAGTTTGGAAAGCAGGCGATGTTTAAAAATTATAATACTGGAGGGTGTGAGGTCTTGTTCTGAGTGCATCCTACCCTAACTGAAAGCATAGGCAGAAAAAACATAGACTTCAAAAGAATAGCCTCAAAGTCTCCTGAGAAAATAGCTGCCATACAGGCATATCTCCATGCGAAGCTTTGACATGCACTTGAACAGTCATTCACTTGCCTCAGATATAATAAGACTGAAATTAGAATACCGAGTAAAGGCAGTCCTGCAGTACGTGGGAAGTTAGTGTGGCTGGGTCTATGAAATCAGAACCGGTTAACATTTTGAAGGCAGACATGGATGTATGGTTGAAGTTATGACAACATGTTGCTGTTTTTCAGTCAGCTCTCAAAGGCACCAATGTGCACCTCTAACGAAGCTAAACATACCTAAAAACCTGTGTGGATTTTCCACCTAATGTTTGTCAGAAGTAGTAGAACGGTCATGATCGCCATAGGAACAGGGCTAAAAAAAAGACAACACAACACTTGGCCATCAATCCTTGTATTAAATATGACAAGCAGGAAATGAAAATGGAAATCCAAAACACAGCATTAATAACGCATGCAGATATTATACAAGCAGTTCAAGGAAAGTAATTGAATTTCTTAGGGGAAGTTACTTCACATATTTATGTGTGTCGAAAACATTTTAAGTAAGTAAATTTAACCTTCACTTCTGAATCTTGAAAATAGCTTTTGATGTTTCAGAAATGCCATCTAATGGTACGCCACTATTATTTACTGGCAAGAGCAGATATAAGAAAATTACTTTTTTTTCTGATGAGGGCGCAGTTGAAAATGATTTACATTTTTCATTTTCCCGCTGCTTCTTCCAGATACTTGTGCTCTGAGTCCACTCAAAGAAAATCGATGTATTTAGGAAGACTTCATTTCATTTCAAGAAGATATGGTTGTTAGTTGGACTATGCTGTGTAAATAGCAGATTTTCAGATTGAAATGTTCGTCAGCCTGTCCAGATATTTACTACTTAAACCAATAATTTTGGAGAGATGATAAACTGGCTCGTGAAGTGTGTACACAGTAAGAGTGTTCAAAGTTTCCAACGGTCACCGCTAAAAAAATGCGTGAAGAATTGTCCTCCAAATTTCCTAACCTTAATCAATTTTGTAACCTTTGTGAAGTTTTGTGAAGATTTGAAAAGTTCCATTTGCAGGGGCTAAAGAATTGTGAAAGCAAACTTTACGAAAACACCCCAGCAAATCTTTTAGTTTGAGCAAAAGGATTATCTAGCCCAAATAACAATTTGCAGGAAAATTCTTGTAGCGAATTACAACATTTAGCGGTGTTTTATGTTTACCAGTTGCAGCAAACAAAAAAAGTATAGCTTTTATTGATAGAAATGGTGTCTTCTAGTACAACGTCAGGAGGTGAACATAATTTAGCATGCGTTTTACCTGCAGGCCCTTCACCGGCCTGCAATGTGGAGCAGAAAACCTGTTTTGGACTTTACATGCAATTCACATATAATGAGCAGGGCACGTTCCGAATTATGTGAAATTTGCCGGTCGTGGGTGGGCCGGGTGTTTTACTCTGTTATGATGGAAGAAAGCCATGCCACTCAAAAGAGTTTGGATTAGTGTTGGATAAAAAGAAATCTTATGACATTTTGATTTGCAAGTGATATGTAGTGAACATAGTAATTCATAGAGGAACTATTTGGACCATTTTAAGAAAAGTGGACATGGGCCCCTGGCTAACAGAGCGCGGTAAAATATATGATCATGCGTCATGCACTCACCAATGAGACACTCGTTTCCACAGAGTTGTCTGCTCACTCCCTGTCAGTACTGTTCTTAACCGTTAAGTGTCATCAGGCGTTAGTTCAGTTGTTAAACTGGAGCAAAACAAAAGCTTCAAGTGCATATTAAGGTTTCATACGTAAGCCTTGGCCCTGAAAAGTGATAGTTTGCTGAAATCGATGTAAGTACCGAATCCTTCTCAGCAGAGCATGGGACGGTGTGTCTGAACTGGGAGGTAATTTGTTGGAACATTATTCAGTTTTGTACAGAGAGCATCACACCATCCGCTGTCGCACCTATAAACTATACGTGCGACAGCGGATGATGTGATGCTCTCAGTACAAAACTATATAGGCTATTTCCTGTGCAGCATTCAACCCAGGATGGATCCCTTTGCCCCACAGAATTTAGTATCATTCTTTTTCACAGAATATTGTTTATGCGGGTCTGTACCATACGTCCTTGGGGGAGAGAGATTAACTAATGCTGGTACAACACGCCGTGCCAACAAAATCACATAGGGCCAGAGGTACGACCGTTTTTTGCGGTCGCAAAGGGGATTTCAGCCCCTTTGCGACCGCAAAATAGGTCAGCCCAATGTACCAACCCTATTTTGCGAGTCGCTAATAAAATAGCGACTCGCAAAATAGGGTTAGCGATTTGCTTTTAAGAAGGGTCATGCCAAGGGCGTCCCTTCCAAATAGCAACTCCAAAACATATGTATGAATGTTTTGCGACCGCAAGTGCGTTCGCAAAACACTCGCAGTTTACCACCCTTCTCAGAAGGGTGGTAAACCACTTGCAGAGGGGAAGCGGTCCCCAGCCTCATTAATATTCATGAGGCATGAAATTTGCGACCCCATTGGGAATCGCAAACAGTGTCTCAGACACTGTTGTACATTGGATTTTGCGACTCGCAAATTTCGACTCGCAATTTCTCGCAATATGCGAGTTGCAAATTCCAATGGGTACATCTGGCCCATAATTCCTTTAGACTCTCATGCAGTGTGACACCCATCATTAACACATTTTGTCCTTCTTACACCTGTAGAATATGGCTAAATTGCTGCACTTCCAAAACAGTGTTCATTGGCTTGAACTGCATATGTATCCGGTAGCTCCTTCAGTAGAGATTATGGTTTTGCTTGCATAGATTATGTAAATTAATGAGATTTTGATGGCTTTAAAGTAGTCTTGTAACGTTCATCACTTTCTCTCAGCTGCTGGATTATTTGGCTTTTTTGTGGACTATGATTGCATTTCTGTTTCATCTTGCATCCCTTTTAGCAGCCTCCTTTGATGTGAAGTGCAACTTGCAATGGAGTGTGTGCTGGTACTGGAATTCTCCCTCCGTCAGCTCTCTGTCTGTCAATTGCATGCACCAGTGTGCCCTCATTGCGTGCACCAGTGCGCCCTCATTGCGTGCACCAGTGCGCCCTCATGGCGTGCATTAGTGTGCCCTCATGATGTGCACCAGTGCACCCTCCTTGCGTGCACCAGTGCACCCTCATTGCGTGGTCCAGTGCGCCCTCGTAGCGTGCAGCAGTGCGCCCTCGTAGCGTGCAACAGTGTGCCCTCCTTGTGTGCACCAGTGCGCCCTCGTAGCGTGCAACAGTGTGCCCTCCTTGTGTGCACCAGTGCGCCCTCATTGCGTGCACCAGTGCGCCCTCATTGCGTGCACCAGTGCGCCCTCATTGCGTGCACCAGTGCGCCCTAATCGCGTGCACCAGTGCGCCCTCATCGCGTGCACCAGTGCGCCCTCACTGCATGCACCAGTTTGTCCTCTCATTGCTCCCCAAGGTGAGCCTAGCACCTGCACGGTCTCTGGCGGTGCGATCAGTTGGCTGCAGCACATTATTTTGTCTTTGACCTACTCAGCAGAAGATGCACTAAGTAGTTTTTTTAGATGATCTTTGCTTATTGCTGAGCCTCTAAATACTGAAAAGCTGTGAAAGTCTCATGTATGATACCATTAACACTCTTATCTTTTCAATCACTTCCTTGGCCTTCTTTGTTTTCTTGCCTTTACCATTTGGGACTGAAGTCGGTGCTGCTGGTAGTTGTGCATGGATCTTGTTCTTCATCTACGTACCCAGTTGGGGAATGTAACCAACATTGGTGTTACTATTGATGGAGTGACATGAGGGATTAAAGTTCTGTTGTACATGGTAGCCTTATGAAAGAGTCAAAATGGATATTCTAAGTCGCCTAGTCGATACAATT
Source organism: Calotriton arnoldi (assembly GCA_963921515.1). Classification (NCBI taxonomy): domain Eukaryota; kingdom Metazoa; phylum Chordata; class Amphibia; order Caudata; family Salamandridae; genus Calotriton; species Calotriton arnoldi. The sequence goes on along the minus strand of CAWUFW010000536.1, from coordinate 2,864,361 downwards.
TAAAGTATAAGCCATTGCCAACTTTTATTTCCAAGCTCTTCTTCTCCTCAGTGACCTATCCATTCTCATTGCTCCGCTGCTCCCATCACAATTCTCTAGCTTCACGCTTCTATCCAAGAGAGTCAATGGTTTCTTCTATCACACCTTGACTTTCTGTCATAGAAGGCGCCCAACCGCTTCTTCTTCTTATCACTTCTCTGTCCCAGGAGTCACATCTGCGACCAGGCACCTTCCCCTCACTTCCTGTGGCCAAGGAAGCTCCCTTGAAGGACTGGAATGGATTTATAGCCACAAAGGAGTGCCACCCACCACAATTCACAGTGTGTCATAGACCCTCTCTGATATACGTTAGCCACTTGAGCAGAATCCCTGTTGGTACTAATGTGATGTCCTGGATATCTCTCTACGGAACTCATGGCACGGCTTTGCCATGCCTTGTGCTAGTGTAAACCATAACATCACTAACTCTCCATATTCACCATCATTTCACTTGATATATGGCCTCTTCCACAAATGGACTCCCAGTCTATGGAGTTGTCACTCCTTCTGGACCCTCTTCAGCGTGTTAATAAATCACAGCATCTTGCTTTTTAAACCACAATGCTTGCATGAGGCAGTTCATGCTGCAGATTCCTTCTACCCTACCAGGCAGTATCACAGACAGCAAGTCACCTTAATTCGCAGGCAACCTACTTAGAACGCCTTCACTTCTGCTACAGTAAATGCAGTGCTTAACTTGTGACGGTGTTTGGCACCGGCACTTTTTTTTTTAACACCGGCCCATATCTATGACAGTCCATCACATGATGGCACTGTTAGTCTATTTTTAAAACAGCACCTGAGCAGAGCGTTTAACAATGCAATATGCAATTAAAATGAAAAATAATACCAGTCGTTCTTATAGCTTTAGGACACCTTCTATCGCTCAAATTCTCACATTACAGGAATATACTGGTTAGTAGGTGGCGTTGTTACTGGTATTTGACTGTGCTGGCAGTGTCATCTGCCGTGGCATCCTGAGAAATAACTTGGGCCTTGGCACTTATTGTTGTTACAAATTAAGCACTTAGTGAATGTCATTCTTTATCTGGCACCTTTTCAATTATCTGAGGATGTGAATCGATGAAGTGTATCCTTCTATGGTCCACCTCACCACACTGTGCCTTTCATAAACTTTGAAACATTATTCCTGCCGCCACAGGAAACATTGTCAGGGGGGTCGTTAGAGCCATTCTGTCATTTGTAACTGTGCCCTTGAAACCTCCACAGCTGTCAGTCTGTCAGTCGACAGACTGCCCTAAAAAGGCTGTATGCCTTTGTGAGGCACTTCATCCAGTTCTCTATATTTCTTCCACCAACTCCATATAGGCATATTCAAAAGTGTCTCTTTAATGCTCCAGCTAATTATAAACTCCATTGATCTGCTAAATGCCATTGAAAGGCAAGATGCTTATTGTGCAAGAATTGCAAACTAGCACTTAAGGGAACTGAGCATTCTGATTAGTCTTAGGCTGGCTTTCTTACCTTAGTACCTCTTAGTGGCAGTTCTTGATGACCTACATCTGGCTTTGGATGGTGGCCGTGTCAATACCATGATCCTTTTACGTCTTTCAGCTGCATTTGACATGATATTTTTCCACACAGATTTCGGAAAGCTTGGCAAGGTAGCAATGCCTTTGACTGTTTTACCTCCAATCTCTGTACAGAAACTTTGGCCATGCTCACTCAGATCCTTTTACTCCTAATTAGCTGGATTTTCTGGGCATTTCCTTTAGAAACTGCACATAAGAAAGATTTGAAAGTTGATTTGTTCTTATTGGCAGACTAAATATAGATAAAACAGAGGTGCTTTTATTAGATCATGTCTGGGCCTTCGGTACTTTGCACTCAGCCTCGAGGAGATGGTGAGCTGCCTGTTAAAAATTAACCACAACAGGCTGGGAAGCTTAAAGTTGTTTTTTTAAACAATGTCATTTCAGCTGACCAATTCTATCTCCAGAAATTGGTCAGTTGGAGCTATGAGCTAAAACGCATGTAAAATCTTCCTAATATATACAATTTCTCTCCCTAAATGTCAATGTAGTGTGGCCATGTGACAGGAAATTGTTGCTTTCAGCAAACCTATCTTGTGTTCCAGGATCTTCTCCTTGAAGCGCAAGACATACCATTTGCATTCACAAATACTAACTCCATTCTTCTCACAAAATCCCACTTCCCTTGCCAGGTTTGAAAACGAGGTTACTCTCACTCAGAATGTGTTCATACGCCTTCCAAGGCCCTGATTGATTTTCAGCTAATACAGTGGTATGTGTTGCTTCAAACAAATAGAAAACTACATTCATATCAGATTAACAATGAATACATTTGTGATATATAATATAAAAATATTACCTACTGGCGGTCACCAGTAGTTAGTTATAGTTAGGACTTTGGTTCCACAGGAAAAGCATTTTTTGACTTGCCTATATCTTTTGCGGCATTTGATGAATCTTCGTGAAATTTTCCAAAAAAGTGTCAAAGTAAGTTCTGTTGTACATGGGAAGTTTCAGGGGTGATCCTTTAAGCAGGGGCTGAGAAAAAGGGGTTAAAAAAATGCATTTTCCCATTTTAATTCCCATACGAACGCTTTGTGGAACCGACAGCCCGAACTGCTGGACGGAATTAACACCAAATTTGGCAGAAAGGTAGATGTTGTAATGCAGAATGTTTTTTTGGTTATTTGGTGAAAATCTGTTCAGTAGTTCTTGAGAAATTGAAGTTGAAAATTATAGTGTCATCTCTAGCCACAGAAATTTCACTGCGATTTTGCAATTAATCGCAAATGCGCGCGCCAACAGGAATGCTGTGATTGCCTGGACGCAACCTAAGCAGAAAGGTGCTGTCACCATTTTATCAGTTGGGAACAGTTCCTGGGGCTGAAAATTTGTGTGAAAGGTTATATAAGGGGTCAGGGTGGAGGTACTCTGACCCCATGTTTGAGAAATAGGGTTGTTAGTGACACAGTGACACAAGTTGTGTGCAAAATATATTTTTTTAATCATGTGCGATATTCGCAATGACACCAATATCGCCAGCGTGGCCCCCGTGTACTTTCGCGAGGACGTCGCGCTATTCGCAGCATCATTGCGAATATTGGTGACAAAATAAAAATATAAATATATTTGTACTCACTCACCGGTCACTGTCACATACTCATGTACGCACTCTCAAACTCACTCAGACACTTATACACCCATTCACATACCCACTCAGGTACTCCTGCACCCACTCACATACCCATTCAGGTACTCATGCACCCACTTATAGACTCACTCAGAGAGTCATGCACCCATGTACAGACCCACTCAGAGACTCATGCACCCACTTAGAGACCCACTCATAGACTCATGCGCACAGTCACTTACCCACTTAGAGACTCTTACACCCACTCTCAGACCCACCTGGGCACTCATGCACCCACTCACAGACACATTTAGAGAGTCCTGCACCCACTCACAGACCCACTCAGACAATCATGCATCCACTCACAGACCCACTGAGAGACTCACGCATCTACTCACAGACCCACTCAGAGATGCATGCACCCACTCAAAGACCTGCTGAGACACTCACACAACCAGTTACAGACACACTCAGAGACTCACACACCCACTCACAGATCTAATCAGACACACAAGCACACACTCACAGATCCCTTCAGGCATTCTTGCACCCACTCACAGACCCAATAAGATGAGTCATGCACCCACTCACAGACCCACTCAGAGACTCATGCACACACTGACTGACCCAATCAGACACTTATGTTCATTCAGGTACTCTTGTACCAACTCACAGACCCACTGAGAGACTAATGCACCCACTCACAGACCCACTCGGAGACGCATACACCCACTCACTGACCCACTGAGACACTCACACAACCAGTTACAGACACACTTAGAGACTCACACACCCACTCACAGATCTAATCAGACACTCAAGCACTCACTCACAGATCCATTCAGGCAATCTTGCACCAACTCACAGACCCACTGAGAGACTCATGCACCCACTCACAGACCCATTGAGAGATGCTTGCACCCACTCACAGACCCACTCACACATGCTTGCACCCACTCACAGACCCACTCAGAGACTCATGGACCCACTCACATACCCACTCAGACACTATACTTGCAGTCATACAATCACCCGGGCACTACCCATGCACTCATACAATCACCCAGACACTACCCATGCACTCATCCAATCACCCAAGCACCACCCATGCAGTCATACAATCACCCAAGCAGTACCCATGCAGTCATCCAATCACCCCAGCACTACCAATACACTCATCCAATCAGCCAGGCACTACACATGCACTTGTACAATCACCCAGGCACTACCCATGCACTTGTACAATGACCCAGGCACTACCCTTGCACTCATCCAATCACCCTGGAACTACACATACACTCATCCAATCACCTAGGCACTCATCCAATCAACCAGGCACTAGGCACGCAGTCATTCAATGACCCAGGCTCTACCCATGCACTCATGTAATCACCCATGCACTACTGATACACTCATGCAATCACCCAGACACTACTCATGCACTCATCCAATCACCCAGACACTACCCATACATTTATCCAATCACCCAGGCACTACCCAGGCACTAATGTAATCACCCAGACACTACCCATACTCTGATCCAATTACCCAGGCACTACCCATGCACTCATGCAATCATTCAGGCACTACCCATGGACTCATACAATTACCCAGGCACTACCCATGCACTCATACAATCACCCTGGCACTATCCATACACTCATCCAAACACCCAGGCACTACCCATGCACTCATGCAATCACCCAGGCACTACGCATGCACTCATACAATCACACAGGCACTCCCCATGCACTCGTACAATCCCCCAGGCACTACCCTTGCAGTCATCCTATCACCCAGACACTACCCATGCACTCATCTAATTACCCAGGCAGTTCCTATACACACACCCAATCAACCAGGCACAATGCACGCAGTCATACAATTACACAGGCACTACCCATGCACTCATATAATCACCCAGGCACTACTGATACACTCATGCAATCACCCAGGTACTACTCTTGCACTCATCCAATCACCCAGACACTACCCATACATTTATCCAATCACCCAGACACTACCCATACATTTATCCAATCACCCAGGCACTACCCATGCACTCATGTAATCACCCAGGCACTACCGATGCACTCATGCAATCATTCAGCCCCTACCCATGCACTCATCCTATCACCCTGGCACTATCCATACACTCATTCAAACACCCAGGCACTACCGATGCACTCACGAAATCACCCAGGAACTACGCATGCACTCATACAATCACCCAGGCACTACCCATACACTCGTACGATCCCCCAGGCACTACCCTTGCACTCATCCAATCACCCAGGCACTACCCACGCACTCATGCAATCATTCAGCCACTATCCATGCACTCATCCAATCACCCAGGCACTACCCATGCACTCATCCAATCACCAGGCACTACCCATGCTCTCATGCAATCAACCAGGCAATACGCATGTACTCATACAATCACCCAGGCACTATCCATGCATGCGTACGATCACCCAGGCACTACCCTTGCACTCATTCAATCACCCAGACACTACCCATGCACTCATCTAATTGCCCAGGCAGTTCCTATGCACTCATCCAATCATCAACATACAACCCATGCAGTCATACAATTACCCAGGCACTACCCATGCACTCATACAATCACCCAGGCACTACCCATACACTCGTACGATCCCCCAGGCACTACCCTTGCACTCATCCAATCACCCAGGCACTACCCACGCACTCATGCAATCATTCAGCCACTATCCATGCACTCATCCAATCACCGAGGCACTACCCATGCACTCATCCAATCACCAGGCACTACCCATGCTCTCATGCAATCAACCAGGCAATACGCATGTACTCATACAATCACCCAGGCACTATCCATGCATGCGTACGATCACCCAGGCACTACCCTTGCACTCATTCAATCACCCAGACACTACCCATGCACTCATCTAATTGCCCAGGCAGTTCCTATGCACTCATCCAATCATCAACATACAACCCATGCAGTCATACAATTACCCAGGCACTACCCATGCACTCATTCAATCATCCATGCACCACTCATGTACTCATTCTAACATCCATGCACCGCTCATGCACTCATTCATTCAATTTATCTTTTTTCCAACCAGAAAAGGCGGTTCTGAAAAATATAATTGTTTTCTTTTTTCAGAACTGATTTTATTTTTTCAAAAATAAAATGCCAATGAAAACAACATAATTGTGAGCACTGACTAAAAAATTGTGGTAGAAGTGCTGCAATGAAAAGGGGGAAAAAAATTACCAAGTATGGTTTTTCGCATTCTGCAAATTTACATCCATAGACTGATGTGTTACAGACCATGGTGTTACAGACCATGCAGAAGGTAGCAAAATGCTTTAGTTCTGGTGACATTTCACTGCATCTTCTCTCCACTTCAGCTAGAACTTTGTCACCAGCGCAGGGGCTAGAGGTCTGGAGGCTGATGATCCCTCTTCTCCTCCTCTCTCTCTGTGCAATTATAGGTTGCTTCTTGTTGTATGTTTGTTTTCAAGTGGTGCTACATGCTTGTTGTACCACATGAATATTTTTTTGCTGTGCCCCGAGATCATCTCTTCTCACATATGCTGCACTTCACCAATCTAGCTGTGGTCTTCGATTCACCAGATGGAATAGTGAAAAAATCCCCAGCTATGCTTTGTTTCTTAATTGGTGGTTCTTCATCAGAAGACTGTTCATGTGCAGCTGAGTCCTCCTGCTCTTCAACAACTTCAACCAGTTGGAGGTCTTCCTTTGGTTCTTTTGATGCCATTTTATTTTTGTAAAAATAGCTGAAAAAGCAAAAAAACAGCACATTCAAAATCTGAATGGGAAAGCTCCTATAATAAACTAACCAGTACCTGGAAAGTTCAAGAAGGGAGAAATAGGTGTGTACTTCGTTTTATAAAGGAAACTGTGTAAACTAATGAAATTTCTTTATTTGGTAGTCACGTGCTATTTGCAAGTACCGATGTCATTGCGACTTCTGTCGTCGCCGCGAAAACAGAAAGTTCCTTTTTGGAACTGCTCTTTTTGATAAAATGCATTGAGAAAATAAACCTAAATCAATATGTTACTAAACAGGAAGAGTCAAACTTTATGTAAATATGTCTATATATGTGTTTTACACTTTGTCAAAAACACACGGTATTCGCGACTACCCACATTGCGTCCTCCAGGGTCACCTCGAACAAGGAAAATGCATTTTTGATGTCGTTTTTTCAACAGATGAATACAAAGGGGAAGGTTGAATTAATATCTTACTAGACAGCTAGACTCCAACTTTATGTAAAATATGTCTATATATGTGTTTTACACTTTGTCAAAAACACGCAGTATTTGCGGTGTGTCCGCGGCGATCGGGACGTCGCGAAAATCAAAAATATCTTAAAATAAGATGATTAATGTACTTTTCAAATCAATAGATGACAAATACAACAACAAGTGGTGCACATTGCAGATGTTGCAACTAGGTTGGTAGTAATGGTTCCCAATAAATGAGAAAGAACCGCATGATCAAGAAATAGACCAAAAGTATCAACTTGTACTGTAATAAAGTGCGAGATAAATTCCTGTTTGACGTAAAGGTTATTTTTGGGGTGCTAGCTTGACTCAACTGCACCTACTACCAAAAGATGCTAATCACACAAGAGAAAAAAACTAATGTGTATGCAAACCTAAAACCATAGAGCATTAATGAGCACACCCTTTGATATTAACAATCCACTAGGGTACTGGATGAGTAAACAGATTCCCTATATCCAATGTCACATATACAATTCTTCAGCAAGTAATGTCAATTGAAGCGATAAAACAGCATACAGAGTCCACAAAAATCAAAGTTTCTTCAATTTGGCGATTTTATTCTTGTACTTCATACATCCAGCATAAAGTCTGCCAATGTGCCAACACGTGTTTCGTCTACCCATAGACTTTTTCAAGGCTGGAACAATAAATATTTAAGACATCGTTTTTTGATATACAAAGCAATTATCTTAATATGTCATAACAGCTTAAAATCAAGATAAAACACGGTGGTTTGTAAGTATTATATACACTTTTATCATTTGTGTATAGTCAAAACCGTGAAAAGGGTCCGTCACCAAAAGATCACCAACTGTGGATCTAGACTAAGACATGTGTCTAGAAAGAAAAAGCGAAAGAAGAAGAGACAAAAATGAATAAAAAAACAACATAATCACAATCATCATTGAAGATGGCCACCCAGTGTGCCAGAAACCGAAAAAGAGAGATCTGTGATGAAAAAGATCCCTGAAGCAAAAAAGAGAGATCATGCCTAAATAAATTGACAGCATATCAACCCACCAGTTGGCGCGAAACTGTCGTTGTGCGAGTTCTAATTCCAATCACAGTTGACTCCTATTGGTATATACACATACATCCACAAACTGTGTGGAAAAAGAAACAGTAGTATAATGAAAACTCCGACCTTTGTCTGAGGTAAATATTTATTATAAAAACATCTACCCTTCACATTCCTATCTGATAAGAATTACAGGTGCAATTGTCCTTCATGGACATGAGTGCGAATTCGTTATTACAAAGAAATGGGGGCATATGCATGTGGGACAATTATTAGAACCCATTAGTCAACGGTTCTTCTAAATGACAACCGAACTAACATAATAAGAGGGTACAGTTACTAAACTCACCCCAGCGATCTCAGTGTTTGAACGCAGTGTAGTTAAAAAAGACAGTAAGCAAGACAGGTTGGTTTCATGTAGGACACCCAGATAAAAGAGAATTTGTTGGAGTGTGGTTACCTATTAATAGCGGGTGTTTCCACATGATAAAAAAGCTGATTGACAGCCGATTGTATTCACATCCCACGATCCGTCTTATGATTAGTTATCGGTGTGGGCAACCTATAACGTATAAAGGAACTCGCATAAAAAGAGTGCATTTAATGAATGGCACCAAAGTGCCTCTAGAGCCCGTAATTGCAATTAACATTCTACCGTATACAAAACGGTAGAGGACATCGCTCGAAAGTATCTTACCCAAGATAAGGATGATCCGAAAGAAACTGCCTATGTTTGGAGTCAGTGCTGGTTAAAATACGAGTGGTAACCCTGATAAGTTCCACTGTCTACGAGAGAAGAAAAAGCTAAACGGAGCCACAATTACTCCCCATATACATATGCAATAATAAAGTTCCGTAAACAGGAAAAACACATTTGTTTCTCCTATCTAGCTACCAAGTTTCGAAACTCACCACAAAGACCGCAAAAATGCGTCCTCCACCTTGTTTGCCTCGCTGTAGCGCGTAAACGGACGCCATTGCTATGTGATTGTTTTATTCCCGACTTGCGTTACGTGCTTACCCGCTGACCCCAACATGTGATCATGTCACATGACGTACTATCGTCTCGTTATTAGTAAAAGAATGGTGTCGCCATCTTGGAAAAGAATACTAATCTATAAAAACTTGAAATAAGTCCTCTATTGTCGGGTCGTTTGGTAAACGAGAGACACAATATAGAGCGGTGTTGTCTAATCTCGTCCTATTTTTCAAACGCCTGCGTCTTGTGGCTATCTCAAGCACAGTCAGTGTTGGTGAGCTCTACTTGTCATATGTGGAAAGGGACAAAAAATAAAATAAAAATACTTTTCCGGCATTCTGCTAGTGTAGATGTTATTTTTCTTGGTTTCCACCACCAAAAGAAAAGACAGAATGTTCAGGGGATAGACAATGTGCAGTACTACAGTAGATCATCAACTATCCTACTACACTTTGTTTGTCAATGTACAACATCAGATATTTACGTTAAATTTCTTTAACACAACAGTGCCTACAGCCGCAAAGTCTGTGCACCCTTAGGACAGTAATGAATGGTATACAATACATAGAAAATTACTCATATCTCTTTATACATCATCTGTTTCTTCTCAGACATTGTTCATTGTTACCCATGCATCGGTAAAGAAAAACAACCATCATCCACATTTTAGTCCTGTAAAAAGACATGAAGCTCTCTGTCTATGTTCAATCCTGAATCTACAGATCTCAGTTTTATCAGCCACCTAGTTTCTAGTTTTCTCAATGCTAGAGTCCGATTGCCACCCCTAGGGTTCTCCTCTGCCAGTGCAATACCATGGAATCTAATATTAAGAATCTCTGAGTTGTTATGTACACTATTATAGTGTACTGCTAGAGGATAATTCATGTTGTTATTACGAATTGCTCTAATGTGTTCTTGCACACGTTCCTTAAGTGGTCGGATAGTACTGCCGACGTAGATCAAGCCACATTGGCAGATAATGCAATATACCGTGAATTTTGTGTTGCAATTCATGAAGTGGCCTATTTTGTGTGTTTGACCAGTATTATAGCTAAAACTGGTGATTTTGTTAATAGCAAACTGGCAGACATTGCATGTAGTGCACTTGAAAAAACCTAACGGTTTCTTTGGTAGCCAACTTTGAGGTTGTCCTATCGTGTTGGTGTTTACAATGGATGGACTTAGTATGTTCCTCAATGTTTTTCCTCTACTATATGTCACTTGTGGTTTCTTTGTTATATAGGGGTCTAGACTCTGATCTAATCTGAGAAGATGCCAGTGTTTATGTAATGTCTTGTAGATGTTCTGGCTATACTCATTGTATGGCGTGATAAGTGCAATTTTTTCTCTCTGTTTCTGCTTCTTAGTGTTGTTTTTCAGAAGCCCCGTACATTGTGTCCTAATGATCCTGTTCTGAGCTCTGTTCAAAGTTGTTTTATCATATCCCCTGATCATGAAGCGTTCTTTCATGCATAGTAACTCTCGTTGGAATATCCCATCATTGCTACAGTTCCTTCTCAATCTTGTCATTTCTCCATAGGGGATAGACCTCAATTGTGTAACTGGATGTGCACTTTTAGCATGCAGGATGGAATTGCATGCAGTTGGTTTACGGTATAGTTTACATTCTAGCTTCTCTCCTTCTGTGTATAGTGTAATGTCCAGGAAATCTATTTAGTTTTTGTCGAATTTAAATGTGAAGGCCAGATTATATACATTGTTATTTAAATATCTGATGAAGTCCAAGAGGGTGTCATTGTCCCCCATATCAAGAGGATGTCATCTATAAATCGCCCCCAATAGATGATTGATCCAGTCATGTTTTGTGGGCAGTTTCGCCATATGTGATATTCCTCAAAAACCCATGTATATATTGGCGAACAAAGGGGAAAATTTCGAACCAATGGCCACCCCAGATGATTGTCTGAACCATCTGCCATAGTGTAAAAAGTAGTTATTGTTGAGTGTGAGGCGAGTGAGCTCTCAGAAGCATTTGAGTATGTTCATACAGGTTGGCATCACGTTTCGAGAGAAAATATGTTAGGGCTTCACATTGGATGTCTGTGCATTATATACATGCATCCCCAGGAGAAAGGTATGGAAGCCCTAACATATTTTCTCTCGAAACGTGATGCCAACCTGTATGAACATACTCAAATGCTTCTAGAGCTCACTCGCCTCACACTCAACAATAACTACTTTTTACACAATGGCAGATGGTTCAGACAATCATCTGGGGTGGACATGGGTTTGAAATTTTCCCCTTCGTTCGCCAATATATACATGTTTTTTTTTTAGGAATATCACATATGGCGAAACTGCCCACAAAACATGACTGGATCAATCATCTATTGGGGGCGATTTATAGATGACATCCTCTTGATATGGGGGGGGGACAATGACACCCTCGCTGACTTCATCAGATATTTAAATAACAATGTATATAATCTGACCTTCACATTTTTTCGACAAAAACAAAATAGATTTCCTGGACATTACACTATACACAGGAGAGAAGCTAGAATGTAAACTAAACCGTAAACCAACTGCATGCAATTCCATCCTGCATGCTAAAAGTGCACATCCAGTTACACAATTGAGGTCTATCCCCTATGGAGAAATGACAAGATTGAGAAGGAACTGTAGCAATGATGGGATATTCCAACGAGAGTTACTATGCATGAAAGAACGCTTCATGATCAGGGGATATGATAAAACAACTTTGGACAGAGCTCAGAACAGGATCATTAGGACACAACGTACGGGGCTTCTGAAAAACAGCACTGTTAGACCTGGCATCCTTGGCGTAGGTCTCCCTTCCATTTTTTCGTAATGCCTCCACTGTTGCCGATATGTTTTTGCTGGACTAGATGCTCATGGGCACTTTGCCGCTGCTAATCAGTGCCAAAGTGCAAGTGCTCCCTATCGTGAATTGATGTATGTATTAGTGACTCCATGATTGGATGATTGGTTTACTTGTCAGTCCCTAGTACCGTGCACTGAGTGTGCCCAGGGCTTGTAAATCCAATGCTGCTGGTGGGCTTGCAGCACGGGTTGTGCCACCCACAGAAGCAGCTTGTAAAGTGTGTCTCAGGCCTGCCATTGCAGAGCCTGTGTGCAGCCTAGGGCTGCCATGTCGACTTGGTGAGTGCACCCACTTACCAGTCCCTAAACCTTCCCTTTACTGCATGTTGGTCACCCCTAAAGTAGGCCCTAGGGCAGGGTGCATTGTAAGTATAAGGTAGGACATGCCCTGGTGTGTGTGGCATGTCCTAATAGTGAATTACAGCCATTTTCGTTTTCACTATTGCAAGGCTACCTGCTCCCCATAGGCCAGAATGGGCAGACTGACTATTACACCTTATAGTCAGAACTGACCCAGGAACATGGTAGAAAAACGAATTTAGTATACCTGAACTCAGGATGATAAAATACATCTTTTAGTGAAGTTGGTTTTAACATTCTGTGTTTGAAAATACCACTTTTAGAAAGTGGGTATTTTCTTGCCTAACTATCCAAGCCTGCCTCTGCTAGGTTGTGTATTCCTTGTCTGGAGATTGAGTGACAGGGGCTGGGGGTGGCTACAGGAGACAGGGTGAGTCAGCACAGGGCTGAATAGAAAGATCTGCATCCAGAGTGGAGGGAGGAGTTGCACCTGGGTCTGAATAGGGCTGTGCCTGCCTTCCACAATGCTGGCTCCACCTCCTGCCGGGCGGCTGAGCACTCTGCCCCACATTCTGAAAGGAAAGAAGGAGTCAGAAAAACAAAGTGCTCCAGGACTGACCAGAACTGGTTTTGGACTAGGCAGAGGCCTCTCTGCCTCCAGAGAACAAAGAGAATCAGGGGTATAAGAGGGGCACCCAGACCCCAGGAAGATTAGATCACTTTTGGGAACAAGAAGAAACCTTTGCTGAGGAGCGGAACCAAGAAGAAACTGAGGAGAGACTATCCCTAAGCCTGAAGTGCTGCTTGGGGATTGGCCTGCAGTGGTTTGCCTGACTGCCAAAGAAAGGAGAAAGGAACTTTTGCTTTGCTGTGACTTTCATCAACTTGTGATGGATCTCCAAGGGCTTGGAAGAGAGCTTGCCCCCTGACCGAAGTCCCAGGACCATTGGACTTCACCCCCTTTGTGAATTGCTGCTGGAAACTCTGTTTCAGTGGCTACAGAGGTAGGGAGCTGTGACCGACTCTCACGACCGACTCGGTGTCCTGTAAGCACCGCATCGAAGCACCGTCTCGCCCTGCAACGCACGGCCCTGGTCTCACCGTCTCCGTCAACGAGCCGCTGCCTGCACCGCATCGAGGGACAACGCGTCCTGCAACGCTTCGCTACGCCAAATCGAACTGGTCCGACCGACACGGTCACTGCTGCTGAGTTCGAGTCCTGTGACCGCACCGGAGTTGGGCACCGCTCGCACGCTTTGCGACGCACCGCCCGACTTCGCACCGCTGTCCGGACTGATCGACGCCAGCTCCTGAATCCGGCTCCGTCGCCGCACCGCAACCTGCCAGCACCGCATCGAAGCACCGTCTCGCCCTGCAATGCACGGCCCTGGTCTCACCGACTCCGTCTCGACGACGTCAACGAGCCGCTGCCTGCACCGCATCGAGGAACAACGCGTCCTGCAACGCTCCCATTTTTGCATCGCGACCGCGACGAACAGCCATCCGGCTCGCACGCCCGTGCCTGCCGCTTCAAGTAAAAGGTACTGTGACCGAGTCTGTCTACGCTGTGTTGGCCCGTCTCGACGCGGTCAGCTGGATTTGTTAGACTCTGTTTGTTCTCGACATCGCCGTAGCCGGAGGTGGCTACAGACTCGCACAGAACCTTGAATTAAGCCTTTTTGATCAGAACTAAGCACTCTTGACAGTATTGTGGATTATTTTTGTCGTTTATGGTCTTGTGATAAATCTATATAAAGTATACCTATTTTTATAAATATATAAACTGTGTGGTGTCCATTTGTAGTGTTGTCACTTGATTACTGTATGTGTTCACAAATGCTTTACACACTGCCTCTGAACTAAGCCTGTCTGCTCGTGCCAAGCTACCAAGAGGGTGAGCAGGGGTTATTTCGGGAGTGTACCTACTTTCCCTGACTAGACTCAAGGGTCCCTATTTGGACAAAGGTACCTACCTCTGCCAACTAGAGACCCCCAAATCTAACATTGGTGGTCAGCGGTGAGGATTCTGGACTTGCATTTGTGACTCATGTACAGTGATTGGTGAACACTACTTAGTGAGTGCAGACCAAAAACGCAACCACATACTTTAATAGCATTTTTTCTGGGATTTCCTATTTTTGCAAACTGCCAAGTTTAATCACTATGGAGAAACCAGCATCAGTAGCCTCTGTTGAGTGTGATTGGGAAGAAGAGAGGCTAGAATGCTACACCCTCAAGCAGCTCAGGCAATTCTGCAAAAAGTTTAAAGTGTCCATGACCGGGCTCTCCAGGAAGGAGGACCTCCAAAAGGCGCTGAGGGCCTGGGTCGAATCAAGGAGTGCCCCTGTGGAGGGGCTGAGAATGCAGAAGGGCAGCTGGAGGGGCTATTGGGTCTAGGGGCTGGAAGACCACCTTCCCCAGTAGGTAGCAGTGTTTCTGCCAGAGGACTGTCGCCAGAGGAGTTGGAGGACAGGAAAGAGAGTAGGATGCACGAAATGGAGCTGACCAAGCTCAAGCTGAATGGGCAGTTAGAATTCCAAATGCAAACTAGGAAATTAGCCCTAGAGGAAAAGAAAATGCAGTTTGAACATGAGAAAGTTTTGAGGAGTTGGAATTGAAGGCCAAAAGCTTAGAGATTACTCCCTCTGGTGGCAGTGTACCGCCTGTGCCTGTTGAAGCTAGGGTGTATATTCCCAAAGATGTGGTGAAGGAGTTTTTTTTAAAAGGATGACATTGGGCAGTGGTTCAAAGCCTGTGAGGTAGCCATGTCTTCCCACCGGGTCCCTGAGAAGGATTGGGGAGCGGGGTTGTGGGGACGGTTCCTCAGTGAAGGGCGGGATACCTTGTTGGATTTGCCCTCTGAAGTCTATAATTCGTACAGCCACATGAAGGATGCCTTAATGACTAGGTATGGTTTGACCCCTGAGCTTTATAGGCAAAGGTTCAGGAACTGTCGTAAGATTGAAAGCAGTACCTGGGTTGAATATGTGACCTTCTTTTGCAGAGCCTTGGATGGTTGGGTAAAGGGTAGCAAAGCGACTTATTTTCAAGCGCTCTTTGATTTGATTTCATGGGAGCACTTGTCCAGTAATTGCTTTCCTGAGCTACGCCAGCACCTGATTGATAGTAAGCTGACTAACCCTAGGCAGCTTGCTGAGGAGGCGGACCGCTCGGTGAGTACCCGGGTCCACAAGGGTCACGTGGGAGACTCCGCCAAGGGTGGGCAGGGTCCCCAGCAGAAGAGTGGGGGGGACAAGGGTAAACAGAGGGAGTTCCATAAAGGGCCCCAAAGTAGACCCCAACGGAACCAAGGGAAAGGTTCCCAGCCCCCCCCCCGAGAAGAAGCCAGTGGCCCTGACAGGCCCCCTGTTCACCAGGGACCACTGGTATGTTACAAGTGTGGCGCCCCTGGCCCACAAGGCAAACGATCCTCGTTGCCCTTTGCATGAGAAAACCAGCACCCACTGGTGCAGTCCCCGGCAGTTGGCTAGTGTAGCCCTGGGGGAGGAGTTGGGTGTCCAAGGTGGGGGGATCCCACAGTGTTTTCCCTTGTCTCCTTAGGAGACTCTGAGATGGTCCCTAGGACCCCGCTGCCTGAGAACACTAAGAAATACAGGCAGTGGGTGACCATCAATGGCCATAGGGTGGAGGCTCTGAGAGACACAGGAGCCAGTGTGACAGCTGTCAAGTGTCACCTGGTGTCTAAGGAGCAGGTTATCCCTGATGCATTCTATCCGGTTGTTGCCGCTGACAACACAGAGAGTCACTGCAAGGTGGCTCAGGTTCCCTTTGAATGGGGGGTCTCGGGTACTCTTCAAGTAGCTGTGAGGCCAGCCATGCCTGTTGACTGTTTGTTAGGGAACGATTTGGAGAGCTCACCTTGGGCTAAGTTGGAGCGGAGTGCGCATTTAGAAATGTTGGGCTTGCCTGATTGGGCATGTGTGACCACCCGGTCAATGGCAGCGAAAGGTGTTCAAGAGGACCTGGAGCCTGAGAGAGAGGCCCAGGTGCCTGCCGGAGAGAGAGGAGGCAGGGGGCGCGGGAAACCGGCCCCCGAAGTTCTCACGGTCTAGGAGGAGGCAGACCCTGAGGGGGATGCCCTGGAGCCTACAGGGGAACAGGTAGCTGAACTGGGGGACCTACCTGAGCTGACCCATTGGCAGCAAGAAGGAGGACCCTCCAGGGAAGAGTTCTGCGAGGAGCAGAACGCATGCCCCTCTCTCGTGGGTCTGAGGCAACAGGGCACAGACCAGGCAGCAGGTGATCAGTCTGGATCACATTGGATTTACTGGGAGAATGGTCTCCTGTATTCAGAGCCTAAGGTTGCTGAGCCTGGGTCAGCCCGTGTGCTGGTGGTACCCCAGCGCTTCAGAGCCTTCCTACTGGGGTTGGCTCATGATGTACCGTTAGCAGGACATCTGGGGCAGGACAAGACCTTTGACAGGCTTGTCACCCATTTCTATTGGCCCCAGATGCGCAGGAGTGCCGCCACTCACTGCAGGACATGCCAGACTTGCCAGGCAAGTGGAAAGAGTGGGAGGAAGCACAAGGCTCCTCTCCAGCCATTCCCTGTGGTCAGCACCCCCTTTGAACGGGTGGGTATTGACATTGTGGGGCCACTGGACCCCAAGACAGCCATGGGCAACAGGTTTATCCTGGTCTTGGTGGACCATGCCACCCGGTACCCTGAAGCCATCCCTCTGAGGACAGTGACGGCCCCCGTGGTGGGACGGGCACTGATGGGAATTTTCTCACGTGTGGGATTCCCTCAAGAGGTGGTGTCTGACAGAGGTACCAACTTCGTGTCCAAGTACATGAAATCCCTATGGCAGGAGTGCGGTGTAACTTACAAGTTCACCACTCCTTACCACCCTCAAGGAAATGGGCTGGTTGAGAGATTCAACCGGACCCTCAAGGGCATGATTATGGGTCTGGAAGAACCCATGAGGCGTAAATGGGACGTCCTCTTACCATGCCTGTTGTTTGCATACCGGGAGGTGCCACAGAAGTCTCTAGGGTTCAGTCCCTTTGAGCTCCTCTATGGACACCAGGTGCGAGGACCTCTGAGTTTGGTCAAGGAAGGCTGGGAGCAATCTCCCAGGAAACCTCCCCAGGATGTATACAGTTACATGCTGGCCTTCAGGAACCAGACTAGGCGTTTCAGAGAACTTGCTGAGGCAAATCTGGAAGCCAGCCAGGAGGAGATGAAGCGGTGGTACGACCAGAATGCCACTCTGGTAGAGCTTCAGCCAGGTCAGAAAGTGTGGGTCATGGCCCCTGTGGAGCCTTGTGCGCTCCAGGACAGGTGGACCGGCCCTTTTACGGTGGTGGAGCGCAAGAGTCCAGTTACCTATTTGGTGGACTTGCAGTCTCCCAGGAACCCCTTGCGGGTCCTGCATGTGAACGGCTTAAAGCCCCACTTGGAGAGGTCCCAAGTGGGCATGCTCTTAGCTACAGATGATGGAATGGAGGAGGAGACCGAGCCTCTTCCTGACCTCCTGTCAGCCCGAGAGCAAGATGGATCAGTGGAGGGAGTAAACCTCTCGACCTCCCTGACACCTGAGCAGCAGGGTGACTGTCGCCAGCTGTTGGGATAGTTCCCTGACCTGTTCTCCCTGGTTCCCAGTGTCACTCATTGGTGCGTCCATGATGTGGACACTGGGGACAGTCTTCCTGTGAAGCACAAGGCTTACAGGGTGACTGACAGGGTCAGAGCCTGCATCAAGGAGGAGGTCTCCAAGATGTTTGCGCTAGGGGTGATTGAGTCCTCTAACAGCCCTTGGGCCAGCCCAGTGGTCTTGGTTCCAAAGGCTGCTGCGCCTGGTGCCACACCAGAACTCCGGTTCTGTGTGGACTACAGAGGACTCAATTCCGTCACCAGGACTGACGCCCACCCCATCCCCAGAGCTGATGAGCTCATAGATCGGTTAGGGGCTGCGCGGTACCTCAGCACGTTTGACTTAACGTCTGGGTACTGGCAGATCGCCTTGACTGATGGGGCAAAGAGAGGTCAGCATTCTCCACACCAGATGGGCACTACCAGTTCCGGGTGATGCCCTTTGGGATGAAGAATGCCCCTGCCACCTTTCAGAGGTTGGTCAACCAGGTGTTGGTTGGACTGGAGGATTTCAGTGCCGCCTACCTGGATGACATCGCAGTGTTCAGTGCCAGTTGGGAAGAACATCTGCGCCACCTCTGGGAAGTGTTGATGGCGCTGCGGAGGGCAGGCCTCACAATCAAGGCAAGTAAGTGCCAGATTGGGCAGGGTTCTGTGGTGTACTTGGGACACCAGGTTGGGAGCGGCCAGGTGGCGCCCTCCAACCGAAAATTGATACCATTCTGGCTTGGGAGCCCCCAAGACCCAGACAGAGGTGAGAGCCTTCCTAGGACTCACCGGGTATTACCGGAGATTCGTCAAGGGGTATGGCAGCATTGTTGCCCCCTTGACAGAGCTGACTTCAAGAAGCAGCCCAGGAAAGTGATTTGGACTGACGCCTGTCAAAAAGCTTTTGACACCTTGAAGACTGCCATGTGCACGGCGCCTATGCTCCAGGCACCCAACTTCTCCAATGAGTTCATTGTTCAGACCGACGCTTCAGAGCATGGTGTAGGGGCTGTTCTATCACAGATCAATGAGGAGGGCCTAGACCAACCTGTAGCCTTCATCAGTAGGAGGTTACTTCCCCGGGAACAGAGATGGAGTGCTATTGAGCGTGAGGCATTTGCTGTGGTCTGGGCTCTGAAGAAGCTGAGACCATACCTGTTTGGGACTCACCTCCGGGTTCAGACAGACCACAGGCCCCTCAGATGGTTGATGCAGATGAGGGGTGAGAATCCAAAGCTGTTGAGGTGGTCCATTTCCCTACAGGGGATGGACTTTACGGTGGAACACCGCCCTGGTACAGAACACGCCAATGCTGATGGACTGTTCAGATTTTTCCGCCTTAGCGATGAGAACTCCCTAGGGGTAGGATAGTTCTCCCCACATTTCAGCTGGAGGGGACACGTGTTAGACCTGGCATCCTTGGCGTAGGTCTCCCTTCCATTTTTTCGTAATGCCTCCACTGTTGCCGATATGTTTTTGCTGGACTAGATGCTCTTGGGCACTTTGCCGCTGCTAATCAGTGCCAAAGTGCAAGTGCTCCCTATCGTGAATTGATGTATGTATTAGTGACTCCATGATTGGATGATTGGTTTACTTGTCAGTCCCTAGTACCGTGCAGTGAGTGTGCCCAGGGCTTGTAAATCCAATGCTGCTGGTGGGCTTGCAGCACGGGTTGTGCCACCCACAGAAGCAGCTTGTAAAGTGTGTCTCAGGCCTGCCATTGCAGAGCCTGTGTGCAGCCTAGGGCTGCCATGTCGACTTGGTGAGTGCACCCACTTACCAGTCCCTAAACCTTCCCTTTAATGCATGTTGGTCACCCCTAAAGTAGGCCCTAGGGCAGGGTGCATTGTAAGTATAAGGTAGGACATGCCCTGGTGTGTGTGGCATGTCCTAATAGTGAATTACAGCCATTTTCGTTTTTCACTATTGCAAGGCTACCTGCTCCCCATAGGCCAGAATGGGCAGACTGACTATTACACCTTATAGTCAGAACTGACCCAGGAACATGGTAGAAAAACGAATTTAGTATGCCTGAACTCAGGATGATAAAATACATCTTTTAGTGAAGTTGGTTTTAACATTCTGTGTTTGAAAATACCACTTTTAGAAAGTGGGTATTTTCTTGCCTAACTATCCAAGCCTGCCTCTGCTAGGTTGTGTATTCCTTGTCTGGAGATTGAGTGACAGGGGCTGGGGGTGGCTACAGGAGACAGGGTGAGTCAGCACAGGGCTGAATAGAAAGATCTGCATCCAGAGTGGAGGGAGGAGTTGCACCTGGGTCTGAATAGGGCTGTGCCTGCCTTCCACAATGCTGGCTCCACCTCCTGCCGGGCGGCTGAGCACTCTGCCCCACATTCTGAAAGGAAAGAAGGAGTCAGAAAAACAAAGTGCTCCAGGACTGACCAGAACTGGTTTTGGACTAGGCAGAGGCCTCTCTGCCTCCAGAGAACAAAGAGAATCAGGGTATAAGAGGGGCACCCAGACCCCAGGAAGATTAGATCACTTTTGGGAACAAGAAGAAACCTTTGCTGAGGAGCGGAACCAAGAAGAAACTGAGGAGAGACTATCCCTAAGCCTGAAGTGCTGCTTGGGGGATTGGCCTGCAGTGGTTTGCCTGACTGCCAAAGAAAGGAGAAAGGAACTTTTGCTTTGCTGTGACTTTCATCAACTTGTGAAGGATCTCCAAGGGCTTGGAAGAGAGCTTGCCCCCTGACCGAAGTCCCAGGACCATTGGACTTCACCCCCTTTGTGAATTGCTGCTGGAAACTCCGTTTCAGTGGCTACAGAGGTAGGGAGCTGTGACCGACTCTCACGACCGACTCGGTGTCCTGTAAGCAGTGCATCGAAGCACCGTCTCGCCCTTCAACGCACGGCCCTGGTCTCACCGACTCCATCAACGAGCCGCTGCCTGCACCGCATCGAGGGACAACACGTCCTGCAACGCTTCGCTACGCCAAATCGAACTGGTCCGACCGACACGGTCACTGCTGCTGAGTTCCAGTCCTGTGACCGCACCGGAGTTGGGCACCGCTCGCACGCTTTGCGACGCACCGCCCGACTCGCACCGCTGTCCGGACTGATCGACGCCAGCTCCTGAATCCGGCTCCGTCGCCGCACCGCAACCTGCCAGCACCGCATCGAAGCACCGTCTCGCCCTGCAACGCACGGCCCTGGTCTCACCGACTCCGTCTCGACGACGTCCAACGAGCCGCTGCCTGCACCGCATCGAGGGACAACGCGTCCTGCAACGCTTCCATTTTTGCATCGCGACCGCGACGAACAGCCATCCGGCTCGCACGCCCGTGCCTGCCGCTTCAAGTAAAGGTACTGTGACCGAGTCTGTCTACGCTGTGTTGGCCCGTCTCGACGCGGTCAGCTGGATTTGTTAGACTCTGTTTGTTCTCGACATCGCCGTAGCCGGAGGAGGCTACCGACTCGCACAGAACCTTGAATTAAGCCTTTTTGATCAGAACTAAGCACTCTTGACAGTATTGTGGATTATTTTTGTCGTTTATGGTCTTGTGATAAATCTATATAAAGTATACCTATTTTTATAAATATATAACCTGTGTGGTGTCCATTTGTAGTGTTGTCACTTGATTACTGTATGTGTTCACAAATGCTTTACACACTGCCTCTGAACTAAGCCTGTCTGCCCGTGCCAAGCTACCAAGAGGGTGAGCAGGGGTTATTTCGGGAGTGTACCTACTTTCCCTGACTAGACTCAAGGGTCCCTATTTGGACAAAGGTACCTACCTCTGCCAACTAGAGACCCCCAAATCTAACAAACACTAAGAAGCAGAAAAAGAGAGAAAAAATTGCACTGATCACGCCATACAATGCGTATAGCCAGAACATCTACAAGACATTACATAAACACTGGCATCTTCTCAGATTAGATCAGAGTCTAGACCCCTATATAACAAAGAAACCACAAGTGACATATAGTAGAGGAAAAACATTGAGGAACATACTAAGTCCATCCATTGTAAACACCAACACGATAGGACAACCTCAAAGTTGGCTACCAAAGAAACCGGTAGGTTTTTTCAAGTGCACTACATGCAATGTCTGCCAGTTTGCTATTAACAAAATCTCTAGTTTTAGCTATAATACTGGTCAAACACACAAAATAGGCCACTTCATGAATTGCAACACAAAATTCACGGTATATTGCATTATCTGCCAATGTGGCTTGATCTACGTCGGCAGTACTATCCGACCACTTAAGGAACGTGTGCAAGAACACATTAGAGCAATTCGTAATAACAACATGAATTATCCTCTAGCAGTACACTATAATAGTGTACATAACAACTCAGAGATACTTAATATTAGATTCCATGGTATTGCACTGGCAGAGGAGAACCCTAGGGGTGGCAATCGGACTCTAGCATTGAGAAAACTAGAAACTAGGTGGCTGATAAAACTGAGATCTGTAGATTCAGGATTGAACATAGACAGAGAGCTTCATGTCTTTTTACAGGACTAAAATGTGGATGATGGTTGTTTTTCTTTACCGATGCATGGGTAACAATGAACAATGTCTGAGAAGAAACAGATGATGTATAAAGAGATATGAGTCATTTTCTATGTATTGTATACCATTCATTACTGTCCTAAGGGTGCACAGACTTTGCGGCTGTAGGCACTGTTGTGTTAAAGAAATTTAACGTAAATATCTGATGTTGTACATTGACAAACATAGTGTAGTAGGATAGTTGATGATCTACTGTAGTACTGCACATTGTCTATCCCCTGAACATTCTGTCTTTTCTTTTGGTGGTGGAAACCAAGAAAAATAACATCTACACTAGCAGAATGCCGGAAAAGTATTTTTATTTTATTTTTTGTCCCTTTCCACATATCACAAGTAGAGCTCACCAACACTGACTGTGCTTGAGATAGCCACAAGACGCAGGCGTTTGAAAAATAGGACGAGATTAGACAACACCGCTCTATATTGTGTCTCTCGTTTACCAAACGACCCGACAATAGAGGACTTATTTCAAGTTTTTATAGATTAGTATTCTTTTCCAAGATGGCAACACCATTCTCTTACTAATACGAGACGATAGTACGTCATGTGACATGATCACATGTTGGGGTCAGCGGGTAAGCACGTAACGCAAGTCGGGAATAAAACAATCACATGGCAATGGCGTCCGTTTACGCGCTACAGCGAGGCAAACGAGGTGGAGGACGCATTTTTGCGGTCTTTGTGGTGAGTTTCGAAACTTGGTAGCTAGATAGGAGAAACAAATGTGTTTTTCCTGTTTACGGAACTTTATTATTGCATATGTATATGGGGGAGTAATTGTGGCTCCGTTTTGCTTTTTCTTCTCTCGTAGACAGTGGAACTTATCAGGGTTACCACTCGTATTTTAACCAGCACTGACTCCAAACATAGGGAGTTTCTTTCGGATCATCCTTATCTTGGGTAAGATACTTTCGAGCGATGTCCTCTACCGTTTTGTATACGGTAGAATGTTAATTGCAATTACGGGCTCTAGAGGCACTTTGGTGCCATTCATTAAATGCACTCTTTTTATGCGAGTTCCTTTATACGTTATAGGTTGCCCACACCGATAACTAATCATAAGACGGATCGTGGGATGTGAATACAATTGGCCGTCAATCAGCTTTTTTATCATGTGGAAACACCCCCTATTAATAGGTAACCACACTCCAACAAATGATCTTTTATCTGGGTGTCCTACATGAAACCAACCTGTCTTGCTTACTGCCTTTTTTAACTACACTGCGTTCAAACACTGAGATCGCTGGGGTGAGTTTAGTAACTGTACCCTCTTATTATGTTAGTTCGGTTGTCATTTAGAAGAACCGTTGACTAATGGGTTCTAATAATTGTCCCACATGCATATGCCCCCATTTCTTTGTAATAACGAATTCGCACTCATGTCCATGAAGGACAATTGCACCTGTAATTCTTATCAGATAGGAATGTGAAGGGTAGATGTTTTTATAATAAATATTTACCTCAGACAAAGGTCGGAGTTTTCATTATACTACTGTTTCTTTTTCCACACAGTTTGTGGATGTATGTGTATATACCAATAGGAGTCAACTGTGATTGGAATTAGAACTCGCACAACGACAGTTTCGCGCCAACT
Organism: Calotriton arnoldi; assembly: GCA_963921515.1. Taxonomy (NCBI): domain Eukaryota; kingdom Metazoa; phylum Chordata; class Amphibia; order Caudata; family Salamandridae; genus Calotriton; species Calotriton arnoldi. The sequence goes on along the minus strand of CAWUFW010000536.1, from coordinate 2,839,989 downwards.
GGTGGGTTGATATGCTGTCAATTTATTTAGGCATGATCTCTCTTTTTTGCTTCAGGGATCTTTTTCATCACAGATCTCTCTTTTTCGGTTTCTGGCACACTGGGTGGCCATCTTCAATGATGATTGTGATTATGTTGTTTTTTTATTCATTTTTGTCTCTTCTTCTTTCGCTTTTTCTTTCTAGACACGTCTTAGTCTAGATCCACAGTTGGTGATCTTTTTGTGACGGACCCTTTTCACGATTTTGACTATACACAAATGATAAAAGTGTATATAATACTTACAAACCACCGTGTTTTATCTTGATTTTAAGCTGTTATGACATATTAAGATAATTGCTTTGAATATCAAAAAACGATGTCTTAAATATTTATTGTTCCAGCCTTGAAAAAGTCTAAGGGTAGACGAAACACGTGTTGGCACATTGGCAGACTTCATGCTGGATGTATGAAGTACAAGAATAAAATCGCCAAATTGAAGAAACTTTGATTTTTGTGGACTCTGTATGCTGTTTTATCGCTTCAATTGACATTACTTGCTGAAGAATTGTATATGTGACATTGGATATAGGGAATCTGTTTACTCATCCAGTACCCTAGTGGATTGTTAATATCAAAGGGTGTGCTCATTAATGCTCTATGGTTTTACACATTGCAGATGTAATGTTCAATATCTAATTATAGGAAAAAAAATACAAAAGTTCTAGAAGTTCACCTAAAAAAACACAAAGTTAATATGGATGTTAAAGTTAATTAATCAAATCTTAAAAACCTAAAAAAAATCACTTACAATCCAAATGTTAGAGCGACCTTATAGTTAGGAATGAGAATTTAAGAAAACTTACAAATTCACCGAAGAAAACAAAGGTTACAGAGATGCTATAAGTTAGGAAATAGAATTTAAAAAACCTTACAAATTCAGTGAAAAAGCAAAAGGTTACAGGGATGTTATAGTTATGAAATAGAATTAAAAAAACCTTAGAAATTCACTGATAAAAACAAAGATTACAGAGACGTTATAGTTAGAAAATAGAATTTTAAAAAACGTAGAAATTCACGGAAAAAAAACAAAGGTTACAGGGACGTTTTAGTTAGGCTGACATTTCACTCATACAAAACCAGAGAAATTCTGCAGTTATAGTTACCTGAGCTAACTATAACTCATGCCCCCACAATGCACTGCTTATGACCTCACATGTCACATCACTCATGACATGGTCAGAGACATCACTCATGACATCTCATACATACATTACCCAGTGGTGGTCACCACTAGGTGGTTATAGTTACACTTGTGTTTCCATAGGAAAAGCATTTTTTGTTTACTTATAACTTTGGTGCCATTTGATGAATTTTCATGAATTGTTCCAAAAAAAAAAGTCTCATCCACCGCAGCTCCTTCCTGGAAAGGTGATCCTTCAACTGGGGGCTGAGACAAAGGACGGGTCCCATAACAGGTTTTCCCCAATTAATTGTCCCCTTGTCCTAAAGTAGCTATAACTCACACCCTAGCCATGCACTACTAATTACCCCACATATTACATCCCTCATGACATCACTGCAACATTTAAAGTGATTTCATTAATGACAAAACTGTACATAGCAAGGGCATACGTTACAGTTACCCTACCGCACACGTTATAGTTGCTTGAGATAATTATAACTGGTGAATTTCAGTTAGTTTGTACATTTAAAACTGTATTTTTTTTCCGACATCTTCACGTGACTATAACCTCAATTTGGCCTTGTTTTTTTCAAGTGAACAATATGTTGTTATAGTTCCTAAAAAAAGGCCCATCCACCTCAGCCTTTTCCTGGAAAATTTGAGAGTGATGTGTCAAGCAGGGGTGAATAAAAAGGGGATATCTGTAACCACTCTAGTGTTGTGGGACCTGCAGATGAAAGGATAAGATCTAATTGGATGCTGTCAATGTCTACAAAGTTGTTTGTTTGCCAATTTAGGACTCTGGTACTCAGTCCTGTGTCATAGGAAGAAAAATGAAAACATATATAGGGAGGCAGGGTAGGTATACCCTTGCCCCCTAGGCCTTGTGGGTGTGTCCCAGAGGAATCCCGCCCATAGTCAAAAACAGCGAATTTTTTGAGGTACCTTGGTAAAAAAAAAAACAATAGAACAGGGCAGGCCCGCCCTTTTCAGTTATATCCCCCCGGGCACGCCAGGTCATAGGGGGGTCAGTGCACACTGTTTAAAAAAAAAAAAATATATATATATATATAATCTCACGTGAGCAAGGGGTTCTGCCCTGAAACGCGTTGTGAAATAAACAACTTGTGGTAAATCGACACGGAGTTCTGAGAGCGTGCACATGTTGGGTTGTACATTATTGAATACACCGGCTTGCTCCGCCGGTACGCACGCCACCTCACAAGGGTCCTCCAGCAGTCGGAAGGAGCGTTTCTTTTTGGCATACACATATATATATATTTTATTTAAGCTATAAGCAGGGTGCCATGCGTCAGCCCCCCACCCCGGGTCACACATTGGCCCCAGACTCCATCCCCCCAGAGCCTGACAGCATTTAAAAAATATATATATATTGGAGAGGGAACCAGTATGTCACCCCCTCCCCCAGCCATATATTGGCCCTGGGGACCGCATCACACCAGGCCCAAAGTTACCGTTACTTCTCCTGCCTCAGGCAGGAGCACAAAGCCTCCTGCTGAGTGGAAGCAGAGAAGAAATTCACATCTCAAAAGAGTGCAGACAGGGAACAGTAAATGTGTTCATACCGCTTGAGCGGAAATGAAAGCTGCTCTCACCATGCAGGAGCACATTCACTATTGCTGGCTCTCACCAGCACCCAGAATGAGTGCTGGCTGGGAAACCAGCAGGATTGTGGGGCCTGGAATCTCCTCCCACAACCCCCAATGTTTCACAATGTTGTTGGGTGCCCTGGTCCCCGCCAATAAAAATACAGTCTTAAAAAGCATGATAAAGTAAAACGAAATTATGCCATTCCAAATGTCTGAGGGAAGAAGTTGGTCTCTATCAGCCTTAATCATATCAGAATTAAAGACGTCAGATTGTACACAATTCTGGTCCCAAATTGGTGTTGGGGGCACCCAGAATAATTCGTAGAGCTTCTCTTTTGAGCAATGTCTGTGGTCTTCAATACAGTGTCTCTATTCTGAAGCATTGTATGGCTGTGCTGGGTACCTGTGATTTGACTTGGCGTTGGCTTATATCCTTTTTAGAAGGAGAAAAGCAAGTGATATGTCTTTCACCCAATTCTTCATCCTTCAAGAGGTTAGCTTTTTGGTTGCCACAGCGCCCCTCCTGGAGCCCCACTTTGTTTACCATCTATATGATCCCTTTAGCTAAACTCTTTGAATCGTTTGGACTGGTATCCATCTAATCGGCAGATGATACTCATCTGCTCTCCACCTTCCACAATCCCACCACAGATATTGCATTGCCCTTTGTTGCAAGCTTGAAGGATGTTCTGCATTGGATGCATGAGAGTTATCTACAATGCAGTGCAGATGAAACTGAGATCTTGTTGTTTGGGCATGTTAGAGATAATTAGATAAATAACAGATATCCCCCTTTCCAACTCCAGCTGCTAAGAATTTTGGAGTTATGATAGATGACAAGTTGTTTCTGCATTCTCAAATCTTGTTGGTGCTATGTTCTTGTTTTTGCTTGTTCCGGTCAATTAGGAAATTTTTTGATAAGTTGCCATTAGAGGAGTGCAAAATGGTTGTCCATGTTTTGATAACATCTAGACTGGATTATCTGAATTGCTTAAATCTTGGCCTCCTTGAGTGCAGGATTATGGAACTTCAGGTGGTGCAAAATGCAAGTGCCGCCTTATTTTAGGTATACTCATGAGGGAATCAGTTTCAGGTTATCTTAATGGTCTATATTGGCTCCTTTTCCTGAAAAAGATGTTGTTTAAGGCGCTTACTTTTATCCATCGGGCCTTTTAAGGTGCGGTTCTATGTATTTGGTTGCTAGGATGGTACACTAGATCCCCACTAAACGCTTCACTCTGCTGTGGCATTGTTTATTGAGGTACCTACATTTCATTGAGATAGGAACAGCGGGTGCTCTTTTGCAGTACTCACCAGCAAAGTATGGAATCAGCTTCCTTTTTTTTATTTTTTTTCAATCCATGACAAGACAAAATGCAATACAGAATTCATTAGAAAGTCATATCAAAACAGATCAGATGTTAAAACAAACCATTCATCCACAAGGTAAAAGCAGAATAAATACATGGTATAGGATAAGTATATAAAACCTTGCACCAGGAGATATATATTCAATCTTTCATATGTTCAATCAAAGGGCCCCATATCTGTATATCCAATTTCCACCTACGTGGCCCTTTAAGAGAGTAGAAGCTATATTCAAGATTAAACATACTGTAAAATCTAGCTCTCCACGTCTCAAAAGTAGGAACTTCCTTCTGTAGCCACATGGAGGCTATACAAAGCCGAGCAACGGCCGTGGCTAAAAAGATCAAATAACGGAATTTATGAGCCGATTGCCCCTCCCTCTCGCAATCCTCAGTTCCTAACAGCATTATGGGCTCCGTGATGTGTATTCCAACCCCTGTTATCTCAAGAAGAAATTTCTCAATGTGCCCCAGAAAGTGAATCAAGTGCCTGCGTGTATAAAATAAATGTAAAATATCTGCCAGCTCTGCTCCACATCGGAAACACTTCCCATCATTAGCCCCGACCCATTTAAACATTTTAGCGGCGGTTTCATAGAGGTTAAACAATGTCTTATATACTGTGCCTGTAGATTAGCAGACATTAAAATCCTCCCTGCGATGTCAATAGATTGCTCTACACGGAGACCTTGACACCCCAATCTATTATCCCACTTAAGATTTTGGGCGTCTAGATCATCCCTCTGTGAGTCAAGCAAAAAGTTTTATAAGACACCAATACAAGCTTTACGTCTATTAGCCTCAATAAGAGGATTCGGCTCTATCACCCGCTGCCTTTTGCATAGGAAGTCGCAAATTTGTATCATGTTGATGTTTATCAGCTAATATTGCATAAGATAAAAGGCCCCCTCATTATAGAAATCACCTATTTGTGAAATCCCTTTGTTTCTCTATCTATTTAAAGTCCTATCCCAAAAAGCAGCCGGCAATAAAACTGATGCAGATGTGGGTGTATAATGCATGACCCCTTCAATCTAGAAACACCTCTGCATAACCTTCCAAATCTTAAAAGCGGTAGTTAAAACCTTAAACCGAGTCTTTTTATAATAACTAAATTTCAACATCTTAAATAAACAGTTCTTGGTTTCAGCACCCAACAGCATCTGATAGATGGATGGGGCTTCAGCGATATTGCCGACTTCCTCTCCTGTTAATAAGATCCGCATGTTTCGCAGGATACAGGCATAATAGTACAATGTAAAATCAGGGACTGCCCAGCCACCTTTCTCCCGAGGTAACGCCATAAAATGCATTGCTCTGCGGGGTTTCCCTTGGGCCCATAGAAATCTAGCACATATTGATTGAAGCTGTTGTAGCTGGCCCCAGGTAAGCTCTAATGGAACTGATCTAAAGTAGTATAATTCTTTAGGCAAAATATTCATTTTAAGAATGTTACACCTTCCCACCAGCGACAAGTGCAGACACTCAAATCTCTCTAGTTGTTGTCTAACACTGGTGAGAATAGAGCCCCAGTTAACCTCCACCAGTTCCTTCAAACAAGTCCTTATTCTAATACCCAGATATGTCACGTCTTTCGTCACCCTGGGTCGACACTACAGGCTTGATTTATACTGATAATCTGAGTTTTAGATACATTGAGTTTATAACCTGATACTAAGCCAAACCTGTGCACAAGTTGCTCTATCTCTGGCATAGCTGTAGCAGAGTCAGATGTTACGACCGCTATGTCATCCGCATAGGCAAATACACGAAATGTTTCTTGTCTACAGATGACAGGCTTAATCCTAGGGCTCTGCTCCAGCATAGTTAAAAAAGGATTGATATATAGTGCGAACAACAATGGGGAGCATGGGCATCCCTGCCTTGTACCTCTAGAAATGCGTACTGGTTCAGACTCTAGGCCCATCATACAGATTTTAGCGGTAGCGGTCCGATACTACACCTGAACAGCCTTAATAAAGCCAGGGCCAAGACCCAGCCGTCGTAGAGCCGCCCATAAAAAGTCCCACGCAACCCGGTCGAACGCCTTTTCGGCATCTAATAATATCAGGCCTTGAGCGTTGGCTGCATCCAAAAGGGTTACAACCCTATTAATGTAGTTGACTGTGCCCCTATCAGGTATAAACCCATGTTGCCGTATTGACACTAATGAAGAGATAACTCTGGCCAACCGGTACGCCAAGCTCTTTGCATAGATTTTCCCGTCACAATTTAACAGGGATATAGGTCGATAAGAAGCAGGAGTATCTGACGGCTTATCCTTTTTTTTTTTAAAACGATAATGTTTGCCTCGTCACGTGATAATGGTGTGGCCCCCAGTTGTGCCTGTTGGAAAGTGGCCAACATGTCTTCTTTTAATTCCTGAAAAAAGGTTTTATATACCTCCAATGGCAATTTATCGGGCCACGCCGCTTTACCGTTAGCTAACATATTTATGGCTTCCTCAAGTTCCTCCATGGTGATAGGTGTGTCCAGGACAGCTACCTCCTGCTGGTCCAGTCTTTCGCTACTTAGATTTTGCAGCAGGGTCTCGCTTGCCTGCCCAGCAGGATTGTCTCTAGTATATAATCCCTCAAAGAAAGTATGATAAACTTTCAAGATCTCAGCCGGAGTATCCACTCGATTGTCCTGTATATCTGTCATGACCTTAATTCTTTGCGCCGCTTCCCTTGATCGAAGCCTTTGTGCCAGGCATCACCCAGTAGCCTCGCCATACTCAGATCTCTCTTCCTTGTTGAGGCTATATTTAAGGGCGATTTCCCTACTCCAATGTATATTAATTTTAGCCTTACAGCGGGCCACCTCAGTTTGCAGCGGGATAGTGTCAGCACTTGCTTGTATTCCCCACATAAGATTCTCTTCAGATATTCTGAGTTTTGCATATAGTTCTTGTATCGCCAATTTCAATTGTCTCTGTTTATGCAATCCGAAGCTAAAAGCCTCCCCCCCCTAAACCCAGCCTTTAGAGCATCCCATACATAGCCACATGTCGTCGAATTACGGTTGATTACAGGAACTGCCTAATCCAGTCATTCATATATGCAACAAATACCTCATCCAGCAACAGCTTTTTATCAAACGAAAAGGATCTTAAAATAGGAAATGTACTGATTGCATGAATATCAATCACCAGGGGACCATGATCTGCTGTGATCCTAGATCACCTGTATTTTAGCTCCTACCAGTGTTGCTGTTGAGATAAAAAAGTAATCTAGCCTCACTAGCTTGTTATGTGGGTGGGAATAAAATGTAAAGCCCGGGTCAGGGTCCCGCAAGGCAGCCCAAGCATCGGTCAAGCCATGATCAACCAAAAGGTGCTGTAGAGCTTTAAACACTTTGGATTTCCTACCCTTATAGTTCTTTATGCCTAACTGCAGATCCCGACAACCCAGATGTATATTAAAATCGCCACATAAGATCAAAGGGGTCGGCCATGATGCTAGTTCTAAATTAAGCCCCTCCAATGCTGATACTTCATCAATGTTAGACCCATATACTGAGCACACGGTACATTTAACAGCCCCTATTATACATTCAATAATAACCCAACGACCTTGTTTGTCCGCCAATGCTCTTCCCCATCCCTGAATCCTGTGTTTAGCTAACACAGCTAGTCCTCAGTTTGTCATAGATTGCTGTGTACATGTCAATACCGAGTAGCCAAGTTCAGCTAGGATCTTCAGTTTGCCCTACGGTATGTGAGTTTCCTGTAGACAAACCAAATCTGGTTGCCTCTCCCGTAGCTCCGCAGCCACCCGTTGTCTCTTCCCACTATTATTTAACCCACACACAATGAAAGAGCAGATACGCAATCCTAAATTAAACCTCCTATCCCCCATCAAATGTCACTGCCTCTCTCCGGTCAATAACCCTACTGTATAATTGTGAACACCTATCTTCTTCAATCTTCAACGTCATGGATTGTTTTTGCTTTTTTTGGAATCAGCTTTTACTATCAATTTGTGTCATTTCTCAAGTATCTATATTAAAGAAAGCTCACTAAACCCTCCTCATATCACTCAATATGTAGGCTGGCCAGTGAGTTTGCCTCTGCAGGTCTAGTGCCGGGACACTCTTCTGAGTGCTTTAGAAATTCTCATTCATTCACTTCATTGGTCCCTGTGGAGCCTATGGCATGCTTAGTATACAAAAAACTGTCTGGTGTTTCACCACTTTTTTGAGCATGTCCTGGTAGTGCAAAACTGTTAAATTCACTTTTCACTACTGCAAGGCCTACCTCTCCCATAGGATGACATTGGAATTACCATATTACATTTTATACGCGTAATTTCCGAGTAGGAGCAAAGGACCTCTTCATGTTTGGAGTCTCTGGAATTCTAATTTAAAATCTTCACTTATGGTGTAGTCAAATTTTAAATTCAAATTGTGAAAAGTCCACTTTTAGAAAGTGGCGTTTTCTTGCCTTAGCCATTTGGTGCCTGCAGCCTGTCTCTGGATCACATGACTGGGTGTACCTGACAGTTGGGCTTTGTCTATTCCTTGTAGACGGCCGCACACAATGGGGAGCTTAGGTGTGACTGGAAGGCCTTCACTGGCAGGATAAGGAGAGGAGATGGGCCGAGCCCCACTTACACTTTAATAGGCTGTGTTCTGTCTCCACACAAAGGGCTGCATGCTGGGCATCTGTGCACTTCAAAGGCATGCCTCTAGAAGCTTCTCCCCACTTCAAAGACTCAACTGTTTATGAATACTCGACTTCAGACACCAACTCTTCAGCACACTTCTGGACCTGTAGATACTCTGCTGTGCTGTTACAAGGACTTCCACTCTGCTGGACTGCTGCTCTGCTGTGCTGACATGCTGTCTGCTGCCCTTTTGCCTGGGGAAGGAGAACTGGACCTGCAACTTCATCCTGAACTAAAAACACCATGGTGACTCCTAGGGCTAGTCTGCTGGCCTTCTGATCTCAGCCTCAGGGACTTAAAATGTTCCCCATAATCCTGCACAAGCCTCTGGACCCAGCTGCAGTGAGTTCCTCACCCCCAAGTGGTGCCTCTGAGGTCCTGGACCCTTGGTGTGGCTCACAGGGGCTGCAATGAAGCTTTTGGGCTCTTTTTGACCGTGAGCGGGCCTGTTCGCACAGAGATCTCGTCGCTTGCCCTGCAAATCAGTACAAAGCTCAGCAAGCCTGACTTTTCTCACTGCAGCCTCAACCGCTTGCAAGAACCGCCACCACGAGGCTCCAGCAACGCCCCCGCAAAGCCGGCTCTTCGCAATTTGCCAACAGCATTCCGCAACACTCTTCTTGCTCCTTGCGGCCCTCTTCAATGCTAACAGGACTCTTGCCACAAACTTGAGAAGGTAATACTGCAGCGGGACTAACCTGGGACTGTATCTGACCTGCATTTAATTGCTGTCAGCTTTAACTTTTGACTTTGACCCAGTTCAGTGTGACCAGATAGCACCTAAAAGCACGAAGCACCATCTGCAGCTATTTTACACAATATTTTTTACAAATTCATAACTCTGGTTCGACTGATTGGATTTTTGTCATTTTGGTCTTGTTTTATTCATTGAATTTTGTCCAATTTTCTTAAATGGTGTGAGACCCTTTCCTGGTGTGTTTTTCACTGTTTAACTGTTTGAAGTGTTGCACAAATACTTTACATATGGCCTTTGAGTTAAGCCTGACTGGTCTGTGCCAAGCTACCCGAGGGTTGATCACAGGTTAATTTAGGGTTTGCTTGTGACTTCACCCTTAGGATAATTGTGGTTGCTGCTTGAGAAGGGGTTTCACCCCCTCAACCAGTAACATAATTTCTTACAATCATATTTTCATGTGCTTCTCTTCTGTCAGTTCAATTGAAATGAATTTGATTATTGACAGGAAATTGGATAACTTTCAATCAGAATTCTTCTTAGTCCTTAAAATGAATGACTTGGGTAATTACTTGAGTTGCTGACTTAGGTCCTCACAACATTCAGAACCAGATTCTGGTGACTTTTTTACCCTCTAACATTTCTCTGAGGGTTGCACCTCACAGGAAATTACACACTGATCCACAATTTTCAATTTTTATAACACCTGATTACTCTAAATATAAATTGTGTATTTGTGCTAGTTAAAAGACATCACCTAGAGTAGAACATGCTTACATCTGTAATCCTTCAACCACTTTAGTGCTCTGTCTTCATTTGCATTTTGGATTTAATATTATACTGCCCTAATGGTTTAAAAAGATCTGCATCATCAAGGCTGGCTCTGTACCTTTCAAATAAATTGCCCAGAATGCACTTGGTTCTTTAAGCTGAGGTGTCTTAACCATTGTGTGCAAATTTCTTCTTAACTTTGAGCTGGGTCATCTTTTTGCTGCAAGCTGAAGAATAATTTGCATTGTTTTGTATTCCACTTCATATCTACCCATGAAGATGGGTAGATATGATACCCATATTTAATTATCTTCCTTTTGTCGATTGACTTAAACCCTTCTCCACATTGACATATAAAACTAGGTTGCCTTATTTAGCAAACGTTTGTTATATGAACGGACGTTATTTTGTTAATAATGCATGGAAGCATATAATCCCTCTATTAACACCTCTAATTTTCTTATTGCACTTTAAATGGAAAATCTCTGTTCAGCTGAAATATGAAAATGTCACCACTACTGTCCTCTCATAGTTTATTACAGTGGTGTTATGAATATCAAAGTGTCTGCAGCCAGAGGTAACAAGCAAGTCAAAAAACCATTCCTAAGCAAGAGACAACTTCCCTTAAATCAATGAACAGCTTGTAATTGTTTGCAAAGATATTCTCTTTCGAAGTTTAATGTAAGTCATCAAGTGTCCATGCTAGTTCTGTTCCTTAATTGTGAGAGAACCACAAAACAAATAACATTTAACTCCCTGTGGCCCTTTATTGAGTCTCCGCAGTTATGACTGGATTTTGAGGCCGAAAATTCAGAAGAATTTACTTTTAAAATATAGTCTCCTATTTTCATAGTAGTGACTCTCTATTTATATTGGTTATCTGAGGGCATAGGAGCTCTTTTATAAGAAGGAGAAAGAGCCCAAGCACATAACAATGGTTTGAAGGCTGTGATGCTGTGATTATTTATTATACCCAATAACAAACTTCTGTCTTATTTAAATACAACAACCTGAAAACTTTTGCCAAATCCCAAATATGTGATGCAAATCCACACCCACTTTTTATTTTGCAATGTACTGCTGAGCCTCAATTTCAATAAAGCAGGATTACTTTCATTACAAAATATGAGAAAAATATATACTCCTATGTTCCACTTGACATTAGTACCTGTGATATGGGAATTGTAGGATTTATGTCGTATGTAGTGTTGTATGAAAAGAATTACATAGACCTAGGTCTCTTAAGAAATAGCCAGAGCTCTGATACAAAGAAGCATTGGCAACGCTGATAGATATTGGCAGTGTGACCTATAGGCTCCACCAGTGCTTTTTTGGTTTAGAGAGCTACCACGAATGTGCTTGAATCTGTGGTAGCCATCTTGGAACATTATTAAAGTATTGCAAATGGTTTCAAAGATTGCCACTGTGAATAGGTGCACATCCACCAGGGTCATCTCTGAATGATTGTATAATGTTTTTAACAGATGTCGTTCAAAGTTGGGCCTTGTGTATCCTCACCCATCCAAGTAAATGGTAGTAGATTGTGCACTCCGTTTTAGAATATATTAGTATCAGAAATGTTTGATCTAACTGATTTGCGTGCCACGTATGACAGATGTCTGCCTGACATGTGGTGTGGAATATGTAAGTGGCCAAGTCCCAACTGGCAACTTGGGCTCAAACGTGCACAGCGTTATGGGTTAATACAACATATGTGATCTGTTCTCACCCCAATTGGTTCTATTCAAAACTGTATTTATTTTCATACATCCTTTTTTATACTTTTTTCAAAAGAAATTCAATTCCATATTAGATTTACATTACAAAATAAACATTCAGTAATGAAATCAATGTGTACAGAGAGTTACAACATCATTAAAATGAAAAAAAGGTAGCGCCCAATGCATTTCGGGACTGCCTGTCCCTTCGTCAAGGGCAAACCTGTTGAAAAAACACAATAATATATCATGCACTTCATGGTACCTGATTCACAACAAACTGTTAGGGTGATGATGAATTTTGTGTCCTGTGTTTACATGCTTCTTCAATGTGATGTGTATATGACCTGCCGAAGAACCCTCTGTGTTCCTTCTGAAAGTTGATATACTTCCTATAAGTCACCTCAGCGTATTTTCACAACAGTTACTTGCATGCTAGTGATAAAGAACCATCCAACATCACCTCGTGTAATGCCTTCACAATTGTCACAAGCAACGCACTTACTCAGGTAACGAGACTGTAACAAGCGTCTTAACGATGAGTTTCCTCAAATGCCGACTGTGGTAAAAAGATGGAATTCAGATTATCCATTTCGGCCGTTCCACAATTCAATAACTAGTGCTACGTGCGCTACGACATACCTGTGCAGATGAACTCCAAAGAGTTTTCAAAGTGTGGCAGTAACTTGACCTGTTGACCCGCAGCAATCTATTGGTACAGAAAAACCAACTTTGTATCTAGGACTGTGTGTTATCAGTAATAGTGCTATCGAGAATTCATTCACTAGGTTAGTAATTTTAACACAAGTCTAATCACGTTCTTCATGATTCACTGGGAGCTCCTCTTACCTCTATTCACGACGCAAAACCTCCTCCTCGGAAGCACCAAACCGATATGACTATGTTCCCGGCGTTCACCATTTGAGTTACTAGTAATTCTCGCGAGACTCACGGTACCCCTGCTACGTGGTCACCATCTTAGAGTAAGTTCACTCTGGTGTTTGTTCCGATAAATATCTATGTTCTATTACCCTCGTTCATGGAGCCGATAGCCTATCTTGTGTACATAGGCCTAGTGAATGAATTCTCGATGGCACTATTACTGATAACACATAGTCCTAGATACTAAGTTGGATAATCTGAATTCCATCTTTTTACCACAGTCGGCATTTGATGAAACTCATCGTTAAGATGCTTGTTACAGTCTCCATTACCTGAGTAAGTGTGTTGCTTGTGACAATTGTGAAGGCATAACACGAGGTGATGTTGGATGGTTCTTTATCACTAGCATGCAAGTAAATGTTGTCAAAACACGCTGAGGTGACTTATAGGAAGTATAGCAACTTTCAGAAGGAACACAGAGGGTTCTTCGGCAGGTCATATACACATCACATTGAAAAAGCATGTAAACACAGGACACAAAATTCATCATCACCCTAACAGTTTGTTGTGAATCAGGTACCATGAAGTGCATGATATATTAGTGTGTTTTTTCAACAGGTTTGCCCCTGACGAAGGGACAGGCAGTCCCGAAATGCATTGGGCGCTACCTTTTTTTCATTTTAATGATGTTGTAACTCTCTGTACACATTGATTTCATTACTGAATGAAGTTTTGAAATGTTTATTTTGTAATGTAAATCTAATATGGAATTGAATTTCATTTGAAAAAAGTATAAAAAAGGATGTATGAAAATAAATACAGTTTTGAATAGAACCAATTGGGGTGAGAACAGATCGCATATGTTGTATTAACCCATAACGCTGTGCACGTTTGAGCCCAAGTTGCCAGTTGGGACTTGGCCACTTACATACACCCATCCAAGTAAGCCATCCTTGAATGGGTAACTTAAAATAATGCAGACCCACTCTTGTGTGCTTATAGTGTATGTATGCACAGCTGTGGGAGGCCATCTTGAAATTGAGAAAAAAGTTTTAGACAGACGCCCGCTAATAGCATGGTGGGTATATCAAAGTAAAAAATAAATAAAGGGGGCACGGAAGAGGTGCCAAGGTTAGGGACGTTAGAGAAACGGAGGAGTGAAGATTAGAGTGAATGAAAAACTGTGTTTAGCCAAGACCTAAAACGAAATAGCACTGGTTAATAATGAGCCTTTCACTATGTAATTTAACATGCTGCTTTACATAAAAGTAGCTCATGCTCTAGTATCAATACTAATGTTAATTAGTTGTTAAGAGAGACAGACAACTGCTGCCAAAAGATGCAACAATGAAGTGGAATGTTATCACTCATAAAAAGGGGTAGAATTGTAATTTAGGCTAAGATTGATATTAACATCTCCAAATTTAAGTAACTTGCAACCTGTGTAAACTGTATAATCTGATGCTTATATGAGACAATTTACACATTTATTAGATTTTCTTTTATATTCTTCACAATCTGAATCTTTTATTTAGATTACGAGGGGGGGATATACTTATATGCTTTTTAAAAAAGTTTCATACCCATATGTATGTTGTATCTAAAGCTGATCCTTTTAAACCAGCTGAACAGATGGAGACCCCAGATGGTGACTACAGAAAGTCATACTGGCATGCAAAAATCCCTGCCAGCATCTCCTCTGGTCGAGTCAATCAAATATTTTGTAATGAAATTTGTCTCTGGGCTGCTCTTCTATGATAAATTATAACATGATGAATTCATGGTAAGAAGCTTGCACTCGTCGGCTTCACCTCCCCAGTTGACTAAACCTATGGCCTCTGGAACCTGCAACAACTAATTGCAATCTGCTTTGCTCCTTCATTGTAGTAAGATTCAAGCCCTAATTCCGCTTGCATTAAAACTCTCAGCCTTGTGTTTTCTTTTATTGAATTGTATGCTCATAGAGCTGTGAGTTAGAGCTAATAGATTTATTGCTTGTATTCTGGTGGCCCCTCTCCTGTTGAGTGAGTATAAGGTCTGTAAACAGTCAGTTGGTAATGCTAATCCTTCTTCATATAACATTTATTTTTAGAGTGGTATCCTCTGTTCAAATCTCTGCTTTGTGCTTGAAAAATCATTTGCGCTTCAGTATGCACACAAGGCACATTGTTTAGTCAAGTGGGTTATGTCTGTTTATGTTTGTTTATTTATTCAGCAATCAGTGATACTATGTCTTATTTGGATTCATTTAGGGATTTTAGGTGAACCTAGTTTGTTTGTCTTTTTGCGTCACCTTACTGTAGATAACAAGGATGTGTATTTTGCCTATGTGGCAATGAAATAGTGTTGTTATGGGAGAGTCCGGAAGATGCATTGTTTCTATGCCCAGCTGATTATACATATGGACAATGCAAACTTTTGGACAGTGTAACTTGTGCCACCGCACCGGGCACCATTTGCACTCTGGTGGGAGTGGAAAACAATGCAGCGACAGGTCAGGCGTGACTAGCAAAACATGTTTTGATTTGTGTAGTCCCAGTTTTGACTCATCTTAAAGTAGCACAGTGAATTAATGTGCGTGATGCAGAGCACAATGTGTAATATGAAGATCACAGATTTGTATGTTATGTAGATAGCTCAGTAGTTTACTGCTTTAGTTACAGATCTTTTTGTTACTTGCAGTTCATAAGTTACAGTCCTTCTAATAAGCTTGCATCAAAGAGCTGCATGCAAATGTTAAGGCACAGTTTTAGAACCTTATTGTTTTTTTTCTCAATTTCTCTTATTCTAAGTCTGCTTAAAAGGGTTTCTTTGGATAGTAATAAAATCTTATCAGTATAGATAACCATAGCCACTATGTTAACAGTTTTAACCTTGAGTTTGTGTTTCTCCATATCAAGCACTCTCAACATATAATGCCTATCAGTATGGATGACGTGACTCCTACACCTTGTAACCCTCATTGTCTTATGTAGCATTTCATATACATTTAGTTACTTGTATGATTCATTGCCTCTGTATATGTTTATTTGATGTAAAATGCTCTTAATCCCTACTGTGAAAGAAATGTGCCACACTGCCAAGATCTATATCAGCTTTGCCAATGCTTCTTTGTATCAGAGCTCTGGCTATTCCTTAAGAGACTTGGGTCTATTTATTTCTTTTTATACCACACTTCATATTACATAAATCCTACAATTCCCATATCCTAGTTACTAATGTCAAGTGGCACATGGGAGTATATATTTTTCTGATGTGCTGTAATGAAAGTAATCCTTTTTGATTGAAAGTGAGGCTCAGCAGTACATTGCATAATATAAAGTGGGTGTGGATTTGCATCACATTTAGGATTTGTCAAAAATGTTCAGGTTGTTGTATTTACATAAGACAGACGTTTGTTATTGCTTATAATAAATAGTCACAACATCGCAGGCTTCAAACCATTGTTACATGCTTGGGCTCTTTCTCCTTCTAATAAAAGAGCTCCTATGCCCACAGATAACCCATAATAAATGGAGAGTCACTACTATGAAAATAGGAGACTATATTTTTAAACTACATTCTTCTGAAGCAGGTCCTGCAGTAGTGAAATTAAAGGTTTTTTCACTACCAGAACATGTCAAACTTAAAAGCACACGTCCAACAGTTTAAATACACTGCACCCTGTCCTCTGGACCGTTTAGGGCCTAACTCAGGGGTGACTTACATATATTAAAAAAGGAGGTATGGGCCTGGAAAGAGGTTTGGCTCGTCAGGTTGAAATTACAGTTTAAAACTGCACACAAAGGATGCAATGGTAGGACTCAAACATGTTTAAAGGCTGCTTAAGTGGGTGGATCAAAGCGGCAGGCCCACTAGTAGTGTTTAATTTACAGGCCCTGGTTATACATATTACCACTTTACTATGGACGTACTTGTTAATGAAATGTGCCAATTGGGTGCAAGCCCATTTTACCCTATTTAAAGGAGAGAGCACAAGCACTTTAGCACTGGTTAGCAGCGGTAAAGTGCATAGAGCCCTAAAAGCCAACAAAAACGGGTTCAGAAAACAGGAGGGTGAAGGGAAAAATATTGGAGATGACCTTACAGACGGGCCAAGTCCAAAAGACTATGCAAGAGACATTCTACTTCCAATATGTGTGAACAGTCTTATGGGTGAGTACAGTTTTTACACAACAACCCCTAGGTAGTTCCTGAATATTGGTCTACCTGTAGTCTGCAGAGTTTTCTGCTTTCCCTACATTTATGTAATGGTGTTGATAGCATCAAATAGTCCGAAATTTAATTTCCAGTACCAGTTCAAGCTGTGACTTACAAGAATGGGCTCCAAATCTGCGCCAAATTCTTCTTCTAGGCGGCAGATCCTTGCCACCATTTTTTAATGGAAGCTGAATCAAATCATCAAATCAAAATAATCGACATCAAAATTAATCAGTTCTTAAGTTCAGTCAATAATGAGAGTTTTGGATTGGTTTCGAAAACCATTATTCTCATAAAGAGATTAGTAAAATTCTTTGATCTTTTTATTCAGTTAGTAAGCCAGATAAAATCAGTTTACAGAAATGTATCATTAGGAATATTGTTAAAGTCATTAATAATGCAAAAATGACAACTATGTTCCATAAAGGAATTAATCCGTATCCTAAATAAAGGGGGAGAGATCAAAGGAGGATGAAGATCAAAATCAAATTAAGTAATAGAACTCCCCATAAAGAGTTGTTCATGAAACTCAGCTGAGTCTCAATATCCCAAAGACATCAGCATATAGTTGCAGTAGCAATCTGTACAAATAGCCTCAACAGAGACTTATGGGGCAACAGATGCAGCAGTAGCTACAACCGTCAGGAACACCAAGGGTAGTTGAAAGTCTCCAAGAGAATCTAAGCGCATCTCCTCAGACAGAAGCCTCTGCCTCAACCTAAGCCTATTCTCTCGCTAGAAACACATAGTAATATAAGATTGTTGCAGTTTAAATCACTCTGGTCCAATGGGAAAACATATTTTGATGGTGAGCTGACTTTGTTCTCCCTTTCCCACGGAAAATACATTAAGTCTACTATCAAATATGTAACAGACATCACTAAACATTTGTGTTTCTGGAAGCGCTAACCCTGGTTCCCAGGGAAGCTTAATGCAGAGTCTATTCTACCATTTATTCAATGTTTCACTGTGTGGTAATGAACTATACTAAAGACAAAAACATTTACTTGCATATTTCCTGTTAGGTAATGCTTTCCTATTTCATGTAAATGAGAGTTCTTGTTAAAATATAGATAGAAAGAAAGTTCAAGCTTGGTGCAAACAAGAACATATAGCTTAAGGAAGATAATACATTTATAAAACCAGAATATTATACAGTTATGAGGAAGATTCTTAACTAGTCACATTAAGGTCAAGCTATCAAATACATTTGTGCATAGTTCAGCAATTTCTAAAGCTACTATTTGTTAAAGAGAAATATAACAGCTGCCTACTAGTGAATATGTCTGCCTAATGTATTTTGCACATTTTGAGTATGTGTCATTTTACAGTGTGGTTTAACATTAATATCTAAGGCAAATTAGCAGCTTTGTTAATAACTTTTAATTTACATTTTCAGCTTTATCAGTGTAATTTTCCCTCACAAACTCCTAATATTTCCTTGTGAGTTCTTGTGAATGCTAAACATAACTGTGCCTTTTTTTAAAGTTAACCTTAAAACTTGTATTAATGGGAAAACTCGCATGCAAGAAAACTTCACAACAATAGAAAACGTAGTGTCCACAAAAATTGTGGTACATTTGTGTGAGAAAAGCTTTAAAATGTTCACACCTCTATTTTTCAGATAATTTTTATGCTACTTACATTTATTCTGATTTACTTTCTCCATGTAGATTACTCTCCTTGTACAGGTATGACCGTCTTCGCCTTCCACACTTGCAAGTTGTGCAGCAGGTTATTCTAGGTCATCTTTGATCATATTTTTAGGTCAAACACACTTGCTGTTTTATTTGCAACTTGTTAAAAACATATCTATATTATGTAATTCCCAAGAAATATAGGCTCATTGGCCTCTACTCTGGAAGCATAATTTGCTTACAGTCATTTCCCGTCATTCCTGCTGTACGCAATTTCACTGGGAACAAGTGACAAACATAGATAATCTTACATTGAGCCAGTTTAAAATGGGCCACATGTATCCTGTTACTTTGATTTGGTATTTTCCGCGATTATTGCCCTTTGGTGATCTGAGATCTGTAGGTGTATATATCCTTTCTTTTGCATATTATCCGACATTTCCCACTACGTATGCGATCTGCCTTTACAGCGGACATTACTGACTTAATACCACAACAACAAAGCTTTCAATACATATCTTATCAAGCACGTCATACTTCAGGAGGCTAGCTCCAGGGCAGACTGCAAACCAAAAACAACCCTTGCAAAACTGTTCAGACTTGGGCGAAATTTAAATTACACCAGTGTAATTTGTGCAATTTAGGAAATTTCACCTTATGAGAAATTATGCAGTTCCACCACTTCAAGTATTATATTGCCATTCCTGTTAAAATGTTTCTGGGAACCTGCCATTCACTGACTGTAATAAATTACTGCAAGCACATAGGAACAATAGAGCACAAGCTGCAGTTCACAATGCTTTTATTTAAATGTGTCCTTGGGCCACAAATTGCTGCAAGAACACATTTTTTCCTAAAATCATGGATTTGTATTTTTGTAATTGTGTAATTTTGCATAATTTTGCCAAAATTTAATAATTGCAGAAACCAAATGACTCAGATTTTTGCACAACCCTAGCTCATTCATACCACCGTCTGTTTCTTGCTGTCTTTCTTTCCATTGTCCCGCTCTGTTTTTCTCTCTATAAACATGTTTGCCCCTGCTGTGCTTGCTGCCATAAATCCGCCTTTCACTAACCAGTCTCCAACTCCTTCAGCCCCTGGTGTATTACTCAATGGGATAAATGGCCAAATCGGCCCAGACTAACACACCCTACATTTTGGTATTACAGTGCTTAAGCTACATGTAGGGCCCGATTATGAGTTCGGCAATATGACCGTTAGTGTGCCTCGGTGGCGGGACTGAGTACTCCGCCCAGCAGCCAGCCTGCCCGCCGTATTAGGCATCTTGCCGTGCTGGTAGTTTCACGGCGGCAGAGACATGACGGCAGTACATTTTGTCACTGTAAACGAGCCGGATGCCAATGCTGCCTACACTACAGTGCTTCCAGAATGCAGCTACTGCCAAACATTGAGGGATTGTGTCACTGCTCAACATCTCTACTTCAATGACTATTATGCAAGCATGTGTTGTTTCCCTTTCTGTATATGCACGCACCAGAACATGATTGCAGCCAGTCAGGCGTAATTTCTTTTTGTATTATTATACAGTTTGATATAGCACAGAGCCGACCGGAAGGTATTGGAACGCTTTACATGTGCACCAGTGACATTACACAAGGGCACAATCACCCTCGGCTCAATTATTAGGCTAATTTACTGCCTTTCATCTGACTCGCGTATGGCGGTGTCCTCGCCAAGAAAAGGTCGGCGGAAAGGCAGGTCAGGATTAACCAAGCAGGAAGCTTGGCTGGACCCCCTCCATGGGCCCCTTTGCCTCTCCTGCCATGGGAGCAGAAGTATCGGTGGAGGCGGCCGTCTTGTGCCCGTGTTCCCGCACACTTTATAATCAGGAGGTCAGACCACCAAGGAGGTGGCCGGATGACTGCGGGAAACGCGACAGCGGGACTCATTATGCCGCCATCTTAATCAGGGGCATAGTTTTTAAATATGCACATGTTCACTAATCAGTGCTATTTTCCAACCATTGGATTTATTAATCAGCAGAATTGAGTGAATTTCCTTTTCTGTCCTCTCTATTTAAGACATGTCTAGAACTTTTAGTGCACTAAGAGGCTCTTGACCCATCTTATACACAAGGTTTTATTGTACAATTCTGTCTTAAAATAGCACAAATTGTTATAATTGATTGAACGCCAGTCTAATTCCTCCTACTTGAAGGTCAGAAGGTGCAGGGAAATATTCACACTAATTGTAATTCGTTAATGGGGAAAATCTTTGGAAAGGAATAATTTGATTCTCAACAAACGTTTACACTTCCCAAAATGGAGGCAAAAATATTTTTCCCATTCATACCTTTTTATAAAACTCATGCAGTACAGATGCAGCTCCTAAATGAACCTAGAGTTTAGTTGATCTCACATTTAGCTATCAGGACTTATTTTCCTATTGGTTTACTAGGAGTTTTACATTGCTTCATGTTGAATATGATAGTTTGTGGTTGCCAAACAGCACCCTGTAGTAAAGACATTGAGAGGCCTATTCACAAAGGTAAAAACTGACATACACATAAGTTTAGAAACAAATTTACCTTACTTATGCCTGCCAGAATTACAAATGGATTCCTGGCAGCAGTAAGAACTTTTATGTGTGCAGAGATCTCCACACCCTTAAATCCCACTCAAGGAGTTGGATTTACAGTTTTCCTGGCTGTTTGGAATCATGGTTAACCTTAAATGTTTTGGAATACCCACAAACAACTATTTTGGAACATTCTCAAACGTTCACATCTACCCTTCCTGCATTGAAATCGGTGTATTTTTACTCCAGCCAAGGGTTGCATTAAATTCTTTCCATGCTGGAAGAAAAATGGATCGCTGTCAAATTTTTTGAGGGTGCAAATAAAAGGATTTCTCCATGGGAAAATCATTTTACATGTGAAGGAAAAAATGTGCCTTTGGACAGGGGACTCTTTTCCCTTGTCTGGAGTTGTGCGCTACAGAAATCTCCATACAGAGGAAATTTGATCCTGTTTTAGAAATCCTGTGATTTTTCAGGAAATGTGCCTGGAAACCTGTGCTAGGGTCATCTTTCCGTGCAGTTTCCATGAGTAATTTGTGCATTACTCGAAAGTATTACATCAACACTCAAATGTAGATCTACACGAAAAAGTGTTTGCTAATATAGTTTAAAGAAAGAAAATAAGAAAGATGCAGGAAAATGACAATGGGTTTAAGTAGGCCCTAAATGATTCCTTTGTGAAAAGTTGATAAAAGAAAGTGCAAAATAATATTTTTCATGAGCAAATGTGAAAGAAAAACACGTGTTGCTTTTAACGTTTAACTGAGCAATATTAATTACATAGAATATTAGTTTAAAAATGAATTGTGTTTATTATTTGACTAATGAAGATTGAAATGAATTGTGAATTGGAGCTTTTATTTTGAGCTAATAAAATAAACTGAATTTGTCTATTTCTCCTAGAGAAAAATGCATGCTTTGCAAAGAAAGTCTTCAAGCTGAGTTTAGGGTTAATTTTGCTTTAAAATGTAGAAATGCAGGAAAATGTGTTTTATTCTTCATAGACGACTATTGTGTTTTTTCTTCTCAAATGGCTGCTACGTGTTTCAAGTATAAGCAGAATTTCCTAATGTCTGAAGCAAAGTATTAGTTTGTGGATAACCCTGCTAGAAATGTTTCAACCTTTGTTCGGATGTATGCCTGTCGAGGAAGAAGAAGAATTTGATTTCCTCTGTTGAAGGACGATGATGACAGCATGAAACAAAACAATGAACTTTTGAGAGAGAAGAGCGACGAAAGTGGTGTTACTTGATGCTTCTTGGCCAATAAGAGAGAGACTTTTCCTGATTTTGAAACAAAAATAGGGCCGGACTCTTTAATTCTAGGGTATAACTATTAGTGATAGAATCCATGTTTAAGGCTGGAGAGGAGAACGTGGTGAGGGTGACCGAGAGGCGTTTGTGTGAGCTGTTTCTAAGAGATCTTTTAGCTGATGCTGTCTGTAAGCTGACACCTTATCTTTGCTCCTCATACCTTGTGAGGATTGCCCTAGCTTACCCTTCCAGCTGGAGGGTTAGCCTTTCTGCTAAATAGCATGCTGTGCTATAGTTTTCTTAGGTTCGTATGAGATTCTGTATTTGCATTGATTTTATTATAATGCACTTTTGTCCTTACTCTATCCACTCAGCTCATGCTCCTTAAATGAGATGTTATTATGAATTACTGATTTGTGTTCTCTTGTGTGATGATTCTAATTCGATACTGTATCTTTGTTTGACCATTTCTTATACTTTACAAAAAAGAAAAATAGATAAAAGCAAAGTAACAGAGAAACTAAGTCTGTCATTATTTAATATTGTAAATAATGATATATATATATAGATGTATATAGTGTGGTTTGTGGAAATATTTCCTTCATTCTAGGTCTTCATGAGGGGAATATTCATCTAGATCTTTTGCAAAATTCCTGTCAACTCTCCGATCTGTCGGAAGACCTGGTGTTGATATGGGCCAAAAATTCAGTCTTATGTAGTAGAGTTTTAAAGACTGATTCAGCGCGTGGTGTAAAATTACACACTCTGCCTTAGTTAGCCAAAACCCCTTTTTCCGCTATGTCACACACTATCATTTTTTGGTAGCAAGATTAGGATGGTTTAGTGTAGATTGATTATATTGGCAATTGATTAAGATGAGAATTATTGTTTGTTATTACTCTTTCGTATTTTTTTATATGTAGTGGTCATACCGGTTTGACCTTAAAGGAATTTGTTAGCAGGTCTGAAGAGGACTAAGATCCCGGGATAAGGTCAAGGGCTTGTCTTTAGTGTGGCATACACTAAGGGGTCGATTCCGATTCGGGCCGGAAAAAGCACCGACCGACTCGGATCCGGAAATTATACCGACCGACACGTACCTGTGGCGCCCGACACGCCAAGTACGATGCAAGGCGTGCAAAATCCGACCGACACGTACCGAACCCAAGTCGAACGACCGAGCCGCACGGAAAACAGCAATCCGGTCGGAAAAACACGCGAATCCAACCGACCGACACGCACCCGGAACAAATCCAACCGAAACGTACACGCGAACTCCAAACCGCAAAGTACGATGCAAGGCGCGAAAACCACGAGCGAGTCGGACGGAGGCCAAGCCGTACGACCGACACGCATACAAAACCGAGCCGAAGCAACACAAAACACTGCGACCGACGCGTACGCAGCATAGAAAACTGCACAAACACAGCGTGAAAGAAACGGAGAATACCGTACGAGACAAATGCAGGGTCCGACTCGGTCACAAGAACGTTTCCAACACACACAGACAGTACAAAGGAAAAATCACACAAAAAAAGGCCAAACAAGCAATTACTAAGCCAATAAATACTGGGGGGGGTGGGGACAGAGAACAAAGATACACCCACAACTCCACCCATATAAAGGACACAAATCACAACCATGATCCTTTGCAAATGCCATTCCACTGCCAGCACCCAAGAGAAAGCAACCACACACCCACAGCTCATCCCTCACACAAGCCACACACCATCAGCACACCAACAAATACCTACCTCACATACACCCAGCAAAACACACACTCACACACCCTCACCTGCACACCAACACACACATCACTCACCATCACCACCCATCACCATGCCCCCCAAGAAGAATCCCAAGTTCCTAGATTGTGAATTGGAAGTCATGGTAGACGAGATCCTCAGGGTAGAGCCACAGCTGTTTGGCACACTGGTCCAACAGACCCCCATCTCCCAGAAAACCAAGATGTGGGAGAGGATCATCAACAGGGTGAACGCACAATCACCATGTCGGCGCACAAAGAGCGACATCCAGAACAGGTGGTATGACGTGCGCAGGAGGGTACGGGACCTGCTCAAGAAAGACTACATCAACAGCCAATACACCGGCAGTGGCCCTCCTGCCAAGCCAATATACCTCAGGCCCTGGGAGGAGAAGGTGCGGGCCATCCTTCCGCCAGTGAGCGTATATGGACTAGAGGACATCCCAGAGGCTGGTGAGTACACAACAAATGTACACAATATACTGCCACAAAACACACACACATCACTGTCAAGGGGAGAGTCAAACCATGCACTCATAGCAATTACACAGCAACCAGAACAGAATCATCCCAAAATGTGTATGTCAGTCAGATAAACACAACACATGCCATCAAAAAAGTCACATCCAACTGTGCCATCACATGTACAAACACAACTACAACTACAGCTAGGCAGTGGCACAAATAGAACTAACAAACACATCCAGACATGTAGCCACCACAACAACACCAACACACAGTGAAGACCACTCAAAGGAAGGAATTCTGTGTATGCTGGCCAAGTCAGTGTAGCCAATAGCATCATGGGAGTCGCAGTCACACATATTGCCCCCCCACAACTGTCCCATCAACACCACCATGAACCATGCGCACATCACAGGGAGTGGAGAAGGACTCACAAGATGGCTGACACTGGCAACTGCTGTGGGGAGCACAAGGCCCTGCTGGCAACTGTGCACCAACAAACAGCAGGACACCACTGACTGACATCCTGAGAGACAACTTCCACTCCCTGCAATGCAAGCACGTTCCATGGTGGGATATCTGGCTGGCTGGGTCGGAAGGAGGACTTGCAGCACTGACCATAGTCACAAGCACCTCCCCTCACACACCCCCAACACAAACTCCACAGAACCCACCTGGTAGAATGCAATGCCCCCATCCTAACACAAGATCCCACAAAGAACCACCACCCTGGGTTATGTTGTGTGAAGCACAGGGACACTCTTGGGACTCTTAGCCAAACAACTGCCAGGACAACACTCCCAGCCATCCTGTCAGCACAGCCAGCTCACCCCACAGGGAAGCAGAATCAAAAGGAAGGAAGCATGGGCATGCTGGGAAGGGGGTGGAGGCAATAGCATGATGGGAGTCGTAGTCACTGATATTGGTCACCCCCACAACTGTCCCATCAACACCACCCTGAACCATGCTCACATCACAGGGAGTGGAGAAGGACTCACAAGATGGCTGACACTGGCTACTGCTGTGGGGAGCACAAGGCCCTGCTGGCAACTGTGCACCAACAAACAGCAGGACACCACTGACTGACATCCTGAGAGACAACTTCCACTCCCTGCAATGCAAGCACGTTCCATGGTGGGATAACTGGCTGGCTGGGTGGGTGGGAAGGAGGACTTGCAGCACTGACCATAGTCACAAGCACCTCCCCTCACACACCCCCAACACAAACTCCACAGAACCCACCTGGTAGAATGCAATGCCCCCCATCCTAACACAAGATCCCACAAAGAACCACCACCCTGGGTTATGTTGTGTGAAGCACAGGGACACTCTTGGGACTTTTAGCCAAACAACTGCCAGGACAACACTCCCAGCCATCCTGTCAGCACAGCCAGCCCACCCCACAGGGAAGCAGAGTCAAAAGGAAGGAAGCATGGGCATGCTGGGAAGGGGGGTGGAGGTAATAGCATGATGGGAGTCGTAGTCACTGATATTGGTCACCTCCACAACTGTCCCATCAACACCACCCTGAACCATGCTCACATCACAGGGAGTGGAGAAGGACTCACAAGATGGCTGACACTGGCTACTGCTGTGGGGAGCACAAGGCCCTGCTGGCAACTGTGCACCAACAAACAGCAGGACACCACTGACTGACATCCTGAGAGACAACTTCCACTCCCTGCAATGCAAGCACGTTCCATGGTGGGATAACTGGCTGGCTGGATGGGTGGGAAGGAGGACTTGCAGCACTGACCATAGTCACAAGCACCTCCCCTCACACACCCCCCAACACAAACTCCACAGAACCCACCTGGTAGAATGCAATGCTCCCCATCCTAACACAAGATCCCACAAAGAACCACCACCCTGGGTTATGTTGTGTGAAGCACAGGGACACTCTTCGGACTCTTAGCCAAACAACTGCCAGGACAACACTCCCAGCCATCCTGTCAGCACAGCCAGCCCACCCCACAGGGAATCAGAGTCAAAAGGAAGGAAGCATGGGCATGCTGGGAAGGGGGTGGAGGCAATAGCATGATGGGAGTCGTAGTCACTGATATTGGTCACCCCCACAACTGTCCCATCAACACCACCCTGAACCATGCTCACATCACAGGGAGTGGAGAAGGACTCACAAGATGGCTGACACTGGCAACTGCTGTGGGGAGCACAAGGCCCTGCTGGCAACTGTGCACCAACAAACAGCAGGACACCACTGACTGACATGCTGAGAGACAACTTCCACTCCCTGCAATGCAAGCACGGCCCATGGTGGGATATCTGGCTGGCTGGGTGGGAAGGAGGACTTGTAGCACTGACCATAGTCACAAGCACCTCCCCTCACACACCCCCCAACACAAACTCCACAGAACCCACCTGGTAGAATGCAATGCCCCCCATCCTAACACAAGATCCCACAAAGAACCACCACCCTGGGTTATGTTGTGGGAAGCACAGGGACACTCTTGGGACTCTTAGCCAAACAACTGCCAGGACAACACTCCCAGCCATCCTGTCAGCACAGCCAGCCCACCCCACAGGGAAGCAGAATCAAAAGGAAGGAAGCATGGGCATGCTGGGAAGGGGGTGGAGGCAATAGCATGATGGGAGTCGTAGTCACTGATATTGGTCACCCCCACAACTGTCCCATCAACACCACCCTGAACCATGCTCACATCACAGGGAGTGGAGAAGGACTCACAAGATGGCTGACACTGGCTACTGCTGTGGGGAGCACAAGGCCCTGCTGGCAACTGTGCACCAACAAACAGCAGGACACCACTGACTGACATCCTGAGAGACAACTTCCACTCCCTGCAATGCAAGCACGTTCCATGGTGGGATAACTGGCTGGCTGGGTGGGTGGGAAGGAGGACTTGCAGCACTGACCATAGTCACAAGCACCTCCCCTCACACACCCCCCAACACAAACTCCACAGAACCCACCTGGTAGAATGCAATGCCCCCCATCCTAACACAAGATCCCACAAAGAACCACCACCCTGGGTTATGTTGTGTGAAACACAGGGACACTCTTGGGACTTTTAGCCAAACAACTGCCAGGACAACACTCCCAGCCATCCTGTCAGCACAGCCAGCCCACCCCACAGGGAAGCAGAGTCAAAAGGAAGGAAGCATGGGCATGCTGGGAAGGGGGTGGAGGCAATAGCATGATGGGAGTCGTAGTCACAGCTCTACATCCCCCACCACATGGCCCAGCAAGCTCACACTCACGCATGCACATCCCACAGAGAGTGGAAAGGCCCATCAAAGATGTCTGACACTGTTGCTGTGTCGTGGGGAGCACAAGGGCATGCTGGGAACTGCACACCAACCAACAGCAGGACACCACTGTCAGCCATCTTGCCATTGCTCTCACACCCACACACACTGAACTCCCCACAAAAGCAAGTAAGTATGGGAATGCTGGGAAGTGGGGTGGAGGCAATAGCATGATGGGAGTCGTAGTCACAGACATAGCTCACCCCCACAACTGTCCCATCAACACCACCCTGAACCATGCTCACATCACAGGGAGTGGAGAAGGACTCACAAGATGGCTGACACTGGCTACTGCTGTGGGGAGCACAAGGCCCTGCTGGCAACTGTGCACCAACAAACAGCAGGACACCACTGACTGACATCCTGAGAGACAACTTCCACTCCCTGCAATGCAAGCACAGTCCATGGTGGGATAACTGACTGGCTGGGTGGGTGGGAAGGAGGGCCGGCTGTCAACCAAACACAACCAATGCAGACCATGTTCACACCCCAAAAAATACATAGAAATGCCCAAATAATGCAGGACAATGTGCCACACCAATATCAACCCCTGACTGTGACTGTGACGACTTAGGACAATGCAATGTACAGGCACAGTCACAACTGTCATGTGTGTCAACCATTGATGCCTGCAGAAACATAACATACATTGTGTGTGTCTCCCAAAAACAGGTGATGATGGGGACACAGCAGCAGACGCTGAGGAGTCCCAGTCCCAGGCTCAAGAGGATGCGGAGCTCACTGGCGTCGTACAGCCTCTGCCCTCCTCGGACGAAGAAGACCAACCTGGCACATCCGGTGCAAGTCTACATGCAGCACCAGCAGGACCACCAGCTGCAGCACCAGCAGGACCACCAGCTGCACCCCTGCACCCACCCCTCCAACGACTGTCACCACAAATACCATCCCTGCCGACATGGACAGAACAAGGAGCAACACCAGCACAGGGACCCTGGACCAACCTGGGGCCATGGACACCACCACCACCACCAACCCCCAAGGTGGACCAGGGTCATCTGTGCGTGCCACTGCACGCACTGCACATGTCAGCAGGGGTGGTGGGAGGGGTGGGAGACAGAGGTCGCTGCTTGCAGAGGTTGCTGGTGTGCATGATGACCCACAACTGGTACGCATAGCTGATGGGTACCAGTCCAGCACCGGAGACCTCAGCCAGGTAGTGGGGCTCCTCAGAGACATGAAACAGCAGCAGGCTGCCCATCATGCCCGCTTGGACTCTCACATGTCCCACGTGGAGTCACACATGTCCCGCGTGGACTCACACATGTCCCGCGTGGAGTCCAAGTGGGATGCACTGCATGAGATGACAGCGGTGCACAGGGACATTTTACAATGCCTCCGCCAGATGAACAGCAACCAGTCCACACCTCCCTGTGTGCCAACAACATCTGGTGCCGAACAAACTGCAACTGCCACAGGGAGGGAGGATGACTCTGGCGGAGAGTCCCCTGCACCGCAGCAGCCTGTACTTGAGGGGCCCCCCCAAGAAGAGGGGTCGTCCGAGGAGGGGCAAGTGAGAGGCCGATGGCCAAGCGCAACTCCCAGGAAGCCTGAACCTGTTCTGGATGTTCACCTTTGTGCACAGACTGTTCACCCTGTTGACGGCAACACTACTCCCACACATTGCATGGGGAGTACAAGTTGGACCAATGTGTCAGACAACTGTGGCCCCGATACTGGGGATTCTGTCTACCAGGACTTTCAATTCACCTAGGAACTTCTGATTGCAAGATTTATGTACAGCACTACCCATCCTATGCACTATTCACACAAATGTATCACAATAAACACACTAATACACCATACTTGCCTCTGTTGTGATTCCAACGTGGGTGCTGTTATGGGGATGATGAACTGCAAAATTACACTGTGTATGCGAACTGCAACAGCAAGGACAACACAGGCATGTGAGTAAAGGCAACGTGACACATATGAGGGAGACACACCACCAGGGCTACACAACACATACACACCTAGGCCATCTGACTCATTGCCTACACTGATGTTGCCAGGGAAGACGGTGCAATGCACAGACACCACACCCATTCCCAGTTGTAGTCAAGTAGCCCACAGGTGCAGTAAGCAAATGGCAGTCAAATGTGTGACCACAGACAACGCACATCACAAAGTGAAGCACAGGTTTATTACACAGTTGCAACATGTCGTAACCACTACAGATGCAAGGTAATCCCACCTGGCAGCGGGCACACAGTCAACAACTGTAGACGGAAGGAAGTCCATGGGTGTGGCGCACATCACCTGTAGGGACACAACAGCTACCAGCCTGGAAGTGCAATCACGTCGTCGGTGGACACAGTTGACCAAACGAATCTGAAAGTACCCTGTGAAGGACAGAAATGACACACAGTCAAAAGCAATGGAGTACAGGACAGAACAGCAAAACTCATGCACAATACATGTTACAAGATTCCCACCCAGAACCAAGTTAGCATGTCAACACTGTTGGGGAGTACAGCCCACCTGTAAGCACACATCGCAACACACATCCAGTCAAGTAGCCCATGGACACACTCCAATAGCACCAGAGCACCACCTACACATATCATGCCAACTCACATCATTGACATGACACCTCAGGATACTCACATTCAGCTAAAGAAGTTGGTGATGAGCTGTGTGCGGACATCACCCTCATCATCATCATCATCATCATCGTCACTGGCATCGTGGTCCAGGCCAGGATCCTCCACAGGTGGCGGATGTTGGTCATTGTCATCCTGGATGAGAGGCAACTCCTTCCGCACTGCCAGGTTGTGGAGCATGCAGCAGACGATGATATTCTTGCACACTTTCGCAGGGGCAAATGGGAGGGACCCTCCGGTCTTGTCCAGGCAGCGGAAGCGGCTCTTCAGGAGACCAAATGTCCGCTCAATCACTCTCCTGGTCCGACCATGTGCCTCATTGTAGCACATCTGGGCTGGTGTCACAGGGTTCCTGAGGGGTGTCAGCAACCACGGCATGTTGGGGTATCCCGAGTCACCTATGGACAGACAAGTGCACATTAGCTGACTTGGAAAAGTGGGCGGAATACTACAGATCAGATCACACACAATGGCACAAAGTCAGTACACACCGACAAGCCAGGCACGCTGGTTCTGCATCTGTGCCATCATCCTGGGGATGCGACTACTCCTCATCACAAAGGCATCGTGTGCTGAACCAGGGAAACGGGCACACACGTGTGTGATGGTCATGTCTGCAAGACACACCACCAGTGCATTGACCGAGTGGTAGTGCTTGCGGTTCCTGTAGGCCTGCTCCTGGGCCTGTGGTGGTACCAAAGCCACATGTGTCCCATCAATGGAGCCAATGACATGCGGCATCCTCCCCAGGGCATAAAAGTCACTCTTCACGTCAGTGAGTCATCGCAGTCTAGGGAAATAGATGTACCGGTTCAGGAAGAGCAACATTGCCGCCAAAACATCGCGGAGCACACGGCTGAACATGGTCTGTGACATCCCACCAGCAGTCGCCACAGTATGTTGGAAGGTACCAGTGGCAAAGAAGTGTAGGGCTGCCATCACCTTCACCTTGGGGGTCAGCGCTGTAGGATACGGCCGGCCAGGCTGCAAATGTGGGGACAACTGCACTGCCAAATCCTCAATCAGCTGCCTGGTGAAGCGGTACCGTCGGATGCTGTCCCGTTCCACCATCGTTGCCAGGTCTGGGAATGGCCGATGGACAGCAGGAGCCCTGCAGTGCAGAGGAGAAGTAAGCAAGATTGTCAGTCACCCCACATATGCGGCATTGAACACACTCAAGATCCCAACATACATCCTTATGAGGCACAACTACATGAAGTGTGCAGTACCGGAAGGACATGTATGGTACATACATGGCCAACATCTGTCAACACGGTCCTACAGGTGGCATCAATTTGTCCCAGGTTGGCCCATTGGATATCATGATGCCGTGTCACAGTTCCCATCTCCTGCTGCCGTGTCACAATCACCCCCCACAGTGACATGTGAGGACAGATGTGCCCCAGGCACCACAGCTCAACGACAGGTACATTCCCAGGGACCCTGTAATGCCACATGGACACTGGCATCACATGGAGTATCATGTGTACACCACAGCAAAACAAACATGACCCCCACAGGTAGTGGCCCCACTTGCCACGGCAGGACAGACATGGACGTCTGTGACACACACCGCACAACATCAGAGTCCATGCACACACAACGTGGATGTGGAGACTGTCTCCCATTGTGCACATGAAATCAGAGACATTGTAAACACTACATGCACAAAGACTGTGGAGGTCCATCACTATTGTGCCACTGGGACACCCTGGCTCAAACATACCGTCCCACATGGGACTCACGGGGTATGTGACATGACATACACAAACACCACTGTGAAATGTGACCATGGCACATGCACAGATATGAACAGTTGCACATCACAGTGGTCACGTACACGTAACACCCAGGATCCTGTCCCCATGAACACGTGCACAGCCTGGGGGTGGCTGCCCACAGGTGACACCCACAGGACAACATGTACACCAACATACACACAATAGGAAATTCAGCCTTACATGCCTTATGATAAGGTTTGGACAGGCTGTCGTGATGTAGGTGTGCCCCTCACTCCCTGGGAGCTATCTGTGGCTGGCATATGTCCATCTGAGACAGGCATGCTGACATATGCCAGTCACATGTACAGTGATGCGTTGAACAGCAATGGACCGATCGGTGCCCCCGGCCGGCCCATTGCATTCAATGTGTGCGGGTACGCGTTGTACCCCTGTACGCGTTGTACCGCAATGGACCGATCGGTGCCCCGGCCGGCCCATTGCAATCAATGTGTGCGGGTACGCGTTGTACCCCTGTACGCGTTGTACTGCAATGGACCGATCGGTGCCCCGGCCGGCCCATTGCATTCAATGTGTCGAGTGCGCGTTGTACCCCTGTACGCGTTGTCCCCCTGTACGCGTTGTACTGCAATGGACCGATCGGTGCCCCGGCCGGCCCATTGCATTCAATGTGCGGGTGCAGCGTTGTACCCCTGTACGCGTTGTACCCCTGTACGCGTTGAACTGCAATGGACCGATCGGTGCCCCGGCCGGCCCATTGCATTCAATGTGCGCGGTACGCGTTGTACCCCTGTACGCGTTGTACTGCAATGGACCGATCGGTGCCCCCGGCCGGCCCATTGCATTCAATGTGTGCGGTGCAGCGTTGTACCCCTGTACGCGTTGTACTGCAATGGACCGATCGGTGCCCCGGCCGGCCCATTGCATTCAATGTGCGCGGTGCGCGTTGTACCCCTGTACGCGTTGAACTGCAATGGACCGATCGGTGCCCCGGCCGGCCCTTTGCATTCAATGTGTGCGGGTACGCGTTGTACCCCTGTACGCGTTGTACTGCAATGGACCGATCGGTGCCCCGGCCGGCCCATTGCATTCAATGTGTGCGGGTACGCATTGTACCCTGTACGCGTTGTACCCCTGTACGCGTTGTACTGCAATGGACCGATCGGTGCCCCGGCCGGCCCATTGCATTCAATGTGTGCGGGTACGCGTTGTACCCCTGTACGCGTTGAACTGCAATGGACCGATCGGTGCCCCCGGCCGGCCCATTGCATTCAATGTGTGCGGGTACGCGTTGTACCCCTGTACGCGTTGTACCGCAATGGACCGATCGGTGCGCACCCATTGACAATGGCCTTGCCTGGCAACGGACGCGTTTCGAATTTCGAACGAGTCGGTTGCTGGAAAATCAGTTGGTCACCCACAACAATGTTGCAAAATCATGTATGTCATGAAGTTGAAGATTTGAAGGATGCTGTGGGCGTGTTTTGGTGCTGCTATTCCATGGATTGGCCAGATTCAGAAGATGCAAATGACTTGGACCTATCACTTTGGACACAAGGGACAGTATCTGCCTCTCCAGCACATATATATCGCTGGCTGTTCCCCTGAGAGCTCACTTGCCTGCACTACATGCTCCAGGACGACATCTGCCACTGCACTGCTGCTGTCTCTGCCCCTCTGGACCCTGCAATGGCACGTACTGTGGAGAGAGCCCCAGCCTTCAGCCTTGAGGAGAACCAGGCCCTGCTGGACAGCCTACTTCCACAGTACAGCAAGCTGTATGGGACACCAGGGGAGCAGGTGAGTGTTCTGTGCACTGCCTTTCTGAATGTGCATATTGTCTGACTAGCAAGGCTGAAAGTCTGCACGCCACTGGCTAGCAGGCTCACTGAGTAGTTGTCACCCCCCATAGTGTGTAGTGACATGCACTGGACAGGTATGGTGCAGTGACAGTGCATTTGAACAAGGTTTTACTTCCCATGCAATGATACCATGTAGTGACGTCTGGCAAACTGTCCATGGGCAGCTTTGCACTGCCTGTGTACATCATGTGCCCCTGTGATTGAGACATGTATATACAACTGTGTCATGCACGGATATGTTGCATGTGTAGTAATGGCCTTTTCACTTTGTCATCCTGACAGGTTAATGCCCATCGGAAGCAGGAGATCTGAAAGGACATCGTCCGGGCTGTCCGGTCCGTGGGGGTCTACAAGCGCCGGATCCGCAACTGCCAGAAGAGGTGGCAGGACCTTCGGGGCTGGACCCGGAGGATTGCACGGGTCCAGCTGAAGCTGTCGCCTCCTCGCAGGAGGGGCGGAACACGGACCCTGACCCCCCACATGCTCCAGATCCTGGCGGTGGTGTTTCCAGACCTGGATGGGCAGCTGAAGGCCAGACAGCAGCAAGGAGGGGGTGAGTCAAAGACTGCACTGTGAACTCTGTATTACATGCTGTGTGCCCTCCTCTGGCCTGGTTCAACTGCCACAGTGCAGCAGTCATGTTGTCCAGGAGCCATGTCCCTCTATTGTGCACTGCCCACTGCTCATCTGATACCCAGGTGTGGCCCTTACATTCAGGGAATTGTGTCACTTGGGACTGTGTCCTTGCAGTTTGCTTCACTAAAGGTGGGGGACAGCATCTGTTTCACTAACTCTGTTGTGGGCATCATGGGTGGGTCCATTGTTCACACTACGCCTGTGTTCGGACATGTAATCTGCGTGTTGCTTTGATATGCGGTCCACTTGCTGTGCTGAGCCACCACATGTGCCTGGGGTATGTGGCACACGCCCATGCAGCGGGTGGGAACAATGTTTGGGCCCCAGGAGTGTGCAGATTACGTGTGTCACACATACATAGCCAGCTATCCACTGTCCAGGGCTCATCCCTCATTCATGTGGAGCAGGACAGTCATGCCTACTCCAGGCCATGCAATGCACTCTGTACTCCCACTCCCGTGTATCAGCTGACACATTGTGCGCAGTGATTTGACCCCTCAGGTGTCTGCCTCTGTGTCAGTGTGCTGTGGATTACTTGCCAGGACTGCTGGGGTGTTTCTTGGTAGGGGCTCAGCATGCCCCTGGAGATGTGACCATAGGAGACGATACTTGTGTGTCACATAGGTGTTTGATCAGCTGCCCGTGCAGACTGGGGTATGTGAATGTGAAGTTCAGGCAGCTGTTCCCCATTCACAGCAGATTGTGAGGGGCTCAGGTTCAGAGGGTAGTTTCACAGGTCTCCCATATGTCCAATAGGTATGACCTGGACAGATGAGGGTTAAGATGATGTGTTGTGTGGGGGATGTACATGTGCACTTGTGCAGCTCCAGGACTTGCATTCCCCATGACCTACTATTGTGACACAGTGCATAGTGTTGTTGTCTGGCTGCCAAGTCATACATCACTGAGACAGTGATGTATGACTTAGCAGTCATGCCTCTGCCATGGCATGTGTCAACTTATTGGCGGTCCTGCAGGGGAGTGACATGTGCTACATGCACACCATTGTGGCGATGGCTATCAGGACATGGGTGCATCATGGTGTCTGTCGCTGGTATGCATCACATGCATTTCCTATTTGACTCTGGGCATCCCTTTCATCTGGAAACCTGTACTGACTCAGTGGCAAGAGCTGTGATGTGTGCATGTCCACATGCCACACCGTGTCCTCTGCACTGTCCAACTACTGTGTACTTGGTGCATGTGTCCACACTGGGTGTTGCAATCCAACAGACACCAGACAGATGGGTGCAAGGCCATGTGGGATGTGAGTGCCATGCTTGGCATCAGACTGACAATTGGCTTCTCCTGTTCAGTTAGGGCACTTTTAGCAATGTACAACTAATGATGCCAGGGCTTGCTCTGTAATGTGCTGTGTTCACAGTGGTGTATGCGTTTGGTGCAGGTGACTGATGTCTGTCTGTTTCCCCATTGTTTGCAGATACATCCACGGCCACGGAAGGGGACAGCTCCACGGACCAGGAGGAGCCAGAGAGCCAGACTGGGTCAGCAGCCGAGGAGTGGTCGGAGGGACCCAGTGGCACGGAGGGCGAGGGGAGCCACACCGAGGAGTCCTCAGCACCATCCACCTCAGCTGAGGACCAGAGCAACTCGGAGGATGACTCCCTTATGGAGGCGGGTGTCAGCAGCCACCACACCCCAGCTAGTGTTGCTGTCCCCGCCACCACCAGCACCACCACCGCCCTCCCATCGGCTCCCATTCCCCAGGTCCGTGGAGGCTCCCATGTTCGGGAGCGTGTCTCCTTTGGGCCAGGCACCGCACCCCCTGCCCCTGTGTCCCCTGCTGCCCTGAGTGAGGAGTCTGTGTACCTCCTTCGCCAGCTCCATGTAGGGCAGACAGCCATGCTGAGTGTCCTCCATGCGCACACCGCTCTGTTGACTCAGCTGGTGTCGTTCATGGAGGGCATCTCATCGGGCATGTCTGACCTACAGAGGGGCAATAGGTCCATGGACTCCTCCCTGACGGCAGCAGTGTCCCTCCTCAGACAGTCCCTCACCCCTCCTGCCTCTGCTCCATCCACACTCCCCAGCACCTTACCCGTCCCAAGCACACACACACCAGCACAGGCACACACCAGCACACACACGTCCAGCACACAGACACACACGCCACAAACAAAACGCACACGCACGCACAGTCAGGGGACTGAAACCAGACTCACAGGGGATGGGGCCCTGGTACACACACATGCATCCACGGGCACTGCGCAGTCCTCAGTTGCCTCTCCCTCCAAAACACCCTCCCTTGCCTCACCTGCAACCCCAAAGACCCAGCGCCTCTTCCTCAGTGACCTCGGCCTCTTCCCCTCCGATCCAGCTGCTCCAGCATCCAGGGGGAAGAGGAAGCCCCCCCACACGGGGCAGAGTGCCCCTCGCCCCCGGACACCCTCCCCAGGCACAGACAGACTGAGGCCCCCACCCGCAAGTCCCCCCAGAGTGGTAAGAGCAAGACCCCGCCATCGCCCTGCAGCTCAAGCACCAGGTCTCCTTCCTCCATCCCTCAGGCCCCCACTCCACAGGTGCCCCACCACACCCTGCCCCAGGTTCCCCCACCCACAGATATACCATCCCCAAGAGGATCCGGCCTTCTCCCCCTGCCACTTGCTCTCCCGGCACCACACCCCCCGCTGCGCTTGTCTGTGCCACTGATGTGGTGAGGGTGTCCTCCCCCTCTGTCCAGCCCACCTTGCCTGTTCCCCATTCTCCTCCCCTGGTGGTAGGCACTGCAGTGGAGTCCACTACCACCCTGTCTGACTTGGGCACTGCAGTGGCGGACCTGTCCACTCCATCTGCAGGGTCCACTGCAGTCGTGCCGGCACCCACAACATCTGAGTCATGCCCCCAGTTGTGCCGGCACACACCATGTCAGACACCTCCACTGCAGTTGTCAGTGGCTCTCCAGCACCCACCACCCCTTCCCTGCTTCCTCCTGGTGAGCCCTGATCCTGTCCCTGCGGTGCCTGGCCTACCCCCCGGTTGCCCCTCCTAGTGGATTGTCCCTGGTTTTGTGCAGGCATGTGTAGGGTGGCATCTGCCACTGTCACCCACTTGTGACTTTGTTGATGGACTGGCCATTGGCCTTTGTTTATTTTCTACCGGACTTCTACTTTTAATGCCACATATGCTGAATAAAGCAACTTTCTGTTCTCTAGTGCTTTTGCTTCTGATGTACATGATGTTGATGATGCTAACCATGCCCTTGCTGCAGTGATGGTGATATTTGGTCTCATGATAATGAAGTGTTACTGTGCAGGAACCCATGTGGTCCATGGGGAATGTGTCCTATCCTGTGGTGTATCCATGTCATCCATAGCAGCATCTGAGGGTGTCATGTGTTCAGTATTTGGCAATGGGATTTCCTACTTAGATTGCCTATTTCACATCTGTGGCTTCCACCCCTGCACATCTGTTGTGCCTGCCATTGTTCAATTCGTCTACTTCCCTGACCGTGTGGCCATCTCCAGTGGACATGCAGGTTTGGGCATCAATGGGGAAGGACTCATCTGTGTTGTCAGTGCAACATTGCTATACAAGTGTGTTGGATCTGTGCTGATGATTCCGTTGGCACTTCCATGACCAGGCTGATGTTACGGGAGCCCTCATTTAGTGCTAATTGTTGATTGTGTGACCAAGTGCTCAGCTGACATGATGGGGCCCTACTGAGGCAACATATGGCACAGCTTTCCTCACACAGGAGTGGAGTCCCCTCATGGCAGTGTGTACTCCTGTGACATTGCCTGCGCCCAAGGTGTGTGTTGTATGTGCATGTCTGTGTGTTCACTTCCGTTTAGCTGTGCATGCTGTGATCCCTATGTTGTACCTGTTTGTGATGCTAGCTGAGTTGACCTATGTTCCCCCAAAGTCTTCGCCCTGGGTTCTCTGTGATGTGGGTGCATGGCACATTACTGGTCATCAGGGTGTCACCCATAGGTGTGTTTGCTGTCAGGGCTGAGTTTGTGTGCAGACGCAGATGGGTCACAGTCAGGTTTCCCCTTGGCACTTGTTGTTTGCCCCTGTCATGTGATTTCCAGTTTGTGTTATCTTTCAGTGATTGTGACACGTTGTGTGTGTGACTGCTGGCACTCCTCAGGGTCCGGGCTGCAATGTTGGTTGTTGTCTATGTGTGTTCTTTGTGGGTGACCTTGGCTTCTTCATTGGTGTGTGACTGTGGATGGGATCCCATTGGTTGGTGTGGTATTGCCGTCATGTCCATGTACAGCGTAGTGTGCAGTGTGTCAGACATTCAGGAGTCTTGTTGAGTGGCCATGTGTGATGTGATTCTGCACCTTGGTTCCCACCCACCACCCTGGAATAGTCATGGGTGCATGTGCAATGTCACCAGTGCATGTGTGCTTCACTGCTGCACATTGTTGGAGGTCGAGGGTGTGGTGTTGAGTGTGTGCAGATGAGAGTTGTTGCCCGGCTAGGCCTCTGCCTCCATGTTGGCCTTGGCTTACTGGCCATGCTGTTTGATTTGTGCTTGTGTAGGTGTGATGGTAGTTAGTTGCTCAGGACACATGACTGTGGTTCACAGTGTGAACCACATTTAGCTTTGTCATCACAGTGGGATTGTAATGCAGCCCAGGGTCACCACATTGTGGGGGCCCTGGGGGTGGTGCTGTGGTGTGTCTGTGTCTTGCTGTGTCAGTTGCTGTCCCTACGTGCCTGTGTGACATGTGTGATTTGTGCTCCCTCTCATCTGACAATGCCTGCTTGCCCACATAGGGGATTTGGATCCATGAGTTACCTTTGTGTGGCACTGTATGCACATCTGTATGATTGGTATTCAGGTCTCCTCATGTGTTGTGTGGTTGCCTGGGGACACTGGCACCCCCTCACCTGTTGTGTATGATGTGCAGTGTGGGTCTGCCTGTTTGTGTTTGTGCATCTGCACCACTGCATTGGCATATCTTGGGTGTGCCATTGGCTGTATGTAGTTTGGTGGGTTTCCCCTGCTGTCCCTGGGACTCCTAGGTCATCGGTCAGCACAATGATCATGGTTTGTGTGTCCCATTGCTGCCATGGTATGGTATCTGTTCACCTCACATCTGCAGTCTCCACAGGGTATCTGCATTTGTGTGCCCATTGGTGCAAATATGTGGGTCTGCATTCTGATGGTCACTTCTGTCATTGTGTCATTGATGATTGTTGACGGTGTCAGCCCCCATGGGTGTTGTTTGTCTGCACATGGCCAAAGGTATGTCTTATTTGCACTGCAGTATTTGGCTCCCCCAATTTATGTTGCAATGGGACACATACACTACTTTGCCACTGATGTGTTTGTTGTTCTGTGACCAGGAATCATCCATGCAGTTTGGCAGTTGCACCTCTTTCTTTGTCAACACTTACCTTTTGGTCACTGTGGTGATGGGGGTTTGGACCCCATTGCCACAATGTTCAAAATGTGCTTCAGCTAT
Source organism: Calotriton arnoldi (assembly GCA_963921515.1). Classification (NCBI taxonomy): domain Eukaryota; kingdom Metazoa; phylum Chordata; class Amphibia; order Caudata; family Salamandridae; genus Calotriton; species Calotriton arnoldi. The sequence goes on along the minus strand of CAWUFW010000536.1, from coordinate 2,799,674 downwards.
GGACCCCACACTTACATTTTGGTCACTGTGATGATGGGGGTTTGGACCCCATTGCCACAATGTTCAAAATGTGCTTCAGCTATGGACCCCACACTTACATTTTGGTCACTGTGATGATGGGGGTTTGGACCCCATTGCCACAATGTTCAAAATGTGCTTCAGCTATGGACCCCACACTTACATTTTGGTCACTGTGATGATGGGGGTTTGGACCCCATTGCCACAATGTTCAAAATGTGCTTCAGCTATGGACCCCACACTTACCTTTTGGTCACTGTGGTGATGGGGGTTTAGACCCCATTGCCACAATGTTCAAAATGTGCTTCAGCTATGGACCCCACACTTACATTTTGGTCACTGTGGTGATGGGGGTTTGGACCCCATTGCCACAATGTTCAAAATGTGCTTCAGCTATGGACCCCACACTTACATTTTGGTCACTGTGATGATGGGGGTTTGGACCCCATTGCCACAATGTTCAAAATGTGCTTCAGCTATGGCTCCACACTTACATTTTGGTCACTGTGATGATGGGGGTTTGGACCCCATTGCCACAATGTTCAAAATGTGCTTCAGCTATGGACCCCACACTTACCTTTTGGTCACTGTGGTGATGGGGGTTTAGACCCCATTGCCACAATGTTCAAAATGTGCTTCAGCTGTGGACCCCACACTTACATTTTGGTCACTGTGATGATGGGGGTTTGGACCCCATTGCCACAATGGTCATGGCCTGCTTGCATTGTGGGTGCCACACACATATATGTGTGGCACATGTGCTAGGGGGTCACATTGTATGTTCAAAGTCATGTTCGGTGTTGTAGGCATTTGACACAGTCTACACACGCTTGTCATGGTGTTGGGAGGATGTCTTCTTCTTGCATTCCCTAGGTTGTGGTGTGCTGGTTGTGTCATGCATTGTCCATCCTATGAGTGGGGGTGGTAGTAGTGGTTGGCATCCAGCCCCCCCTGGCTAAGGGTGGTGGTAGGCATCCAGCCCCCCCTGGCTGAGGGTGGTAGTAGTGGTAGGCATCCAGCCCCCCCTGGGTGAGGGTGGTAGTAGTGGTAGGCATCCAGCCCCCCCTGTCTAAGGGTGGTGGTAGGCATCCAGCCCCCTGGCTGAGGGTGGTAGTAGTGGTAGGCATCCAGCCCCCCTGGGTGAGGGTGGTAGTAGTGGTAGGCATCCAGCCCCCCTGGCTAAGGGTGGTGGTAGGCATCCAGCCCCCCTGGCTGAGGGTGGTAGTAGTGGTAGGCATCCAGCCCCCTGGGTGTGGGTGGTAGTAGTGGTAGGCATCCAGCCCCCCTGGCTAAGGGTGGTGGTAGGCATCCAGCCCCCCTGGCTGAGGGTGGTAGTAGTGGTAGGCATCCAGCCCCCCTGGGTGAGGGTGGTAGTAGTGGTAGGCATCCAGCCCCCCTGGCTAAGGGTGGTGGTAGGCATCCAGCCCCCTGGGTGAGCGTGGTAGTGGTGGTAGGCATCCAGCCCCCTGGGTGAGGGTGGTAGTAGTGGTAGGCATCCAGCCCCCCTGGGTGAGGGTGGTAGTAGTGGTAGGCATCCAGCCCCCCTGGCTAAGGGTGGTGGTAGGCATCCAGCCCCCCGGGTGAGGGTGGTAGTGGTGGTAGGCATCCAGCCCCCATGGGTGAGGGTGGTAGTAGTGGTAGGCATCCATCCCCCCTGGGTGAGGGTGGTAGTAGTGGTAGGCATCCAGACCCCCTGGGTGAGGGTGGTAGTAGTGGTAGGCATCCAGCCCCCCTGGGTGAGGGTGGTAGTAGTGGTAGGCATCTGGCACCCCCTGGCTAAGGGTGGTAGTAGTGGTAGGCATCCAGCCCCCCCTGGGTGTGGGTGGTAGTAGTGGTAGGCATCCAGCCCCCCCCTGGCTGAGGGTGGTAGTAGTGGTAGGCATCCAGCCCCCCCTGGCTAAGGGTGGTGGTAGGCATCCAGCCCCCCCTGGCTGAGGGTGGTAGTAGTGGTAGGCATCCAGCCCCCCCTGGGTGTGGGTGGTAGTAGTGGTAGGCATCCAGCCCCCCCTGGCTGAGGGTGGTAGTAGTGGTAGGCATCCAGCCCCCCCTGGCTAATGGTGGTGGTAGGCATCCAGCCCCCCTGGGTGAGGGTGGTAGTAGTGGTAGGCATCCAGCCCCCTGGGTGTGGGTGGTAGTAGTGGTAGGCATCCAGCCCCCCTGGCTGAGGGTGGTAGTAGTGGTAGGCATCCAGCCCCCTGGCTAAGGGTGGTGGTAGGCATCCAGCCCCCTGGCTGAGGGTGGTAGTAGTGGTAGGCATCCAGCCCCCCTGGGTGTGGGTGGTAGTAGTGGTAGGCATCCAGCCCCCCCTGGCTGAGGGTGGTAGTAGTGGTAGGCATCCAGCCCCCCCTGGCTAAGGGTGGTGGTAGGCATCCAGCCCCCCCTGGCTGAGGGTGGTAGTAGTGGTAGGCATCCAGCCCCCCTGGGTGAGGGTGGTAGTAGTGGTAGGCATCCAGCCCCCTGGCTAAGGGTGGTGGTAGGCATCCAGCCCCCCTGGGTGAGGGTGGTAGTGGTGGTAGGCATCCAGCCCCCCTGGGTGAGGGTGGTAGTACTGGTAGGCATCCAGCCCCCCTGGGTGAGGGTGGTAGTAGTGGTAGGCATCCAGCCCCCCAGGGTGAGGGTGGTAGTAGTGGTAGGCATCCAGCCCCCTGGGTGAGGGTGGTAGTAGTGGTAGGCATCCAGCCCCCCTGGGTGAGGGTGGTAGTAGTGGTAGGCATCCAGCCCCCTGGCTAAGGGTGGTGGTAGGCATCCAGCCCCCCTGGGTGAGGGTGGTAGTGGTGGTAGGCATCCAGCCCCCTGGGTGAGGGTGGTAGTAGTGGTAGGCATCCAGCCCCCCTGGGTGAGGGTGGTAGTAGTGGTAGGCATCCAGCCCCCCTGGGTGTGGGTGGTAGTAGTGGTAGGCATCCAGCCCCCCTGGCTGAGGGTGGTAGTAGTGGTAGGCATCCAGCCCCCCTGGCTAAGGGTGGTGGTAGGCATCCAGCCCCCTGGCTGAGGGTTGTAGTAGTGGTAGGCATCCAGCCCCCCCTGGGTGAGGGTGGTAGTAGTAGTGGTAGGCATCCAGCCCCCCTGGGTGAGGGTGGTAGTAGTGGTAGGCATCCAGCCCCCCTGGCTAAGGGTGGTGGTAGGCATCCAGCCCCCCTGGGTGAAGGTGGTAGTAGTGGTAGGCATCCAGCCCCCTGGGTGAGGGTGGTAGTAGTGGTAGGCATCCAGCCCCCCTGGGTGAGGGTGGTAGTAGTGGTAGGCATCCAGCCCCCCTGGCTAAGGGTGGTGGTAGGCATCCAGCCCCCCTGGCTGAGGGTGGTAGTAGTGGTAGGCATCCAGCCCCCCTGGATGTGGGTGGTAGTAGTGGTAGGCATCCAGCCCCCCTGGCTGAGGGTGGTAGTAGTGGTAGGCATCCAGCCCCCCTGGCTAAGGGTGGTGGTAGGCATCCAGCCCCCCTGGCTGAGGGTGGTAGTAGTGGTAGGCATCCAGCCCCCCTGGGTGAGGGTGGTAGTGGTGGTAGGCATCCAGCCCCCCTGGTGGAGGGTGGTAGTAGTGGTAGGCATCCAGCCCCCTGGGTGAGGGTGGTAGTAGTGGTAGGCATCCAGCCCCCCTGGCTAAGGGTGGTGGTAGGCATCCAGCCCCCTGGCTGAGGGTGGTAGTAGTGGTAGGCATCCAGCCCCCCTGGCTGAGGATGGTAGTAGTGGTAGGCATCCAGCCCCCCCTGGCTAAGGGTGGTGGTAGGCATCCAGCCCCCCTGGGTGAGGGTGGTAGTAGTGGTAGGCATCCAGCCCCCCTGGGTGAGGGTGGTAGTAGTGGTAGGCATCTGGCACCCCCTGGCTAAGGGTGGTAGTAGTGGTAGGCATCCAGCCCCCCTGGGTGAGGGTGGTAGTAGTGGTAGGCATCCAGCCCCCCTGGGTGAGGGTGGTAGTAGTGGTAGGCATCCAGCCCCCCCTGGGTGAGGGTGGTAGTAGTGGTAGGCATCCAGCCCCCCCCTGGGTGAGGGTGGTGGTAGTGGTGGGCATCCAGCCCCCCTGGCTCAGGGTGGTGGTAGGCATCCTGCCCCCCCTGGGTAGGGGTGGTGGTGCGCATTCAGGCCCCTGTGTGCATATGTGGCATTGGTGATGGGCATCCCGCCCCTATGGTGCTGCTGTTGCTGGTGTAAGTATATTCTGCATCCCTCTGTGTGTGTGTGATGTGTCGTGTACGTGTTGTATGTGTTTTGTGGTTGGTGTCTGACTTACCTTCTGCGCCGTACGCGTCCGTGCCTGGTCCGGAAGTATATGTAGAATATTGGTATGATCGAGACGAAGGGATTCATGGTTGGTTCGTGTCGTTCGTCCTTCTCGTTGCTTCGCCTCGTCCTCGTCGCTAGCGTGTTCGTCTCGTAGCCGTGAATTGTGTTGTGGCGCGAATCGGAGCTTATGTGCGCCTCTCCCGGTTGCTTTGACGTGCTGTGCGTAGCGACGGGTTCGGCGCGTACGGAAAGCACATCGTACTCGTTCGGCCGGACGGAGCTGCATTTTTCCTTCCGTGCGACTCGATTCGGCGTTTCCGGATTCGCCTCGGTCGGGGAACAGGACCTGGTTTGGGTGAGTACGGCTCGGCCGGATTCTGTGCTGTTGTGCGCATCGTACTTACTCGTTCGGTGTGCTGTACGGATCGGTCGGGAAACAGGCTTTCGCATGGCTTTTTTCCCGACCGAATGGTATTGGGTGCGCCTCCGACCGAGATCGGAATCAACCCCTAAGTAGTATTGTCTTGTCTGCTGTTGATGCAAGTATTGAGCAATAGCTGTGTTATCAATATTGCACAGGGAACTTTGGAGTTAGTATAGTAGAGATTTATTTGGGTACCTTTAGAAAGCGCATCTAGGGAAGTCCTGAAAGTCTTCACTTGAATAAGAGTAGAATCATGCTGGTCGGAGATTTTACTAGTAGCGAGAGAATTCTTGGAGAGTTTGTATCTATCTTCTTTTAGTGGAGCAGACAAGCAGGAATGTTTATGGGTTCTAACATTGTTTATCTAAAAAATGTTTGTAAATAGTTGCCAATCATTTTTGTAAAGGGAGGGTCAGTTGCAGAAGTTATACTGACGTCACAGAAAGCCGAACTGCAAGTGAATAGCTAGTGAGAGCCATCACAGAGGACCGCGCTGCTATTGGTTTATTAGTGTGAGTTGTCATGAAGAGAAATACGCTGTTATTGTTTTGTTTGTTGTGAGTCGCGCTGGTATTGGCCAGCGATAACCAATTGGATTTGTTAGAAGTACGGAAGAAAAATCTCTTGAATAAGAGTTTAGCGATCGATCGAAACAAAAAGAAGTTATTAAAATTGTTGAAAACTTTGTTTAGAAAGGATGAAACTATACCTATTAGAGAGGAAATTCCAGTAGCTCTTGAGGGTATGCCTGCTTCTTTTATGTCACTAGAAAGGAGTTATCATACGTGTACGTGGTTGTAAAATTGGGGGAAGTACACAGAGAGACATGGTAATATGGCATGTCCAGAGCATGGTACTTTTAACACTAGGATTTTAGAAAATTTGAGATTTCAGATGAATGGGTTGGGACCGAGTCCGAGACCTATGTAGTATGAAGCACTTGAAGAGTGGGAACGTGAGGCATACAAAAGAGTCAAGGATAGAACTGAGAATAGATACAGAAACACTGTGAGTAGATATTCAGAGGCAAAATGGGATGCACAAATGGAAAAATGGAGAAGAGATGGAGTGGCAATGGGCGAAGAAATGTATCCAGTTGTACTAGTGGAGAATAATGAAGGAGGTAAATGCAAAGAAAAGAAAAAGATCATTTCAGAAACAGAAACAGATCCGAATGTGGTAGATGATGAGTTGTTGGATGAGTTATTAATGAATAGACCTCCACCGTATCAGGAAGAACAAGAGAGACCATCACTGAGTGCTCCACTGGTTCAGATAGAAGATTCTCAACGGGAAAATCATAGTGTAGTGAATCAGGCAAAGGGAGATCTAACCAAAATAATAAATCCGTTGAGTTTAAATGCAGATGCTTTGTCAGTTCCAGTGACTAATTGTCCTGTAGTTCCATTATAATAATGAACAGAATGTCTCACAAGTGCATGCTCTAACAGTTCCTGCAGTTTTAGAAAATACTTTATTTCCTGTAGTGAATGACAGAATTAGTAATGGCGCAAGTGGATCAGAATCATTGATTGACATTTCTGAAACTCCAAAACGTGGTGTACAGATTGATCCAAGGAGATTATTAAAGAATACTAAGGGAATGACACCTACACCAGGAGGGTCTTTAGGGCCTTCACCAGAGGAATTGGATGAGTTGGTTAGAGGGATGACATCTAATAAAGGGATCATGGATGTAGGTAGATTACAAGCAGATTTGGAAGAAATAATATTAGGTATGATTAGTCCAGAGAGATTGAGTAGGTATCAGGAAGAAGAGTTGTTATTTTTGTGTAAAAATATCACAATGAGAGCGAGAAATCTTCATGAGAGATTTGCTGAAGTTGCACAGACGTATGGAGTGGATATAGAAAATTCAAAGGCTTTACAGAAAACATACAGATTGGATTTCAGTGACAAAGATTTGGAAAGTTTGAATGCTTCAGGGAAGCGACTGCAGCTTAAGGAGTTGAATAACACATTGAGACGATGGGGTGAATTAGATCGTTGGAAAGGAAGATGGACTAAAAAGAAGGAAGAAACAGCTGTAAATACAGGTGCTTTACCAATGTTTCCAGTGAGAGAAGCAGGTACAGAAGCGACAAAAATGATATATCCCATGAGAGAGGTACCTGAAGGTGGGTATGTACATGTCCCGTGGTCAAGGCAGGATATATTATCTTTTACGAATGAATTTCCTAGATTGAGAGAAAAACCAGTAGAATGGTACAAACAAGTAGAGAGGCTTGTGAAATTTTCAAAGGTTTTGTGGAAAGACTTAGATGGTTTGTTTGACATTGTGGTTCCAGCTGATTTGTAGATTGAGTGTAAAATTGCAGTAGATTGGCCAAAAGAAGAATATTCAAGAGATGCAAAAACTGGAGCACCATCTAATGAAGTGATGAAAAAATATAATCAGGTCATTACCTATTTGGAGGGAAAGATTTCGCCAAAAGAGACACATTGGGTTAAAATAGACAGAACTACACAAGAAACAAAAGAGACAGTGCATGCTTACTATGAAAGGCTTCTCCAAGTGTTTAAACAGAATAGTGGCATTGAGAATATTACTGACAAGGACATGGGTCATTTTGCATATAGGTTTGTGTTTGGATTGAGACCAGAGATTAGCATGATGATCCAACAGCATTTAATCTGTTGGCAAAGCAAGTCTATTGACGAGATATTGCGTTATGCAAATTATTGTAGCGATGATATTGAAACGAGACATAAGAAGTTGAAAAAGAAATGAATGTGGGCTCAGATGAAAGCAGCACAGAAAGGTGTATTTTTCTCAATCAGGTTTTCAAGGAAAAGATCAGGTTGTTCAAGATACTCAGAATGCTACTGCTACAAAGGGTGGTGGTGCGAGAAGTAGAAATAATAAAGAGGATATGAAGAAGAAATATCCGTGTCTTGCTTGCGGTAAATTTGGACATTGGAAACACGAGTGTAGGAGTCTGTTGACGAATACAGGTGGTGGTACAGGTGCTAATGATACGAATCGGAACCAGTTAAATCAAATGCAAAATCAGATTCAAGATCAGATGCAAAATTAGAATTTGATATTAGATGGAAGAGGACAAGGTTTACAAATACCTCAACCTCAAATACCTCCAGCCCCTATGCCAAATCAGAATATGAATTGTCAAATACAGAGGTACAGTGCGAATGTGGGTTTTCATACGAATGAATCAGCAAAACAAAATGTACAAGTGGATTCACAATATTGGTTGCAGTCCCAAGGGGATGATTCAGATACATCTCAATGACGGTGCCTGAGGGGGGAGGAGGAGTGCATGTTTGGCGCATCCCTAGAGGTAGAACAGTGTGGTCCTTTTGTGGATGGAGAAGTAGAAGGTAATGTGATTACATTCCTTGTAGACAGTGGTGCTACCCGTTCCACTGTGAGAACTGTGGAAATTCCTAACCTACCCATCTCGGGAGAAAATATCCAAGTTGTAGGTGTTTCAAATCAATTGATCAAAACTCCAGTAACAAAACCAATGGCAGTGCAGATTGGAGACTTCAGAGACTTGCATCGTTTTGTGGTGTGTGATACAAGTCCAGTTAACCTTTTGGGTAGAGACTTGTTATGTAAGATGAATTGCACCATCTACTGTACGCCAGATGGAATAGCATTTCATACAAAGGACGAGGATGTTGTTTTTAAGATGGCAAGGCAAGCGAAAGAGGTGAATGATTTGTATGCTGTATTTACAGCGAAGGATTTGCCTGTTGAATTGAGAGAAACTGTGTTGACTTGATTTCACAGGGAAATACATTGGATTGATGAAATTTCAGTCTAACAAGGTGCAGAATTCCCAAAAACACCACCTTACAAAATGAATCCTGAGACAATTGCAGGAGTAACGCCTATGATTGAGATGATGATTGAACAAGGTATTTTAAAAGAAATACTAAGCAGTACTTGTAATTCGCCTATTATGGGAATTAAGAAACCAAGTGGAAAATATAGGATTGTGCAAGATTTGAGGAAAATAAATCAGATAGTAATACCTTGTTGTCCAATAGTACCAAATCCAGCAGTAATTCTTTACCAAATTCCATGTGACGGAGAATGGTTCACAGTGATCGACTTATGTCAAGCATTTTTCTCGATACCCTTACATCCGGATAGCCAATTTTTATTTGCGTTCCGGTTCGGAGACCATGTCTTGGCATGGTGCTGAGTTCCTCAAGGGTATACAGAAAGCCCGTCAATCTTCAATCAAATCTTGAAGAGGTGTTTAGAGTCATTGGTAATGCCAAATAACTTAGTGCTAGTGCAGTATATCGATGATTTGCTTGGTGCATCAAAGACGAGAGAATCTTGTGTGACAGACACTATTGCTCTACTGAACCACTTGGCAGTAGGTGGGCATAAAGTGTCACCAGCAAAATTGCAATTTTGTCAAAAAAAAGTTCTTTATTTGGGGCACAAAATTGAAAAAGGAGTCAGAAAGGTGTTACAAGATCGAATAAATGCAATCTTGCAAATGAAACCTCCAAAAACGCAGAAAGAGATTCGAATGTTTTTGGGTATGTTTGGATACTGCAGACAGTGGATCAGTGGATTCTCACTGACTGCTAAGCGATTACAGAAACTGACTCATAAAGATGTGTCAGATCGGATTCAATTGGATGAGGAAAGTATGAGGGCATTTGTTGAGTTGCCAGACCGCCTTTGTCGTGCACCAGCATTAGGAATGCCAGACTTCAATAAGGATTTTGCACTATTCTGTTACGAGAGAGACGGTTGTGCACTTTCAGTTCTAACGCAGATGCATGGAACAGCACGTCGTCCTGTGGCATATTTTTCAGCAACACTTGATTGTGTAACTGCAGCTTTACCAGGTTGTCTGAAAGCAGTTGCTGCTACTTGTGTGAATTTCGAACAAAGTGAAGCAATTGTGATGGGACATCCATTGAGGGTGTATGTACCGCATTCTCTTGAGATTTTGTTGACACGAACTCGAACACAGCATCTTACGAGTAGTCGGTTGACAAAATATGAAAGAGTGATACTGGGAGCTCAGAATGTGACAGTGACAAGATGTACAAATCTGAATCCAGCTACTTTGTTGCCAAATCCAGAGTGTGAAATGGTGGTGGATGAAGCAGATCATGATTGTCTGGATGTGACTGAATTGTGTACAAAACCAAGATCTGATATAAAAGATACTCCATTATCTAAATAAGATTGTGTGATGTTTGTGGATGGATCATGTCTGAGAGATGAAATGGGTACTTTGCGAGCTTCCTATGCAGTTTGTACAGTGGCTATTGTCATTGAAGCTTCATGCTTGAAAGGTTAAAAGCAGTACAAATTGCAGAGCTCGTAGCTCTAACGAAAGAGTGCTGTTTTGGAGAAAATTGGAGTAAGTAAGTAATCTTTATTGCTTGATTAATAAAAATCTTAGCAAACATCTGCATAATAAAACACATATCAAATAAAACAGCGCTTGATCCGATAAAATTGCAGTGGTTTCATAAAATACAGAAGTATAAAACTTGCATATAGTACGGAAGATAAAATATTAATATGTGTATCATGTTAGGCACACAATGTCTGCTGGGAGACTGTCCTCCTTGAAGTTCGCCTCAGTTCAAATGTCTGTGTAATTAGGTATAAAATCCTTGCCAGGTTAGGGGTAAGTCTAAAATTGGTCATTTCCAGTGAGCAGATACCAGATGAATTGGCTGCAGCCTAGGGTGCTAGCCAATTTGTTGGGGGGTTGCCAAGTTTAATTTTGATTTTACTATGTTCATAAAACGAACAAAGCTACAGGCTAACCGGACGTCACCCCCCCTTGAAGCAGGCCTTCACCGCCTGTCTGCATGATCGTATCTGATTTTCGTTCAGGCGTGGCTTTAGAAGCTGTCTTCGTTCCAGATCTAAACTCTTACAGGCGCACAGTAGATGTAAGACGTCCTCTTTGGGGTTGTCGCATAATCTGCAGTTGGTGGTTGGATGTGTGCATTTCCACAGCGGTAAGTGCGGTTTTACCGGTAGAATCCCCAGCCTCATTGCCAAAAGGCTTTCCTTCATACTTCTCGAGAAGCTTGTACCTAAATATGGCTGAGGAGCGCATCTCAAGTAGCTCTGAATCACGAACCAGCTGTGTGCCCTCCTATTTATGTCTGTTTTATCTTCTTCGAGGGAAATAATCTTCACCGATTTGTTCACCAAGGCTTTAAAACTGTTGTAAGGAAGACCGGATTTCCACAGATCCTGTAAAGCGAGCAGCCTTATTCCTGAATGAAGATAAACCATAGCAGGGCAGTCATTTTTCCTTGTCATCTCTTTCCACAAGTATGAGTTTAAAGAACCAGACTTCGCACTCTTTATTTTGTACCAGCATTTGGCATAAACGCCCTTCCTTGCTATTTGCTGCTTTTGTAGGCCAAGCTCCAGCCTTATTTGTGCTGGAGAGGTGTATTGTGGGAGATTGAATATTATTCTAGCAGCTTTGGAGACCACCTTATCCAGAGTTATTTTGTCCTTCGTTCTCATTGATTCGCTGCCATACGTAATTGTAGGTAGAAGCTTTGCCCGGAGTACTTCCAGTAGAGGGATAAGGTTGGGGCCAGTTATTTTGTGCTTGATGTTTTTTAGCATAACAGCCAGAATGGTCCCTCTTCCTTGGATGGCCACTTTTTGTTTGTGGTACGTACCCATGCTGTCAAAAATAATTCCCAAATATTTGTAACTTTTAACCGTCTCCAGCTGTCTACCCCCAGCCGCCATCTGAATTGATTCTTGGTGCTTCGCTGGTTGAAAACCATTACTTTGGACTTCTCATGGTTTATGCTTAATCCGTTCTTTTTGGCAAAGTCGCTCGTGACGTTTATCAAATGCTGTAGGCCAACTGGGGTTCGGCTGATCAGTATCAGGTCGTCAGCATATATAAGTTTGAAAGTGTCAGGCCACCCAAGTTCGGGGCGTTGTGATGGCAATTATCCAGTTCATTTGAGGGGTCTGACACAAAAAGGTTAAACAGGGTTGGAGCAAGGACACAACCCTGTTTTAGCCCCTTAGTGGTTGGAATCCTCCTCGAAAGACTGTCGCCGGTCCCCAGCTTAATTTGGACCCATGTCTTGGAGTGGAGTACGATTAGCTGTTTCAGAAGGGTTGGGGATATTTTCCACCCGGCTAGCTTAGCCCTCAATTTCCCTCTGTTAACGCTATCAAAAGCAGCTTTGTAGTCAATAAAACAGACAAATAGTGGTTTATTAATTGCTTTCGTGGCGTCAATTAAAAGTGAGAGAGCAAGAATGTTTGTAGTTGTCCCCTGGTTTTTCTGAAAACCTGTTTGGTTGATTGGGATTAGGTCGTTTTCCCCAGCCCACTCGATTAGTTCAGCCAGTAGTAGGCCGGCGTAATATTTGGCCTCAATGTCGATTAGTGCTATGAGTCTATAGTTCTTTGGTTCATTCTTGCTACCTTTCTTGTGGATTGGTGAGATGATCGATCCTTTCCAAGAATCTGGGATTCTTCCGGCTTCCAAAATATTGTTAAAGACTGGTAGTAATGCTCCAGCCCAATAGGTTGAGTCCTGCTTGTATACAATTGGGGGGAGCCCGTTAGGGCCAGGCGCTCCTTCATTTCGGCTTTTGAAATTCTATCCACAATCGTTTTAAATGAAAAGAAGGGTATAGACTCTGGACCGTGATGCTTTAGGGATTGCCACTCGCTCTGACGTACCACTATGTCTTGTGTGTTTTCACCAGCTTCCGTGTTAAAATGACTCTGTAGGTATTTTACCCAGGCATCCTCCGTTATATGTGAGTTAATTCCTGGTGCCGTTGGATTCTCTATACTCTTGACTGTCTGCCAAAACCTTGTGCTGCTCTTTGATTTTGCATTGTGTAGCAGTTTTGCCCATGTTGTTTCTGCAGTTTCTTTTTTCGCTAGCCAGATGATTTAATTTTTTCGGGCCCTGAGCTTCCTTAATTCCAGCTGTGTTTTATCGACGGAGCAATTTTGACAGAGGTTACGCATTGCTCTGTTTATTTCGCCCCTTATTTGTCTTAACTCGGCATAATGGATTCCCGATAAATTAATTCTTTGTTCGTTTGCTGGCCTGCTCAGTGGTTCCTGTTGGATTTTTTGCTCGGTTTTTGTCAAGTTCGCTTTAGGGTTAGATGGGCCAAAGCTTTCAGTAAAGCTTTCCCAGGCTGTTAGGATGTTGTCATATAGTAGTTTGTTATCCTCCCACCGTTTTTTTGACTCTGCCAAGAGTTTTACTGGGTCACGTGCGTTACATTTTATTCTCCTGTGGCAAAATGTGGCGTTTGTACATGAGTCAGCAATTGGGTAAGTGAGCGCTGTTCCTTGCATGGCAAGTGTGAACTCTTGGGGTTGGAGATAATTGGAGAGTAACAATATTTACTGATAGACAGTATGGCTTCGAGGTTGTCCATGATTCTGGCCAATTGTGTTCTCAACGTGGTTTTTTGACCTCATCAGGCTCACCAATTCGAAATGAAGAATATGTAAAAGAACTATTGGTGGCACTACAGTTGCCCAAAGAAATTGGGGTTGTGAAATGTTCAGCACACAGATATGGCAGTGATTATATCACAGTCGGAAATAAATACGCTGACAAAGTTGCGCATTTCTGTGCGCTAAATTCAGTTTCAATAAATAAAAAGGTTCAGAATTCTGATGAAAAAGACTGCAATCTGATGTTCTCATCTGTTGAAACATGGGACGAGATTAGACAGCTTCAAGAGGAAGCAAGTACAGAAGAAAAGGAAATTTGGATCAAGGCAGGATGTTCACGTAGGGAAGAAGATGAAGTGTGGATTTATCCTGATGGAAGACCAATAATGCCAGATAGTCTGTTGTCCCAAATAGTGAGGTTTTATCATGGTCCTACACATATAGGTAGAGATGTTATGATTAGGATGTTTAAAGAATCCTGGTTTAATCCTAAATTCAGGGTCATTGCAGAAAGTCTTTGCCAGAGGTGTGTGACTTGTCAGCAGCAAAATGCATGGAGGAAAATAGTTGTTAGTTGGGGACGAACTGGAAAAGCAGCAGGTCCTTTTACTTGATTACAAGCTGTTTTCATAGAGTTACCAAGATGTAATGGACTAAAATATGTCCTTGTGATTGTCTGTTTTCACGGGGGTGGAAGCCTGCCCAACAAGTCATAATGATAGTCTAACAGTTGCTAAATTACTTCTTAGAGAGATCATCCCAAGATTTGGATTTCCAGTCTCTTTAGAATCTGATAGGGGCACGCATTTTAACAATTAAATAATTTGGATGATTTGTTCAGCATTACAAATTGAACAGAAATTGCATTGTGCCTATCGACCAGAAGCATCAGGAGTGGTTGAGCAGGTCAATAGAACAATAAAACAAGACTTGCAAAAGTATGTGCGTCCACTGTGCTGAAATGGCCAGATGCATTACCATTAGTACTGATGAGTGTGAGAAGTATTCCAGATAGAAAAACTGGTTTGTCTCCGCACCACATCATCATGGGCAGAGCCATGAGACAGACAGTAGTTCCAATGAATCGACTAATGAATATAACTGATGATTTGGTACTTGATTATGGCAAAGGATTGGCTGATGTGGTGCGTTCTGTGTCTCATCAGGTTGGAGAAGTTGCAACCACAACACAGCAAGAACAGGCACACAACCTAAATCCAGGAGAGTGGGTTTTTGTCAAGAAGCATGTGAGAAAGTCGTGTTTGGAACCCCGATGGCATGGGCCATATCAAGTGATACTGGTGACGACGACAGCAGTAAAGTGTGGTGGCTTGCCTAACTGGATACATGCCAGTCACACACGAAGAGTCCCAAGTCCACTTGAAGATAAAGAATCAGTTGGAGGTGATAAAAAAAAAAGAATAAAAAGAACATGAACAGACTGAGAATCAAGTAAAGTGGGCATCAGCTACTGGGTCTCGTGAGACTGCTAATGTCAATACAGTGAAGAAATTGATTCCAGAATGAAAAAGTGAAGAAGAGAAAAAAGAATCAATTAAAAGAAATATTGAGACAAGTCCTGAACAAAGCGAAACTGAAGAAGTTCAAAAAAAGAAAGCGAGAAAGGGAGATGTATGGCCAAGAGGAGTGAAAAGACTGAAATACACTTTGAATGAGAGTGTTCCAAATACAATTGTTGAAATATCTGAAGAAAGTGATTCGGAAGAAGATACAGTCCGAAGAACAAAAAGAGCAAGAGTAACAAACAAGAAATACACAGCACCTGAATGGACGTATTTGGTTGCTGAAATAGTTAATCAAGAAGACAACGGTGGAAAAGAAATTGAACCAAATCACAGAAGTTGCTATTAGCCACCCTAAATGAACTGTGTTTAAAAAATAAATTTGGTGCAGAAGTTTGAAATCTTTTCTGGAAATACAGAAAAGAAACTGAACTTAAAAGTGAAAATGTGAACTGTGTTAAGAAGGCTCAAACAGAAAAAGAGGGGATTAAAGAAGGTCTGAAGAAGAAGGTCTTTGAAGAGTTTCAGAGAGAAAGAAGCTGTGGAGACCTGAGGCCTGAAAGTGCTTGGATACACATATGGAGACCTGAGACCTGAAAGTGCTTGGATACACATACATTTTTAGCAAGTTTAATTTTTTAATTTTTTTAAAAAGTTTTTTTAGTTTTAGTTTTTTCTTAGTTTAAAATGGCTAGGATTCAGGAGACTGGTAATCAGAATCAGGGATCAATTCGGCATAAGTGTATTAATGTTTGTTGTCTATGTGTTTTACTAATAATGATTGTTTGGTTAATATTAATAGTTGTTGTGCCTTATTTTATGTTTCATACTAAGAGTAATACTACTAGTGATTTAGCGAATATAGAAACAAATGTGGGAGATACTGTTAAAGAAGACCCACACACTAACATTAAGAGATTAAATGGGAATGACTTACATCAAGATAATTCTATTAATGATTTCTCGTTAAATGTTTTCACAAAGCTTCTCTATGAATTTGTGAATACTATAGATGCTAGAGATTATGTGTACATGCAATTCCCGACTTCTGTGTCAGAAGGGGTGACTTATCACCATCTTCCTTTAACATATGGAATTGCGTGTAGTGTACTAACAAGTTTGTTCTATGAAAAAGGCCAGTTGCAGTACTGCTATTCCAATCTAGATTTAGTATTTTCTGAACTTCCTATTCGAAAGTATGTGAATGTAGTAAGTAGTGCAAAGAATGCGGAGTACATGGGGTAATTTTTTCACCCTACTAAGGCAATAGATATTGTATATGCTCATAGAAATAACCTAACTTGTAGTTTACGGAGTGAAGAAATTGAATTCATTAATGTTGTAGAAGATAGAAGAGGACATTTTCAAAGGAAAGCTGCTGAAGGAAAGAGTCATATTCCACCTTGGGCTCATAGAGAGGGAGATTATAAGAAAGGCGAGACATATGCTGCAATGACCCTGTATTGGCATCATAAAGGGAAGCTTTGCTTACTAAGACAAAAGACAAATTATAATAATTATTTCATTGGTTCTAGTGAATGTGATCATCCCTCCTGATTACAGGAGGTTGGGGTTTAAAGGGTGGTACGGATCCTGTTTTCCCTGGAATTTATTATGTGTGCGGTAAAAATGCCTATTATAGGTTACCAGCGCGTTGGTATGGGTGTTATGTGGCAATTGTCTTTCCAAAAGTCTACCATGTAGATAAAAATCATGGAACCAATGAGAGAAGTAAGAATGGATTAATACGTAATAAAAGGGGAATTAGTGCTGCTGAAATTGTGGGTGATATTTTTGGAGCATTGATACCTTCAGTTGGAGTAATTTTGAATTCACACAAAATTTGAAAATTAGCCACGGTGGTTGATCGGTTATCAACAGATACTGCTGGTGGATTTTTGATGATAGACACTGAAATGGTAGCTATGAGATCTATGGTTTTGCAAAATAGACTTGCTCTTGATGTATTATTGGCAAAAGAGGGCGGAGTCTGTAGCATGTTCAAAATTCAACAGTGCTGTACATATATCCCTGACAAAAGTAAGAATCTAGAAGGATATATTACTAATATTAAACATTTAAAAGAAGATTTAACTGAACTGAAGGTTGATGGTGCTTTGGAGAAACTTGGTAAGGGTTTCTGTCCTATAGGGGACTGGTTTTTATCTTTTGGTAACAGCTTGTTAGGGAGAATACTAATACCAATTATTGCTACTGGAATACTAATATTGTTCCTAATATATAAATGCTGCAAGTGTAAGGGGAAAACACCAGAAACAAAACAGAGAGCAGAGAAGAGAAAGAGAGAAGAAATAGAAATGGAAGACAGAAAGAGAAACTATTATGAGGTAATGAAAGATATAGATGGGGTTAGGTTGAAACAGATGAGAACGACAACAATGTTCTGATACAATCAGATTGTAATCAGATTTTTGTATTTTTATGGCTTTAGTAGCCATCAAAGGGGTATTGATGGAGCAGGGTTTTCCGTAAATAAACCTGCTCGGATTAAACCTCCCATTGTGTGAAAATCATTAACAAGTTCTGAAATTAACTCGAAAAAGTGTTTGCTAATATAGTTTAGAGAAAGAAAATAAGAAAGATGTGGGAAAATGACAATGGGTTTAATTAGGCCCTAAATGATTCCTATATGAAAAGTCGATAAAGGAAAGTCCAAAATAATATTTTTCATGAGCAAATGTGAAAGGAAAACACGTGTTGCTTTTGACGTTTAACTGAGCAATATTAATTACATAGAATATTAGTTTAAAAATGAATTGCGTTTATTATTTGACTAATGAAGATTGAAATGAATTGTGAAATGGAGCTTTTATTTTGAGCAAATAAAATAAACTGAATTTGTCTATTTCTCCTAGAGAAAAATGCACGCTTTGCAAAGAAAGTCTTCAAGCTGAGTTTAGGGTTAATTTTGCTTTAAGATGTAGAAATGCAGGGAGATGTGTTTTATTCTTCATAGACGACTATTGTGTTCTTTCTTGTCAAATGGCAGCTACGTTTTTCAAGTGTCAGTGGAATTTCCTAATGCCTGAAGCAAAGTATTAGTTTGTGGATAACCGTGCTAGAAGTGTTTCAACCTTTGTTCGGATGTACGCCTGAGGAGGAAGAAGAAGAATTTGATTTCCTCTTTTGAAGGATAATGATGACAGCATGAAACAAAACAATGAACTTTTGAGAGAGAAGAGCGACGGAAGTGGTGTGACTTGACACCCTATGCTTCTTGGCCAATAAGAGAGAGACTTTTCCTCATTTTGAAACAAGAATAGGGCCGGACTCTTTAATTCTAGGCTATAACTATTAGTGATAGAATCCATGTTTTAGGCTGGAGAGGAAAACGTGGTGAGGGTGACCGAGAGGCGTTCGTGTGAGCTGTTTTTAAGAGATCTTTTAGCTGATGCGGTCTGTGAGCTGACACCTTATCGTTGCTCCTCATACCTTGTGAGGATTGCCCCAGCTTACCCTTCCAGCCGGAAGGTTAGCTTTTCTGCTAAATAGCACGCTGTGCTATAGTTTTCGTAGGTTTGTATGAGATTCTGTATTTGCATTGATTTTATTATAACGCACTTTTGTCCTTACTCTATCCACTCAGCTCATGCTCCTTAAATGAGATGTTATTGTGAATTACTGACTTGTGTTCTCTTATGTGATGATTCCAATTCGATACTGTATCTTTGTTTGATCATTTCGTCTACTTTACAAAAAAGAAAAATAGATAAAAGCAAAGTAACAGAGAAACTGAGTCTGTCATTATTTAATATTGTAAATAATGAGATATATATAGATGTATATAGTGTGGTTTGTTAAAATATTTCCTTCACTCTAGGTCTTCATGAGGTGAATATTCATCTAGATCTTTTGCCAAATCCCGGTCAACTCTCCGATCTGTCGGAAGACCTGATGTTGATATGGGCCAAAAATTCAGTCTTATGTAGTAGAGATTTATAGACTGATTCAGCGAGTGGTGTAAAATTACACACTCTGCCTTAGTTAGCCAAAACCCCTTTTTCCACTGTGTCACGCGCTATCACGTTGATGGAACCCACTTATACTGCAATGCTGTTGTGTAAATATCTTCATTCTTGCCTTCATAGAGGGATACACCTGTGACTTGGGTCCTGCATTAGCACTGTAAAGAAGAGGAGACCCGCATTGTCAAAGCCAAACATTGTACATAATGATGGAAACAGTTACACCCAGTCACTGGACATCCAGTTGACCTTGAGAAGCAGCCAAGTACTGAGCTGGCAATGTCTTAAACAATCACACTCAGCTGGCACAAGTAGCACACCCTGTAGGTTTCCTTGGTAACACCTGCCAAATACTCCTACAGGGCTTCGAGAACTCGCAGCTATGTATTACAGAATGGTAACGGGCACCTCTGAGACTTCTGACACCAGCACAACTGGTTGATACAATGCCCACTTCTCCATAAGGGGTAGTTCCTAATGTTGTCCATTAAGTTATTCGTAGCATTAGTTAATCTTTCCTTCACAGAGATTAGTCCTTTACCAGTCCTTGAAACCTCTGTGTTCAGGTGCCACCCATTGTAGCCACAGGTAAGAGGTACCACTTAATTGGTCGAGTACTTTGTTTTCAGGTTTTCCAGTTTTAGTATTTGTTACTATCCAAATCTGAAACTTATTCAGCACTACTTCTCCTTTGGTATATCTTCTCTGAAGACCTAACTTTTCCCAATAGAGTTATACAGTTTTGCTTATTAAACTATGTAGCGCAGAAACGATAATGTGTGGAAATTTGGTTTCAACGAATATTTGTCATTTGTGCATCACCAAGTAAATTGTCTTCTTTTGTTTTAATCCTATTCAATTTTTTTGTTTTCATCACACTTCAGAATTAGGAAAAAAGTGTTTCACTTTGTCCTTACCAACTGTTTATTAATTTTGAAATACCTGTACACTTCATTTATAGGTATTTCCATTTTGTTGTGGTTTAGAAGAAAACAACATTCTACAGGCTTTCCTTTGTTATGTTATTTTATTTATGTTATGTCAATTTGTAAGATGCAGCTTATCACCACTGAGCGTATCCAGGTGCTGGGGCAGGAATGTAGGCCGGGCGGAGCTCCTAGTTGAACAGCCAGTTCTTCAGTTTCTTGCGGAAGTTGAGTAGCGATGGAGCTGTCCTTATGTGTTGAGGAAGTTCATTTCATGTCTTGGCAGTGACAAAAGAGAAGGAGCACCCTCCTGACTTGGTTCTATGGATGCACGGGACCTGTGCAAGGTTGAGCGTAGCTGTCTGGATGGATAGTAGAGTTGAAGCTGGTCATTGAGGTAAGCTGGTCCGGCGTTGTGGAGGGTTTTGTAGGTGTGGATGAGCAGTTTGAATAGGGAATGTTGCTGGATGGGTAGCCTGTGTAGTTCAGTAAGGTCGGGAGTGATGTGAGCGCTCCTGGGGATGTCTAGGATGAGGCTGGTGGCGATGTTTTGGTTGGTCTGTGTGAGCTGGTTGGAGATGCCGACGTAGAGCATGTTGCCATAGTGAAGTCTGCTGGTTATGAGGGCCTGGGTGACCGTACATCTCGTTTGCATAGGGAGCCATTTGAAAATCTTGCAAAGCATTCTGAGAATGAGACAGCAGGATTTGGTCACAGTGTTAACCTGTTTATTTATCGTGAGTTTGTCACCTAGGGTGATACTGAGGATTCTGGCATGGGCCGTGTGAGTGGGCGTGGGTCCTAGTTCGGATGGCCACTAGGAGGAATTCCATGGGCAGCTTTTGTTTCCAAAGATCAGGATCTCCGTTTTGTCTGTGTTGAGTTTTAGGCAGTTCTCCCTCATCCAGTTGGCCACATTGAGCATGAAGGAGGTGAGGTTAATCCTGGAGGTGGTGTTCCTGTCAGTGAGGGAGAGGATGAGCTGTGTGTCATCAGCGTAGGAGACAATGTTGATGCTGTGGGCTCTTACGATGAGGGCAAGTGGTGCCATGTACACAATGAAAAGGGTTGGGCTGAGGGAGGATCTCTGGGGCACTCCGCAGAAGAGCTTCTTGTGTTGGGAGGTGCATGGGAGGGGGAGTCTGACTCATTGGGTTCTGTTGGCAAGGAAGGAGGCGATCCTTCTCAAGGCGGGCTCTTGAATTCATGAGTCACAGAGTCTAGGGATGAGGGTGCCATGAGATACGGTGTTGAAGGCCACCTGGAAGTCGAGGAGGATGAGAGAAGCGGGTTCAACTCTGTCCAGGATGGACCAGATGTCATTTGGAGGGCAGTTTCCATGTTATGGTTGCTGCAGAACCCTAAGTGAGTGATATCGAGGAGGTGGTGCTGTTTTAAATGAGAGGAAAGTTGCAGGTTGATCTCTTTTTCCAAGACCTTGGATGGGAACGGTAGAAGCAAGATGGGTCTGTAGTTGCTGAGTTCTTTTTGGGTCTGCCAAGGGTTTCTTCGGGAGAGCTGTGACGTCTGCGTGTTTTCATCTGTCCAGGAAAGTCCAGCTAAGGATGTAGAAGTTGATGATGGTGGTGAGATGGGTGCTGACCAGTGTTCTTCCAAGGTTGTAAATATGGTGAGGGCAAGGGTCTGTGGACGACCCTGAGGAGATGGTCTTCATAATTTTAACTGTGTCTTCTGTGGTGAGGGGGCTCCAGCTCGTTAGATTATGGGCGATCTTTGTGGTGGTGGGTGGTTGCATGATGTTGTCTTCTGCAGTGGGTTTGGGTGTGAAGTTAGTGTCGATCATGAGTATTTTCATACCTTTCTTAACAGTAAGATTGTCATATACTTCACTTTAAAAACCTTCATACTTTGCAGTAAGAGATAATTCACTTTACAAAATCTTCACATTTTGCAGTAAGAGAAAGAAAAGTAAATACCAGTTTCCATGTTAGAAGAATAAGCTGGAATTTGTCAGAACACTAGAGTGACATTTGAACTCTGTCTTTGAATGCACAGCAAATATGGCAAGATAAAAACAAAATGTAAAGCCTTCTTTAATGCTCCTTCACCTTTGGAGCTCCAGCATGGTTTTTTTGAGCGTGCTGCAACACTCCCAGCACCCCTACTTCCAGCGCCTATGGATGATTTTCTTTTTGAATCCGAATATATGTGGGTTCAACTTCTTACTGTTCAATTGAGTTGAAAAGAAGGGTGGACAAAATATTTATAACAGGTTGAAGTTTGGCTCATTCTTGATTATTGGTTTCACATAGTTTGCAGAGTTTCATAATTGTTCTCCATGTATACCTAAGCGTAATATTCTTCTCAAGAATTCTGGTTGGTCCCTTGTTTAATACTTTTATATCCGTTTTCACATAATAGTAGATGTACAAGTAATTCTGCAAAATAAGGTGATACCATTCAAAGTTTTCACATATACACGTAACATATGACTATGAGCGCCACAAAAGTTGTATTGCATCAGCAAATAGTCTCGTAATTACAGTATTATCCACACATAATTATCAGTAATTCCCATGCACAGATATGCTTACAGCGGAATCAACAACTCTCAGCAGTCAAAGCAGGTTTCCCAAGGAGATCATCAGGGTCCCTTAACATAGACCTCGCTATGGGTCTAAGATGCCCCAGCTTGTAGAGACTGGCAGCCCATTGGTTAGGAATGTTCTGAAAGTGCTCCTAATGTATTTGGGCCTATTTTTACTGGGTAGTTTAGAAGATTATGTGTAGTGCGTAAGTCAACCATTTTTGGAATTGTCTGGGTTGGACCATGCAATTACATTTCTATGTTTAACAAGTAAAAAGAAAATGGCTTTAATTCTATGCGCACAATTTCTCATATATATTGTAAAATTCTGTATATTTTTTTCTATAAGAGCAGGGCAATAAGAGAGAAGTTTTTGCTGTGGTGGCCTTTTATTTTACTCACCGTATCAAAAATGGCTTTCCGGTAATCAGCTATATTAGAGCAGTTCCATGCCAAATGTATAAAATCTGCTTTTGGGTAAGAGGACTAGCGGTATGTAGAATTAATATTTGGATCAATTGTATCGAGTCTTTCTGTGTGTAAATAAAAGCACTTCCGGAATCATTTTATAACTGTAATTTCTAGAAGTAACCTTAGTAGATATGCCTACTTATCAGGAGTACCGAGACACCTGTGCTGGGAACAGGCTAGCCTTTTTATGAGAGTGCATACCTTCCTTAGCTTTTCTCTCACTCAGCGTTTCCTGGGAGGGAGGGGAGGTAAGTCAAATACTCTCTTACTCAATGGTTGTAGATGTTTTGGTTTTAAATAGGAAAGACAACTGGCACAGAACTTCATGACCTTCATTTATTATTTTTGTATTTTTTTTTTTTTAGAATTACAATTTATTAGAATTACAATGTCAATAGACTTTTATTTCTCCTGATTGTATGTTTTGTATTGAGTTCTCCCCCCTTTTCAAGATGCCCATTTGCAACTTTTAGGAAGCCGCTGATTTCATTGCATGACATTGACTTAAACTTTCCAGCCTCCCCGAAGGAGATTTTAATTTGCCTCTGACAAACCCCAATATTTTTGAGGGCAAAAAAAATCCTCACACAAGTACAGGTACCTCTACAGTCCTGGAAAGTAGTGGTTTGAATGTCAGTTAACGTCCCACGAAATTTCAGAAACATGGGGAAATGGTCAGCCACATATGAAATCTTCACATGAATTTCCCTGACTTGTTTTTTTGTTCTTTCTACAGAATTGCAGACGGGATAAAATATGTCGCATACTTGAGGTTCATCCAACAAAAGTAATAGTCACATTTTATAGTATACTAACTCATTATTATTGTAGTTAACATAACGTGTAGTTGTAAAGCGCACGCATCACCCGAGGGTATCAAGGCGCTGAATAACAGATGTTTGTTGTTACCCAACTCAATGGTACTCATTTTATCGACCTCAGATGGATTAAAAGCCATGAGGTCACACACAGTGGATGCATTAGTCCACTAAACCACCAGACCCGGCAGTCAGGCCGCAGGGCAATAAAATATCTTGAAATAATTACTGAGTATTGTACCAGCATATATATTGTGCGAAAGTACTCCGCAATATTTCACGGAAATATCCAAAGCAGTTTTGTCTATTTATAGGTCTCCTCCCTCATCAGAGTAAAATCTACCTAGCACTAGTGAAGGTTAACACTGCAGTTTTAGAGACACGTTTGAACAAATATATCTTATAATATTTGACTCTCAATTTAATGCTGCCCTCTGAATCCTTTCTAGCTGCGTTTGACACAGATCACCATTCTCGGGTGATTTTCGATTGCCCATATTTGGCGAATATTGTTTAATTTTGCCGGTGTTCGAGGTGAACTAAAAAAACAAATTTTCTAGTGGTGATGAAAAGTAACTTCACCTACGTACGTAAATATTTGGGTATAATACCTATGCATCACTAATGGAAATGTGTTTAACCATCTACCACATTGAAGCATTTGTTTTTGTAAAGTATTGAGTTTTACTACACAGTTCCACAATATTCAGAGTAAATTTATGATCTTTTTAAAATAAAACAGACAGACAATAATGGTCATCCTTTTTGTGTATTAATATTTTCATATCGTCAACAGATGAATTACGGAAGTTGAGCTGGTCTGGAATTCCCAAGCAAGTTCGTCCAATAACGTGGAAGATTTTGTCGGTAAGTTAACTTTGGTGAGTTACAACAAAGGCATCTTCTCTGTTACCGGTGGTCGCTGTGCTCGCATTATCCTTCTCCTCTGCTGTGTGAAAAGGGCTTAGGAACCAGCAGGGCATGCCACTCCCGTCTTGGTTCAACGTCAAGCTTGATGTGACAGTGTTGACAGGAGCAAAATAATCCATAATTCATGGCATCCTTTTCACTTTGTACAAAGTTTAGTTTTGAAAGCACAGTACTGTGTTTAATGCCCTCATATTGCATATTTCTGTACAATGCTGTCCATAAATTCCCCTGGAATTAGCGCTTGTCTAACGAGCTTGAAGAGGGGAAAGCAGCTAAGAAGAGGGGACCTGTTTCATCGAGATTCAGATCACATTTTGAACTTTCATCATAGAACACTTATTGTTTCTGCCTGTTTTGTTATTATTCCGGATTTTTATTGGTGACTTCCAAGTTCCACTCAGTGTTGCAGACATAGATGTGTGCGCCAGAAGACATGAAATAGTGTCTACACTGGTACTGGGGGAGATCTTTCATCTGCAGCTTATTGCACTAGGAGTATTACCATCTGCTGATCTGTAAAGATTTGTGAAGGGGGGAACTGTGCAGCGGCCTACCATCGTCACCATGAAGAATCAGTGGCGGCTGGTGACATTTGAAAGTGGTGAGGCGTTGAGGATGAGTGGCCAGTAGCAAGCGAGCCTGACAGTCTTAAGAGGGGTTCTCTCCCACAAAAGGTTTGAAAAAAGAGTCGGCAAATGGGGCATTTTCAGGCACATTTGAGAAAGCAAGAAGGTTAATAAAGTAATTTTGAAAGTGTAGCTATGACATCATTAAAGAGATTCCATATGATAATTACGCAGCTGTTTATTCAGTATAACCATAGAACTTCATAACAGACTTTGAGACAAAGCTGATCACCTCACATTTGCCCAGACAGTGTTAGCAAACAAGGCCTCTTTTTCTATCATTTAAAAGTTTCTGTCAGGCGACTTTCTGCGCCTGTGAAAAGCGCAGATAATTGATTTCTCGATTCCTCCTGCTTGCCCCAGTGCTGTGTGTGTGCGCTAACTAACTTTGTCTTTAAGGCAGCCATTACAGCCCCTCTTCATCGCTTAGTAACAATCCGTGAAAGGTACTGCAAGTTTAACCTGGCGATTGTGAATTATCAATTTACCCAAACATGCACACAGGTCTGTTAATCCATAAAGATGAATTAGGTCGACAGAGTACTGTGTAATAAACAACAAATATGACTTGTCCCATTGAACATTGGCTCTATAATGGCTGGCGGATGCCACGTACTAGCATCGGATAAAGACGACAAAAACATCACTTAGTGGCCCAGGTAATCTGCCTGTCACAATGCAAATAAGACGTGGCAATGCAAAAATGAATGCGCACATACTAATGTAATGTCACATCACGTGGTATGTTTTTACAATAGCGCGCAACCAGGCAAAAACCACAAATGGAGATAGTTATGGGTTAGGGAGGCTTACACTAAGTATATACAGGCAAGCAAGGCATCTAGTGACAAAAATTGAAGATAACCTCGTACAGTGAATGAGAGATGCACCCCTAGCTGGCTCCAGCAGTGTCCCGGGGTGCCCACCCCCGGGACATTGCAGTTTGCTATGGCAGGGCGGGACCACGGCACCCGCCCTGCCATAGCAAACACTGACATTTGAGATGTCATCAGTGATGTTACTGACCATGTCATGAGTGATGTAATATGTGACGTCATCAGTAGTGCATTGCGGGGTCGCGAGCTATAGTTAGCTCAGCTAACTATAACGCCCGAATTTCTCTGTTTTTGTACGAGTGAAATGTCAGCCTAACTATAACGTCCCTGAAACCAGTGTTTTTTTCAGTGAATTTCAAAGGTTTTTTAAATGCTAATTACTAACTATAACGTCCCTGAAACCTCTGGTTTTTTCAGTGAAAATATATATATATATAATATTCCAAATGAATTTAGAATGGTAAGGAGGATACCATAAGTAGAAAGAAACATATATGCAAGAGACACCCGTGTATTAAAGAGAAGCAAGCATAAAATCCACAAACAAGATTCTCCAGTGATAAGATACATCAAACAGAGCAGTCAGTAGGTTAAAACTGACAAATTGCTTTAGGAAGACAAGATTAAAAAAAAGATGAGTGTTGGAAGCCTAAAGAAAAAAGACAGCACATCTTACTTTCACCCATCCCTGGCGGCAACATCTCTAGATGCTGAGAATAAATATCTAGATATAGAAAAAACAAAGACCTATCTGCAATCACAAAAAAAGAGATGACATTTAATCAATTTCAAACTATCAATCTGTACTTTAAACAGTAATATACTCAACCATATAACAGTAATTCAACATATATTGCAAAAAGAGGACAAACAATCAAACTTGGAAAAACAGCAGATGAATTTATGCGTTAAAACTAAATCTATAACTAAACATTCTCAGACAAAGGCCAAAAAAAGTTTAATAGGAATATTTTTAGATGTGTTTTTTCATTGTGTAAATGTATTCTTTCAGCAGCTTTGCTGGGTCATCATGTGTAATAGTCTTGTTTTTATATGCAACTTTGAAGAAGAAAGGATGCACAAGTCTTCAGCTAGCTTTAAAGGATAGCAAAGAAGGTTTGGAGTTCGAAAACATTTTCCTTCTGACTGCAGTATTTTTATCAACACCTTGTGTTGGATCTTGTCCCTTTTGCAGGGTTATCCCCAGACTTTTTACTTCCTACCTCCTATTTTTTCTGACCTGGTTTTGTTGGCTTTAGGACTCTGGGCACTTTACCACTGCTGATCAGTGCTAAAGTGCATATGCTCTCTGTGTAAATTGTAATTCTGATTGGTTCTCCATGATTGGCAATCATTGATTTACTAGTAAAGTGCCTGTAAATCAAATGCTACTAGTGGGCCTGCAGCACTAATTGTGCCACCCACACAAGTAGCCTTTCAATTGTGTCTTAGACCTGCCACTACAGTGTCTGTGCACACAGTTTTTAAACTGCCATGTCAATATGGCAAGTGCGACCCATACCTTCCATTTTCTTACGTGTGAGGCACCCTTATGGTAGGCCCATAAGCAGGGTGCAGTGTATGTGAAAGATTAGACATGTACTGGTGTGTTTTACATGTCCTGATAGTGAATTATTGTGTATTTCGTTTTTCACAATTGCAAGGACTGGCTTTCCCATAGACTATCATTGGAGCTGCCTTTTAACATTTTACAAGTGTAAGTTTCAATTGGGAACAGCTAGAGAGTTGGAGTTTTGGCTCTCTGAACAGACCTTTTTAGTAAAGATGGTTTTTAAATTGTGTGTTTGAAAATGGCACTTAGAAAGTAGGCATTTTCTTGTTTAGCCATCCTGTGTGCCTCAGCCTGCTTGTGGATTCACCATCTGGTTTTAGACAGACAGGGGCTGTTTGTGCATTCACTCCAAACACTCACACAAAGGGAGCTGAGGTGTGCCCTGCATATGCTGATGAGCCATCCTAGGTTAGAGTGTGGGGACATCATTTGCCCCAACATACGCAAATTTACTCATGGGCCTCTGGGAAGCAGAGGAAGTGTGGAAGAAATCTAAGAAGGAGAAGATGGAACAGATAATACGGTGGGTCCGATTTATTGACGACCTCTTCCTAATGTGGGAAGGTGAGAGGGCTGATTTGGAAAAATTCCTGAAATCACTAAATCAGAATGCATTCAATCTTCAATTTACTTATGATATACAAGATCAGGAGATTAACTATCTGGTCACCACAGTATATATCAACACAAACAACAAAATCTGCAGTAAAATGTACAGAAAGCCTACCAGCACATACAGTATTTTGCATGCCAACAGTGGACACCCTCTGCCTTTAAAATGGAGTGTCCCGTACGGGGAGTTTCTAAGAGTCAGACGATGTTGCTCGGAGGAGGAAGATTTTAAACATCAAGCAAGGGAAATGTACACAAGATTCTTAGGCAGAGGATACCCGGATGCGATTCTGAATGACGCCCTGAGGAGAGCTGGCGAAAAGAAAAGAGAAACACTGTTAACACCAAATGTAGAGTGCAATCAAACCAGACTGAAAAGTGACCAAGAAGTGAGATTTATAACTAAATTCAATACATCAAGTACCAAAGTTAGAAATATACTCAGGGACAACTGGAAGATCCTACTCATGGATGAAGATCAAAAAGGAGTACTGTCACAGAAACCAAACATCACGTACAGTAAGTCACCCTCATTGGGGGATATTTTAACCAGCTCTTATATGAGACCAGTGGATGCCCTAGCCAATATAACAACATGGATACCGACTACTGCACAGGGTTTTCTCAAATGTAAAAAATGTAAAGCCTTCAGGTATGGAAAGAACAATAGTGAATATAAAACCATTTATGGCTCAAACAACAAAATTAAGGAGAAAATTACTTGTGAAACACAATCGGTAGTATATGTTTTGGAATGTCAATGTGGAATACAATAAGTAGGCAGTACCATCAATAAACTTAAACTACGTATATTGCAACATCTAAGAGCAGTCACGAATAAAGAATACCAATATGCCATGGCAAAGCATATATGGGAAAAACATGATGGCAATCCTGAGAACATGACATACTATGGCATCAAACATATACAGAAAAAACCGAGAGGAGGAAACACAGAACTGGAACTACGATGTGAGGAGTCAAGGATGATCCTCCTACTGGGTACAGAGGCTCCCAATGGGCTCAATGCCGATGCTGAATTATACATCCACATCTAGATAGAAACTTTGGGAACCCACGGCACCACCAACAGCCGACAGAAAAAGGACTTACTCAATGGATAATTCCCACATCAATATGATTTGGAATCAAGTGATAATGTGATAATGAACATTAAAAGTAGACTGCCCTCTGGATTTTTAAATCCAAAAATGTGATGGAGCTTTAGATGTAACTGTGTGAGGGATTACTAATATGGGGTCATGGTTAATGTTAATGGGATTTATAAAGCGCACGAATACCCGGGGGTGTCTTGGCGCTGAGAACACAGTACGCCCGACCGGCGTCTAATTCTGGAATAACCAGGTTTTTAGCCCTTTCCTAAAGATGGTGAGGGAGCTAGCACTTCTGAGCTCGATTGGGAGCGTATTCCAGAGTTCAGAGGTGCCGTAGAGAAAGCTGCGACCGCCCCAGTGAGATGATCGAATTCTAGGTACTGTCAGGAGACTGGCCCCTGTGGAACGAAGTTGTCTGGCAGGTTCATACCAGACAAATAGATTTTGGAGAAAGGAAGGTCCTGTGTGGTTCAGTGCTTTGTATGCCAGACACAGGGCCTTAAATCTGTTACGTTGTGATACAGGGAGCCAGTGCAGGCCACGAATCTCTTTGGATACGGATTTGTGCCTAGGAATGTTAACCAGCAGCCGAGCCCCTGTGTTTTGAACAGTCTGAAGCTTTTTTAAACATTGCTTCTGTATGTTCAAATAAAGCCCATTACAATAGTCCAGTTTTGACTGGATTAGCGATGTTACCACTGTCTTCCTAGTGTCCGCGGGGATGTAAGGAAAGATCTTCCTTATTTTCTTAATAAGAAAATGGGAGGCGGAGACGATGGCGTTTGTCTGATGTGAGAGTGCTAGTTTGTTGTCGAACCATACTCCCAAATTTTTAGCCTTGTGCGCTGGTTTTGGAGATTCGCCCATCTCTGCCGGCCACCACAGGTTGCCCCAGTTGGGTTGCATGTTGCCAAAAATTAAGACCTCGGTTTTTTCAGAATTGAGTTTGAGACAATGTGTACTCATCCATCTATTTATTGAACTCATGCAATTCTGAAATTGTTGAGCAGGGGAGGCTTGATTTCTATAGGCAGCCACCACTATCTGGGTGTCGTCGGCATAGGACGTCAGACTAAACCCAAAGTCCCGGATCAGAGGAGCAAGTTCGGAGATATAGACATTGAAAAGAGAAGGGCTTAAGGAGGAGCCCTGTGGCACTCTGCACGGGAGGGTATACGGCTCTGAATGATACCCATCTACCGATACTGTTAGTCTCCTGTCCTTGAGAAAGGAGGACAGCAGGGCTAATGCCATTCCCCTGACCCCC
Source organism: Calotriton arnoldi (assembly GCA_963921515.1). Taxonomy (NCBI): domain Eukaryota; kingdom Metazoa; phylum Chordata; class Amphibia; order Caudata; family Salamandridae; genus Calotriton; species Calotriton arnoldi. Next base: position 2,769,339 of record CAWUFW010000536.1, on the reverse strand, counting down.
AAGCTCTCCAGCCACTGCTGCAGGAGAGAGTGATCCATGGTATCGAAAGCGGCTGATAGATCGAGGAGTACCAGGGCGGCTGTACCTCCTCTATCCATCACCGCTCTTATCTCCTCAGTGGCTTTGATGAGTGCTGTTTCCGTACTATGCTCGTGACGGAAGCCAAATTGGGAGTGATCGAGCAGATTGTTTTCACAAATAAATTGGGATAACTGAGTATTCATGATTTTTTTCGATTATTTTGGCTGGCAGTGGCAGCCGGGCTATAGGACGATAGTTGTTCGGGTTAGATCCATCCAGATTGGGTTTTTTTTAGCAGTGGAAGGATGGAGGAATCTTTCCATCTGGAAGGAAAATTGCCAGAGTTAAACATAGAATTGAAGATTTCTGTGAGTCCAGGACTCACCACTTCCGCTATTTCTTTGAGAAATGCCGGCGGGCATGGGTCAGAAGGAGACCCCGACTTTGCTTCTCTTATATATTTTTCCACTGCCTCTGATGACGTTGTGGAGAAACAGAGGAGGGTGTTATTTTTAGACTCAGGGCTTACTGTTCGAGTGATGGGAAGGTGGGCTGATGTATCCTCAAAGACCTTAAAAATGTCCAGGACTTTGGCTTTAAAGGCTGCTGCAATATCGTCACAAAACTTTTGGTTGCCCTTAATCCCTGTGTTCTAGGGTACGGCTAGCTTATTTACTACCGCGAATAATTCTTTAGAGGAGTTTTTTGCTTTCTCAATCTGTTTAGTGAAAAAGTCCTTTTTCTCTGATATCAGTAGGTTTTTATATTGTGTTAGGGCGGTTCTATATGCCTCTCTTTCGGCTGTGTGGTAGTTCGTTCTCCAACACCTTTCTAGTCGACGGCACTTTTGCTTTTCCTTCCATAGTGCGTCAGAGAACCAGGGGGCAGAAGGGATACTCCTATTCCCTGAGGTTTTTTTTTGTAGGCACCGAGGCCTTAACTGCGTCGTTAAGCCAGTCGGTGTATTCGATGACAGCTAACTCTGGGTGAACATTTAGTAGTGGTCGCGAGTCCTCCAAATGTGTTTGGAGGATTTACAAACTTCTCACCAATTGGTCTCAGGATGTCATCAATTGACATGGAAGAGTGGATATGCTTTTATGATGTGAAGGATTACAAAGGAGTGGTACTATGGAACATGATAAAAATAGGGACATTTTTCCGAAGAGATTGTTATCTTGCAAGTAGCATTTTTCAGTTTTTTAGGGCATGTTGTCACTTTCAATTGGATTACAGACTATTGTTGTCATTTATAAGATCTATAGCGCCTTGCACTTTATAAAGTTGCAGGTTACAACTTGTGATGTTCACAGCACCATGCACTTTAGGGAAAACATGGGGATGTCTCTAAGGGCGATTAGATTATGTAGGACCTAACACAAAAATGTGACTTGCTTTATCCAGAAATGTGGATAAGAGTGATTTTAAGCATGATAAGATGGTCCTATTACCTGTTTACAGCACGATGGCACTTTAAAATCAAGGTACTGTTAAATAGAGCAATGGCACTTTCAATATCATAGGGACTGTATACGAATATAATAGCACTTTATAGAATGAACTATAAAGTTAACTTGGATGTATTTGATTGAATTTTACCTGCTTTTATCTGTCTTATCCATTTATTATGTATTGGAAGTAATAACCGACAAGGAGATGGAAGGATGGAAGGATATTGCCCTCTGACATGTAGAAACAAACCTAAATAGATAACAATTTTTCTGGTCCTAATACATGATCTGGTTCTATTTTCACTCTCCTGTACTACTACTCTTTTACACACCTTTTTACACACTTTTTTACTCTCCTGGATATTTTACTCTCCTGGTTACTTCAATTTTACATATAGATACCTCTATCCTTTTTATGTCTTTTTCCACATTTGCACGTCTGCACACCTCCTCATCTCCAACCTTGACTTAGATTAAGAATAGAAGAATATATTTTCCTCTTTTACAAAGTATGAAATTCAAAAATTTCACTCTTCTCTCCCCTTTCCTTCCCCCTGTTTTTCTTGGGAAAGATCATAAAAATGATTTTTTTCAGGAGGTTATTATTTTTTGAATGTTATATGACCCACTGGACTAGGTGATAAGCTGAATTGTGGATATACGGGTACTTTACCGTGATTGGACAGCAACCACAACTTAAGCTAACACAAATGACATGTTATGGGTACTTGAACCATAATTGGAAAACCAGTGTCAACATAACAAATGACATGTCATGACTAAATACCATTGTAATGTAAAAATGGAAAATTGGAATAAGGACATGTGGGTACATCTTATAGAAATATAAAATTATTACCTCCTGTGTGTAGTGCAACAAATGTGAAAAATAAAAAAATGAAAAAGAATGTAAAAAAATATGAAAAAATTGTGTATGTATCTCTTTAAATTGTGGAGAAATTTTGGGAGGGAATTTTCCCTTCAAATGTCTTGTCTATACTCATACACTCTATGACCCTGTCGAAGGCTCAGGCCAAAACGAGTAGGTCTTTATTTGCACTGTCGGTGGCATGATATAAATAAAATAAAAGGACATATTCTGATCCTGCAAGGACCTGGCTGTGCTGTTTACTTTCGAGCCCAGGGAGTGGGGGGCTGCTCTGGTGAAGAAAATTCTGCGCATATATATATATATATTATTGTAGACCTTTTCACAAGGAAGACGACGCCATGTGCGATTTCAACACTTATTTATTGGTCAAACAGCCATCGGACGCGTTTCGACTGATCCCAGCCTTGCTCACCAATGGCGAGGCAACATTTCCGGCAGTCTTTTAACTGTCTTCATTTACAAAGTGATACTACAAGTGAAAACGACATAAACAACAGACCTGTAGTTTTTTACAATTGTTGAGACTTAATTCCTCAATGTAATTCACAACCAACATATTAATATTCCAATACTCATGATGACAATTCATACCAATCATGTTTTGGCATATTACTGTATAAAATGTGAACCTAATCATAATAAACAGCTGTAAACAACAATGTTTACTGACAGTGAATCGTGCGTTATTTAGCCCCTGTGAGCTATCGCCATTAAATCATATATCGCGCCTAGCTGTTGACATAATTATTGGGTATTCTGCCCCTGTGGGCATACAACCAATCACAATTGTGGATTCTATCATGAGTAACTACTAATTCTCCCGCAGTGGGCTTTCCAACGGGTTGTGACATTTCAGGTATTCGTTGTACAAAACATTGTCTTAAAGTGCATGTAACAGTGAATTTAAAAACTCAAATTTAAAACCTTATATATTTAATTGCTACTGATTACCGCAGGGAAGAGGAATTCCGCTAGCTTCACAAATTTAGAGGTGCGTATGCAGGTCCTCTCCAATATTAAGACCATTTGGACTTTTTGTATCTAACTCAATTATATAACGCGATTCAAGCTTTCTCAGCGTTTTCTCATGATTGGCACCCCTTACATTTGTTGCCACCGCATTGATCACAAAATACGTAAGACCTCTCGCATCTTTATTATGTTGTTCATTAAAATGTCGCGCTACCGGGTAGCTCTTGTCCCCATTTTTTATAGCACGAATGTGTTGTAAAATGCGCTTGTGTACCTCCAGCGTGGTGCTGCCCACGTACCTTAATCCACATGGACATTGCAAAACATAGACTGCAGGTCTGTTTTGCCTGAGTGCTTGCCTCTGATTTTCCTAGTTCTTGGATTCAAACCTGTTGTGTATGCTTCTGTGTTCTTGCCATATAGGCACGCTTTACATCTGGAACACTTCAGGAAACCTGGTTTCCTGGCTAGCCATGATGCACCACTAGGTGCTTTGGTATCTTTCAGCATATTACTGACCTGACTTTGTTTCATAGAAGATGCCCTTCTGAATGTTATTGCGGGATTGCATGGTGCTGCTTTGCCTAACACGGGATCATTGCATATTAGGTACCAGTATTTGTTCATTATTCCCCTTATGGTGGCTTCTTGTGTGTTGTAGGTAGTAACTAGTCTGAAGTGGGTCAATTCTTTCTGCTTAAGATTGTCTTTCTTACTACTCCTTTCTTTAAACAAGACTTGTTCTCTAGTTTGTTTTTCTACCTTAACTAATGCAGTGTTAACCCATTCTTCTGAGTAGCCCCTTTTCCGAACTAGATCTCAGGATTTGGGTTTCTTTTTTGGACTCTGCACTCTCACTGCAGTTCCTTTTCACCCTTAAACCCTCCCCATAGAGGATACTCCTTATAAGATTTTTGGGATGGGAACTGGTCGCATGTAGAAGCGTGTTCCCCACTGTAGGCTTCCTATACAGCTTAGTCTCCAGTTTTCCATTGGCCACATACACTATTAAATCAAGAAAATTGACACTATGTGTACTTATTGTGCTTGTAAAATGCAGATTCAAATCATTCACTTCTATCTGCATTAAAAATTGTTCTGCCTCCATTTTCGGGCCTCTCCAGATTACAAAAAGGTCATCCATATACCTATACCATTGCACAACATTCTTGTCCCACACTTCCTGGTATTGCGATTGGACCACCTGCTCCTCCCACCTGCCCATATGCAAATTTGCGTAGCTGGGGGCGAAGCAGGTGCCCATCGCTGTACCACATCTTTGACGAAACAACTCATTGTTGAACAGAAAAAAATTACTGTTGAGACAAGTTTCCACCATTTTAAGTAACATTAGTGTGTGGTGCCACAGTTTCAGCGGTCTAGCTCCTAAGAAGTGTTTGACTGCGTTTAGACCATCAGAATGATTAATACTTGTATATAGTGTAGATACATCGATTGATATTAACAAAAATTATTTTCCTCCCAGGGGAAATCATAAATTCTTTTAAAAATCCCCTGTATCCTGGATGTAGGACGGCAAAGACCTGACAAAGTTATTTAAGAATGAATCGACATATTTTGAAGTGTACTCGTAAGCACTGCCAATCGCAGATATAATGGGGCATCCGGGAGGATTTTCTGGATTTTTGTGAACCTTAGGTATTAAATACATAACTGGAATCCACGGTTCATCCACTTTTAGATATTAGTATTCCTCATGGCTGATTAAACCTTGCATTTGCCACCCCTGCAACTCAATATTATATTGTGTATGTGTTTCAATCATGACCTCCTTTGTTGTTCGTATATAGCAAACTGTTATTTAATTGTGAGTATGCCTCTTTTAAGTATTTCTCTCTCGACCATAACACTACATTGCCCCCTTTGTCGGAGTTTATCACAATGCAATTGCCGTCACTGGATAGTTTATTCACCAACGCATTTTATTCTTTGCCACCTCCCCGGGGCTTTTTAAAAAAGAATAGCGTGGGGGGGCTCCTGCCCCTCCCATGCTGCCCCCGGGACCGCCAACTCCCCGGGGCTTCAATTATTATAAAGAAGTGTGGGGGGGCTCCTTCCCCTCCCCACACTGTCCCGGGGACCACCACCTCCCGGGGGCAAACTTAAATTAAGGGCGGGGGTCCGTTGCGGACCCCCGGCCTCGGGGACTCCCATCTCCCCGGGGCTTTAAACATGCAGTGAGGGGGGCCACGCAGCCCCTCTCGTGGAGCCCTATATGGTCCTGGGGACCGCCACCCCCCAGGGCTGGCTCCAGCAATGTCCCGGGGTGCCCACCCCCGGAACATTGCATTTTGCACGGCACTCGCCCTGCCATAGCAAACACTGACATTTGAGATGTCATCAGTGATGTTACTGACCATGTCATGAGTGATGTAATATGTGACGTCATCAGTAGTGCATTGCGGGGGCGCAAGTTATAGTTAGTTCAGCTAACTATAACGCCTGAATTTCTCTGGGTTTGTACGAGTGAAATGTCAGCCTAACTATAACGTCCCTGAAACCAGTGGTTTTTTCAGTGAATTTCTAAGCTTTTTTAAATGCTAATTACTAACTATAATGTCCCTAAAACCTCTGGTTTTTTCAGTGAAAAAAAAAAAAATATATATATATACATATACATATATATATATATATATATCAAAACCACGCTGTATTCTTTTAAAAAAAACAGCTGCTGAGGACAACAAATTGCTTTTCAAAAGCGGTATTTTATTCCGTGATCAGACCAGGAGCTGGTCTGATCACGGAATAAAATACCGCTTTTGAAAAGCAATTTGTTGTCCTCAGCAGCTGTTTTTTAAAAGAATACAGCGTGGTTTTGGTGTTTAGAGGCTTGCCCCCTCGCTGAGGACCGCCATTGTAAGTGGAAGGAGAAAGGCAACGGCAGTGCGGCTGCACTGCTTAGCGGTTTGATATATATATATTCACTGAAAAAACCATAGGTTATAGGGACAGTTATAGTTACTTGGACATTGCACTCGTACAAAACCCGTGAAATTCCCCGTTATAGTTAGTTCAGCTAACTATAACTCGCGCCCTCAATGCACTGCTGATGACGTCACATATTACATCACTCATGACATGGTCAGTGACATCACTGATGACATCACTGATGACATCTCAAATGACATCACTGATGACATCATCCATGTGATAATTTCATGCATCTTCTCACACCCTAATATAACTTTTGATACACCCACTCTAAATTACAGACTGCCATTCTCAAAACCATAGACACTCCAATACCAATAACTACATACCAACTCACTGATTCTTAGGTCTACACACACATCCACTCACTCACCCGTACAGTCACTCATACTTACAGTCACTCAGTACAGGACTATCATATGCACTCATACACCTATATAAACACTGACACACCGCCACTCATCCATAGAGGTACTCACACACCTAGTCAGTCATGCAAAAAATTAATCACACACCCATTTACTCACCTATAGAGTTATACACACACCAGCTCAATAACTCATACAAATACTAGCACATTCTTACGCTCTTATACAATAACTGATACAAGCACACACGCATCCATACAGCCACTCTCACAATCACACACTCTCACGTATAGCCTTTCTTTCTTGTTCCTCGGTTCTACCGAGGAACAAGATGGCTGCCAACACTTCCTGGTTTGGAGTGTTGACAGCCAATTAGCAGACAGCTCGTGATCGGGAGGGTGCGCGGATCCTCCGTGCCCATAGATATATGTACTTTTACTTTTGATTTTCTCAGCAACTACTGAACGGATTTACACCATTTAACAAAAAGGGTTCTCACTGAACCAAGAACTACCTCTTTGCCAAATTTGGTGTAATTCCGTTCAGCAGTTCGGGCTGTAGCCATGTCTAAAGATTCCTATGGAAAAATGAATGGGGAAAACGCGTTTTGGGACCCCCCTTTTTTCTCGGCCACCGCTTAACGAATCACCCCGAGACTTTCAGGGTAGGAGCGGACCGGAGCGCCCCACAAAGTTTGAAAATTTTGCGAAGATACGTCAACCGGCAAGAGAGTTATTTTAAATAGAATGTCACGGATTTCCTATGGAAAATAGGTCCTAACTATAACTATCTACTGGCGACCGCCAGTAGAATATATATATATATATTATTCCAAATGCATTTAGAATGGTAGGGAGGATACCATAAGTAGAAAGATACATATATGCAGAAGAAACCCGTGTATTAAAGAGAAGGAAGCATAAAATCCACAAACAAGATTCTCCAGTAGATAATATATATATATATATATATATATATATATATATATATATATATATATATATATATATATATATATATATATATATATATATATATATATTATTCCAAATGCATTTAGAATGGTAGGGAGGATACCATAAGTAGAAAGATACATATATGCAGAAGAAACCCGTGTATTAAAGAGAAGGAAGCATAAAATCCACAAACAAGATTCTCCAGTGATAAGATATATCAAACAGAGCAGTCAGTAGGTTACAACTGACAAATTGCTTTAAGAAGACAAGATAAAAAAAGATGAGAGTGATGGAAGCCTAAAGAAAAAAGACAGCACATCTTACTTTCACCCATCCCTGGCGGCAACATCTCTAGAGGCTGAGAATAAATATCTAGATATAGAAAAAAAAAAGACCTATCTGCAATCACAAAAAAAGAGATGACATTAAATCAAATTCAAACTATCAATCTGTACTTTAAACAATAATATACTCAAACGTATAACAGTAATTCAACATGTATTGCAAAAAGAGGACAAACAATCAAACTTGGAAAAACAGCAGATGAATTTATGCGTTAAAACTATAACTAAACATTCTCAGACAAAGACCAAAAAAAGTTTAATAGGAATATTTTTAGATGTGTTTTTTCATTGTGTAAATGTATTCTTTCAGCTGCTTTGCTGGGTCATCACGTGCAATAGTCTTGTTTTCATAACACGACTTTAAAGAAGAAAGGATGCACAAGTCCACAGCTAGCTTTAAAGGATAGCAAAGAAAGTTTGGAGTTCGAAAACATTTTCCTTCTGACTGCAGTATTTTTAGCAACACCTTGTGTTGGATCTTGTCCTTTTTGCAGGGTTATCCCCAGACTTTTTGCTTCCTACCTCCTATTTTTTCTGACCTGGTGATCAGTGCTAAAGTGCATATGCTCTCTGTGTAAATTGTAATTCTGATTGGTTCTCCATGATTGGCAATAATTGATTTACTGGTAAGTCCCTAGTAAAGTGCACTGTGTGTGCCCTGGGCCTGTAAATCAAATGCTACTAGTGGGCCTGCAGCACTGATTGTGCCACCCACACAAGTAGCCTTTCAAATGTGTCTTAGACCTGCCACTGCAGTGTCTGCGCACACAGTTTTTAAACTGCCATGTCAATATGGCAAGTGCAACCCTAACCTTCCCTTTTCTTAAATGTGAGGCACCCTTATAGTAGGCCCATGGGCAGGGTGCAGTGTATGTGAAAGATTAGACATGTACTGGTGTGTTTTACATGTCCTGATAGTGAATTATTGTGTATTTCGTTTTTCACAATTGCAAGGACTGGCTTTCCCATAGACTATCATTGGAGCTGCCTTTTAACATTTTACAAGTGTAAGTTTCAATTGGGAACAGCTAGAGAGTTGGAGTTTTGGCTCTCTGAACAGACCTTTTTTAGTAAAGATGGTGTTTAAATTGTGTGTTTGAAAATGGCACTTAGAAAGTAGGCATTTTCTTGTTTAACCATCCTGTGTGCCTCAGCCTGCTTGTGGATTCACCATCTGGTTTTAGACAGACAGGGGCTGTTTGTGCATTCACTCCAAACACTCACACAAAGGGAGCTTAGGTGTGCCCTGCATATGCTGATGAGCCATCCTAGGTTAGAGTGTGGGAGGAGTTGTCACTAACACCTAAATAGGCTGGAGCTGCCTTGCACAAAGCTGTCTCCACCCCCGTAGTGTGGCTGGACCAGGAAGGACAAAACTGGTTTTACTGAGCAAGAGAGATTTGCTGAACAAAGACTTCAAAGGGAAAAAGGCATAAGTATTATACCTAAAACCCCAGAACTTTAGATTATTTCTGGACTAAGTGGTCCTGCCAAGAAGAAGAGCTGCCAGGATGGGTACTGCCCCTTTGCCGTGTTTTGCTTTGTTGGGTTGGCCTGCAGTTGCGGCTTGTGTCTGTGGGCAGGGGGAAGAAATGAACTTTTGCCTTGCTATAGTATCCTGCTTAAGAAGATTCTCCAAGGGCTAGATGTAGAGCTTGCCTCCTGTTAAGAAGTCTTAGGGACACAAAGACTTCACCTGCAGCATCCTTGAACTCCACCTCTGGGAGTTCTGACCTGCCTTGGGCACCAAATCCAGTTCTGGGCCCTTGGAAGTTGTTCCTACTGCAAGGAACTACCAAGAACTGAAAGAAACCTCAAAATCGATGCTTCGCCCTTCTTGCGGCAGAAATTTCTGACACAGTACCACCGTGTGGGAGAAACTCCTGATGCACCGCCCCATGCGGCGAAGAAACTGACGCAGCTCCTGTCAGTGGCCTGAAAACTACTGCACGATGAGTTCGATGCACCGGTATCCGAAGTCTGAGACCCCCCCCACTGACTCCAATGCAGGCCCTGCTATGCAGCTACAAGAAATAATGCATAGTGGGACCACAGCTGAAGAAATCGATGCAGTGTCTGTTTGCCGCCGCCCCATCGACTCCAGCGCATCCTGGATTTCCACGCCTTGTGCCTGTGCGTGACGCATCTCCAACGCAGCACCCGCAAACCAGAACCATCTTGGAATCAACGCATCACTTCCCCCTACAGTCCAGATTCGACGCATCACTTCTGCGTGCAGCAGAACTGTTGCATCGCCTCCCTAAAGACTCAGGATTTGACACTTAAATGTGTTTTCGGACTCTTCCCACCTCTGTGGCTCTTTTGCCTTGTGGAATTCGACGCATTTGAGGTACTTTGTGTAAAAATCATGCATTCATAGATTTCTATGGACAAAATTGCTTGAAACCTTTTAAAAGTCATATTTTAAGTTGTGTATGTTGGAGTTTTGTAATTTTGGTCCTGTTTGGTTTCAATAAAGATACTTTATTTTTCTAAACTGGTGTGGTGCCCATTTGTAGTGTTTTCACTGTGTTACTTTGTGTGATATGTACAAATACTTTACACATTTCCTCTGAGATAAGCCTGTCTGCTTGCACCAAGGGGTTGAGCATGGTTTATCTAGGTGTGTAATTCCCTTATCCTGACCAGAAGGAAGGGTTCCTACTTGGACAGGGTGCAACTAAACATCCCCATTTCTAACACCGTGTATAAAAAATAGTTTGTAACCGGACCATATCAACATGTTTTAGTCTTTGACAACTGTTGGACTTGGCCCTTTTTGCAGGGTCATCCCTGAACTTTTTGCCTTCCTCCTAGCCTTTTTTCTGACATGGTGTTGGTGGTTTTAGGACTCTGGGCACTTTAGCACTGCTGTTCAGTGTAAAGTGTGTGTGCTCTCTGTGGTAAATATGGTAAAGATTGGTCTACACCTGTTTGGCATATTTAATTTACCTGTCAGTCCCTTGTAAAGTGGTATCTCATATACCCGGGGCTGGTAAATTAAATGCAACTGGTGGGCTTGCAGCGCTGATTGCGCCACCCACCAAAGTAGCCTTTCAAACCTGTCTCAGGCCTCTGCCATTGCAGGGCCTGTGTGCGCAGTGTTACTGCCGCTGTGATGTGGCACCTAAAGTGTGTGCCATGTCAGTCACCCCCCTTTTACTGCATGTCAGTCACCCCTACGGTAGGCCCTAGCTAGCCCTATGGGCAGGGTGCATTGTAGGTAGAAGGTAGGACGTATACCTTAAGTGTGTGACATGTCCTGGTAGTGACAAACCATCATTTTGGTTTCTCACTGCTGTGAGGCTGCACACCCATAGGAATGCATTGGGGATTCCCTGATCAGTGTTTCAGTGGTAATTCCTGATATGAGAGGGGCAGCGTGGTCAAGTTTGGTATGTTTGGAATAGTAATAATAAATGCTACGCAATGGTGTGCGCAGATTTATTATCACTATTTTAGAAATGCCACTTTTAGAAGTGGGCATTTCTGTGTGCTATGTGTCTGCCTGCCTGATGTGGATTGCATATCTGGATTTGGACAGGCAGGGGCTGGTGAGGTGTGTGTGGCTCCATGAGGGGCAGGGTGAGTCAGCGCTAGGCTGAATAGGACAACTGCATTTGGAGTAGTGGGTGGAGTAGTCCCCTGACCCTGAATAGGTCTGTGCCTGCCTATGTGAATGCTGGCTCCGCCCCCCTGTGGTGTGTCTGATGATAGAGCCCCAACCTGACAAATGGGAAGAGGAGCCCTGTAAACAAAGTGCTCCACACTCCCCAGAAGCAGTTAGGACTGGTTCCCCCAAGCCCTGTGCCAGGGCAGACAAAGGAATTTGGGATATAAGTATTGGGGCTGTGACCCCATGTGTTGTGCTGCTCCTGCGCTTCTTGTGACGTGGGGCTTGCTGCTACTGGGCCCCAGGAGGAACTGCCTCCCTGCTGGAGGGCCCTGTGTGCTGGCCTGCCTGGGCCCAGCTATGCCCCTTGGACTTTAAGGACTCTTAGCGCCTCGCGCCTTTTATTGCTGAAGAGAAGAGGAGAGCGTGGGCTCTGCAACGCTGAGCTGCAACTTACTTCAAGGGAATCCCGACGTGGGGATTCCCCCACCTGGATGCGAGAGAAGCGGGAGCCCACCCCGCATTGCTGCTCATCTGGCGGGAGCCCACCCCGCATTGGAGTTTATTTTATTGGCGGGAGCCCATCCCGCATTGCCTGTGAGGCGGGAGCCTACCCCGCGTTAGTGCCTGTGAGACGGGAGCCCACCCGGCACTGAGGAGCCGCTGTGAAAAGGAGCTGCCGCGATCGAGCGGCGACCCGGAAGCCAGGCAGGCTGCCTGGTTGTGGGCAGGGCCTGCTGCCTCTCGGCCATCCGGAGCCTTGCGGGCTCCACGTTAAAGTCCCGGGTCCCAGGAGGGGCCCCGGGTGAGGTCAGGAGAAGCCCTGGTGGAGAGGGGACGGTCGAGGCACATTGCCGGTACCTGTCCCCTGCCAAAAGGAGTCCACGAAGGAGCCCCAGTGAGTGGGGGCTCCCTAAAGCCTTGCAGTTGCCGCCAGGGGCACGAGAGGAGTCCCGGTATAGGGGGCTCAGAGCGGGAGCTGTTGAGGCACCTTGCCAGTGCCTGAAGACCGGAGGAGGCCGAAAACAGCCCCATAGAGCCCCGGTGAGTGGGGGCTGAGAGTGAGCTGTTGGGGGGTTGGTCGAGGCACATTGTCGGTGCCTGGAGCAGTGTTGGTGCTCCCGAGGCACGTGTAGTGCCAGTTATTTATCCCAGCTGCGCCGTAGTTGCGGGCAGCTGCAACGTTTGGGCAATTTGATATTTAGAAGTCCCGGAGAGGGGCTGCCCCCAGAACCCAGTGGTGCCCGGGCTAATTTGGCACAGCTGACCCGCCGGTTGAGGGCAGCCGTAACACGGGGCATTTTGTGTTCACGAGGAGAAGGGAGGTGAGACACACTCCCCCGCCCCCAGCGCATTACGCACCATGGCTTTGCTGCTTTTGCAGCCATAGGGCTAATTGAGAAGCCCTATCTTCGCGCCCTGACATTCTGGACAGAGGGCATTTTGAGCCCAGTAAAAGGCCAAACACTCACACAAAGGGAGCTTAGGTGTGCCCTGCATATGCTGGTTGGCTAGGGCATGCGCCTAAGCCAGGCAGAAACCACCACTCTAGTCAGGGCAAGGGAGTTGCACGCTGAAGATAACCCCTGCTCACCCCCTTGGTAGCTTGGCACGAGCAGTCAGGCTTATCCCAGAGGCAATGTGTAAAGCGTTTGCGCAACACACTCACACAGCAGCGACACACTAGGCACACCACAAGAGAAACTCCACACAAGGTTATATATACACAAAATTGCCTTTGTATTACTCATAAACACATTAGATCATAATCACAAATATACACTGTGCCAACTGGCACTAGGTAGTACTTTACAGGGGACTTAGATACACTTACAGGGCCAATCGGGCCTCTGTTATCACCCTCACCACTCACAGGTAGTGAAAACAACCAGTAACTACTGGTACTAGTACACTTATCATGAACACCTTAGGCACTCATTACCACCATAGCATAAACCATTATGCAGACATCATAGTATTACTTAGCATATGATGCAAGATACAATCAGCCAAAAGGTAGTACATTATAAGCGGTACACATCATAGGAATATCCTTCCGATATCACCCTTACCACACAGGGTGCGATATCCTTGCCCACCTTCCTGGTATGCTTCTGCGCCACCTGTCCTCCTACCACCAGAAATGCGGTAATCCTAAGTGGTTCCTCCCCACTTGGGGATTGCTAACACTACTCCTCTTCCTCAGTGAGGCGTGGGGGGCCCCATCGAGGTTCACCCCAAGATGCCCACAAAAACACCACAATGCCCCCGGACAGCAGGTAAGCCTGCAGTTACCCGCAACCATGCAGTGCAGCTGCTATAGGGCCAGAAATGCGTCAGATTCAGGTGGGGAATCGGGGCCTCTGTTGAGGGTCCACCTCGTCCCCCAGCGATCCTTTGCAGTGCCCCCGGTAGGTTCACACTCAAGGGGAAGACACCCGCACTGGCCACCAACGGCGGGAGCCCTCCTTACTACCAAAGTCTTGGGCGGCCTCACCTTCAAGTCGGTGGGAGGACTCCAGGAGCGGCGTGACAACTTGCGGTGCCGTCGTTGGTCCCGGCTCACCTCTGTGCCGTGGAAAGGTTGGCAGGCCACGAGAAGACCTCCGTCGGGCCTCGCCGGGCCGCTGCAGCGAGAGGGACGCGACGCTCTCGGCTTCCCTCTGCGGTTAGGCCCCACCTACATCCAGGCTTGGCCACGAGACCGTCATTCCTGCCTGGCTTCCGGCTCCTCTACCTCGAGGGCTGGTTGCCAGGCAACACCTCAATGACGAGCGGCCGCTCCAGGACGGGCCGTTCCTTTCACTCTCAGCCTCCGCGACCAGATGCAGGCAGCACAACACTGGAGGGGGAGCGCCCTCGGGATTGCTCTCCCCTCCAACTTCTCCTCCACTCCTGGGGGAAATGCAGCCCACTGCACGCTGCACAGCCACACGCTTGGGTAAAGTGAAACGCGGGCCAAACCACGGTGCTCACACCGCACCGGTCCGCACCAGAAAGGGGGAGACAAAGTTCTCAGCTCACACTTCCTGTGAAAATGAACCCTCGCCTCGGGCTCCGATCACCAGAGGGAGGTGCCTACAAATGCATGACCCAGCAATCCCTGAAGTTGAGCACACTCAGGGAGTAGGGTGCAGGCAGGCAGGCCAGCACATCAGGGACCCTCAGTGAAGGTGGCAGTCCTTCTGGTAGCCCAGCAGGCCCCAGATCAGCACACCAGGCAGAGTCCAGATGGCGGTTCCTCCTGGCCAGGTGCAGTTCCTGTCCCAAGCAGGTCCCAAGCAGCACACACACAAGGGGTCACAGCCCCAATATTTATATCAGGCTGTATCTTTGTTTTGCCCTGGCACAAGGCTTGGGGATCCAGTCCCAACTGGATCTGGGGGGTTGGGAGCATTTTCTTTACAGTGCTCACACCCTTCTTTGTCAGGTTGGGCTCTGTCCTCAGACACACCACAGGGGGGCAGAGCCAGCATTGAACCAGGCAGGCACAGACCCAGACCCATTCAGGGCCAGGGGCTACTCCTTCCATTACTCTAAATGTAGTTCTGCCTATTCAGCCTAGTGCTGACTCACCCTGCCCCTCTGGAGCCACACACCTCACCAGCCCCTGTCACTCCAGAGCCAGACATGCAATACACATCAGGCAGGCAAAGACACATAGCGCACAGAAACGCCAACTTCTAAAAGTGGCATTTCTAAAATAGTGATCATAAATCTGCGCACACCATTACGCAGCATTTATTATCACTATTCCAAACATACCATACTTGACCACGCTGCTCCTCTCATATCAGGAATTACCACTGAAACACTTATCATGGAATCCCCAATGCATTCCTATGAGAGGGCAGCCTCACAGCAGTGAGAAACCAAAATGGCTGTTTGTCACTACCAGGACATGTCACACACTTATGGTACATGTCCTACCTTTTACCTACAATGCACCCTGCCCATAGGACTAGCTAGGGCCTACCTTAGGGGTGACTGACATGCAGTAAAAGGGGGGTCACAGACGTGGCAACCACTTTGCGTGCCACGTCACAGCGGCAGTAAACTGCACGCACAGGCCCTGCAATGGTAGAGGCCTGGGACAGGTTTGAAAGGCTATTTTGGTGGGTGGCGCAAGCAGCGCTGCAAGCCCACCAGTAGCATTTAATTTACTGGCCCCGGGTATATGAGATACCACTTTACTGGGGACTGATAGGTAAATTAAATACACCAAACAGGTGTAGACCAATCTTACCATGTTTACCACAGAGAGCACATGCACTTTACACTGGACAGCAGTGCTAAAGTGCCCAGAGTCCTAAAACCACCAACACCAGGTCAGAAAAAAGACTAGGAGGAAGGCAAAAAGTTCAGGGATGACCCTGCAAAAAGGGCCAAGCCCAACAGGGTGCATAACTAACCTGCTCCACAAGTGAGTTGGAAGGAACATGCATTTGAGGGAGCTGTGGGCCCAGCTGCCCACTGCCACGTAAGGAGTGTCAGAACCCCTTTCAGAGGGCCATGGGGTAAGTTGGAGCTACTGGGCCCAACCATGGAGGTTGTGGCCTTTTACTTCTGATGTGCTGGGGCATTAGTATGGGTCCTAAGCAACTGGCCCAAGTACCCCCTTAGCACTTGACTCTCAGTGGTAGCATGGGTTGAGCAGTCCAAGTTTTCCGGGGGGTGACAGAGGGATGCAGTAGCAGCTGTTGGTGAGTAGAACTCTCGGCTTTGCAAAGGCAGCAGCTGGTCATTCACAGTGCTTCCTCCGATAACACGGTAAGTTCCTCTGATTCTTTTCACAAGTATGGGGACTATCGCTTGGGTTCCGATACTTTAGTCGGGGCTCGAGCACACAGAGGTCACCACAGCGTACTTTCCTCTCAACATCGGCAAAACCAGGCAATGATCCTTGCTCTTCACAGCGACCTCTTCTGGCTTACGGGGTCGCCTTCTTTACTACACTCATGCACAATGGCCTGATCAGCACAGCAGTAATGCAGTCTTCATGGTGGCCCCCTCTGGCATACGGAGTCACCGAATTTACTATGCACACAGGCAATGGCCCGTTCAGCACAGTAATAATGCAGTTTTCACGGTGGCCCTCTCAGGCATACAAGGTCACTGACTTTACTCTGCACAAGGGCTATGGCCCGAAAGACATGGCAGCAAAGCAATCTTCTTGGCTGCCCTCTCTGGCATACGGGGTCACCGACTTTTCTCCACACATAGGTGATGGCCCGATCAGCACTGTAGGAATGCAATCGTCACAACAGCCCCCTTTGGCACACAGGGCCGGTAAGGCGTTTCTGACTTTACTCTTCACAACAGGCAATTGGTGCAGCAACGGCTAGCTTCATGGTGGCCCACTCTGGCATACGGGGTCACCAACTCGAATCTGCACATGGGCAATGGCCTGATTGGTACAGCAGCTGCTTCATTACACCACTCAATGTGGATCCACGTGCCAGAATCCCCCATTGGAATTCGCTCCCTCCGAGAGCTCTCCTCTTCCTCACAGGGCACATTGGTATTGGCAAGCAGGCAGGCAGACTTCAGTTTTCCTGGGTGATGTCCCCTCACCCACCTAGGAGACTGGCACACCTTAGCCCCCAGTCCTAGTCACAGGTAGAAGTCTTGCAGAGCTTCTCCTCCTTGACGTGTAGGCTGAATGGCTGCTTGGCAGTTGACAAGTTTGGGGGCCCGAGCTCCCCTTCTTATAGTGGGTGTCTGTTTCTTTTTAAAGTACCCACTCCTCTGTTCTGCCTTTCCTCCAGAAAAACAGTCTGTCACAACAGGAGCAACTCCAAATTAGACAGCCCCACAACAGAGGCAATGGGAGTGACTAGAGGTTCACACCTGTATGTCAGCCACAGCAATATGTGTATCAAAATGTTATCCAAGGGCCCCAGTCCCAGTCTTTAGGATTCTCTCATTAGCCCCATCTCCTTTCCAAGATGTGCCCTGGCCCCTTCCCAGTGGCCTTCTTATGAATCAAAAACCACCGTTTGAAGTGCACTGAAGAACCTAGCTCTTCCTCCCTCCAGTGTGTGCCCACCCAGCTTGCAGGAATGAGTTTTCACAAAATTGAACCCAGTGTCTTCCATGTATTGTACCACTCACATACACCCAGCACATGTATGCAACCACACTTGTCCTGCACAGCGGTATATACTAACTTGATGTAGGCCAAGGGTTGTTAAGCGCACAACACCACAACTTTACATGAGTGAGCATGAAGGCCTCACTCCAGTGACACGGGTAAAAAGGCCAGTTCACTCATACTGATCACTACGCATGTGCTGCCACCACCACGCTCATGCCACTCAACTCCTGGTAAAGGCAGTACCATTTCATGAGGGTAGCGCTTTAGGTGTCCCTGCCAGTCCAACAAGACTGTAATCCTTGAGACAGGCCTATGTCATGGCACACACGCATGATCTATATTCATTCATGACAACAAAATCGGCGCCTGGGATCCAGGTTTGTTTGCAGCTGGGGGGCTCCGGGCAGAGGTGCACATCTAACACCATGCGAGGGACTTTTCCATCCCAACAGTTAGGGCATTGTCCGGGAAGTGCCCACCCAGCCCCACTGGACTGGTTGCACTGAGATGGATTGAACATGCTGGGGGTGGGAAAGCTCTGGAGGCTGCTGATGCAGCTGACTTAGTGAATGGACAGCACCACAAAACACTGTCCTTAAACTGCCTTAGTGCATAGAGGGTTGTCATACTTTGCCTACTTCCCATGCTAGCTGACCGTCCACAGGTCACCACAGCGTACACCTGGACTGGGCCACCCTGGATGACATGGTAGGGTGCTAGGGGGGAGTGCCTAAAGGCCCATTACAGTTGCTGGGGTGTGGTCCCTATGACCCCTTTGACTCCAGCGATGGAGTGCAGGAGTCCTTAATAGTGAAAAGGTGAACTGCAGTGACTTAGCAGAGGCTTTCCAGCACACGTGCCTACACCCTTTTCCAATGAGACTTGTCAGAGGCTGAACTAATTAATGCTCAGGCTTGGGACTCCCATCCACCTCCAGCACCCACGACGAGTAGCCTTCCTGACCCTCACATAGGGACTGGGACTGTAGGATTTTGCATCTCCTGGGTCAAGCTCCTCTGCTGTCCGGTGCAGCCAATTGTCCGGTACACCTAGACCAAGTCCACGACTGCTTCAGATACTCCTTCAATGAGGAACAACAGCTGTCGGCGTCTGGTGTGGCAATAGATTAATTGGACTGAAAAATGGCAGTCATAGCAGTATGCAGGGATGCCTTAGAGCTCAAAATATACACTTTAGAGATTGATCACAATCTCAGTTGGGATGACCGTCATAAACATTCGGAGAGGCTTGGCAGGAGTTAGACTACCTTGGATGACTTGAAGCTGACAAAAGACAAACTCCAATCACAGATGAAGGAACTCATAACCCGAGTGCAGAACATTGTACTAACAATGCAGAGAGACCGGACAGCATAGAAACACAGAACCCTGGGGCTAGCTCATTGCATCAACTTGTGGCCATCAGGAAACAGCGCTGGAAGAAGGCACACTGCCTATACCCATGTGCTAAGGGCCCATGGCAGAAGCATGCTCAACGACTGTATAAAACAGGTGGTGGCAGATGAACTGTCCCTCCTCACAGAAGAAGGCACACCTCACTGCAGTGAAAAAGTGGTAACTGACTCAGTGATCTACACAAACTCTGCTTCTGTCCTCTCCCTGGGTAGGGAGAGTGACCTCCCCGTCATCACGCCATGCACAGTGGATGACCTGCTTTGAATGTAGAACCTGGTTGTGTATTACCTGTTGGTGTTTTTAGGGTTATGCTCATGCTGGCTCCATTCCCAACGCTTACCTCATCTAAAGACGGGGTGGTATCCACAGCCACGTGGGCCTTTCTCTTTCATTCGTAGTTTTCCACAAACCCTACAGATATACTTGAGTATTACTTGGTTGTGGCCAATCAGTATCATTCTGACTTTTCTGGCCATCAGTTTGGATGCTGGACCACTGTTTAGCTGTCCTGGGAGCTGGGAGTAGTTACTGTTTGCAATAATTTGCAGGTGTTTCTCACTGGGGTGCTGCTTACACAGCATCTGGCTTTGGGGGGGAGTAGTGGGAGGGGCTTGGAGGGGTGGGTTGGACGCTGACAGGGAGGCGACTAGTGGCATACTTATTTGTCATGGAGAGTTTAGGCCTGTAGTTTAAACTGATCTTCTGGAATGTAAGGGGCCTTAATAACATGTTCAGGTGCTATGAGGTGCTCTCCTATCTTAAGAGGCGCGGCACCCATATTACCTTGCTTTAGGAATCTCACTTGAAGGTGACATACAACCAGCTACTGCTTTCTCTAAACTGGGGTAGGATCCGAACTCCTATACCTACCTGGCTGCTTAAAATGATATTCCTAGAAGGTCAAGTCTAAGGACAGGGCTTAATTGAGGCCATTCAACATTATTTTATGGACAATGAAGGGCCTGCTTCTCCATATTAGTGGAATCAGATTTTTCCCTGGATCCCTAGCATGTTTCACTAGATGTAAAACCGAGGGGGCTGGTTCCATACACGTTATGGTGGTGTCCACACTGAATTTCCTTTTGGGACAATGAGTAACGCCTGGTGAATATTATCACTAATAGAAATATTCTTCCTACCGGCTTTTTGGGGGCTTATTTCCGTCCTAATAGGAAAAAGCTCACTAGGAAATTTATAGATCAATCTTTATGAATTGGAAATCACCTGGGCCTCCCAACGTGACTATAGGACAGAGGAGCATTCAAAGGTTTTCTGTTACATCGAATGGCTAGCCTGGGCTGAGCAAACAGGAGGTGGTGCAGCCTGTGAGCTCCTCGTAGGCACCTTCCGTGAAGCTGTAGTGGAGCATAATGTCCAGCAGAAATAAGGCCACTGAATGTTCCTCCTCCCTCACTTTCCCAGATTAGTGTTAGTGTCACAACTTCACGTCTGGGTTTGACCATGTGGCCCTCTGGGGCACAGCCTCATCTACAGCACATCGGTCTGCAACTAACAGGATACCGGGGTTACTGTTTCGTTGTTTGGTAGTATTTTCTTTAGAATGTTATACTCTGTCTTGGTTTCACATGGCTGTTCCTCCTCACTCTCAGGATGACAGGCCAACAAACATGCAGAAATACCACAGCTACCTAGGAGAACTGTTGTATATCACACACCATGTAGCATATTTACCTTTCAATGCCGGCAGCAGTAAGGACGAGATAGCGCTGATTTTTTTTCCGGGATGATAATGACTGTTATTTGTCCCCATTGCATTAAGGCAGTGTGTTAGACCTGGCAGCCTTGGCGTGGGTTTCCCCTGCATTTTTTGCCTTTGCCTCCTGTATTTTACTGTGTGATGGATTTTGTTTTCCTAGCCAAGATGCTTTGGGCACTTTGCTACTGCTGATCAGTGCCAAAGGGCAAGTGCTCCCTTTGTATATTGTTATTATGGATTGGTGTTTCCATGATTGGTTTATTTGGTTTACTATTACATTTTAAGTAATATTGTTGTAAATGGGGTGACGATTAAAAGGAGAAAGACTAAAATGTGTATATATTTTACCCTTATCCTTCTGCAATTGACACCTTTTAACACTTGTAAGAATCATGAAATTATTAATATGGATAAAGATTTGTTTTGTATACTTTGATGATTCTTGAATCGAACAAAGTTTTTTTGACTGACTGACTGACTATTAAGTCCCTAGTACATTGCACCATGTGTGCCCAGGGCCTGTAAACCAAATGCTGCTAGTGAGCTTGCAGCACTGATTGTGCCACCCACACAAGCAGCTTTGCAACAAGGTCTCAGGCCTGCCATCCCAGTGCCTGTGTGCAGTCTCGTTCTGCCATGTCGAACTGGAAAGTACACCAACTTGCCAAGCCCTAACCTTCCCTTTTCTTACATGCGAGTCGCCCCTAAGGTAGGCCCAAGGTATCCCTGTGGGCAGGGTGCAGTGTACGTGAAAGGTAGGACATGCCCTGATGTGTGTGGCATGTCCTGATAGTGAAATACTGCCAATTTCGTTTTTCACTATTGTAAGGCTATCTGTCCCATAGGATAGAATGGGGAGTTTGCTCATAACATTTATGAGAATTACTGCCCATGGGAACAAGATCGGAAAATAAAGTTTGATATGCCTGAACTCAGAATGTTAAGATGCATCTTTTAGTGAGGGTGATTTTTACATTCTGGGTTTGAAAGTAGGTGTTTTCTTGCCTAACCATCCAATGTGTCTCTGCTAGGTTGTGTATTGACTGTCTGGCTTTGGAGTAACAGGGGCTGGGGATGTGCTTTCTGTTCAGACAGCCACTTGGGGGGGGGGTTTATGTGTGTCCTGCCTTTCCAGGGTGAGTCAGGGCTGGGCTGAATAGACCTGGGCTGCATTCAGAGTAGGGGGAGGAGATTTCTATCACACCTGAATGGGCCTGGCCTGGCCTGCCAAGGACAATGCTGCCCCCATCTCCTGCCAGGAAGCTGCACCAGAGAGGACAGAAATAGTTTTGGCTGGGCAAAGAGCTTCTCTGCCACAGAGAACAAAGGATTTTGTATTATAAAAAGAGGGGCCCAGACCCCAGACTTTTAGATCACTTCTGGGAATCAAGAGGAACCTTTGTCAAGGAGAAGAGCTGGAGAAACTGAGGAGGAATACTGCCCCTGTGCTGTTTGCTGTCTGGGGTTGGCCTGCAGTGGATACTTTCTGCCAAGGAAAGGATAAGGACTTTGCTGTGTGCTCTGTCCCCTGCTTGAGAAAGATCTCCAAGGGCTTGAAATAGAGCTTGCATCCTGTTCTGAAATCTCAGGGACACAAAGACTTCACCACCAGCCCCCCCTGAACTCCTTTGCTGGGAGTTCTGACCTGCTGAGAGGTGCGTGCCAGTGTTCTGGTCCTCTGGAGGTTGTTTTGGGACTGGAAACTGCAAGAACTGTGAAAATCTACGGATCGCCTGTTTGTGACGCATCGCAGCGGTGCGAGAAGAATTTTCTGACGCATCACCGCCGCCGAAGAATCGATGCAGTGCCTGCTCGTGGCTGAGGTGTCTGCCGTGCGATGAATCCTGTGTACCGATCTCTGACGTCCGAGATCACCACACCGATTCTGACGCAGGCCCTGTTGTGGAAGAACCGACACATCGAGGTGGAACGCAGCTGAAATCATCGCAGCGCATCCTGGGTCTTCACACATCGCATCGTACTGGATTGTCAGGCATCGCATCAAAGCGTCAAGTCTGTTGCATCATTGGGGGGCACAGTAAGAAACCGACGCATCACATCCCCGAGCAGTAAGAAACCAATGCATCACCTCCCCTGCACAGCAGTAAGGAACCGACGCGTCACCTCCCCTGGAGCAAGGAACCAGCGCATCACCTTCCCTGAGTGTAAGGAACCGGCGCATCACCTTCCCTGCGACCCTTTTTGGTTGCATTTTTCAACGCATCCAAGGTACTTTGTGTAAAAGTGTAGCATCCAAAATTTTCTTGGAACAGAACTGTTTCTACCTTTTAAGAATCATATGTTTAGTACTGTATTGTGGATTTTTGTCGTTTTGGTCTTGTTTTGGTTTAGATAAAGATTACTTATTTTTCTAAACTGATGTGGTGTCCATTTATAGTGTTTTCACTGTATTCCTGTATGTGTGCACAAATGCTTTACACACTGCCTCTGAGATAAGCCTGTCTGCTTGTACCAAGGGGGTGAGCAGGGGTTATTTTAGAAGCGTATCCCCCTTACCCTAACTAGAAAGAAGGGTCCCTGCTTGGACAAAGGTGCAAACCCTTGTCAACTAGAGACCCCTATTTCTAGCACAGT
Organism: Calotriton arnoldi; assembly: GCA_963921515.1. NCBI lineage: Eukaryota > Metazoa > Chordata > Amphibia > Caudata > Salamandridae > Calotriton > Calotriton arnoldi. Next base: position 2,745,943 of record CAWUFW010000536.1, on the reverse strand, counting down.
CGTTTACATGCCAAAAAGTAAATAAAAGCTTTGTTTTCAAAAGATCGAGACAAGGCATCCTTGGTATAAGTCAGCCTTGGGATTGGGCAACCCCTGCATTTGGCAAAGCTGGTTTTGACTCCTAAGAAACAGTTTGTGCCCCTGCCCTTACTATTATTATTATTATTTTTTTCAATTAAATCATTGATACTAAAGATGTGTTTGCTTTATGAAAACATGGACAAGAGACTGAAATACATTGCCTTTAAGATATGTAAAAACTAGATTGAGAAACTATGCTCTGTGGCTGAAGCCAAATAACGCACACATATCCATATCGACAAGCATAAAACCCAACTGCTAATCCCAACACGTGAATAAAAGATTGAAGGATTTAAAAAACACAGGAAAACAAATTCCACATTGAAGGAAAGATTTAGATGTAGTTCAGCTACTAAAACAGTCTTTTATGCTTATCGAAGACCTAAGCTCCCCTGTGACAGTCCTGGTTGAGTATACAGCTTACAGAGAAGTGCTCAGAGTTTAAAATAAAAAAATAAAAAATAGTATAAGTCACTGACGTTTACAAGTAGAAAGATGACAAACAGATTATGCAAATTCAAAGATTACCTGTAAGCTTCAATAGAGGAGGTATGTGTCAGGGTCTGAAGGTGAAACGAAAGGCAGTGGTCTAACAAGAGCCCCAAAGCCATAAAGCAACCAAAGAAAATGCCACCCATCCAATTGGATAGTTAATTAAAAAAACATCTATAGAGGGTGGAGTGGGCACCTTGACTAAATTTGTTATATTCAGGATGGCTTATTCCCTGCGGACAAGTGCAGAATGAGCTAAGAAGCATCAAGCAAAAACAATCAAATATTTTACTTTCTGCATTATTGCAATTATAGTCACTTGCTGTTAAAAAGATTTTAGGGGCTAAAATATTCTTGATTTAATGTAATGTAAATATAATTTATAAAGCGCAGCTCATGCCCGAGGGCGTCTTGGCGCTATAGAAATCTAATCAAGAGCAACAGAAGGAGCCGCTGCGGTTAAGCGGGAGGCAGAGATGCTTTAGCCATCCTGTGTAAAAAGCCAGGTTTTTAAGGCTTTTCTGAAACTGAGTAGTGAAGGAGCTGTCTTTAAGGTTAATGGCAATTTATTCCAGAGCGTTGCAGTGGTCCTGTAAATACTCCTTCCCCCCCATGTGGCCTTTTTGAATGGGGGGACCACCATGTTCCTGGCAGAGCCTGAGCGTAGTGCTCTTGCCGGTATATACCATTTAAGTTTTCTTTTAAACTGGTCAGGCCCTAGTCCGTGTAAAGATTTGAATGCCAGACAGAGGGCTTTGAACTTACATCGTTGTCTAACCGGCAGCCAGTGTAGTTTTCTGATGGCTTCTCTCGCTGATTGATTGATCAAGGCAAGCCAAGAAAGATGAGGACAAAAATAATGGCTTGCAACTCAAATCTCACCATGACGTACCGGTGTAACTCTCACGTAAATCTACACATTTGTCAGATTAGAAAGCAGTTTTGTTTTCTCCTGTGTTGGAGCATCTGAACATTTGGTGTCTTGGGCTATGATTAACTGCCACCCTGCTTAGTGAGAATGATCAGTCTCCATGGTGTTATGTTGCACATATCCCTCACTCCATGTCAGATTACTTGTATGATAGGGATGATGTTAGAATGCTGTTGATTGATTGCTCCCACTGAGGCTTCTGTATGGGTCCCATTGGACAATGAGAATAAAATGTGAAGGTTTTCTCCTACCAGGGAAAACAAATAATTCTTCATGACTTCAGTAGGACTGAAATGATTCAAGTACTCTTTATTTCCATGTCTGCTGCTTCCAAATTTAGTGTATTGTTGAACCATCTGGAGCATTACAGCCACAGATCTCTCTGTTACCGCCAGCATTTCATGCCTGCTGCCTATTGTAATATTGTAGATACAATGGATGCCTCTCTTCTGAGCTAGAAGACACACTAGGCCATGAGTTTCCTTGTTGGAACTTTCTATGAAAGGCAGCATGATTTATATAGTTCTGTCCAAGACAAGGACTTGGACATCTAGTTTAACACGGTTCCAACATATGCAAATATCAAGGGAGGACTAAACCCGTACCTCATCTGCCCAAACTGCTTGCCTGGATTCAAAGAAATCTCTAGGTAGCTTCCCCATTGGGCATCACCTAGGGGAGCGGAATTACAAACAAGCGACAGTGACTGAATAGAGACCCCGAAAATGCCTTACATTTGGAAGACTTGAAGGGATGACACTAGTCTCATAGCCGAATAACACTGGTACACAAATGATCATGGGCCTGTTATATACAGCCCTGCTGACTTTTGTACCATCTAAGAAATCAGCAGACAGAGAGAGAAAAACAGAATTCTCCTGACACATAGTCCAAGTGTGCCAGGAAAAATGGAAACCAGAGGTATAATAAGACTGCTGAAAATCTGTTCTGCAATTTCATGTCAAAAGAAACACTTCGCAATGTACAGATGCACTGTACAGACAGTTTGTGTACACAATGGAAGTGGTTGTCCTGAGTACAGAGGAGCAGTTCAGAGCAACTTTAAAATATATAGGAAAAACACACAACCTGTCCCCGATAGGAATCATTACAGGATTATAGCAACAATGTTTACCTTAGAGCCCTATATCTCCAGCCACAGAATCAGAATCGTAGTGTTATGAAGACTACAGTGCCAAAGGTACCATACTGGGAGAGAGAAAAAATGTTTCCTTTGAATAGAAAGAAAACACCATCAAATGTTCTCAGGGGTGTATCGCTAGACATATCACGAAGCTGCTGGTTGCCCTATCATCTGCTGCACCCTTGAAAGAATCTCCCGAGCTCCCCTAGGATGACAAAATGCAAGGAAGACCTCATTGCAGACTGGTCAGAGCTCAGAGGAGCATGCCCCTTCGAGCTCAGGCAATTTTCAACCACAGAAAATAAATATTGCGATGATTTGAAACACTGACGGGTCTTATTTCACCATTAAGGTTAATGGGGACTCATTGTTTCTTCCTATCAGTATTAACTAGAATTCTTAAAGCACAGACCTACCCTCCACAAGATCTGAAAATGCAAATATGTGCTTGTCAAGAAGAAATTAAAAGCACAGTTTGTATTGGTTCTGGGGATGTGGAGTAACGTCCTGAATGTTAACTAGAATGGAGTCAAAACAGTATTAAACAAATCAAAACTAATACAAATATGATTTGTTTAGCCCAGTGCTACGCCAGAAAAAGATCAGCACTACTGGGAATGTGTGAAAATTCCCAGAAGGAACTCCCTAATAAACAATGCCTAAATAAGCTAGTTTTAGAAAACAATAATTATTGCTTAGGCTACCAGAACTATGTATAAAACATAGTTCAAACTTCAGGGACTAAGCAATCTGTTGAAATAGGAGTACTTGTGGTTGTTAAAGATGTACATCCAAGCTTATCAGCACTATTCTTATTGTGACTCAAGTTTGGTGCAGTATTTAGGGGCAAAGCTATCACTCAAGTGTCAGAAGCTAGAATCCCAGGCTTGATGGCTGAGGAAGATGTCCGCACTGTAATACTCTCATTTTCGCACCAGGGGGCGGATTCAACCAGTTTCCAGTAATTAAAGTCCCGAGAAGTTGAAGATGTGAGGCTGAGGGACATGGCTGACCTGAGCAGAATGTTTTGGGAGATGTACGTTTAATGTGTTCTCTCTTTAGGTTTTCATTTCACTTCTTTTTTTTAAACCGGAGCAGAGCTCACGGGGACAATTTTAGGGCTCTCTTCGGGTTATGCATCCTAGTCAGTGTTGAAGCCTAAAATTATAATTTAAGGAAACCGATACACTTTATATTGCTAAATGGGTCGGATCTATTTTTTTTTATTAATAAAGTGTTCAACTGCATCAGAAGTCTTCAATGTATACTTTTTGGCAATGAGAAAGTACGTGAATGGTGGTTATTTATTCGTTTTTAGAACTTTTCTGTTTAAGCTGGGCAGCATAAACACACTTTGCTCTAAATATTTTAAGAATATTTAGAGCAAAGTGTGTTTATGCTGCTCAGCTTCAACATGTAGCATTTCTGAGGGAATGTGGAGCAAATTGAGTTTGGTCCAGAATATTCCTGCCAACGACAACACTGAAATGGACTATGGACAGCCAATTGTCTAATATGCATATATCACACCTACCTGTCACTCTCACACACACAGAATCATGCTTACACATTAATACAGGCATATGCTTCCACATACACACACTCTCTCACACGCACGTATAAGCACAGCATGAATTTAAAAATATTTTCTTTTACCTTACCTCAAATGCCGTGAAGGTCCCATTCTAGCTCCTGGTGGTCCATTTGTATTACACAAATAGCAAATAATATACTTTTATTAATCATTACATGATAAAACTGCACAGAAAAGTAGGAGGGTGGAGCCCTGACGACCTTACGGAAAGCAGCCCCTATGTTGAAACAACTCCTACATTACATAAAGTAAGTGAAAAATTCTCCATTCTAGATAAGCACCACATGGAAGTGGAGGTAAGAATAAGTGATATTCAGGATTTTGTTTCCAGATTTAACTAAATGGCTGAGGAAATCTGGCTTTTGAAAAGAAAGAAAAAATGTATCTTGCCTTGCCTGACACTTCTAACTTTAATATTCAAAGAGCTCACATATTAGGTAATAAGCACTCGCTTTATTTAATATCAATGAACCTCATGAGTTCATTGATATGATAAAAATATTATCAGTTGTTAAAGACTAAAACATGTTGATATGGTCCTTACCAAGGTATTGCCAAAAATACTGCAGTCAGAAGGAAAAAGGTTTTCGGACTCCAAACCTTCTATGCTATCCTTTAAAGCTAACTGTGGACTTTTCCATCCCTGCTTCTTCAAAGTTACATATAAAACCAATTGTACTGCACGTGATGGCCCAGGAAAGCTGCTGAAAGAATGCATTTACTAAAACAAAGAAAACGAGAAAGACACGTCTAAAAATATTCCTGCTAAACTTTTTTATTGTCACTTGCCACATCTGAGGGCAGGTATCCCAAATCCAGCACCAGCTGTCCCAAGAGAAAAGCCAGGGGTCTTGCCTAGTGTCGAGCCCAGGTGGCCTTGTAAGTGAGCCGAAGGCAAGAGGAATATTTTTGCTTTGCCTTTTTAGTTACTTATTCTGTGATTGTTGATCATATACATGTTCTTCTTTTCAGGGGTATCTTCCTCCAAATGTTGAACGTAGAGAATGCACGTTAGAAAGAAAACGGAAGGACTACTTTGCATTTATTGAACATTATTATGACTGCAGAAACGACGAGACGAACAAGGAAACGTACAGACAGGTATTTCTAAGCCAACCCCTCAAAGCTATGATGGAGGGCATTTGACACTGAAGTGACGCGCAAGACTATGTAGGAAACGTGAACATATTCAGGGTTGGACGGTTTAGTGGAGCGTCCGTTGGTGTCCGTTCGAGCTCTGTATTATACAATGTTTTTCCCATTTATATCTCACGAATATATGAACAATTGTTGATGGAACAATGTTTTCCCTTTTGGTTCCTGCAAAAATAATTCATGCTGCTTATTGATTGTAATAATTTTGTTGTGCTGCATTTGAAGTAGACTTGTTGTAAATGTTGTTATTTTGAGGCCATGTGCGTTTAATCACCTGTCCTAAATTCACAGACATCTCATCTACAAAAGTCCAGGGGTTCAAATCCGGAGGATTTTAAAGGTTCCCTTCACAACTCAGCACATATATTCCATGCTCTAAAAATACTGATATTTTTCCTAGTGTAAATATCTCTTTCCATTAAGTAAGTGGTTGCACAACACAGGTAAAATGAAGGATGCAAAGAGTAGAGGTTTGACATGAGGCTGAGATGGAAGAACAGGTCGGTGTAAGGCTGTGGAAGAGCTGGATTGTAGAATGCGGGGGGAGGGTAGGCAGTGTCTTCATTGCAGTGTGTTTACATTGTTTACACTGAGGAGGTTTGTATAGAAAGTGAGAGTCAAGATGTAAAACTTAATCTTCTCCTCCAGTGCCATTTCCAATGGTGCCCTTTTGTGTTCGCAATCTTTGTTGGTGCCTCCACAATAACCTCATACCCCACAGATTCTCCCACTACCACCAGGGGCGTAGCTTCGGCGGGGTGGGGGGGTGGTGTTACGCCCCCCTAATAAGTTTATTTTCTGATGAACATTTGGGTACAGGTGCTTTCACTACGGTATGGTGAGGTGCCTGTTGGATTTTACCTGGGATTTTTACATAAATATAGACAAAAACGCAAACACATTCACTCCCTCTCTCTGTTTTGAAAGCCTCAAAAAAGTTGGTTATTTTACAAAATATTGTTTTCTCTCTTAGTACTCCTACCAATCCGCATTTCTCTCCATTTCCACTGCTCCCTTAAGCCCCTCTTATGCACCCTGCTTGTCATATAATGTATTGTAATATTTTATGTCAACGTGATTGTTGGAAAATCTGAAGCTCACCCCTTCCCAATCTTACTGAACAAGCTATGCCCCTGAGTACCACCCTCCAACAGTGCGCCTCATCTCTCAATAGCCCCTCTTGCACATGTATTTCATTTGTTTTGTAGCGCTATACACACCCATGTAGGGTGTCAGAGCACTCTACATCACACTCACACTATTCTGAGACAATGAATCATATGTGTGTAAATCAGTGTATAGGAAAGGTTACGTAAGATAATGAGGACTACAAGGTGTTGGGGTTGGTTTTACTAAAAATATTTTATTTTTACACAAACAAACCCTTTTTTGCACCATTATGACAATGAAAGACTGTTGAAAAATATAACGTTCTAACCCAAGGGTCTCCTATACCTTGAGTTTTTCATGCAGCTCTTTGATGACAGTTCATAGCTCACTATGCTATAATAGGATTATAACTTATGAACTGCAAGTAACAAAAGGATCTCTGGCACAAAAGCAGTACCCCACTGAGATTTCTACATAAAATACAAGTCTATGATCTGCTTAGTTCACGTTCTTTGCAGTAGGCATATTAACCCTCTGCGCTACTTTATGACGAATCAAAACTGCCACTAGAAAAAACGTCTGATCGCACTCTACATCAGGTACATTAAACATCAGAGTTTTCTTGACATTTTTATTGTTGCCTGAAAATTGCTGGACACACAAGGAACTCTGCAGCAGGTGCTGTTAAACCCATACGATATAAACAGAGCGCCCGAGTTTGGTGCCCGGTGCAGTGGCATAAGTCTCACCACCCCAATGCCGGCATTGTATATCCAAATAGAAAACATGTGATCTATTCCTGCATGCTGGGAGAAAATTCATGGCATTAGTTGTGTTATTCTTGAAGATAGACCTCATCTTGGGGGGGAGGGGGTGGTTCTACCTGTAGCAATAACATAAGTATGCTGTGATGGCAAGGGCTTCCATCACAGATCAGTTTTTCTCTAGAGCTGCACCTGCCATGTATATGGGAGACATTTCTGGGGAAGAATGTCTGTAACTATGGCAGACAACTTAAGGTTTGAAGCCCTGGCCACCGCTGGCACATGAAAGCAATGCCTGTGGTGTGGTTGTTCAGTCGACGGGCCATGTCTATGCCTCTGTCTAAATGCAACTTTAAACATGAATTTAAAATAGAGTCAACATTTGAAGCTTTAAACAAGATTTCCAGCAGCATTTTTAACTTGTTTGATCTAGAATTTGGTAGAGTGATGCACAGACACTGAAAACGCTCTCATAGTCCATTGAGTAGAGGGCTATTGCTTGGGTGACTGAGGTAAGAGAGAAGATGCTTGAGGTTACTAAACAGCTATCTATGTGGCTTCAACATGTTACCTGGTAACTGAAGGTGACAAGCAGAGAATTTGGTGTGGGGGTGGGAGGGTATTTTTGGAGTGTAGTTGAAAACCTGCCCTTTTATGTAAACAGAATTATTGCTGGCCTTTTGACCTTATAGATGACAATTCTTTCAGATTAAATTAGTTGGAGCTGTAAAGATTTTTTCTAATTCTATATGTCCTCTGTGTGATTGATTCAGAAATACATGTTCATCTCACTTGCACATTAATGGTGCTCCAGGCAAAGGTCCATGAGAAGAGCTGAAAGGGTTGTATGAAAAATGAGGCTCTTTGGTTGGGACATTAAGGGACCCACAAGCTATTAGGAGGAAACTGGATTTGTGTGGGATATGCTCACCCTCTGCATTTCATAGGAAGGAGAGGACAGGATATTATTAATCCAGAAACATGGATTCTTTTTTGAATGTTTGGAAAATATAGGTAGCCAAGGGAGAGGAGAGCTCCTTTCTCACCTTCATTTCAGAATGAAAGTAACTCAACTCATAAAGCTGTACATGGTTTTGTGGTGTCTAGGGAATGTAATGGAGATTAGCCGTTATCTGGCAGTGGTTGATGGTGAAAAGCTGATAATGGACATTTTAGTTTGACTTTATGTATGATTTTACCTGGTAATGTGAACCTGGATATGGGATTCTACTTGTGCATGTACAAAGATGACTGAGGACGCATGTTGTTTGCAGGTAAGTTTGTTTTATTCACTGTTTCCACCCTGGACATTTCTTCATACTAGGTAAGAACAGAAATACATTTAATCCTAGTTCATTCTCACTTTGAATGGAAAGCAGTGTGAATTGCTTCATGGGGCGGGAGGGGAAGCTGCCCCTGACTGCTCAGACTGCCACATGTGTTCACCCAGTGGGAAGCAGTTGAGTGGCTTTAGCGGCGTGGGGTAAACTGGATCTTCTCCTCTTGGTGCCTCCGAGGAGGGAATGGAAAGCTCCAGCCTGCCAGCATGGCTTGGGTCTGCTGCCTAAGCTGGGGACTCTTGACGTGCAGCGGTCGAGCCCTGCCTTCTTGTCCCAGTGGTGGACGGCTGATGTGCAGGTGATGTGAGCCTCCCTAATTGCCAGGTACCTGGTGGACTAGCCCTGTGTAACCAGGCTGCCTTTTGAAGACTCATGCCAACCTGGCATGGAAAGGCAAGCGATAGAGTTGCCTGCCCCCATTGCCATGGGAACTGCCTGCCCAATGTGATGGCAAGGTGGGTACCCAGACTGAGCACCAGGAAACACTCTTTAAAACACAGTGGCTGACTCGCTGGTGGAGATCCATGGTGAGTTGCTGGGCTGTCTTGCTGCATGGGTGTTGGATGGGTGATGCTGCCTTCACACCATCTCTCCTCCTCCCGAAGATGGGCAAACATAGTGAAAGTTGCCTGTCACTTTTTGTGGTGGATCACTCTACTCACACGTTAATAAAGAACAGAACTAGTTACAAGAATTAGTTTGAATTGCAGGGCACATTGGTCATCGACACTTCAAGCATACCTTGTGGCTCAGGGTTCGTTCCAGGGCTATGCCTTTCAGAGGGTCACTTGAATGTCCATCACTCTGGGTCTCTCTCAGGGCACGGTTCAAGCTGTCGGGGGGGCTCCACTCCCTTTGTTTACCTAAGGTCAGACCAAATCACCCATCTCAAAAACCTCCTCAGTCCTTGCTCATAGGTATGCTGCTGGCATGCCTGGACTTCCCACTTGGTTGCATGCAGTGCATGTCTGTTTGCTGTCTGCATGCACTGCTTTGGGCACCCCAATGCACAGCCAGGGATAGAAAGGCTCCCAGCAGGTGCCAGTTTTGACACTCACCAAGTCGGGCTTTGTACCGGGAATGGATGCACTGATGCCAGTCCCCATGCAAAAGAGTGCCCCACCCCAGGGATTGGTCAGGCTCCCCGACGCTTCACCATCCAAGTATGACCCCCAGATCTAATGTGGCAACTCACTGAATTTAAGCATATTACTAAGCGGAGAAAAGGAAACTAACCAGGACTCCCGCCCTAACGGTGAGGGAAGAGCCCAGCAACAAATCCCTGCCTTGCGACAGGTGCGGAAAATGTGGCATACAGATGACCGACTCCCCAGCATCACTCAAGGGGCCCAAGTCCTTCTGATTTTGGCTCACCCCACGGACAGTAATAGACCTGTAGTGGCCTCTGGCATGCCAAGATTGGGTATTCTTAGTCAGGTTGCTTGAGAATGCAGCCCAAAGCGGGTGGTAAACTCCATCTAAGGCTATATATAGGCACAAGACCAATAGGCAACAAGTACCATATGGGAAAGTTAAAAAGAATTTTATAGAGAGAGTTCAAGTGTCACTATTCTTATCACAAGGATATATGTGGCGGCCAATCGTTCATAGTCATAGCAGCGTCTCTTTTTAACACTTTGATGTCATCTCTTCCTATCATTGAGAAATAAAATTCACCAACCGTTGGATTGTTCACCCACTATTAGGTTAATATTAGCTGAGTTTAGACTGTTTTGAGACAAGTTAGTTTTACCCTGAAGATGTTGTGTTGCACTGGTAATCATACTCAGTATGAGAAGAACCACAGGTACAGGCATTTGGTATATGTACTCGACTGAGGAGCCAATGGGGCAAACCTACCTTCTGTGGCATTATAACTAAAAGCCTCTAAGTCAGAATCCCCCCTTCATTGGGCCCCTGGTATTCAATCATTCATAGATGTCCTGATTCTGTTTCAGGGTTTCATAACTAGCAGAGCAGCTACTGCGATGTGATCTATTGAAAGTCATCCTCTGAGCCAAGCTTTTGTCTCCATCCTTAGGTGCCCGCCCCCTGTTGTCCCTCTGCTGCCTACCGGTGGGAGGGATGGGGTGCGGGCTAGTGGGAGGCTGCCTCCACAACATGCCTCACAACATGGGTGCCTCCCCTTCGAACCTTGCACTGCTGGTGTAGGGACTGGACGTTGCTCCTCACAAGTCAGCAGGACGATCATATAGCAGGAGTGGGCACCAATGGAGTCGCCGTGAGGTAAGCTGGATGGTGGATCTAGAAAGGTACCCTCCTGAGTGCTAGCCTTTGCTTGCATGGCCACTCTGGTCATCATCGGATGCTGTGGGTCTGGGCACTCTGGTCACCAAGTTGGCCCGAGCCATCTGGTCTCCAGGTCGTCTGGGCCATCTGGTCACTAGTTGGCCAGCCAGATGACTGGCGGGCTGATTGGTGCAGCTAATTGACTTATGTTTCCTCTGGGTTGGGGGCTTACCCTACCTTAACTCCCCAAACCATGTCTCCAGGAAGTTGGAAGGCACAAAGTCAGGGCAGCCTGAGCTGATGGACTGTGGTGACATTGCTTACCCAGGTCAGTGTGGCTGCAAACAAAGGAGGACTCTTGTGCCCATCTGGGGTGTAGAACAGAGATGGGACCTCTGTGAAGGCCCAGCCACTGGGCAGAGCCACCTATCCTGAGCTGGGCAAGGTGGCATCAGACGGCGAGAAGAAGTCTGGAGCTCCTGCAGGCTGAACATTTCAAGTAATCCCCAGTGGGAGGCAGCCGAAGCCATAGCTTCCCAGGCTGGCCTGGTTCCCACAGGCCATGTTACCAGTCAGCAGGAAGAGCCTCCTAGCCTGCCCAGAGTGGGACCCTACCTGAAATGGTGTGCCAGGTTTCAAGACATCCAGCAGTTGGATTGTCTGTTTCGAAATCATGTGGTAACTAAAACATCACCAGTGATGTTTTATTCTCAAGAAACATCACCAGTGACATTTCATTCATAAGCCCGATCAAACCAGTGGGAAAGTATGGGTGTGCCAACTCAGTGAACCATGTCACTCACCAAGCAGGCCTAATTTAAAATTTCCACAGCCCTATTTGTAATGCACAAAAAAGAACAGGGGAACCCTACTCACTAAGGAACCAGGGTAATAGCTATATAGGAAAAACAATGGTTCCTGTGGAATAATATACTATGAGGTTATGATACATAAGCACAATCGCGATATAGAGGGTTAGATAATGGCAGAGCGCGAAGGAACCACTAACACACCGATTCCAGTGTAGTATACTTTATGGATTTTTTAAACAATAAAGTTAGGAGTAAACATTATACATCAAAACAACATTTGTGTATAGTGTCCCAAGTGACAAAGGGAACCTAAACCTAAGTGACAAATGTGAATATTAAATAAAAGGTTTCCACAATTTGTACAAGTCGACCATTATCAAAATAATTCCATGTGAACAGCAACTATATACAATGATATGTGCTGGGGAAATGGTTCGCTTCTTCTGTTTGTCGACGACGTTTCGACCCTCAAAACAATGTGGGGTCTCTTCAGGACTATTGAAGAAGGGACATCTAAATGTGATTGATATAAAAAGAGCATAAAGCCCATATACCGGCACAAATGCGAAAAATAAAATGAAGGCCGTTGGATAAAAGGTACCTGAATATATGGTTGCGCAGCCTTGTGAAAATGATGTGCCACACGTGAAGAAAAGAGGAAAAGGTTTACTCACATGAGGACCCGTCCGGGTACTGTGATTGTGAGAAAAGAAGTTGCAATTACTGATAATTGGACAATGCGCTATGTATAATCCATTACAAGTTTCACCGAGGTTCTTACCTCAATGTGAGTACAGGCTGTCAATCCAATGGGGTATGTAGGTGGGCCAGAGGGGCTCAATTAGTTTTACGCCACAGCCGTAGCGATGTAGAATCCCTTTGTGGATTAACAGTGACAATGCACTGAGAGTATTTCTGGAAATTAAAATAATGTAGGGGTCAGATTACTGAATTAAGGGCTGAGCGCAAGGGCTACGCGGCCTGGATGTGCCAATTCTTACCTCGGTAGAGGAATGGAAAAGCGGGACAGCGCTCTGCGTGTAGATTCAGAAAAAGCTGCATCAGTCAGCTTGATCGGGTACAATGACAGAGATCCTCATCCAGAGAGGATTGTTATATACAGGATTTCCCGCTCTTTTTGCCAAGGGAAACCGGCAGACCTAGCTACGGAAAACCGCTGCACCGAGCAATCCGGTGCTCCGTTTCCGTGATCGGTAAAGAGTGAAAAAAGACCTCAGTGGGAGGTGAAGAAGTAGAATGTGTGGCACAAAGGTGGGGCTGTTGCGCTAATGACAGTGGTGAATTCTCTGTTAATAGGTGGAAATTAGGGCACAATACCGGTGATGGGTACTAAATAGGGAAGAGCAGGTAAAATGACATATATACTTTATATATTTACAAAATTTCACCGGTGTTTATAATATGCAAACACACATGCTGGGCACTTCATGGAGTGTGAACATTGTATGTGGGCAGACTTTTCACAATTGTAATTCTTAGTTAGTGAACACATATTGCAAAAGAGTGAATCTAATATATACAGTTCAAGTGTCACAGCGAAAATGAAGTAAATAAAGCTGTTAGAGCAAGCATGACATACAGGTGTATCCAGGACACAATTGTTATATCACATGCAGTTGTTTAGCGAAGGGTAGTGACATATCCTCTCCATTCCTCAGCAGAGTTAAGCCCTTCATTTATTGAATTCACCTTATCTATCCAGCGGCATTCATTCCATTGGAGCATCTGAAGGATGTCACCTCCTCTTTCTGGAAGAGTGGCGATCTCAATTACTTGCCACTTTATTTCATCAGCAGTATCACCTTTTACATTGTAATGAGACACAAGTGGTGCATTTTCAACTGATCTGCGTATACGGCTGCGATGTTGGCCAATGCGAGCCTTGACCGGTTGCTGTGTTTGTCCAATATAGGGGAGGCCACACGGACACCATATGCAATAAACAACATTCTTTGTATTGCAGTTAGAGAATGATTGTAAATCGTGTTTTACACTACCATGTTCAAATGTGTTGGTATTGAACGTGAAATTGCAGGAGACACAGTTGCCACATTTGTGGTGTCCTTTCATTTTGGGTAGGCCCCATGCAGTAATCAATGTGTTTGTCCTGTTGGTGATTAAGTCTGTAGATGACCTGACCAGATGATCTTTTATATTTGTTCCTCGTTTGTAGGCAAACAGAGGTGTGTCTATTGTGGGATCAATACTCTGGATAATATTCCAATTTTTGGTGATCAGGTTGCGGACTTGATTGGTGTGTGTGCCAAAGGTGGTGACACATACAATCTTGTTAAAATTGGGTTTCTCTTTTGTCTTAAGAAGTTCTTCCCTGGGGCAGTGCCAGGCGCGTTTGAGAGACTTTTTTACAAGTCTGTTGGGGTACCCTCTCGTGACTAGTTTGGTCCTTAGTAGCTCCGCCTCTCTCATGTAGTCTGTTTTAAGGGTGCAATTGCGGCGTATCCTAAGGAATTGGCCGAAGGGCAATCCATCCCTTAGTGCACGTGGATGTTGGCTTTGGTATGAAAGGAGGGTGTTCTTTTCAGTGTGTTTCCTATGGAGGGAAGTGTATAGTCTCCCTTCATCATGATTAATGTTTAAATCAAGGAATGCGATGGTGGATTTATGTACTGTGGATGTAAATGTGAGATGGGTCTGGATGGTGTTAAGGTACATAACAAAATTGCCAAAGTCTGTCTCACTTCCTGTCCAAATCAGAAAGATGTCATCTATGTACCGCTTCCAACATTTAATGTTGGAGCGGTACACATTGTCAATGTTGAGAGCAAATGTTTGCTCCACATAGTTCTATATCGCGATTGTGCTTATGTATCATAACCTCATAGTATATTATTCCACAGGAACCACTATTTGTAATGCAGGTTTCAACATCAAAGTGTGTTTAAGCTTGATGAAGGCTTTGCCAGCAAAGTCAGCCCCTGATTAGGTACATTCTTTTGTAAAAAAGTTGTCAGGCGAGCTGCTAGCGTAAAAAAATTTGAAATAAATCTATGGTAGTACCCAATGAATCCTAGAAATGGTCTAATCTCCTTCTTGGCATGTGGGGGTAGCATTTGCTCAAAGGCCTCCAATTTTTCTACCTGGGGTTGGACACAGACTGTTTCCTAAAGTGTATTCTAAATTTCTGACAAACTGCAAAGTTATATTTTACTGGATTAACTGCAAGCCTATTCTGTTGCAGCACCTTCTGCAGATCAAATACATCCATCTCCCTGGTTGTACCTAAGACAATATTAATACTGAGCTCTGAAGAATAGTTTCAGTGTGAGGGTAAGATCTTGTTTATTTGTCATTGGAATGTAGTTGAAGCCACATGTACATCAAATGGCAAAACATTGAAATGGAAGAGGCCCTGTGGAGTGGAGAAGGCAGATTTCTATCTATCTTGGAAATTCAAGGGTACTTGGCAATAAACACTTTTGACTCTCAGGTTGGCGTTAGACTTCATCACTCCCAATGTTCTATACGGTTTTCTTCTTGGGGTTGTTTGAAGTTGATGCAAAACTGGATGAATCCTCTGGGATTTGGTACCAGAACTATAGGAGATCACCAGTCACTGTAACCAACTTCATTTTGACTGTTCTACAGCTTATCAACTTGCCTCAGGGATATGATAAGGCCCTATCCTGATTTTTACTCCTCCTTTAGTTATGATTCATTGGTTAGTCTAATGGTTTTTTTCCTGGGACAGCATATAATACTGATCATACTGTCTGCTTGACCTGTTGGAGAGCCACCTTTGGGGTGTGTTCAGTCTTCTGTAACAAGTCTACTCATGAACTCAGAGACTGAATTGGGGATACATGTCATTCTCATTGGCTGCTTGAGAGTTGCTGATGCCCACCTGTCTATTCGGTTCCTCCCATTATTCAAGCATGTTGCTATGATGCGATTGGGACGTGGGTTCTCCATTCAGCTTGGCAATTTGAAATGTCACTTTTCCTACTTTCTCCATCACTTGATAAGGTCTATACCTCTGGGGCAATAATTTATGTTCACTGGTTGGTAACAATACAAGTACTTCTTTATATTTATCGTTCACCACCAGTTAATGTGCCCCTTGTAGTTGGATGACTTGCTGGAAGTGTTGACAATCTATTTGGGCACACTATTGCTGAGTGGGAGCCCTTGCTCTTGGCCTTCTGACATTTTTTTGTAGAAGCAATTCCATGTTTCTGAGGGTTTTTCGATACCACTTCTGACAAGCCTTACAGATACGGTTCTTTCTTTTTCTTTTCGATTTTCACACTGGATATTTCTTAATTCCAGATTACACCACAAATATCTTCAATCATGGTTTATGCTCTCTTTGAATGCAATTACAGGTTCACAGGTATACTAGTATATATATTCCTTCCCTTCTTTCAGAGTTTGGCCAACAATATCTTAAATTCTCTTTCTATCAGTTCTCTGAGAAGTCTTCTTGAGAATGATAGTCTTCCTTGGAAGGCAGAGGAAAATGCAGGTGTCAATAGAGACAATCTCATCCCACACAGTGACTGCTGTTTCCTTCTTATATACCATTATGGGGGGGTTGTTTTCCCCACTCCCTCCTTTTTCCTTGGGAAGGATATGTGCCTGACCTTTGGTTACTTCTTCACTTTTGCCCATTCTCTCCCAGACTGGTGAAAGAGTGATTCTTCTCAACTGAGCTGCGGCACCTTTTAAAACATACTCCTCTTGTCTTCTCTCTGGGAAATCTGAAACATCATGTGCAGGAAAATCTTCCCTACCTGGAATGGGTACATGACTCACTCTCTGACCTGGACACACTACTTCACCTGCTGTGAAAGACCAAGGATGAACAAAGCATGAGAGAACTCTGTTCTGTCTCCATTGTGGTAGCAGGTGTCATTGGCTTTTCTTCATCTGTCTCACCCCAAAACCCTGAGCATTGTGAGGTAGATAAAGCAACAAAGTAAAAGGTATTCCATGATCTGTACCATGATTTGTCCAAAATATGTTTGAGGACTTGTTCCTCCCACTCCTGCTTTAGTCCCTGTCCAGTGGCGGTGCATGTTCTGGTTGTGTGACATTCTGTCGCTTTACAGATAACACCAGATTTTGAAATTGCTGTCACAACAAGTGTTTGTTCTATGACTAGAGTGAGCCAGTGGACGTACATCATTTCAGTAATTTTCAGATCTTTGTGGTGAGGACCTGAACTTTAGTGATTGTGCTTTTGTTTTATTCAAATTGTGCATCATTAATAGTGCAGAGCAATTAATCCACATTTGAATTCACATATGTATACTGTCATAAAACTGTTGAAGTTCAAGAAATTGTTTTACGACCTGGTAAAGTGTGTTTTCATGGCTTATGCTAACTAGGCCCCCGTTTGGCCTCGACTCCATCATGTCCAAAATGGATGTCACAACATTATATTTATTCTCAGTTTTTAATTCTGTTGTACATAGTCACACAAGATATAAATGTGTTTATTTCTGAATGACACTGTTCTCAAAAAGAGCCTGTGACAGGACCTACTGTAACACTTTTTCAAGGACCTTCTGCTTGCATGTCGTATTACATTCACTGTGGTTCTCTGTTGTTTATGTAACTAATGTGTTCTGACCCTTCCAGATGGCATTAGGTCAGAGGGGTTGAATCAATATTCATGTAGTAAGTTAGTGCTAAGCTGGTAGGGTTTTGTGGTGGTTTGAAAAATTCTGTAATTAGATTTGTTGAAAATGTAATTCTTTGTTCACACCACTATGACGCTGCAGTTCTAATACTTTCCTATTGAGAAAATGACTAAATAAACCCTTAACTTTCACGGTGAGCCAGAGATCTTCTCTGTGCTAGCAGGGATGCTGCCCAATTTCTTACTGATTTTGCTGCACATTTGAGACCTGGCCTATTACTGATTTTGCATATTATCCTGCAGTGTTCCTATTACCGAGAGCCTTCATGGCAATGTCTCTCTGCATTTAATTAATATTTGCTGCATCTGCACTTTATTATTTTTGAATTTTACCCTTTTTAATTTTGTAATAAAACTTCATGTTTTTTTTAATTTCTGTTCCAGAAGTCACTTTTTGAGTCAGTCCTTTCTTTATTTGACTGTATTTTGAAATGCTATTTAGAACCGTGTCTCTGGGCACATTGCCTCATGGCTTAATGTAAACATCGTCCCCGGTCTACCTAACTCCCGCCTTGCCATTGAGCTGTAAAAATTTGCGATACAGCATGCCCCCATTAGCTACATGGATTTGTGAGAGGCAACAGCTTGCATGCAGTAGCCTTAAATGATTTCACCAATAGCTTCAAATACCGGCGCCTCAGAGGAAAGATTGAGGTTAGATGGTGTCGGCCTTCAGTTTGGCCAGATATGTTGGTGGCCTGAATTATGAAATGTCAAATGGTAAGAGATAGAGCACAAGTGTATTTTCTTGAATCTAGTGTGATTTCTTTGGCTGTGGATACATTACCTAGGGCTTGGTTGACTGAGAACAGGTATTTGGATTATTGCCTACTCCTGAATCCCAACAGTTAAGATTAACTCTTGGAAGCTTAAAATTGTTTCTTCTGGAGTGTCCAGCTGTATTTTTACCATGAAATAAGTATGTTCACCTTAATCTATTAATTCATAGGTTTTGAATGCTAGAGAGTACAAGGGTAATCTCTTAGTTTTTTTTTTTATTAGTGAGCATTTCAATGCAGCAAGAAAGTTGATTTGTTTTCAGGCTGTTTTGCTTTACTTCCATCTACAAGAGCTTCAACGTCTCACATAGGGGTAGTAAGTACTATATAAATGCTTTAATGCGATACAATACAATACTACTCATGCGTCCCTGCATTGTGGTAATATAAAACTAGATTTGCTTAAATAGATTGTATGGGCTTCAAAGTTGCTGTTCAGTTTGCATGAAAAAGCCATGTAGTGGAGGTCGGACTAGTTAATACGTTCTGAGGTCACTTGCAGTAGAGGGACATTATGAGTATTTAGTTTTTAATGTGTCTTTTTAATTTTATGATGGAGGTGAACCATGCTGGTATACCTAAGGGCCTGCCATGTCAGTGGTGGAAGAAAAGGGTAATTACCTATATGAAATGAGTTCCTGGAACCTGAGCATGAAGGTACAGTGAATATCTTGGCATGAATGTGTAAAAGTGGCAGTTTGGTATGGGGATCTATAAAGGAGGCATTGATAAATATAGAGAAGGAAGTTGAGACTGGGCATTTGGCCAGAATGTGCTCAAAGGATGGTATGGATGAACTAGGTTTGATTTTCTGAGATATCGGAAACCAATTTTAAGTGAGATAAATGAATGAAACTGTAAGTTTTGAAAGGCCACAGATCTTCACTGCTGCATAAAATCTTAAGCCTGAAAGAGTTTATTACATTAGAAACATTTTGAAATATAGTCAGCATTGACAAAGTAAAGTGATTTGACTTATTTTATGTGTGTGTATTTACTGCACTAGTTGCTAAATATATATTTTTGAAATGTGTGTGAATAAACACTTGATTAACACACTCATGGGACCTTTGTCCACAGATAGCTAACACATACAAACACACATGCTTTGATGGATGGGAATTTTTGTATGTTATTTTAGTTGAGGGACAGTTTAGTTCCACTCTCCCTGAGAAAGAATAGACTGCTGTGGTTGGGAATGGAGCGTTGGGGGTGATGACTTGCAAGATATGCCTGGATGGATGATTGTTATTGAAAGGATTGGATCAAATAAATAAATGGGGCTGAATTCTGGATGCTTGTTGATGGTTGGATAAATTCATGTGGATTAGTTGTTGTATGTGGATGGTTTCAGGTGAATGGATGAGTGAGTGTAGCTGACTCTATGGATGTGGGTAAATGGATGAGTGAGTGTAGATGTCTGTATGAATTGGATGAGTGTGGATCAATAATGGATGGGAAGGTGACTGGGTAGAAGAATGGATTGGTTTGGGGTATGGGCAGGTGGGCGTGGCTACATGGAGAAATGCGTGCGGCTCGGTATAGATAGAGTGATAGCTGTAGATGCAGGTCTCCATGGGGATACGTAAGTGTGGAAGAATGGATAGAGGAATGGATTTCAGTAGATGGAAGGGTCCAGAGGGACACCTGGGGTGATGTGGCAGAATAGATGGATGGATTGGTGGATAGATGGATTGTTTATAGATGGGTGTGAGTTAATTAGTGGTTTGAATGGATGGTATTTTTGCAAATGGAAGCATTTGTTTAGAAGAAAGCATGTTGATGGATGTGGATAAATGACTCTGGATAAAAGGATTGTACCAATGGATTGATGACGGAGTGAATGCTGAGAGAGAGAGAAGTAAAGCTCTCTCTAAGCACACCCAGAACACCTTCAAAAATAACAATACACAGTTTGTGCACTACTCTCTTGTTGAATGAGAGCATGTTTGTTTTAATTTAGACAATCTGGAAGCAGCTGCATGGCAACTTTGTATTTAGGACTCAGTCCTACTGACAGTTTCTAAAGATACTTTCCTCTTGAGCACGGGGTAGTTGAAGCAGGGTCCTGCCTGCTATGCATGGGCTCATTTCCTACTGCTTCCTGATCAGTCTTGGCACTTCTATATAGATCTTGGTGAAGATGCCTCTATTACAGTGCAACGGACTCTCTACATTGGATGCTTAGCAATGTCTTCCAGGATCAAGATATAGCACTGGCCTAGTGCCATGCTCCATGCATAGGCATGCCTCCAACAGCAGGGACCTGTTCCCCACCCGAGTGCTCGGTCCTTGGCGGCTGCCACGAATAAAGGGTGGTGGGGTGGGAGTGGGAGCACGGGAGGGGGGAGGTCACACAGGGGTTAGAAATAATATATTATTTTAAAAATAAAAACGTACCTTCAGCCGCCGGCCGAATCCAGCATGGCGTTGCCTCTCCTCTTCTGTCTGGGTCCCAGCAGCCCCTGGGATAGACTCCCATCCAATCCCCATGCTGCAGAGCAACGAGGGGATTGGGCTGAGCGGGCTCAAAAGATGAGGGGTTTCTCCAGCCTGGCTGCTCAATGCAGCTGGGCTGGAGAAAACCTAAGTGCGCATGTGTGTTTTGATCGGCCTGAGATGGCCAGCCAAACACACATGAGCACTTAGGGAGAGGAGTGCACGTAGCACTTCTCCTCCCCCTGGCATGCCTAGGCCCCGCCCCTCCCTACAGCGCTGGCTAAGAGCCGGCAAAATAAAACAATGCAAGAACATTGTTTTATTTTACATTTGCTGGCTCTGAGCCAGGCAGTGGGGCGATGCACCTCCGCCATTGCGGAAGAGCCGCCACTGGTCACTGGTTTCTTGTGGAGACCCTGGATTCAGGATGCCCTGGTCCTTTGCATGATAGCGAGTAGTGATGCTATTGCTCTACCCTTTTCAACTACTGTATCCTTTCAGACTACCAGTCTGATGTACAGAGTGTCATATTTTCGAACTGAGGACATTATTTGGTTTTCAGTAATTATAAAACTCCTACTTGTTGACAATACAGAATTGCAAGCACTGTCCTCTTTCAGTATGCCTCTTCTGTTTTGTCTGTCACTCATTGTCTGTCCTCTCTTCAAACTAAAGTTACCATAATCAGTTTTTGTGAATCATAGGCGATTTATATTCTCATTCATATGTTTCTTTCAATCCATAGATTCACATTGATATTCCTCGTATGACTCCTGGCACTTTAATACTGCAGCCGATTGTTAAAGAGGTAAGAAAGTCCGCATTGTTATGAAACACTATGACTAAAGTTTTAAGTTTGTAGGTAGCCAGATTATTTCCATTTTTAAGCAAAACTTTATTTCATATCAGTGATTTACTCAGTGTGATTGCTCTGAAGTTCACAGTGTGTTTTTCATGAATCCTGGTGGCTTTGGTATTGGCATGCATTTTCGCTTGTCTCTTAAATGTTGTAGCCTCTGAGGGTTCGCAATCGCTTTGGTAGGATATTATGTAAATGGCGAGCTCTGTTTACACCCACCACTTTTCTTTTTAAGCTGTCTGGAAAGGATGTTTTGGATTGCAGGTCCTTCTTTTTGTCAAGCCACATCATTTTCTTGTGTTGAATATTTGCTTTTTGTTGATTTAGACTTTGACCTCGTTAATGAGGCCCCTTTTAATTCTCATTGAGCCGGCAATGGTGGAGATTGAGGAATTACAAATGAATAAACTGAGAATAACCAACTCCCATGCAATTCCTCTTTTCTCAGGGGAAATTGCTCATTCCCCTTGTATTCCCTATTCATTTAGCCCCCAGGAGTTAGAATTGTAGTGTCACCAGGTACCTGCATTAGAGTCGCGGTACCTTCAACATGCACTCTGACGCCAGTCATGGGGGGAGATGATTGTGGGCTCATGGGCCAGTTTTGAGCATAATGTTAAGTCTGATGTTTCTGTTCCGAACAGTTTGCCACCATCCCCCACCCCCCAATTAACACCACACTACTCTGCAAAGGATGCATCAGCCAATCTGTTATTCAAAAGGCTAGTGACTGATGTGATTTCGACAGCACCACAATTGAGGCAGTCAAAGCTGGATCACTGACTGAGCCAACAGAAACGCACGCATTTGGGACAATCTGTAAGCCTGCAGGAAAAGAGGTGCCGGACCTAGTGACATCTGAGAAGGGAGTCGTGGTACTAATCAGAGATCGCCATCCATGAAGCAAGTTCAGACCCCCATTTCAGTGCAGCCGCTGCAAGGTAATCGCCAATACAGAGACAATGGTAACCGCAAGAAGGAGAGTTGAGGCAATTGTGTCTCTATGTTCTAGCAATTTCATAGATCAGAAGAGGAACAAGGACAGGTGAATTCAAGTTATGATGGGGAAGAGATTTTAGAATGGGAAAAAATAGAACTTTAGGTTCCTGATCAACCAACTAAGCAGTCTGCCCCTCTAGGAGATAAGGCACACAGAGGAGTGACCCATCCGAAACGATCCCTGATCCAAAGGAAACCAGTTGAGGCAACACCTGTTACCATCTGTGGCAGAATCTCTGACCATCTCAGAGACTGTGCTGTCTGAGACTACAATAAGGAGTCAAGTCTGACGTTTAGAACCCAGTTAGGGAGAGATCTAGTGTGTGACATGGCACCTTTGTCAAAAGACACATGTTAGTTGGGCTTTAATTCCGGTCACAGCGAGGAGCCAATAAAAAGGATCAGGTGCGCTTGTGCACCAGTCCTGTATGTAATATTCAGTCTGATGTAGTTACCCCCATATAGGTCCACACCCCATGTTACTCACCAGTTAATGATCCATCTCCATTTTCCTCAACCTGTATTTTGGAAGATGGGTACCTATAATACATGGATTGTGTCTGTGTGTTAAGATGCAAACACTTTAAAACAGATTTTGAGTGACATTTTCGAAAATGAGTACAAGCCTTAAATGTTATTACTTTTTCAATGATCATAGCAATATTTTTAAAATGTTTTTGAGTGCTTGGCCTCCAAGCGAAAACATTTTGTTTATTTTTGTTTTGCTTTTCTCTTAGAAACCCTTAAAAACCAGTTTCATGTTTTTTGTAAATCCAGAAAGAAGCAGCATGATAAAAAGTCATCCCTTTTAGGTTGAGCCTGGGCAGCGCATGCGCTGCTCTGTGAGGCATGATGTATTCAGATAGGGACTTGAAGCTCCGCCCATATTTTTAATTGGCTGGTGTTATTGTCCACTGTAAACTGTGGCTGTTCACTGGTCAATAGGCTTAGTAGTCCCTCCTTAGTACCGCCTTGTCTCATTTTGTAACCTCCCATGGCGACACCCCCTGTTACGTGTGTTGTTACTTGGTAGGCTTTAATTACAGCCTCCGAGCACTATTTTCTCAAATAGCTTTATCCTGGACACGCTCTCTCCCAACGCTTTCCAAACATTTTTATAGCACAAACGCATTTGCAATGCAATAGGTCTCGTATTTGCGAGAGTTTAAGCTATTGGCATTGTAAATGACAATGCCCTTTATTTATCTGTTTTAAAAACAACACATAAGTAAAAGGCATTGTCAGTTACAATGCCAATAGCTCAAACTCTCATAAATGCGAGACCTATTGTATTGCAAATGCCTGTTTCATGAGCAGTTGGACACAAAATGCACGATTAGCAGGGGTCTAATGAATATCTGTGAATTATGGGAGACTCTGGGCCCGTCATCACATTCTGCAGGGGGGGGGGGGGATCATTTTGCGTTACGTCACTGCAACTAGCCATGCCATCATTTTGCCGATGCGAAGCAGTGAGACAGACAACATTAAAAAAACACTGCGTTTAGCTATCCATGGGCCAGGGCACCTTAAGTTGAGTGGAGATTTTATAATGTACAGCATGTGACATGGATTGCCTTCCCATTGCAATATAATTGCCTACTTTTTATATGGGCATTGGGCACTAAACGTGGACGTTGCAGGGGCAGTTACTAATTTAATTGAGTGAGTAACATGCAGGAGGGAAACACGGATATTTACTGGACTAATGATTTAACCTGCCACTGTGCAAATAATTGCATGCTTTTAAAACTAGCCCATGGCAATGCAATAGTGTTAAATGAGCCGACCACTTCCTAATCTCGAGGACTAATCAGGGAAGCAGTTTCTCTTTGCCACTTTCTACATATTGCTTCATAGAAAAATAATTTCTGGAGTTTTTAATGTAGAGAAAAGAGACCTAACCACCAACTTTGAGCGAGAAAGCATGTTTTCCAAAAATATGTTTGCCGATTACTCTGGATCATTCCAATTCCTGCTTATCTATGTTCTTTGAACCGCCGAGCACCTGTTTGAAGACAAATTGCTTCTCTGATGGAGAGCATCTCAAGTAACAAGGTCACTGTTGATATCCCAGCAGTCTAGTTTTGCCAGTCCTTCAGCCTCCCAACGCTGGAGTTCCCCTTTTGTCATTCCTGGGAGTATTGCATCTACTGATGTTTGTGCATGCACGCTAGGTAGGTATCGATAGAAAATGAAATAGCGTTGCAAGAGGCATGCAATACATGCCTGGGATTCGATATTTTACCAATTTGCAGTTTTGAACTGGTTGTTGTTTAACAAGATAGAAAAATGTATCTAGAATTCTGTTCAGAAAAAACATTATCAAATCGTGCATCCTAATTTTAACCTAGGAATGAGAATTTAAACAAGCATTTGCAATGCAATAGGTCTCGGCTTTGGGACCTTGTAAGTATTTAGCCATGCAGCACATTAGCCTGGGTGCTGAAACATCTACTGTTCTTTAACATATGAGATTTGCGGTTGCTGAATGAAGTCATCTCTTTGGGGCATATCGTATTAATCTTTTTTGTAAGGGCACTTGCCCTGAAGTGCATTGAAGCCCATGCACAAGGACCTAAAGGCTATTCTTTGTTTTCACGGTAGCCAGTGAAGTTCCTTCATGGAGTTTGATGCAGGCGATTCTCTTGGTGTGTCTAGAGCCAGTTTTGCGGCTGATTTTTGGACTTGGTACAGCGTGTTTACCAGATAGTCCGGGACGCCTAACAGTAAGGAATTGCAGTAATCGAGCCTGCTTAGTATTACGCTGTGTACAATCAGAGATTTTGTATGTGGGGGCAGCAGAGGTAGGAGTTTCCTTAGTCCACGGAGTGGTGTAAAGCAGGCACCTGTGACTTAGTTTACGTGACTCTTCATGGATAGTTTGCTGTGAAAGGTGACCCCAGATTGCAAACTGCTTCTGAGTATTTCAAATCTTTAACTGTTGTTAGGCTTCCACCATCCCTATAAGTGGAGAATCAAGGTTTTAATCGATTTGCGAAATTGTAAGTGATCATAACAAAACCGAAGATTAAGCAGGAATTGTTTCCACAAGAAGGAGACTGGATTTCTCTCTGGGTTTCTGCATCTGCTGCAGAAATATGTACACCACCTGCAGGGAATCCTTCTGATGTCAAAGAAATGAGTTTCAATGAATTGGGTCACATAATGACACCTGGCACTTATGGTGTCAGGAGGCCACTGACAAGGACGTGGCTGCGCTGATATTTATATACCAGTGCATGGAACATGTTAGGCAAGACAGACCCCTTTGGTTTTGTAGTTGGCCCCCGCTTAGGTACTGAGAAAACAAAACTCACAATGATAGCATTTGAGAGGGAAAAAAACTAAAATGAGATAAAGGTATTGGCTAAACACCAGCAGAAGATCACAGAAGAAATAAAGAGCAAATAAGAAACAATAACAGACCTAACAGGAATAAAACTGAATAATGGCCATACTGTAGTGGTGAACCTCAACAAGGCCTACCAGTGCTTAGGGGTTCTCCCTTCCTTGCACAGAGTCCTCTGTCCAATAGGAAGAAGTTGGCACAGAAACTGGAATAGAAAAGACAGAGTTTATTAAACCTCATGAGGTGGAGCTACATTCACACAGCACCCTTCGGTAATGCATGAAGTAGCACACTGAATGGAAGGACCTTGGTCCTTTTATACCCACACAGGGGCTCAAATGAAGGCGGTACAAACACAAATGCTGGTTTTAGGTACATATAAGGTCATACAAGAAATGCACAGTCGACAAGTGGGTGGAGGTAACAGTTTCTACTTCTAGTAGACACATCCTGACATTTATAAACTCGGAACAGCTGCATGGACAGCTGCGAGCTCAACTGAGCATGTGCAAAGCAAAAGAAACTAAATATAACTCGTCTCTAGGCAGATTTCAAGAGCAGTTAACAGGAAGGTAGGACAGAGCACATGGCGAGCACATGGCAGCACATGGCAACCAAAATGGCTGCCAGAAATACAAAATGGATTCCACAAAGCGGACAATTTAGCCTCTGAATACAGGATGTCTTCGGCTAATGCTTAACTTAAGTGCTGCCAAATTACAACAGTACCAGGAGCTAAAGGTAGAGTTTAAGTAGAATTGTTTTCTCTAAAAGCCCTAAAAGTTTATGGCAGTGAACAGCCTTAAAAAACATAGAAACATGAAGTGTGGATATAGATCTGTGGCAGATTTATGTTCACACAAATGCAAGCATTTGAGAGGGAAAAACCTAAAGTAAGATAAAGGTATTGGCCAAACACCAGCAGACGATCACCGAAGAAATGAATAGCAAATAAGAAACAATAACAAAGCTAAAAGGACTGAAATTGAATAATTCTCCACCAAGGAGCTACAGGTACAGTTGAAGTGAAATGGTTTTCTCTAAAAGCCCAAAAATGTATGGCAGTGAACAGCCTTAAAAAACATAGAAGTGTGCATATAAATCTGTGGCAGATTAAATCTTTAACCTGAACTAAGTCTGCAGGGACCAGCCAGTTTTGTAAGAGGTTTCCGCACAAAGGAAAAAGTTAAATTCCTACTCAGCCTTTCTTAAGTGGGTCTGTTGTGGCCTTCAGGACAATTGTTGGTGCACGGTGTGTTAATATGTCCCAATAAACT
Source organism: Calotriton arnoldi (assembly GCA_963921515.1). Classification (NCBI taxonomy): domain Eukaryota; kingdom Metazoa; phylum Chordata; class Amphibia; order Caudata; family Salamandridae; genus Calotriton; species Calotriton arnoldi. Next base: position 2,718,882 of record CAWUFW010000536.1, on the reverse strand, counting down.
GACCACCTGACCCCATATCATGAGGATACTGTCTCCATTCCTAAAATTTTCATTAACAAGTCATTAACTTCAGGTATATTATTCTAATTAATGAATAAAAGCAAAAAAGACTGCAACACCCAGAATGCATTAGGCTATCACACAAATGTCCAGGCCCGGCAGCTGTGCTCATAATGACCTGGAGGGAGGTGGTAACACTGTCTCAAACTGGGCATCATATGTGCTTCGGCAACTCCCACAGATCCCTGGGGCTCGCTTTTCCCAACACCACTGAAACAATGTTTTGGTCCCACTTGCTTCAGTGTCGTGGTAGGAGGGCGGAGTGCAAGGTCTTCACCGTCCACCGGAGGATAAAATGTAAAAGAAGAAAAAACAATTCTCGAACTGGAGCTGTGCCTTGTTCGGCGCCTTGAGAAACTAGATAAGGACTCCGAAGAGCCTGTGAAAGGTCCTTCACAGGGGCCTGATGGACTGGGCAGGGGAGTGTTCAGAAGCAGCTGAACCCGACAGGACAGGGTGGGGCTCAATCACTGCCAGACACTGCTCTGAAGGAGCAAACACATGCTACCTGCTGCACACACCCTCGCTGCACACACACACCATTGCTGCACACACCCTCGCTGCACACATGCTACCTGCTGCACACACCCTCGCTGCACACATGCTACCTGCGAACACACCCTCAATGCACACACCCTCGCTGCACACATGCTACCTGCTGCACACACCCTCGCTGCACACATGCTACCTGCTGCACGAACCCTCGCTGCACACATGCTACCTGTGCACACAGCCTCGTTGAACACACCCTCGCTGCACACATGCTACCTGCGCACACACCCTCATTGCGTACACCCTCGCTGCACACATGGTACCTGCGCACACACCCTCACTGCACACATGGTACCTGCTGCACACACCCTCGCTGCACACATGCTACCTGCGCACACACCCTCATTGCACACACCCTCGCTGCACACATGCTACCTGCGCACACACCCTCGCTGCACACACACCATCGCTGCACATACCCTCACTGCACACATGCTACCTGGTGCACGCACCCTCGCTGCACACATGCTACCTGTGAACACAGCCTCGTTGCTCACACCCTCACTGCACACATGCTACCTAGAAAAATTACTTTCTTCTGAAAAGAGCGCCACGCTGAAGCAACGCTGCAGCACTCACTCAGCCAGCCAAAGAGCAGTTAGTTATCCGCCGTGAGGGCATGCAATATCCTGCTGCAGACTCCCATCAAGGCGGCCTACGAGGAAGGCTGTAAATATAACAAGCACTAGCACTAACAGTGCCTTAGGGAGCCCTGTTCACTAGCTCCTCCCGGTGCAGTCCACTCGGCACCAACAATGTGCGCCGACCGGCCCTACTCACCGGACTGTGTTGCGGCGATCAGCAGCATGGAGCCCTGCTCTTTTTTCTGAAAGCCTGCGAGGCTCCGATCCCCCTCTCTGGCGTCGGAGCAATTGGGGAAGCTCAGTCTTCCTCTGGCCGGTGTGCGGGACTCTCCTCGGTGCACGGGAGCCCCGCCCACACTGAGGTGCGAGACGCCTGACTTCCGGTCTTTGCGGCTACGTTTCGCGAGGTGGGCATGCTTGTGACTGCGCACTATTTTTAAACAAGCATTTGCAATGCAATACGACTCGCATTTACGCGAGACGTATTGCATTACAAATGACAGCTTCCACTTTTAAAAAGCACGAACAGGAGTGGGGGGGTGAGGAGGGGGCGAAAAAACTGCGAACTGCGGGAGGGGGCAGGGGGGGACACATAGGGCAGCAAATAGTGTTCGAGTAAAGGGGCTGATAGCCTCGGAAGGAGCAAAATGACGACATAGGCGTCAGGAGGCGGGACTAACAAGCCAAACAGCAACCACAATGCAGAATTTATGCATAAAGCCAATCAAAAAGATGGGCGGAAAGTGGGTGGAGCTTCCCCCACTATACAGCATCTCTCGACGAGACAGCGCATGCGCTGCCTAGCCGAAACCTAAAAATGAGTAACCCTGGGCGGAGTTCGCGGAGTTGCGCTATGCGAAACTCCGCGAAGTGGAAAAAAAACTCTGCTGCGCTACGCGGAGCTCCGCAAGCAGCGGAGTGCGATAGAAAAATGCTGTTCGCGTGATTTTCAGTGCCGGATGATTGTCCGCACTGTGCAATCATCGCGAACGGCACCATGCACAGCGCAAGCGGGCGCTGCTTTCCTTTCTGCTGCTCGAGAAGATTTTTACTCGAGCAGCAGCTTTCTCAATGCAAACGGGCAGTTTCTCAATGCGAGCTGTCGCGAGCATACGCGACCACTCGCAATGAGAAACCTGACCCCCCCACTTTGAGAAATCTCGCCGGGAGGTTTATTTTCCACGCTTGCACTCGCCAACTTGATGTTGACGAACGCGAGCGAGGAAAAAAACTCAGTGCGGGGCGGAGTTTTTCGGATCTCCGCGAGCTCCGCGTAACGCGGAGTTCCGAAAACTCCGCAAACTCCGCGAGCAGAGCGGAGTTCACCGTCCAGGCCTAAAAATGAGTATGGTAGCAATACGGCAAGTTCGGGAAAGCTTGCGCCCCTTTCTCTTCAGCCAAACCAAGTTTCTCGATAATGAAAAGGGGGTAGTGCTTGTTTCAAAGGAATGAACTAATCAAACCTTCTAGTACCTTAAAAAAACTTTTCAGGGATCCCAAATCAGAGTGCGGAGAGCTGGAAAGCAACTAGTGGCAGTATCTTTATTTTGGTTATTTTGGCTCTGCCAACTATGGAGTTTGGCAAGCGACTCCAGCTACTTAAAAGTGTCAGCGGGGTTTCTTCGTGAGGGCGGGGGAGTATCGCCCCACGCCTGCTGACAGCCGTGCTAAAGCAATGTGAACAATACAATGGGAATGAAATGATTTCATTGCAATTTTATTATTCATAAAGCGCCCGCAGCGTCAGCCTGCCCAAGAAGTTGGATGAAAGAGGAGCGTGTCCTCTGCTGTACAGAGGATTAGTGACGTGGCTGGCCTGACACTGCAAACGTGAGCAAGTCAGTTTGGCCGGCTGTCTTGAGCTGGCCAAAGTGACCTGCGCACTTTGAAGGTCTGCGCCAAGCTCTCTTAGACAGCTTGGTGGAGACCAAGCACAGGCCTACAGGGCCTAAAGGAGCATCCAGCCAGATCCTTGCAGCATATTAATTTGTCCAGTAATTTGTTGTTGGTATTGAGGAGTGTTATAGGCCGAAATGAGTTCAAGTTGACAGGATCCTTTCCTTTCTTTAAAAAGAAAATAATATTCTCTCTCAAAAAAGGTGGGGGAATGCTACCTCCTAATAAGATATAGCTGAAGAGTTGTGTCATGGGGGCCTTCAACTGCTCTAAAAAGCTATGATACCATTCAGAGGGCATTCTATCATTGCCAGCAGCCTATCCCTTAGGCAAGCTCTTAATGACCACAACTAACTATTCCTGGGTAACTTGGCTAATCAGGACAGTCACTTCTGCTAATAATCTAGGAGGGGAGCATTTCTCTAGGGACTCAACCATGGCTGGACCTGTTGGTTGTGGCATTTCAGTGTAGATAACGTCTAAGTGCTTCTGGAAGAGCTGCTCTATTCGTTCGAGGTCATTGGTAAAGCTTAGCGTCTGGGGTTCCTGAACCTTAGTAATCTGAGCAGACATGGCTTTAGATTTTTTTTGTGCCACACCAGCATCTTCCCACTATCCACCCCTTCTTCATAGAGCTATTCCCCTGCTGCTTTGATGCTGACAAGTTTCTTTTCTAATAAAAAAAGTTTAAGATCCTGGTAAGCCTTTTCCCATTGACGAACATTTTCACCTCTTCTGTTTTTATGGGAAGGGAGGGATGATGATTGGTTGAACAGGACAATAGTACACAACATCCTTCCTTGAACCTTTATGTTTTCTAGAGGAAAATAGTGAATTTACTAAGAATTTGACCTCTCCGTATATATGTTCATGCTTCCCAGCAGCCTTTTTGTAGCAAGGTAATCCTCACTTTTAGGCCTCTAACTTCTGAAATGCATATTCACATTAGCCTTTTTCTTCATAAAGATGCATTCTGCATGTGTTGTAAAGCACCTTTTTCTATTGTTGAAGACCAGAGGAGTGGAACCAGTGCCATGCTAATTACCCACTGAATCTTGCGATTTAGCTGTTATCCATCTCCTCATGTCATTCTGTTTTAAGGACTCCATCATGGAATATACTGTTTTTTTAACTCCATCTCTTGAGACGCTACAGCTGATATAAAAATATTCTCTGCGTGGAACTCTACTGTTCCTTGCAGTTAGATGTATTTTAAGTATCAAATACCTTATAAAAATTAAAAAACTAAGAACAACTTTGAAGTTGTACACACATTCATGCGTGCACCAACACACAAAACACGCTCATGAATACACATAAACACAAATATTGGTAAGCACATTACAACTCCCCCCGCCACCACCCGCCTGAAGCTGTCTCACCATATTGGAAACTATGGCTCACAGATCTCAGCAGTAGATGCTCAACCTTGTGAATTAAACTGCACATGACAAAATTTCTACAGCACATTCCCAACTCCATCAGCCTTCTATCAGCTGTTACAAGAGCTTATCGTATACAACTCATAATACGTATATATACTCAAGGATTTTAATTACTTTTCAGACTTTCTTGTCAAGTTTTAAATGTACATTTAAATTTAAATGTTTGGAAATGGTAATTTTGCCCTCAAATTTCAGTTTGCCATTTCCATAGAATACAGTTTTTCATTTTGGTTAAATAAACTATTTTCTTTCCAGCATCACTTTGTCACATTCTGAAGATAAATACACTTGCTGCCAAATATAATAGTTGTTCTTGTTTTCATTCTCACAAACAAAAGCTTGTTAGAGTCTGTGAATAACCAATTGTGATCCTAAATGGCAGCTTTTATTTTAATAAGTACATCAGGTTTGCCCCAAATATCAGCCTGCCATTTCATCGTTATCTTATGCCCTTTTGACGGATTCTTTATTGCAAATTCATGTGTCGCCGTTTCATGTAGGCAATTACACTAACCCATTGGTAGCCACAAGATATGATGGATGCCCACAACTTGGCAGGAATGCCCATCAGAAGCCAAGCACAGCTGACAGAAGCCAGTGAATCCACACTATGCCACAGTATGCATTATGTGAAACAGGGCCACAAAAACACCTGGCCACCTTTACAACAGGAGTATACCCATCATTATGTCAGTATGGTGCATAATTTTGTCCTTAAATATCGCCCTACCAACTGCCACACCTCACGGAGGCTCCAGACACTTTGGTCACAGATTCACTTAAACCAGCACACTTTAGTTCTTCAATAGACAATCTTCTATAGGAGGAGGTCACCTTGCTACAGCCATGCATTCAGTTGCATTATAGGTTGTTTTCTTGGAAGTTATGGAGCGACAGATGTATCCAGGGTAGAAGTGTGAGGAGGGGGCAGTTGGGGGGATGGGTAGTTTCTTCTGTTTCATAGTTTCATTCAACACATTCCAGATCCATATCCTTCAGACAACCTTCACTTAACATTTTTAAGATCCACACACAGGTGTCCTTCAGACATCCACCGGAAAGCACACTCCATGATAGCATGCCAACACAGACTCCGGCCAAGTCCCCTGAGCTGCTCATCTATGCCCCCGATGTCTACATTATTTACAATCCATAACTCACACACCAACCATGCAAGGCAAAGCTTAAAAATTGTACCCTGGAATGTCAACGGCCTACTGGACCACATTAAATGGACGCCCTTTCTCCTCTATGCCAAGAGTTATCAGCCCACTATCCCAATGCTGCAGAAGACCCATCTGATGGGTTCCCACTGCCCCTTCTGTCAAAGATTTGGCTATGATATTACACTCTGGTCATGCGAGAGGCTCTGGAGGGGTGGCGATCCTACTGCACAAGTCCTTCCCATTTCTGGCTCGCTCCACTGCTGCATCCCCCCTAAGCTGGTACGTGGGAGTAGAGAGCCTATGCGAGTGAAGGCACTTTACCTTCCTATGTGCCGATGTTCCGCCTCAACTGTCCTCTCAGGCCCATGACACTATCAAGAAAGCATTGATGGACATCCTACCAGGTACCACTGTACTTGTGTGATACTTCAATGTGATTCCTGCCCTGGTCCTGGACACAACAGGACCCCCCCTTTCCAATAACCATTTAAAAAAGGTGAAACAATTGACCAACTGTTGGACTCATTGGGCCTTTGTGGTGCCTGGCGAGTGTGGTATCACCTCGACAAACAATACACACACACCTCTGCTGCACACAACACACTCTCATGGATAGATATCTTTATACTGCCAGCAGCAGATGTTATACAGATAACATACTCAACAATTCTACTCAGGGGAATTTCTGCCCACTCGCGTATAACAGCTCAATTTGGGGCCCCGAACAAGATGTATGGACCCATATGGTGCCTTAACTAATGGTACCTCACAGAAGATCAGTGCTCTGACTTCCTCGTGACTGAACTTCAGATGTATGTAGACACAAACAAGGGCTCAGTGACCTTCCCATGCCCATTCTGGGTGGCAGTCAAGGCATCATGCAAGAACTGGCAAAAACTTACATACAAGATAAGGCAAGCGAGAGGTAGCAGCAGGTGACTGCCATTGAGGCTCTAATTCTGGCGCTGGAAAGCTGAACCCAAAGAGAGGCATCAGAAACCCTTATTCACCAACTCCACATGGCAAGAAATGAATTACAACAAATTTCCTTTGACAAGGCCCAATTCTACTGGGTAGAATCAACAAGGTGAGTCTATGAGCACAGGGAGAAAACGGGGAACCTTCTCCATTGGTTAGCCACTGATTGACCTGACATCCGGGGGGATCCCCAAGATCTCTGATGACAGGTGGGCCCGTAAGAATGCGGTTGTTGACATAGCGGCTGTATTCGCAAACTAGTACAGCTTCCTATATGCTGAGAGCCTATGAACCGCATATGATAGGGAGAACTCGATCCTGTACGACATACCTCTTGCAAACCTTCCTCTCCAACTAGAGAAAGCTATCACAGTGGAAGAGATAAATGAAGCCTTGCTGGATATGAAAGTCAGCAGAACACCTGACATACGATGAGTGCAGGTGGCAATGAACTGTCTGCTCAACCTACAAAACCCATGTGCCCTCCCATTGGTGTACTTTGAGAAGACATTTGACTCTGTTCACTGGTCCATTTTGACTGGAGTTCTTGAGAAGATGGGATTCATCCCAGATTCAAGAGCTATTTTAGAATGCTGTACTCAGTCCTGTTGATCCGAGTAAAGACTAATGGAGTGGTTTTGGTTCCCTTTCCTATCAGTAGAGGCACTAGACAAGCATGTCTCCTGTCCCCACTTCTTTTTGCTCATGCCCCTCGTAAGCCTTATTTGGTGTGACACTCAGGCTAGAACTGGGATTGCACTCTATGCAGATGATGTGCTGCTCTTCTCAGGACCTTGATGCTTGGAAATCTTTACGCTCTACGATCAAGTGCCAGGGATGCTCGTAAACTAGGGCAAGTCACTGCTGGTGTCACTTCAGGGCAGCTGCAAGATCTCAGCATGGCAAACCTACATAACCCTTAAACCGCTGAGCTTTAAATACCAGCCCTAACGTAGAGTCTGAACCTCCCACCCACCCCTGTCACCAGGATGAAGGATGACTTTTGCCAAACCTGCTAAAATGTGATATGTCCATGTTTCTTGTATGCCCTTCAAACCTTCCCACTGAGAATCCCCCACAAATGTTTTCAAGATCTAGCCTCCTCAATCCGCTCCTTTCTATGGGCCAGGCGAGCACCCTCTTCTCTCCCCCAAATCACCTGGGACAAATGCCGTCAAATGGTATATGATGGCGAGCTAGGCTAAACTGAGTCAAGGGCATTCTCTATGAGAACCCATTCCCATCACACATTCCAAAAGTCACTAGAGTTGTTCTTAGCAATTGACGGACTGCCCTTCACTTCCTGGACCGGTATAACACATTGACCCAACTCACACCAAGGCAAAGGAAAATGCTCCATCACACTGCCCAACTTGAGAATTTCACAGTGTGAGACAGAACCGGCAACACCTCTCTGGGAGTTGTATGGCATAACGGTCAACTGAGCCCCTTTCAAGAACTCCAGAGCCAATTTGACCTCTCACAGACCAATTTAATAAATTCCTACAACTTTGGCATGCTCTTGTGAACCATATAGTGGGAGGGATGGTCCCACAGGACCACTACCCACTTGAGGCAAAACTCATGACGGGTTATCTGGGCAAAGGAGATATATCCTAGATATATCAAACACTTGTTGCCAATGTACCAGATACATTTCTCTCCCTCAAGCAGAAATGAGAGGAATGGGTGGGACCCCTTGAAGAAGCCAACTAGCAAGACGCCTGGATGGCTCCCTGGGAACTTGTCATCTCCTTGCGATTTAGACTACTACAACTGAAGTACCTGCACATCACTTACCTCACTCCTCACCTCCTCTGGCAAGCTGGTTTGTTACCCCAGCCGCCCCCACTGTGTTCATGCAGACTTTTTCATATGGTCTGGGCTTTTTTTGCAACCAGAAAGGTTCTGGAAGGAAATAAAGAGAACGCTTACACAGATTCTAGGGCGACCGGTGGATCACACACCTAGGGTAGCCCTCCTGGGTATATTAGAGTACTTCGGTGGACCCAGATCGAGCACACACTCATAGGAGTAGCCACGATAGTTGCGAAGCACGATATAGCTTGCACGCTCACTATCAGAATGCCAGGTGGAGTAGGCTGGTGTGCAAAAATGGAACAACCAATTTATCAGGCAAAGGGTTGTCATGAAACATGAGAGAGTAATGGGGACATGGTGAGCACACCACGGATTAGTAAACCATTAAAACCATTAAAAAGGTTGGTAAAGCTATTAATTGTGATTCTTTCCTAAAGATTGTAATGGCCGCTAGAGTAACACATCTGAAATGTATGGTCTGTTATTTTATGCAAAATCCCAGCAAAATTGTTTTTATCAAAATGTATCTCCCTGCCATTTGCATGCAGTTATGTCCATTCAACAGATTCTGTATCATATACCAGGAATTGCGTTCATGAGGCAGTGGTAGGCACCAGCTATCTGGGATGTAGACCGTGTGAGAGAAATGCCCATAAGAAGAAGATAAAGCCACTATATGCCAGGACAATCATTATATGAAGGAGGACCAAAAATATATCAGGACCACCTTTGCAACAAAGGTAGCCTGAGCATTGTGTCATTGTGCACAGTATGAAAGGTCTTCAAAAACACTGATAGGTTTTATACAATGATTAGTTGTAAAGAATTAAAAGATACAGTTCATGTAAACATGTCAACAAAAACTTGCTAACAGTTTATTTTCACTATTTTTGTTTTCCTTCAGGATGGATATTTATTGGTCTGTTTAACAAGCTTTCAAGAAATGCCTACATTCCAATATGCATTGACTCTAAGGTGATATGTAGACAGTATTGAGATGAAGCAGCATACTTAAAAGGTTAACACAAAGGGGTAAACTGTGCTACTTTTCGTCAAACCCCTTTTAGGTTCAATACAGGCCTGCTCCCCTTTTACCACTATGAAAAGTGCAACATTATGCTGTTGAGAACCACCATTGTGTCAATGAGAATACCAATATACCAAGAGTCACCATTGGACCAGGAGTGAGCCACCAGTAGAGTATAAATCGTTCTCTCACCAGTCTTACATACTCTTCTGCCATATTAGCATCAATTCACACTTAATAAGCCAACACAGACTTATGGGCTGCCTTCATAGGTAGTCATCAGTGTTACGTAATCTATACTAGGACAACATTTAAAAGTGACCCTCTTGAAACTGGGAAATCAACTTTCAGTTTCAAGTACAGGACGTGGGACCAATGCTTTGACTAAGTGTTTTGGACTCTTATGATCTGTGTTGATCCTAAGGGGTGAGTACCTACCATGACGTGTTCCGGAGTAGCTCCTGCAAGGGTTTGATGAGGGTGGTCAGGTTCTGGATGAACTACTCACAGTCAATCACCATATGCCAACACTTGTGGACCCTAATGAATTTCTACAGCCATCTTGGTGACTCATCTTTTGAGGATCAGTTAAGATGTCACCATCCATAATTACATGCCTTTAGAACTTCACGCTGGTCATCAATCATTTTCATTTGTTCGAGTGTACCAGCAGTTACTTTCACTGAAGTCCCAAAGCACTGCCAACAAGAATTTATGGGTGTGCCTTGCAGAGATGGCATAGATGATATTATTGTTGTTGACACTGACTACCATTTGTACACTCCTAAATAACATTTTGATTCATCTCCAGTGTGGCTGAAACCACAATTATTGATACTGTGGTGTGTGGTCTCCTCAAGTCCTCCAGTAGTCCTAGCAGGGCAATGCCGGGCAAGGGATCGATCATGCGCATCAGGACTCTGGGCAACTAGTCAACATTTCCCAACAGTATTTGTCAATGGGGGAGTGGGGCACTCTCAAATCACGTGAAAGAAAGTCCCTTCTTTCTCTAGTCAGCAGAAGCATTCCAGCATAGGACGGCATCTGACTCGCCACAGTCTTCTAGATGTGAGGTAGGTAACATGCAAAGAGTTGCATTGGTTAAGGTGGAGCTGGGTTGACATGATTAGCATGTGAGCGGTCATTCCAGTGTCCCTACAATTATCCTCATCAAGGGGGCCCACCCACTTGGACCATTGCTCCTTTAAGGGTGTATGCAGTTCAGGGGAATTGATGACAAGGGTTAATGTGCAGGTTTTAAGTCACAAATAGTGTGGCTTACACTGGAGCTTCATATGTAGTTCAAGAAAATAGAGGGGTATCACCTCCATATGCAAATTGTCTCAGTTTCTTGGTTTGCCATGGAAAGTATAAGGACTTCATGTAGATCCATTCGGGGCTTGTCTCCTGGATTATTAGCAATGTATTACCTTAATCGAATTCTTGCAAGACCTTCAAAGAGACCATCTTTTACATTGCTAATTCAACCCATTTCAGAATACTTGGGTGAACACCACATCTAGATTGCCTAAGGCCTCATCCTATCTTCTGGTTCATCCTGGATCGAGGTGTTCTCTAACTTTCTGTCATCCTTTGAAGCAGTCACATATTTCCCCCTTTCACTGGCATAGTATAAAGCCCTCAATGAAAGTGATAGTTTTACCACTTTATCAGTCTCTATGGCGGTCTTGAAGCAGTTGGTCAGCTGGGCAATCAACAGCTTGCAACTCAGCACTACAGCAGATGGTGTCATGTGTGGGTGCAAAGAGGAGTAGTAGTCACTACCCCTTGCTGCTCTAAATGAGCTGCTGCAAAGCATTCCACAGGCTTTGTGCTGTGTGTAGGTTATTCTTCAACCTGTTAATAAATATGCTTGCCACTTCTAATGTAGTGGTTGCTTGGTGCATGGTGGTGAATTAGACGATAGTTCTTTATATTTATTGTGACCATAAACCTTCAAAGAATAAGTAAAGTGTACAACAGAAAAAATGAGGTTCCGCAAGTTCTACCCCAAGAAACTATGACAAAAAAGCATGGATAATGATGCATTTTCGAGCAAATTTTAGAAAAGAATTTAGTGAGACTGCATGAAGGTTTGTAAAGCAATTGTGAGTGAATAGTCTTGAAATATTTAGAACATTAAAAACTGCCCCTTATGTTACTGCATTAAATATGTTCAGCAGTTACTGTTGCGTGCAAATTGTACGGTGCAACAACTTCCAGCCCTCTAAAGTGTGTGCTTGCCCAGTGTCTATTTCCGTTTGATAACTTTATTCATGCCATAAAAGTTTCAATATCATCGCCGGCCATACGGTAAAATACAATAAAAAATAAATAGATAAAACATATACAGTGCTCAAAATACATCGTCCTATCACTCTCTTATCACAATTAATTGGATTCTACAATGAGAGACTAAAAATTAGCTCTACAATGCCAGCTATAATAGAAAAAAACATTAAGCAATTGACTATTGGGAGAGAAAATGTATGTATGTTCAATTGTGAAATATGAAAACATAAATAATACATTTCAACTTTTGAGTTCTCCTCCTGATGCCCCATATATGCCCTAAAAATTTAGTGACAGTGCAGGGAAATAAGGGTCTGGTGTCTGATCTTAGTATGCGCCGAGCAGAATCATGGTTGCGTGCTCCCAGCTGACTGCCGATTGGTTTGATCCACTTAGCTCATGGAAACACATAAGATGGACAGGCAAAGACTACGTGAGCGACAGATTCGATGGCAGCATTACAACTGGAACATACACGAGTTAGCAACGAGTTAGGGTGCCAACTACTGGTAAAGGTATTCAGAGGAAGCGTACCAATCCTGAATTGGATGCAAAGCTTTCTACAGATCGGTACCTGGATGATGTCTAAATAATGTTCCAGTGTACGGACTGATTTAAAATCCAAAAACTTGCTTGTAAGTTGCCCATAGGATGAACTGCAAATCTTGATTTGTGTTACCCATTCCCAGTAATGTGTTTTCACAGGATCTTTGGAGGAAAAGGAGTCGGAACCAGAGTTGTCCCAGGTATCTCGCAGCTGTCGGACAGCAATTTCTTCACATTACTTATCCACACTATCTTGTTGGGCTTGTCAACAGTGCTTACTTACCTTAATGCATTAGCATAGGGAAGCAAATCTGGTGTGGCATGATTCTCCTCCAAAAAAACAGGGGGCGTAACTTTGCCTTGTCTGCTATGGATTTCCTGCCCATATCCAACTTTAGGGGATGGAGTGGAGTACTCAGAGGTAAGAGCACCAAGCTCTTCAAAAACTTTCATTCAGTTCCAGACAGGTCATCTGTTTCAGGAAACCTCCACAATTGTGCCCCATAAAGGGTAGGGCTAACAGTTTTGGATCATACATCTGTAGGGCAGCTCCGACTGGTTTGTTGGTCAATGTGCAATGTTCCTTCAGTAATGCACTAAAGATTTGCTTATGTTTCAAGGGCATCTTGGTCATGTGATATTTTTTTAAGACATACTATTGGATAATTTTATGCCCAAATAGCCAAAAGTGTTTACCCTCTCAAGCAAGACCCCGCCAAGGTTAGGTTCCCCCTATAGGATTTATGGGGATTTATCGCCATATAGTTGGTCTTTGTTTATTGATCTTAAGGCCCTGCAAGTCGCAGATATCCTTTAACCGGTTTAGCAACATCTGAAGGCTCCCTCGGGATTTAGACACTAACAAGGTGTCATCTGCAAATAGAAGGGTCACAATTTCCACATTTGACAGACTCCCCAGTTGACATTAATTGGGTCAGTAAGCTGGCCCTTGATCTCCCCAACGCACTCTAGCATAGTTTGCCTCATGGAGGCTATGACTAAAGATAGAATCTCCTAGGGCATCCCCATTTTTTGCAATACATGCCACAACGTGCATCTTGGGACCAGATTGAAAGCTAGCTTTAAGTCTATAAAGGCAACATACAAACTTCCTTTGCAAATGGCAACCGTTTTCCAAAATAAAAGGAGAAAACTAAACACCTGATCGATTGTTCCGGTCTTCTGTCTAAAGCCAGCTTGGTAGCGTGTTAGAATATCATTAACACATCCATTTCTGTAGCTTTGACAGATGGTCTCGACAAAACACTTTCTGGATTGAATCAATGAGGCTAATAGGCCTATAGTTGCAAGATTGGTTCCTATCGCCCTTCTTAAATAGGAGAATCACCTCTGCACCCTTCCAAGACTCAGGAATTGGAGTGCTCCTTGCTATGGCATTTGAAAGCGACAGGATGTCAAGCGACCAATTGGCCCTCTCATGTAGATAGAGGTCACTGGGGAAGCCATTAGGGCCCAGGGCTTTGGCTTGGACAATTGACTCAAAGGAAGCCTGGATGTCTCCCAAGGTAAAAAAGTCCTTGTTAACAGCCTGAGTCAGTGCAATTGGGACTGACAGGGAGTGAGTCGGACTGTTGTCAAAATAAAGGGAGTTGAAATGATGGTACCTAGCAGAGACAGATACGTGATTTTCAGGAGAGGTTTCCCCCAGGCCTCCACCCTACACAACCAGGGCCCAAAACTGTTTGGGATCTTTACAAACGCGCACTTCCTTGTCAGGCCACCACCTAGTCTCATTCCATTCCCATTTTGCCTTTGTTGGAGCATACTTGTAGGACCTTCTGCGAAATCTTATGAGAGCCATGTCCTTAGATTTAATGGGCAGAGAAAATTGAATTCTTAACTGTCTGCACTTTCGGTTGAACCAAGAGATGGGTTTCCTTTTATTAGATCTAGAGTTGAACTTGTGCACAGACGCAATGCAGTGGGACACCACCTGCTAAAAAAATGAGAATGGACTGCTGAAACTGCATTCAGTCCCACTGGCACCGTGATCAGAGCAGCGATCTCTGATATACATGCTAACAGTACCTGCTTAATAGACTGTAGCTTATCTTCCTGTAGGACCAAGCATTGCCACTTGAGGTGGTGCTTGTTGTTAGATGGTATCACATCCCGGGTTAACTGACGGTCGCAGGGGGAACTGCGCATAGCAACCAAGGTGACAGGCTGCGGCAGAGTGGATTGTGGTCACTATCAAATCTTGTACTCGCAACCATGTTGTCAAAAATGTACCTGAGCCTCAAGTCTTTCAGGATGTAATCTATGCGGCTCATGCTATTTACTCTATTAAAAGAATTGGCTCCCGTTCTGTCCCGTTGTGCCATTTGCAGCCCTCAGCCCAAACTCCAGAGTCGGGGCCTTCAGTTGGAGAGCAACTTGGGACCATTTTTTAACAGGGGCTAGGTCCAAACAAGGGATTAACCATAGTTCGTCTTCCTCCACTACTTGGCACACATCGTCCCTATCCTGAGGTTCAAAGGTGACATTAAAGTCGCCAGCTAAAATCAAAAAAGGGTTGGGATCTCTTTTGTCCAAGAGCTCCTTAAGTTTCTGCAGAGTGTCTGATGACCTACACCCCTTTGTACCTCTGGCATAGACATTAAAGATATCGATAGTAAATCCTGTGTGCCCTTTAAGTCAGATTTCCAAGATATCCGGGCTTTGGGTGTAAAGCTGTGTTACTAAGCATCTGAGAACAATCATGACCCCTGCGTGACGTCCTGGTTTGTTGGAAGTGGCAGGAAGATGATAGCTTAAATCCCCGACCTATAGACTGGTTCAACACTCCAGGTTTCCTGACGAATGCAGATGTCTGAGGTTTCTATGAAATCGTTCCAGTGTGGCAGAGTCAATTTGGACTTCACCCCAGCCACATTCCATGAAAATACTGAAATCACTGGCGAGGCCACAGTTGGAGATGGGGGATGGCCTTGCGACTGAGTGGGTCTCCTCTGCGAAAGCTCCAACAACAGTTCAGTGATCCCTCAATTGCACAACATGGAAGGCGCCACTTGACCCCAATACGTCTTGGCAGCCCAATCCAGCATGAGGGCCACTCACCGGCCTGCAATTCCTAGTAGAGCTACTTACAGACATTATACTCTCCATCGGGGACTGGGAATGGGTAAAAGGAACTGGGATAGATAAGTCACCAGCGCTTATAAAACTTTGGCTCTTAAGTCAATCGTTCTCGCCGAAGACAGAAACATCACCTTTTTGGATCGTTAGGGGGTGAGGAGCAGGTTACGATGCACCTATTACCGGTTGGTACTTAAATTGAATATTGGACCCTAGCAGGGGACTAGTCCTGGCTTCCAGAGCCAATAGGCTCTCATCCAGGCTTCCATTCTCCAGAAGTAATTCTATGCAATTGGTAGAACTGTTTGGGGGTGTGCATCTCCTGGCTCTCATGATAATTTCCCTTATTAATGACCTACAGCCTCTCTCATGGCGAATCCAGTGGATCGCTCTATTCCTAAGGGAAACCCTCTCATGCCCAAAGTGCGAAGGTATTTTTGGGATGTTAGACCTGGCACCATTGGCGTGGGTCTCCCTTCCATCTTTCGCTTTTTGTCTCCTCTGTGTTTGCTGGTGTTAGATGCTCTGGGCGCTGTGCCACTGCCATTCAGTGCTACAGCGCGAATGCTCCCCATTGTAAAGTAACTGGATGAATTGGTATTCCCATAATTGGCTCATTTGATTTACCTGTTAGTCCCGAGTATAGTGCACCGTGCGTGCCCCGGGCTGGTAGACCGAATGCTGCTGGTGGGCCTGCAGCGCTGATTGCGCCACCCACATAAGCAGCGCGTAAAGTGTGTCTCAGACCTGCCATCGCAGAGTCTGTGCGCAGTCCAGAACTGCCATTCTTTGACTGTAAAGTGAACCCACTTCCCAGTCCCTCAACCTTCCCTTGGCATCATGTAAGTCATCCCTATGGCAGGGTGCGTTGTATGTGAAAGGTAGGACCTGCCTTGGTCTGTGTGGCATGTCCTGATAGTGAATTACACTCCATTGCAATTTTCACTATGGCAAGGCGATCTGTTCCCTTAGGCCAGAATGGGCAGTTTTGATTATTACATCTTATAATCCTAGCTGACCCAAGGAACAGGTTTGGAAAGTCGAATTTAGTATGCCTGAGCTCAGAATATTAAAATACATCTTTTAGTGAGGATTATTTTTATATTCTGCGTTTGAAAATACCACTTCTAGGAAGTAGGTATTTTCTTGCCTAAAGTCGTCCAGTGTGCTCTGCTGTTATGTGTATTGGATGTCTGGTCTTGGAGGGTCAGGGCAGGCTGAGCCCGACCTGGGTTGAAGAGCGGAATCTGCAGCTGGAGTATGGGGAGGGGTGACCCTTTGGTCTGAGCAGGGCTGGGCCTGGCAAGGTGAATGATGGCTCCAGCCCCCACTGTGCGTCTGATGGCAGACCCCCTCTTCCTCAAAGGCAGGATGCCGGCTCGTAAATAAAGTGGTCCAGGACCACATCGAACTGGTTCTGGCTGGGATCAGTGACTTGTGACTTTTGAGAACAAAGACCTGATGGGTATAAATATCTGCGCCAAAACCCCTACAGGGTGTGTTACTTCTGGATGTCAAGACGAACCTCTGTCCGTGTAACAAGAGGAAAAGGACTTTGAAACTTTCATCCATCTTGCTGAAGCAACTACCCAAGGGCCTGATTTGAGCTTGCCTCCTGCTGAAGTCTCAGGGACATTAGACTTCACCCATCAGCCTTCTGAATTCCTATTGAGAGGGGTTCTACTCGCAGGTGAGGCCTCTGTCAAGAATTCCAGAGCCTCTGGGTCTACTGCGGGGAACGCGGGCTGAGAATCATCGCTATCGCGGGCCGCTGCAGCTGAGGAGCTGTTGCCGCTGAGAGCCCGCATCTGTTTGTGCTACGAGAATCATCGCTATCGCTATTGTGAGCCGCTGCAGCTGAGGAGCTGTTGCCGCTGAGAGCCCGCATTTGTCTGTGCTACGAGAATTATCGCTATTGTGGGCCGCTGCAGCTGAGGAGCTGTTGCCGCTGAGAGCCCGCATTTGTCTGTGCTACGAGAATCATCGCTATCGCTATTGTGGACCGCTGCAGCTGAGGAGCTGTTGACGCGGAGAGCCCGCATTTGTCTGTGCTACAAGAATCATCGCTATCGCGGGCCGCTGCAGCTGAGGAGCTGTTGCCGCAGAGAGCCCGCATTTGTCTGTGCTACGAGAATCATCGCTATTGCGGGCCGCTGCAGCTGAGGAGCTGTGGCCGCTGAGAGCCCGCCTTTAATCACCGCCTCAGGATCATCGTGAGTGCACGCCGCGGACCGCTGCAGCTGGGAGCTGCGGCCGCTGCGAGTCCACCTGTCCTCATCGCGGCTTCCTCCCAAAGCTGCCTGCCGTGCCCCTTTAAACCTCAGGTACATTGTGCATCACCGGGTCGCGTAGACCCCGGCTTCGAACTAAGTTCGTTTCACCCGCTTTAGAGTGCTTTATTGCCTTTTCAGTGAACTTATATTTACGTGCATTGTGGCTTGTTGGTCGTCTTCAAGCCTTGTGTTAAACTGATATAAAGCTACTCATTTTTCTATAGTTACTGGTGTGGTGTCCCTTTGTGGTGTCTTCACTGCGTGATTGTGTATGGTCACAAATGCTTCACACACTGCCTCTGAGATAGGCCTGTCTGCTCGTGCTACGTTACCACAGGGTTGAGCAGGGGTTATCAAAGGGTGTAGCCCCCTTACTCTGACTTAGGAAGAAGGGTCCCTTCTTGGACATTGGCGCCAGCCATTGCCAACCAGAGATCCCCATTTCTAACATTGGTGGTCAGCGGTGAGGATCAGGACTTGCATTTGTGATCCACATACAATAACTGGTGTACACTACTAGTGAGTGCAGACCTAAACGCAACCACATACGTTGTTGATCTTGTTCTATTTACGTTGTTGATCTTGTTCTATTTTTGATCGTAATTGCCAGTTATGTCTACAATGGGTAAGCCAGCATCCAATGCTTCGGAGGATCTCACCTTTGAGGAAGAGAGGTTAGAAACATACACTGCCAAACAGCTAAAGTCTTTTTGCAAGCAATTCACCGTCCCTATTGCAGGCCTCTTTAGGAAGGAGGAGTACCAGAAGGCGCTAAAGGCCTGGTGGGAGGCGAGGGAGTCCTCCGGGAATGGGGGAGAGCCTGGAGACGGGGGAGAGAATGCCGGAGGGCAGCAGGATGACGAAGTGGATTTAGTGGGAGGTAAAGCACTTTCCAGTCCAGGTACTAGCGTGTCCTCAAAGGGCCTGTCTCCAGAAGAGATGGAGGACAGGGAGAGAGATAGGAGGCATAGTTTGGAGATGGCCAAATTAGAAGGTCAGAAGGACCTAGAGAGTAAAAAGTTGGATATTGAGAATAACCGGTTGGCATTTGAACTTGAGAAAAAGAAACTGGAGCATGAGAGAGTATTGAGGGAGCTGGAGATCAAGGCTAAGAGTTTAGAGATCTCCCCCTCTGGTGGCAGCATACCTTTAGTACCTACTGAGAGTAGAGTTTATATACCCAAGGATGTCATCAAGGATTTCCATAAGAGTGAGGATATTGGGCAATGGTTTGCTGCCTACGAGATAGCAATGGTGTCCCACCGGGTCCCTGAGAAGGATTGGGGAGCGGGGTTGTGAGAACGCTTTGTGAGTGATGGGAGGGATACCCTGTTGGATCTGCCTGAAGAGAGCAGGATAGTGTATGCCCCTATGAAAGAGGCCTTGATGACGTGATATGGTTTGACCCCAGAGATGTACAGGCAGAGATTTAGAACCTGTAAGAAGTTAGAGGGTACCAATTGGGTTGAATATGTGTCTTTTTTTTGCAGAGCAATGGATCGCTGGGTAAAAGGTAGCAAGGTGGAAACCTTTGAACAACTGTATGATTTGTTTGCGTGGGAGCATTTAGCTAGTAACTGTTTTCCAGAGCTACGCCAGCACCTTATTGATAGCAAGCTAACTAACCCTAGGAAGCTTGCTGAGGAGGCGGACCGCTGGGTGAGCACCCGGGTTCGCAAGGGTCATGTGGGAGACTTCGCCAAAGGTGGGCAGGGTTCCCAGCAGAGAAGTGGGGGGACAGGGGTAAACAGAGGGAGTTCCAGAGAGGGCCCCAAAGTAATTCCCAAGGGAACCCAGGAGTGGTGTCCCAGTCTCCCCCTGAGAAGAAGCCAGTGCCCCCGACAGGTAGGCCTGTTCATAGGGGGCCCCTTACTTGTTTTAAATGTGGTCAAGTGGGCCACCGGTATTATGATCCCCAGTGTCCCCAGAAGGACCTCAATGCACCACCCCGTGCACCAACCCGCCAGCTTGCTAGTGTAGCCCTGGGAGGGGAGGAGATGGGTGCCCCAGGTGGGTGGGATCCCGTAGAATTGACCCTTGTCTCGCTAGAAGACTTTGAGAAGGTCCCTAACCCCACGCTGCCTGATAACACTAAGAAGTACAGGCGGTGGGTGACCATCAATGGCCATAGGGTGGAGGCTCTGAGGGACACCGGAGCAAGTGTGACTGCTGTCAGCTCCCGGTTGGTGTCCCCAGAGCAGGTTGTCCCCCATGCATTCTGCCAGTAGTGTCAGCAGACAACTCTGAGAGCCAGTGTGAGGTGGCTCAAGTTCCCTTTGAGTGGGGGGGGGGTCTCAGGAACTCTTCAAGTAGCTGTGAGGCCAGCCATGCCGGTAGACTGTCTGTTGGGCAACGAATTAGAGAACTCCCCGTGGGCTACGGTGGAGAGGAAATCTCACTTGGAAATGTTGGGTCTGCCTGAGTGGGCGTGCGCGACCACTCGGTCCATGGCAGCAGCCAGTAAGGACGTTCAGAAGGACCTGGAGCCTGAAAGTATGGCCCAGGCCCCTGCCTTAAAGAGAAGGGGTAGGGGGCGTGGGAAACCGGCCCCCATAGTTCCCACGGCCCAGGAGGGAGCAGACCTTGAGGGGGATGCCCTGGAGCCTACCGGGGAACAAGTAGCCGAACTGGGGGACCTGCCTGGGCTGACCCATTGGCAGCAGAAAAGAGGGCCCACCAGGGAGGAATTTTGTGAACAGCAGAGAATGTGCCCTTCTCTTGAGGGGCTGCGGCGACAGGCTGCAGCCCAGGCAGCAGGTGATCAGTCAGGGTCACATCTGATCTATTGGGAGAATGACCTCCTTTACAGCAAGCCTAAGGTTGCTGAGCCTGGGTCAGCCCGTGTGCTGGTGGTACCCCAGTGCTTCAGAGCCTTCCTACTGGGGTTGGCTCATGATGTGCCATTGGCAGGACATCTGGGGCAGACCAAGACCTTCGAGAGGCTGGTTACCCACTTTTATTGGCCCCAGATGTGCAGGAGCTCAGATGCTCACTGCAGTACATGTGAAACTTGCCAGGCAAGTGGGAAGAGTGGGGGGAAGATCAAAGCCCCACTCCAGGCCTTTCCAGTTGTCAGTACCCCATTCGAGCGAGTGGATATTGACATTGTGGGGCCTCTGGACCCCAAGACAGCCATGGCCAACAGGTTCATCCTGGTCTTGGTGGACCATGCCACCCGGTACCCTGAAGCCATCCCACTCCGGACAGTGACAGCCCCCATGGTGGGACGTGCAATGATGGGGATTTTCTCCCGTGTGGGGTTCCCCAGAGAGGTGGTGTCCGATAGGGGTACTAACTTCATTTCCAAATATATGAAGTCTCTGTGGGAGGAGTGTGGGGTAACTTATACATTTACCACCCCTTACCACCCCCAAGGTAATGGGCTGGTTGAGAGATTCAACCGGACCCTCAAAGGCATGATCATGGGCCTAGAAGAGTCCCTGAGGCGTAAGTGGGATGTCCTCTTCCCATGCCTGTTGTTTGCTTACCGTGAGGTGCCACAGAAGTCCATAGGGTTCAGCCCCTTTGAACTACTCTATGGTCACCCGGTAAGAGGGCCTCTGGGTCTGGTCAAGGAAGGCTGGGAGCAGTCTCCCAGGAAACCTCCCCAGGATGTGTTTAGCTACATACTGGCCTTCAGGAACCAGACTCGGCATTTCAGAAAGCTTGCTGAGGCAAATCTGGAAGCCAGCCAGGAAGAGATGAAACGTTGGCACGATCAGAATGCCACTCTGATTGAGTTTCAGCCTGGTCAAAAGGTTTGGGTCATGGCCCCAGTGGAGCCCTGTGCGCTCCAAGATAAGTGGACCGGACCATTTGAGGTGGTGGAGCGCAAGAGTCCTGTTACCTACTTGGTGGACTTGCGGTCTCCCCGGAACCCCTTGCGGGTCCAGCATGTCAACCGCCTGAAGCCCCACTTTGAGAGGTCCGAAGTGGGCATGCTCCTGGCCACAGATGCTGGGATGAGGAGGAGAGTGAGCCTCTTCCTGACCTCCTGTGTGCAAAGGAGCAAGACGGGTCAGTGGAGGGTGTGGTCCTCTCCGCCACACTGACCCCTGAGCAACAGAGTGATTGTCGCCAACTGTTGGGACAATTCTGTGATCTGTTCTCCCTGGTGCCTAGTGTCACTGATTGGTGTGTCCATGAAGTGGAACTGGGGACTGTCCTCCTGTTAAGCACAAGGCTTACCGAGTGACTGACCGGGTTAGGGCATCCATTAAGGAAGAGGGTTCCAAAATGTTTGCTTTAGGGGTGATTGAGTCCTCTAGCAGCCCTTGGTCCAGCCCAGTGGTCTTGGTACCAAAAGCTGCAGCGCCTGGTGCCACCCCAGAACTTCGGTTCTGCATGGACTACCGAGGTCTCAATTCAGTCACAAAGACTGACGCGCACCCCATCCCCAGAGCTGATGAGCTCATAGATCAGCTAGGGGCTGCACGGTACCTCAGCACATTTGATTTGACGTCTGGGTATTGGCAGATCGCCTTGACTGTTGGGGCAAAGGAGAGGTCAGCATTCTCCATACCGGATGGGCACTACCAGTTCCGGGTGATGCCCTTTGGGATGAAGAATGCCCCTGCCACCTTTCAGAGGTTGGTCAACAGGGTGTTGGTTGGGCTGGAGGATTTCAGTGCCACCTACCTGGATGACATTGCAGTGTTTAGTTCCTCATGGGAGGACCACCTGCGCCACCTCTGGGAAGTGTTGATGGCACTGCGAAGGGCAGGCCTCACAATCAAGGCAAGTAAGTGCCAGATTGGGCAGGGTTCTGTGGTGTACTTGGGACACCAGGTTGGGAGCGGCCAGGTGGCGCCCCTACAGCCCAAAATTGAAACCATCCTGGCTTGGGAGCCCCCAAAGACCCAGACACAGGTGAGAGCCTTTTTAGGACTCACGGGTTATTACAGGAGGTTTGTCAAGGGGTATGGCAACATTGTTGCACCCTTGACTGAGCTGACTTCTAAGAAGCAGCCAAATATTGTGAACTGGACTGACACCTGTCAGAAAGCTTTTGACACCCTGAAGACTGCCATGTGCACAGCGCCTGTACTTCAGGCGCCCAACTTTTCAAATGAATTTGTTGTCCAGACAGATGCCTCAGAGCATGGTGTGGGGGCTGTTCTGTCACAGATCAATGAGGAGGGTCTAGACCAACCGGTAGCCTTCATTAGTAGGAGGTTACTTCCACGGGAATAGAGGTGGAGTGCAATTGAGCATGAGGCATTTGCTGTGGTTTGGGCACTGAAGAAGCTGAGGCCATACCTGTTTGGGACTCACTTCCGGGTTCAGACGGACCACAGGCCCCTCAGATGGTTGATGCAGATGAGGGGTGAGAATCCAAAGTTGTTGAGGTGGTCTATTTCCCTACAGGGGATGGACTTTACGGTGGAACACCGCCCGGGTACAGAACACGCCAATGCGGATGGTCTGTCCAGATTTTTTCGCCTTAGTGATGAGAACCCCCAAGTGGGTGGGTAGTTCTCCCCACATTTCAGCTGGCGGGGACACGTGTTAGACCTGGCACCATTGGCGTGGGTCTCCCTTCCATCTTTCGCTTTTTGTCTCCTCTGTGTTTGCTGGTGTTAGATGCTCTGGGCGCTGTGTCACTGCCATTCAGTGCTACAGCGCGAATGCTCCCCATTGTAAAGTAACTGGATGAATTGGTATTCCCATAATTAGCTCATTTGATTTACCTGTTAGTCCCGAGTATAGTGCACTGTGCGTGCCCCGGGCTGGTAGACCGAATGCTGCTGGTGGGCCCGCAGCGCTGATTGCGCCACCCACATAAGCAGCGCGTAAAGTGTGTCTCAGACCTGCCATCGCAGAGTCTGTGCGCAGTCCAGAACTGCCATTCTTTGACTGTAAAGTGAACCCACTTCCCAGTCCCTCAACCTTCCCTTGGCATCATGTAAGTCATCCCTATGGCAGGGTGCGTTGTATGTGAAAGGTAGGACCTGCCTTGGTCTGTGTGGCATGTCCTGATAGTGAATTACACTCCATTGCGTTTTTCACTATGGCAAGGCGATCTGTTCCCTTAGGCCAGAATGGGCAGTTTTGATTATTACATCTTATAATCCTAGCTGACCCAAGGAACAGGTTTGGAAAGTCGAATTTAGTATGCCTGAGCTCAGAATATTAAAATACATCTTTTAGTGAGGATTATTATTTTTATATTCTGCGTTTGAAAATACCACTTCTAGGAAGTAGGTATTTTCTTGCCTAAGTCGTCCAGTGTGCTCTGCTGTTATGTGTATTGGATGTCTGGTCTTGGAGGGTCAGGGCAGGCTGAGCCCGACCTGGGTTGAAGAGCGGAATCTGCAGCTGGAGTATGGGGAGGGGTGACCCTTTGGTCTGAGCAGGGCTGGGCCTGGGCCAGGCAAGGTGAATGATGGCTCCAGCCCCCACTGTGCGTCTGATGGCAGACCCCCTCTTCCTCAAAGGCAGGATGCAACCTCATAAATAAAGTGCTCCAGGACCACACCGAACTGGTTCTGGTTGGGTTCAGTGACTTGTGACTTTTGAGAACAAAGACCTGTGGGGTATAAATATCTGCGCCGAAACCCCTACAGGGTGTGTTACTTCTGGATGTCAAGACGAACCTCTGTCCGTGTAACGAGAGGAAAAGGACTTTGAAACTTTCATCCCTCTTGCTGAAGCAACTACCCAAGGGCCTGATTTGAGCTTGCCTCCTGCTGAAGTCTCAGGGACATTAGACTTCACCCATCAGCCTTCTGAATTCCTATTGAGAGGGGTTCTACTCGCAGGTGAGGCCTCTGTCGAGAATTCCAGAGCCTCTGGATCTACTGCGGGGAACGCGGGCTGAGAATCATCGCTATCGCTATTGTGGGCCGCTGCAGCTGAGGAGCTGTTGCCGCTGAGAGCCCGCATTTGTATGTGCTACGAGAATCATCGCTATCGCGGGCCGCTGCAGCTGAGGAGCTGTTGCCGCTGAGAGCCTGCATTTGTCTGTGCTACGAGAATCATCGCTATCGCTATTGTGGGCCGCTGCAGCTGAGGAGCTGTTGCCGCTGAGAGCCCGCATTTGTCTGTGCTACGAGAATTATCGCTATTGCTATTGTGGGCTGCTGCAGCTGAGGAGCTGTTGCCGCTGAGAGCCCGCATTTGTCTGTGCTATGAGAATCATCGCTATCGCAATTGTGGGCCACTGCAACTGAGGAGCTGTGGCCGCTGAGAGCCCGCCTTTAATCACCGCCTCAAGATCATCGTGAGTGCACGCCGCGGACCGCTGCAGCTGGGAGCTGCGGCTGCTGCGAGTCCGCCTGTCCTCATCGCGGCTTCCTCCCGAAGCTGCGTGCCGTGCCCCTTTAAACCTCAGGTACATTGTGCATCACCGGGTCGCGTAGACCCCGGCCTCGAACTAAGTTCGTTTCTCCCGCTTTAGAGTGCTTTATTGCCTTTTCAGTGAACTTATATTTACGTGCATTGTGGCTTGTTGGTCGTCTTCGCGCCTTGTGTGAAACTGATATAAAGCTACTCATTTTTCTATAGTTACTGGTGTGGTGTCCCTTTGTGGTGTCTTCACTGCGTGATTGTGTATGGTCACGAATGCTTCACACACTGCCTCTGAGATAGGCCTTTCTGCTCGTGCTACGTTACCACAGGGTTGAGCAGGGGTTATCAAAGGGTGTAGCCCCCTTACTCTGACTTAGGAAAATAGTAATAGCAGTGAGTCAGAGTGTGAAGGAGCCAGGCTTTCCAAACTGTAGGCGCAAATGTCCAATAGATTGTACCTTTGCCAACCTGGTTGTCAAATAATGTAGAGATCTCGCACAGTATCTTCAAGTGGCCAGGAGATAAACCTTAGGGGGTTGGCCCAGCCCAGCCTCTTCCCAGCTCTCTGGGCGTGAAAGGGCCCACCCTTGGCCTGGGCTTTGCCTGGGTGCGTCCTGCGCTGCAGGATTGCTGAAGCGCTTATCAGCGCGATGTAGTTTGCCCCGCCTCCGAAGTTCACTGGGTGCAAAAGCTCCTCCTGTCACTTTGGACACTAGATTTTGGAGTCCTTAGCAGTGGATAGGACCTCCAGGTGTAGGAGACCCCACAACTTCACCGCCAAATGTCTGGCGCTGCGGGATTGCTCAAGCGCTTAGCGCGATGTGACTGGCCACGCCCCCGGAGCACACAGTGTGCAAACGCGCCTCCTGGCACTTTGGACACTGAATTTTGGAGTCCTTTGCAGTGTACATGCCCTCCAGGGGTAGGAGATTCCACAACGTCATCACCAAATGTCCCATGCTGCGTGATTGCTGGATCGCTTATCAGCACGATGTGGCTGACCCCACCCCTGCAGCTCACAGTGTGCAAATGCTCCTCCTGGTGCTTTGGACACTGGATTTTGGAGTCCTTCGTAGTGGACAGGCCCTCCAAGGGTAGGAGACCCCACAACTTCACCACCAAATGTCCCTTGCCAAATGGCTTTCATTGTATGTGACATCAACTTTGGAAGAAAATGCTCTGACCAGCTTGGGATAGCACCCACAGCTGCTGGCTGCAACAGTCATATAGAAATATGTGCAGACAGGACTTTAAACAGGATTAAAAATTGGGGATGGGAGGGGTCTCAAAAAGGGTTTGATTTAAACATGTTAACTTATTTCTGTGATTTCCTTAGGGTGCCACCCAATAGGTATTTTGGTTTCTCTCTGAGATTTCTGCATCCAGCTATAGAACACAACTTACATACACTTATAACTAGCCAGGACTATTGGCTATTTCAGTGGTTGTTAGTTGTTCAAGATAAATGAGTAACACTGATTTTCTTGTAAATAATCAATATTGAAAATGTTTTGATTATGACATTGTGAGACTGTGAATTAAATATTACTGAGGCCTGTGGAAGATGTATTGGTCTTCATAGTGTCTTATTAACACCCGTTATGTGCACCTTATGTTAGACATGTACACAGTTTTTCTCTTCACACCTCATCTGACTGCATATCTTACACCTTATCTCTTTCCTCTTCAGCATCTTCTTTTCACTCTCTCGTCTAGCAATGCACACGCTCTCATGTTAGCACTCTACTTTCTTTTATTTTTGCCTTGTCAATATTTTGACAACTGTGCACCCCATTCACACACATTTACACAGAATTTCTGTTGCAACTAGATACATGTCCATTGGTCTGTGCACTCTGCAGAGAGGCCAAGGATAGGATGACCACGCATTCTGAACACCTTTTTCACCCAGTGGCACTATGAGAAACTCGCACTGCCATCAGCCTCATCTTCAGAGCTCTCAATCGTGACGTGTTATAAACACCAGGTGCTACTCAGTTCAAAGTATCCACTATAAAAGAGTAATATGCTGCACGAAAAACAAATACAGAAACACAACATCCTGGAAATAGCTAACACACTTAGAGAATGCAAGATTAAGTAAAACATGTCAAACACAAACAGAAACTAAATTGCTGACATGCATTACCTTAACATTTTTAGCATTCATTGTTGTGAAAACGATCAGCGTTTTGCCATTAATGATAAGGACATGAGTATAGGGCTCGACAGGGACCTGTTTACATGGTTCTGAAAGTTCACCTCAGTCTTGTACACCTAGAACCTATTATTTATATCAGTAATGAGTGCCACAAAGGCAGGGCGTAGCTTGGTCAGTACAACTGGGGGGAGCGGGGAGACGGGGAGGATGGGGTGAGCTTCAGATTTTCCGTCAATTACTCTGGCATATCATGTTAACTATTATATAAGAAGCAGCGCTTCAGAGTGGCTTGAGGGCCAATGGAGTGAGAAATGTGAGGGGGTACATAAAACACAATATTTTGTCAAATACCCTTATTTTAAGGCCTTCAAAACAAAAGTGTGTGTGTGTTGTCGTCTGACTGAGCATTTAAAAATCCCATGTGAAATCCGACACCTTACCATGCCCAACTAAAAGCTTCTGTACCCAACTATTTACTAATTAATACATTTATTAGGGGGTGTAACACCCCAAACACCCCCCTGAAGCTACGCCCCTGCACGCTCAGCTCCAACCTACATGCCCACTACCTTGACACACAGAGTCCTCCATTGACGAAAATGGTGCCAGTGGCACATGTGGTTGCACTGCTCCAGCTCCAAAGCAGATTAATTTTCCATTAGTTCAACAGTAGCCAATCCTCCGCTGATCCTCACATTCAGTGCCCATCCGGAGCTCACCATCCACCCAGAGCCATCCACCGGTCTTCTGAAAGCAACCAGTTATGAATGCCAGACTTCTGCAGTTAAAACTAGAGCTGAGGAATGTGCCAGGCACAATGTGCCTCTGCTTCCCTTCTCTTCATCTGAGGAAAGTCCGTTTTAATGAGCTAGCAAGGTCCCTTAGTGGCACTGGACAGGTTTGAAGTTGCAGTCCGGGTACCGTACATTAAGCAGTCTGAGCATGCAACATGCTAGTGTATCCAGTATTTTTACCTACCTGATTCTACAGTCCAGCTCTCTCACATGGCAGCCAGCAGTGTCAATGGAGACAGTCTGGCATGGGCTGCAGCCTGGCCTGATCCCTAAAGGCACTTGGGAGCATCAAAAGGGTGGGCATTGGGCAGCACTGGCGCATCTGGAATCTTGTTTCTCCAAGGCTGTTCAGTTAAAGTTACAACAACTATGAGTGCGACATTTACTTCTACACTCATGTGTACCAGATACACTGTGGGCTTCTCCCCAGAACGTCCTCTTCCAAACAATCCATACCAGCATCACAGTGGTGGGGTGGCTTGCACTTTTATTGACACCTGGCCAACCCTGCCTCTCATGTTCCTGGCTTTGTGTGGACACCTCAGACCACAGGGCTTAACGCCCAAAAACAAACACTACAATACACTGCCATTGAAAAATGTCATGCCAACCACCCTAACGTCACAGCACTTCCTTGTCCCTTCAGCGCGAGTAAACTCTTGCCCGGCACATGCACACAGTTTCATCCATTTTTCCAGCTAAACAAAAAAAACGAGTTTCTGGTGACTGCCTAACTGAGACTGAGCACCATAGAGCCTTTTATTAAAGCAGCTTGATGGGTTTTTCCTTTCTGTTTATTGCTGGTGGGGTCATGCCCACTGCACCCCTTAATACCAGCTTCCCCTGATAAACCTCCTTCTCTGCCTTCTTGTTGTTGCTCCTTTTTCATCTTCATGCCTCATACTCCCCCTGCCTGCTTAGAATTAGATTTAGAATTAGAATAGAACTACTTTTTAGCATTAGTCTCTAACACATTCACAAATGACAATGAAGGAAAGAAAGTCCAGAAAGCCAGCCCACCAGACATCTTTGATCTGCGTCCCAGGCAAGAGCACACCTCTGTCACATCAAGAAGACCAGAAATGGAGGACACACCTCACAGCTAAGACCTGGAACGACCTCCCGAAACACCTCAGACCCTCCCCCACCCTCAGGGAATTCCGAAGGAACCTCAGGACATGGCTCTTGCAGACAAAACAGGTATGATCACCTCCTCCCCCCTCAGGCCCATCCTACTCAGTGCCTGGATACCTTCACAGGTGATAAGTTGCGCTCTACAAATCCACATAATATAACATAACAATGTTAACAGTAGTTTGGTTTACTAATGGCAGTGTGAGTTTAAAAAAAAAAAAAAATCTTTTTAATAAATTAAAGCAGGTAGGTAACATAACATAGGTATACAGTTATTTGTACACATGATCCTTCTTCTTTCCACAAAGTCCGATGTGAATCACTTCTTTTTATACATGACTTCTCAAGGCTGCATCCATTATATTGTTTCCACTTTTTCAATCCGAGGCAACCGTGCCACGGGTGGGTGGGTCTGATTCTCCCATGGGGGGAGTGCAGGGGTAGCCTCTATACGCATTCCATTTATCCCCAAATTTCCCCCATTTTTTGGGACATCCCCTCCCCACATATACTGCTTTCTCTGCTACCATACACCAATCCATGTCGTGTTTCCATTCCTCTAGGGTCGGCAGTTCACTCGCTCCCCATCTGCGGACAATATTACGCTTCGCTACCATCAGGCCCAGGGTGACCCAGGTCCGTTCTGGCTGCCCCAGGTCGGAATCCTCCCACACATTCAGTAAACACCATTTTGGGATAGGTGTAAATTCTATTCCCATTTTTCTGCTATACAAGCAGCCGTAGCTTCCCAATATGCTTGGATTCTGTGGCACTCCCACAAAATATGAAAAAACGAGCCCACTCCCACAGCCTCTGTGACAGAGGGTGTCTGTTCTCCTGCCCATCTTATGTAGTGTGTTGCAGGAAATGTATGCCCTATGAAGGATCTTAAGTTGGATCAATCTAAAACGGGCCCAAATGGCCACCTCTTTAGGGGTCGCTAGGATTTCTGGCCAGTCATCTACCTGTGGGTCCCTGATGTCTTGTCCCCAGCGTTCTCTCAAGTTAGTCCCCGTTTCGGGCATGTTGTTAATACGTTTTTGATACGTCAGTGATATGGCTTTGCAAATTAGGTGTTCTTCGAGGAGTCTACACTCTAACGGTGAAGAGTCAGGTATTGACTCACCCCGGTGAACTACCATTCTTATGGCATGTTAGAGCTGAAGGTACCGGAAGATTTCAGTGGGGGCTAGTTCCTTCGACTGTTGCAATTGTTCAAAGGATTTCATGTCTACCCCCGTATGCAGGTTGCCCACCCTCGAGATCCCGATTAAGTCCCACTTATCAAATCCTGCTATCGACCCCATTGTGCCCAATTTCTGAGAATCCCATAGGGGTGTCGCTTATTTGTTTTTGTCTTTCCACCCCAGTTTAGACAGTGTTGAGTGCCAGACTTGGACTGTTAGTTCTGTGGGGCCCTCCATCGGGAGACGCCTTGGGTCTGTATATAGTGCCTTGAGATACCCTCTCGGCTGGAGATTTAGGCGGTCCATTTTATAGGCAGGTTCGGAGGACGGCTGGTGCACCCACTGGTTTATTGTTACAAGTTAAGCTGCCCTGTAATAGGACTGTATATGTGGGAGTGCAATTCCCCCGTCATACCAACTACGAGTCAGTTTGTTGAGGGCGATTCTAGGGGATCCACGGTCCCACAGGAGCGTTACCTGCTCTGTCTATTGAAGTGAAATATGACTAGGGTACCGGGAATGGAGTATTTTGCAACATATAGAGAAATCTTGGCAGTGCCATCATTTTGAATAGGGTCGCTCTGCCCAGAAGGGACAGAGAGAGGGTCCGCCAGGGCTGCATATCATTTTGGAGTCTAGATAAGGGGCTCAATAGATTTCGGGCATAAAATTGAGCCGGGTCTGTGGTAACAAAAATCCCCAGATATCGGAACCCTTCCGACACCATTCGGGCCCCACACTCCGGAGGGAGAAAGGGCTGTTGGCCACTGATCACAAACACCACGGATTTGGACCAGTTGATTGTATACCCCGAATATTTGCTAAAAGAGCTAAAGATGTTCAAAATCCTGCCGATAGAGGCGCGGGGGGAAGCCACATATAACAGGATATCATCCGCGTACAGTGATACTCTATCCCCCCCACTCCTCAGTCCATCGAAGGCCTCGATTTATGGGGTCCCCCCGAATCCAAGTTGCTGCTGGTTCCAATATCAGTGCAAATATCAATGGGGACAGGGGGCAACCCTGCCTTGTGCCCCTCCTCAGCGGGAAAGTTTTTGATTTTCTCCCATTGACCACCACCTGAGACATGGGTCTCTCATACAGGAGTGCGATCCAGGACAGGAAGTGCAGGCCAAATCCCATGCGGCTCAGCACTGCAAACATGTATGGCCACTCTGTGGTGTCAAACGCCATACGTGCATCAAGAGAAAGAATTGGTGCATCTTCCCAGATCGTGTGGGCCCTTCCCAACACTCCAGGCAGGCGTCTGATGTTCATCGCCGTGCAGCGACCCGGCATAAAGCCCGATTGATCAGGATGGACCAATTTTTGTAGCAGTGGTAGAAGCCTTAGAACCAATAGTTTTGCAAAAATTTTAACTTCTGTGTTAAGGAGGGATATGGGTCGGTAGGAGGCACAATCATCCCTGGGCTTGCCCTCTTTATGGTTCACTACTATGGAGCCCGACTTGTGGTCGGCCGGGAGCCCACCCTTTGTTCTGCTTTCCTCGAACATTGCCAGGAGATGTGGTACCACTGTAGTTGCTGTAAGTTTGTAAAGTTCTATTGGGATGCCGTTCGGGCCCCCTGCTTTACTTGAGCTCAGGGCTCAGAGCGCTTGTGTTACTTCTTCTTTCGTAATATCAGTTTCTAGAAGTTGCTTTTCTTCTGTCGTTATAACTGGGAGTGGAATATCTGTTAGGAACTCTAGGGAGTCTTGATGGGTTGCCTTCGACTCAGCGGCATAAATCCCAGCATAATAATCTGCGAAGGCCTCGGCGATCTTCCCCGGATCTCGTAGGACCTCTCCAGTCTTTAGTGTAAGTTGCGGCACCCACCGATTTGCCCTGTCTTGCTGATCTAGCCACGCCAGTAACTTTCCTATTTTATCGCCCACCTCATAAACTCGGTGTTGTGCCGCCCTGAGTTTATTTCTGGCCTCCTCCATCACCCAGTCCGAATAGTCCTGTTGTTTGATTTTTAATGTGTGCTGCAGGTTGTCATCTCCTCCGTCTACAATTTGGAGTTCGAGGTCCAGGATTTACTGCTCCAGTTCTGTCACCTTCGCCCTCTTTTCTCGTTTATGCCCTGAGATCAATGAAATAGACTGACCCCGGACCACCATTTTATACGCCTCCCAGATTACCTGGGATGACGCGACAGAGTGGATGTTTTCCCGAAGATAGTAATCAGTTGCAATCGTTATTCCCTTCCTAATTGCAGGTACTTTTAAATACCATGGATTGATTGGAATTGGGCCCGAGATAAGCTGGGTCCCTGTCTTATATCTCATCCACATGGGAGAATGATCCGAGATCCCCCGTGTCATATGTGTCACATCCGTGAAATAAGGGAGGTGCAAAGCCAGAGAGATCAGGTGGTCGATTCCCGAACGACTCCCATGCGCCCCTGAATAGAAAGTATATTCCCGCTTATTAGGGTTTAATGCCCTCCAGATATCTATTAGACCCAAAGCCTCTAGAAACCGCACCCGTCGGGTATGAGTGCCCTCCGGAGCCTTAGCCGGTAAGCGGTCTAGATGTTCACAGCCCAAGAAAGGAGGAACTACCCACCCATTCAAGGATTATAAAGGCCCACAAAGGGGTCCTATGCTAATTAGATAAACAAAGCAATCCCGTGCATGCATTGAGAAAACAACAATAAATACAATGAATAATTTTGTCTTTTTATTATCAAAATATCAAAAGGTATCACAGAATTTTATCTTATATTACAAAAAGGAGATACATATGACTAAAAAACAATGAGAAAAACACAATGAATAAAGTACCCCACACACAATCATCATTCATACAAGCACACTCATACATTTCACATGAGCTCTTTTCATCCAACAAACATACATAACAAATCATCCAAAGTTAAAAGGAAGCCAGCAAGGTAAATGAATGTTCCGATAAAATGGTCCAGATGGAAGATAGAAAATCTCTTCAGGGTTTAGAAAGACCAACGCCGACGCGCGTTTCGGTGGAAACCCTACTCCCGGGCCACACCTTCCTCAGGGCAAGTCGTAAACAGTGAATTAGATGGCGTGGGACACTCAATTAACCTATGATAATATGAATATAGATATATAGTTTCCAATGCTATAAGGCAGACTTAACATCATGATCAATGCATGCACGAGAAGCTTGAGCAAATATGATATCAGAGGATACATAGATAAAAGTACGACAGCAATGGTCAGAAAGACGAAGTCAAGGAAATGTGCATCATAGAAAACAGAACTAAACAGACAGACAGACTGATAAAGAAACAAGCAGTTCAGAGAGAAGAATATATCATCAAAAGATTTAGTGACAGTGGTACTAGAGACCTCAGAAAAAATAAAAACCAACCACCAAGCAAGAACTATTCATCAAGATTGTCGCAATATATAAAAATACCACGTGAAACTAATCCAATGAAGGGTGAGTATTCTGTTAGATAAAGACCCCACACCATAAAAATAAGAATGTCAACATACCTATTGAGGTATTCAGAACAGAACATAATCCAACAGCAACATGATAAAAAAATAACCAGATCGGTCTATGGGTTCTCAAAGGATGCAACCTTTATCTATATGGGGCGGACAAGCAAGCAACAATTAGCAATAGACAACACACAGTAATGATCAACACCAGATGATAGGGAGGGCCCAATATGAACCTACCAAATAATGTAGGCCCAGATAAATGTTAGGCGAAGAATCACAAACATAAAGCTTCAGCCAGTTTGGTCTTGATAAGAATTCTTATTCGAGACGCAGAATCGATGTGGATCTTAAAGGAAATACCAGAGAATGGAAATTACAAGAGTCCTAAAAAGATTTATAGCAAACCACTGTGGCAACTTTAAAATGATAAGCACACCACAGCGTATAGCTAAATATTATAAAGATACTCCCACATATCCTAACTCCAGGGTAGATGCAATTTATAGCAACAAGCACTCGATACGAAAAGCGATCCTTTAAAACCCAGAGACATTCAAACAGCTAGTGGGCCTATGCAGGGATATATGTCTAACTACAGTATCCCCTCAAGCCGGTATCATTACCTGGATGTACGACCCACGTTCAAACTGGGGGTACGGATATCGCCCGTTGTCTTCTCCCGT
This sequence comes from Calotriton arnoldi, assembly GCA_963921515.1. NCBI lineage: Eukaryota > Metazoa > Chordata > Amphibia > Caudata > Salamandridae > Calotriton > Calotriton arnoldi. The sequence goes on along the minus strand of CAWUFW010000536.1, from coordinate 2,684,454 downwards.
CTGCATGAAGAATGAAGGAGAACCAGCTAGATATAGACAACCTTTCAGCGGAGAGCCCGCCAAATTCCGGCGTAACGACACAAACAAGGGACCCATGTGTTCACGGAGGATAGGCAGCAAAAAGACAGCAGCCATCAAGAAGTGGTGGGACAGTATAATTCCCAGAGGAGAGATCGTATATCTCCAATTATTCCCTATAGCCAAGGTCGTTGACTGAGCAACCGATCCACATTTAGGAAAAAGAAAAAATAAATATAAATTTAAAAAAAAGAATAAAAACCTCACCCGTTTGTTTATGCCATCCGGATTAAAGATGAATAAGGCTCGGCTAAATAACATAAACGGATCGTGCGAGAGCCCACCAAGAAAAAGCGTGCAGACACAAACAAGGGACTCAAGTGTCAAAGAAGAGTGAAATGACACAGAAACGGCGGCCATCTATAAGAGGGGAAGATTGCCAAAAATAACAGGAAAATATATATAAAACTGATCCAAAGAGATAGAACCTGCACCATAATAAACCAATAATAAAGAAGATTGATAAGAAAGAAAACACCAACAGAATTATTTCATGGTAATGACTCATTATCAGAGGGGAGTCTGTAGAACGGGAAGAGCAAAACTATTCAGGGCCCGCAAAACACGAGAGAGAACAGACCAAAAGGTCAGATAAAGAATGACTACATGATGGCATTCTCCCAGGGGCAATGCTCGTTGAGGCCGTTCTTTACAGATTTGAGAAAATAAATCCAAAAAACTTCGCGTTTTTTTCTAATCTGCGTGGAATCCTGTCCCGAGGGCACCTTCATTTTCTCAAGAATGGACCATCTGAGATCAAATTCAGTATGTTGTTTATTAATCCAATGCTCCACCAAAGGTGCTGATGTCTTTTGGTGCGTATATTAGATTTATGCTCACCAATTCTATATCTTATTTCACGTCCCGTCTCACCAATATAGATGGAATCACACGGGCATGAAATAATGTACACCACATTGGATGTCCTGCAGTTCGTCATGTCCAGGAGTGATATGGAGTGTTCCCTCGTCTTGATGACATCGCCAACCAAGGCATTGGCACAGGCCTGGCAGGAACCACATTTATGGTTGCCATGAATGGGATTAAGACCTGTAATAGACTTCTGGTACAAGCCAGAGGTTTGAATTACCTTGCCCGTCACTAAATGGTTTTTCAAGTTTTGTTTCTCTTGAATGCAAAAAGAGGCTTGGCAAGTTTAGGTTCGTTATTATCAAGATTAAGTAAATACCAAAGAGAATTGACCGTGTGTCTAATTTTATGATTAATGTTAGAATGTTTTGTAACACAGACCACTCTGTCCATTTTCTTTTTTTCATGGGTTTGGAACATGGCTTCCCGATTAAAATATGGGCCCGCTTGAAGGAATCCTTAACCAATTTAAAAGGATATCCACGGTTGACAAGTTTATTTCTCAGGATATCAGCTTGCTTGAGAAAATCCGTGATGTTAGTACAATTTCTCCGAAGGCGGAGAAATTGGCTGAAAGGGATGCTATCTTTTTGGAAAAGTGGGTGGTAGCTCCCATACTGCAATAAGGTATTTCTAGCAGTGGGTTTAATATACAGAGACACAGATAATTTGTTCTCGTTGTGCTCAACCCAGACATCAAGGAATTCCAATTTATGCCTACTGGAATGGGCCGTGAATTTCAAATTCACGTCTGCAGCGTTAATCCATGAGATGAATTCATCTAGGGTGGTAGAATCCCCTACCCAAATGAAAAAGATGTCGTCAATGAACCGGCTCGGACATTTTCATGAAAGGGGGCAATCTCGTTATATATATGGACTCGTTCGAACTGGCCCATATATAAACATGCCACACTAGGGGCACAGGACGCTCCCATACTTACTCCTTGGATCTGATGAAAAAAGTTGTTATTAAACTCAAAATAGTTATCCCCCAGAACCACTTGAAGACAATCCAGAATAAATGGGGCATTAGTAATGTCCGATTCATTAAGAAGGGCTTCCTGTATGGCTTTCATGGCCCCATCCTGTGGTATATTGGTGTATAGAGACTCCAAGTCCAAGGTGACTAGGAGTTCTCTATCACAGGAATACTGCAGTCCTTCAATTCTAGAAATGAAATGTCCAGTGTCTCTGACATAGGAGTCCAATTTTTGGACTAGGGGTTTGAGGAATTGATCCACATACTTAGAAAGAGGTTCAGTGGCCGCCCCAATGGTGGATACAATGGGTCTCAAAGGGGGTGACGTAAGATCTTTATGCGTCTTGGGGACACCGTAAATAATGGGCATCCTAGTATGGGTAGGTGTAAGATATTCAGCTTCACTAGTGCATATAAAACCTTGTTGCACAGCTGCCTCTACCAGATGTACAATCCGTTTTTGTAGCGCAACTTCGGGGTTTCTCAAGATGTGTTTGTAGTGTTGAGTAGATGAAAGAAGAATATTCATCTTCTCTATGTATGTGGAGGTATCAAAGATCACAATTCCTCCCCCCTTGTCACAAGGCTTAATGGTCAGTTGTCTATTGTTTTTAAGAGACACTAGAGCAGAATTCTCTGTTCTCAGAAGATTATTAGTCGGTCTGGGGACAAATTTGATCACTTGTTCAATTTTCAAAAGGACTGCTTTCTCAAAAAAGGCCACTTCAGGGCCAACTTCGTCCAAGGTAGGAGTAAAATTGGACGGAGGTTTCAAACCGGAGGAATTCACATCATTTTCCACAGGGGATCTCGTGGAGAAGAATTTCTTAAGTCTAATTTTTCTAAAGAATGAATATAGATCTTTCAAAAATTCAAATTTATTAAAACAGACAGAAGGAACAAAGGAAAGACCTTTAGATAACAGTTCCAGGGAGTCAGGTTCAATGGTAGCAGAGGATAGATTGAATACAGGGATATTTTCTATGTTCTCCAGTATTGCTGTTGTCGGGTCTGAACATACATTTGAGGTTGACTCTGACCCCGATTGAAGTTCCTCGATTGAGGGTTCCGTGTTTTGGGGCGAAAATTCCCTCTGCCTTGGCCTAAAAAACGATTAGGCATACTAGATCTCTCTCCAGATACTTGTCTGGACTGATAATTGGGATTATATTCAGACTCATAGTTTGATGGTCCCTCACCATCCGAATCTGTGGTATCTGAGAATGTAGTGATTCGCCTATTGCCCCACCGTGGAATCTCACTTTGGGCACCCTGGTTATCAGCAGGAGTATAGAAGTTGGTGGATAGGTACGGATAGGCTCGCTCCAGGGAGAAAAATCGAATATCCTTTCTAAGTTTTTCTGTTTTCCTTTTGAGAAGATAATCAGAAAAGGAATCTAGCTCTTGACTGATCTCTTCAAGTTTCTTCTTTCCAAGTTCAACAGAGTTATCCTTTTTTAATTTTTCTTCAAGGTCATCAATCTCCTTATTGAGAATGGCTATTACCTCCCTCGCGGTCTCAATAATTAACATAATCCAGTCTCTAGAGCAACGGTTGGCAATAAGAGCCCATTTCTCAAGAAACTGGCGTATGTCAACAAAGAGACCGGGGATATTTCGGACTCTAAGTCCAATCGGAATTGTACCAGCCTTTAGATACTCAAGCATAAATTTCGCGTGAAATTCAGTGCGTTTGGACTTTTTTTTGGAGTCTAATAGCTTGTTCCATTCTTGTTCAAGACCCTTAGATAGATTAAACTGATTGCTGCTCTCAACTGTTGACCCAATCATATTGGCAAATTCTTCATCCGTGAATCCGAATGTTTTTATACTCGCCATGTTGTCACTAGAAAGGCAGAATATAGCACACCCAAGTGATACAGAACACCACACCTAGAAACAAATAAGTAAAGAAAGTTATAAGGAATATATTACAGAGACAATAAAGAAAACGGAAATGCACTTTCCAAAAGTAACCAACCTCCACAGCAACCAGGCTGTGACGTAATAACCAAGAAAAGGAGGGATCCCTACAGAAGATAGGGGTGGGTAGAATAGGGGATCAGGTAAACAGTACAAGAAAGGAGGAACTACCCACCCATTGTGTGTGGGGTACTTTATTCATTGTGTTTTTCTCATTGTTTTTTAGTCATATGTATCTCCTTTTTTTGTAATATAAGATAACATTCTGTGACACCTTTTGATATTTTGATAATAAAAAGACAAAATTATTCATTGTATTTATTGTTGTTTTCTCAATGCATGCACGGGATTGCTTTGTTTATCTAATTAGCATAGGACCCCTTTGTGGGCCTTTATAATCCTCGAATGGGTGGGTAGTTCCTCCTTTCTTCTACTGTTTACCTGATCCCCTATTCTACCCACCCCTATCTTCTGTAGGGGTCCCTCCTTTTCTTGGTTATTACGTCACAGCCTGGTTGCTGTGGAGGTTGGTTACTTTTGGAAAGTGCATTTCCGTTTTCTTTATTGTCTCTGTAATATATTCCTTATAACTTTCTTTACTTATTTGTTTCTAGGTGTGGTGTTCTGTATCACTTGGGTGTGCTATATTCTGCCTTTCTAGTGACAACATGGCGAGTATAAAAACATTCGGATTCACGGATGAAGAATTTGCCAATATGATTGGGTCAACAGTTGAGAGCAGCAATCAGTTTAATCTATCTAAGGGTCTTGAACAAGAATGGAACAAGCTATTAGACTCCAAAAAAAGTCCAAACGCACTGAATTTCACGCGAAATTTATGCTTGAGTATCTAAAGGCTGGTACAATTCCGATTGGACTTAGAGTCCGAAATATCCCCGGTCTCTTTGTTGACATACGCCAGTTTCTTGAGAAATGGGCTCTTATTGCCAACCGTTGCTCTAGAGACTGGATTATGTTAATTATTGAGACCGCGAGGGAGGTAATAGCCATTCTCAATAAGGAAATTGATGACCTTGAAGAAAAATTAAAAAGGATAACTCTGTTGAACTTGGAAAGAAGAAACTTGAAGAGATCAGTCAAGAGCTAGATTCCTTTTCTGATTATCTTCTCAAAAGGAAAACAGAAAAACTTAGAAAGGATATTCGATTTTTCTCCCTGGAGCGAGCCTATCCGTACCTATCCACCAACTTCTATACTCCTGCTAATAACCAGGGTGCCCAAAGTGAGATTCCACGGTGGGGCAATAGGCGAATCACTACATTCTCAGATACTACAGATTCGGATGGTGAGGGACCATCAAACTATGAGTCTGAATATAATCCCAATTATCAGTCCAGACAAGTATCTGGAGAGAGATCTAGTATGCCTAATCGTTTTTTAGGCCAAGGCAGAGGGAATTTTCGCCCCAAAACACGGAACCCTCAATCGAGGAACTTCAATCGGGGTCAGAGTCAACCTCAAATGTATGTTCAGACCCGACAACAGCAATACTGGAGAACATAGAAAATATCCCTGTATTCAATCTATCCTCTGCTACCATTGAACCTGACTCCCTGGAACTGTTATCTAAAGGTCTTTCCTTTGTTCCTTCTGTCTGTTTTAATAAATTTGAATTTTTGAAAGATCTATATTCATTCTTTAGAAAAATTAGACTTAAGAAATTCTTCTCCACGAGATCCCCTGTGGAAAATGATGTGAATTCCTCCGGTTTGAAACCTCCGTCCAATTTTACTCCTACCTTGGACAAAGTTGGCCCTGAAGTGGCCTTTTTTGAGAAAGCAGTCCTTTTGAAAATTGAACAAGTGATCAAATTTGTCCCCAGACCGACTAATAATCTTCTGAGAACAGAGAATTCTGCTCTAGTGTCTCTTAAAAACAATAGACAACTCACCATTAAGCCTTGTGACAAGGGGGGAGGAATTGTGATCTTTGATACCTCCACATACATAGAGAAGATGAATATTCTTCTTTCATCTACTCAACACTACAAACACATCTTGAGAAACCCGAAGTTGCGCTAAAAAAACGGATTGTACATCTGGTAGAGGCAGCTGTGCAACAAGGTTTTATATGCACTAGTGAAGCTGAATATCTTACACCTACCCATACTAGGATGCCCATTATTTACGGTGTCCCCAAGACGCATAAAGATCTTACGTCACCCCCTTTGAGACCCATTGTATCCACCATTGGGGCGGCCACTGAACCTCTTTCTAAGTATGTGGATCAATTCCTCAAACCCCTAGTCCAAAAATTGGACTCCGATGTCAGAGACACTGGACATTTCATTTCTAGAATTGAAGGACTGCAGTATTCCTGTGATAGAGAACTCCTAGTCACCTTGGACTTGGAGTCTCTATACACCAATATACCACAGGATGGGGCCATGAAAGCCATACAGGAAGCCCTTCTTAATGAATCGGACATTACTAATGCCCCATTTATTCTGGATTGTCTTCAAGTGGTTCTGGGGGATAACTATTTTGAGTTTAATAACAACTTTTTTCATCAGATCCAAGGAGTAAGTATGGGAGCGTCCTGTGCCCCTAGTGTGGCATGTTTATATATGGGCCAGTTCGAACGAGTCCATATATATAACGAGATTGCCCCCTTTCATGAAAATGTCCGAGCCTGGTCTCGGTTCATTGACGACATCTTTTTCATTTGGGTAGGGGATTCTACCACCCTAGATGAATTCATCTCATGGATTAACGCTGCAGACGTGAATTTGAAATTCACGGCCCATTCCAGTAGGCATAAATTGGAATTCCTTGATGTCTGGGTTGAGCACAACGAGAACAAATTATCTGTGTCTCTGTATATTAAACCCACTGCTAGAAATACCTTATTGCAGTATGGGAGCTACCACCCACTTTTCCAAAAGATAGCATCCCTTTCAGCCAATTTCTCCGCCTTCGGAGAAATTGTACTAACATCACGGATTTTCTCAAGCAAGCTGATATCCTGAGAAATAAACTTGTCAACCGTGGATATCCTTTTAAATTGGTTAAGGATTCCTTCAAGCGGGCCCGATATTTTAATCGGGAAGCCATGTTCCAAACCCAGGAAAAAAAGAAAATGGACAGAGTGGTCTGTGTTACAAAACATTCTAACATTAGTCATAAAATTAGACACACGGTCAATTCTCTTTGGTATTTACTTAATCTTGATAATAACGAACCTAAACTTGCCAAGCCTCTTTTTGCATTCAAGAGAAACAAAAACTTGAAAAACCATTTAGTGACGGGCAAGGTAATTCAAACCTCTGGCTTGTACCAGAAGTCTATTACAGGTCTTAATCCCATTCATGGCAACCATAAATGTGGTTCCTGCCAGGCCTGTGCCAATGCCTTGGTTGGCGATGTCATCAAGACGAGGGAACACTCCATATCACTCCTGGACATGACGAACTGCAGGACATCCAATGTGGTGTATATTATTTCATGCCCGTGTGATTCCATCTATATTGGTGAGACGGGACGTGAAATAAGATATAGAATTGGTGAGCATAAATCTAATATACGCACCAAAAGACATCAGCACCTTTGGTGGAGCATTGGATTAATAAACAACATACTGAATTTGATCTCAGATGGTCCATTCTTGAGAAAATGAAGGTGCCCTCGTGACAGGATTCCACGCAGATTAGAAAAAACGCGAAGTTTTTGGATTTATTTTCTCAAATCTGTAAAGAACGGCCTCAACGAGCATTGCCCCTGGGAGAATGCCATCATGTAGTCATTCTTTATCTGACCTTTTGGTCTGTTCTCTCTCGTGTTTTGCGGGCCCTGAATAGTTTTGCTCTTCCCGTTCTACAGACTCCCCTCTGATAATGAGTCATTACCATGAAATAATTCTGTTGGTGTTTTCTTTCTTATCAATCTTCTTTATTATTGGTTTATTATGGTGCAGGTTCTATCTCTTTGGATCAGTTTTATATATATTTTCCTGTTATTTTTGGCAATCTTCCCCTCTTATAGATGGCCGCCGTTTCTGTGTCATTTCACTCTTCTTTGACACTTGAGTCCCTTGTTTGTGTCTGCACGCTTTTTCTTGGTGGGCTCTCGCACGATCCGTTTATGTTATTTAGCCGAGCCTTATTCATCTTTAATCCGGATGGCATAAACAAACGGGTGAGGTTTTTATTCTTTTTTTTTTTAATTTATATTTATTTTTTCTTTTTCCTAAATGTGGATCGGTTGCTCAGTCAACGACCTTGGCTATAGGGAATAACTGGAGATATACGATCTCTCCTCTGGGAATTATACTCTCCCACCACTTTTTGATGGCTGCTGTCTTTTTGCTGCCTATCCTCCGTGAACACATGGGTCCCTTGTTTGTGTCGTTACGCCGAATTTGGCGGGCTCTCCGCTGAAAGGTTGTCTATATCTAGCTGGTTCTCCTTCATTCTTCATGCAGACGGGAGAAGACAACGGGCGATATCCGTACCCCCAGTTTGAACGTGGGTCGTACATCCAGGTAATGATACCGGCTTGAGGGGATACTGTAGTTAGACATATATCCCTGCATAGGCCCACTAGCTGTTTGAATGTCTCTGGGTTTTAAAGGATCGCTTTTCGTATTGAGTGCTTGTTGCTATAAATTGCATCTACCCCTGAGTTAGGATATGTGGGAGTATCTTTATAATATTTAGCTATACGCTGTGGTGTGCTTATCATTTTAAAGTTGCCACAGTGGTTTGCTATAAATCTTTTTAGGACTCTTGTAATTTCCATTCTCTGGTATTTCCTTTAAGATCCACATCGATTCTGCGTCTCGCATAAGAATTCTTATCAAGACCAAACTGGCTGAAGCTTTATGTTTGTGATTCTTCGCCTAACATTTATCTGGGCCTACATTATTTGGTAGGTTCATATTGGGCCCTCCCTATCATCTGGTGTTGATCATTACTGTGTGTTGTCTATTGCTAATTGTTGCTTGCTTGTCCGCCCCATATAGATAAAGGTTGCATCCTTTGAGAACCCATAGACCGATCTGGTTATTTTTTTATCATGTTGCTGTTGGATTATGTTCTGTTCTGAATACCTCAATAGGTATGTTGACATTCTTATTTTTATGGTGTGGGGTCTTTATCTAACAGAATACTCACCCTTCATTGGATTAGTTTCACGTGGTATTTTTATATATTGCGACAATCTTGATGAATAGTTCTTGCTTGGTGGTTGGTTTTTATTTTTTCTGAGGTCTCTAGTACCACTGTCACTAAATCTTTTGATGATATATTCTTCTCTCTGAACTGCTTGTTTCTTTATCAGTCTGTCTGTCTGTTTAGTTCTGTTTTCTATGATGCACATTTCCTTGACTTCGTCTTTCTGACCATTGCTGTCGTACTTTTATCTATGTATCCTCTGATATCATATTTGCTCAAGCTTCTCGTGCATGCATTGATCATGATGTTAAGTCTGCCTTATAGCATTGGAAACTATATATCTATATTCATATTATCATAGGTTAATTGAGTGTCCCACGCCATCTAATTCACTGTTTACGACTTGCCCTGAGGAAGGTGTGGCCCGGGAGTAGGGTTTCCACCGAAACGCGCGTCGGCGTTGGTCTTTCTAAACCCTGAAGAGATTTTCTATCTTCCATCTGGACCATTTTATCGGAACATTCATTTACCTTGCTGGCTTCCTTTTAACTTTGGATGATTTGTTATGTATGTTTGTTGGATGAAAAGAGCTCATGTGAAATGTATGAGTGTGCTTGTATGAATGATGATTGTGTGTGGGGTACTTTATTCATTGTGTTTTTCTCATTGTTTTTTAGTCATATGTATCTCCTTTTTTTGTAATATAAGATAAAATTCTGTGATACCTTTTGATATTTTGATAATAAAAAGACAAAATTATTCATTGTATTTATTGTTGTTTTCTCAATGCATGCACGGGATTGCTTTGTTTATCTAATTAGCATAGGACCCCTTTGTGGGCCTTTATAATCCTTGAATGGGTGGGTAGTTCCTCCTTTCTTGTACTGTTTACCTGATCCCCTATTCTACCCACCCCTATCTTCTGTAGGGGTCCCTCCTTTTCTTGGTTAGATGTTCACAGCCCGTCATATTAAAGTCACCCCCCATAAACAGATGTCCCGCCGGGAGTTCTAACATCAGGGACCCAAGATCTTCCATGGTGAATTCTTTGAGAGTTGGGAGGGCATAAACCGAGAGCACATTCACCACTTCTCCCGCCCAAGTCCCCGTGAGTCCTGCATATCTTCCCAGTCTATCTGACCAGGTTTTCCCAATCACCAGGGGGAGGTTTTTCTTTAAAAGGATTCCCGTGCCCCTGGAACCCGATGTGTACCCAGCGTGTACCTTCATTTCATATCCGCCCCGATTGAGGGCCCGACATATGTTTCCCAGCAGGTGTGTCTCTACGTCCGGCGCGTGCCTTTTTATAAACTGCAGAACTATACCTCTTTTAACCCGTTCCATGCTCGCATCGGCCAACGGCCAACACGAGCACTACCTCCCTGGTGCTGCGCACGACCGTTGGCCGACGCAGCCCCGCCCACCCTTTAGAATGCCTGCACCGCGGCGGAATGTTCGCCGCGGTAAACGGGTTAATTTTATTCCCCAACCCATTTACATTCCAGGTCATTAACTTAAGATCCACAGATGATTGCCCCTTCATGCACAAGTTGATAATATTGTAACTTGGACGTATGCTATGTTACTGTTGAAACTTTGCTTACCCCCGCAGAGGTGTTCAGATAGGTTACTAAGCTTAGATCATGCATAACTACTGTCACTGCTTGTTCCGTCAAACATAGGAAAAACCATAGCCAACATGCCATAACAATTTGAAATCTTCTTTTCCCTATCCCCCTGCATCCCCCCCACCCTGCCACCCTGCCAGACGGAGCCCCAATTGCGCACCCCCCCAACTCAGTAGAGAGCCTGTCGACCCCTCCCAACATAACTGACTTAGGGAATGTTAGCCTGCCAGCCGACACTCCCCACTCCCCCCCTTTGTTGGATTTTTAACCCCCTTCCATGCACTAGGGACCACTTCCCAGTGGACCACACTAACGATTCTTTCACCATTACACTTTCACTGATCCCCCCCAGACTATATGCAGTTCCGCCGCCCATCGTGGGCGCCCAAAAGGTCCGGGACACGGAGGTTGTCTCTCTCTTAGTTCTACTTTTCGTACAACTCCCCACACCTGTTGCACCCAATACCCTATACCATATGCCTCACTTCAGCCTGTTCATGCTTCCTCTCCAGACTGTTCGGTCTCTGTTACTGGGACCTCCTTTTCCTTCACCATTCTTCTTTCTCTTGTAGGGGATTTCCGTGCATAGTCATAATCATGTGAATATTCCCGCCCATGTGCGTGGACCCCGGAGCACTTCATTAGATATATCTTCTTAAGTTATCATCCTCTGCCTTTCTTCAGGAAGGCCTGCATAGACACTTAAGAGATAAAGAGACAATAATGCAGCCTAACTAACTAGGCTACACTGGCCATTACTTCATCCTGAAGTGAAAAAAGATAGCCAGTTAACTTTTAAATTTAGTAATTTTACTGAGTTTCAACACATGAAAACTCCCCTTCACAAAACTCCTTTTTTCATGATAGAGATGAAAGGGTTGGACAGAGAAACCCCCTTAGGCTGCCATTATGTGTCTGTAAATGGATACCGTGCCTTTAAGAGTCTCCAGAGACCCCCGGTATCCCATGATGCACAGCCAGAGGCAGTTACTTTCAGTTCTTTTTTCCGGCTCCTGCTTGCAGGACCCTGGAGCATTGAGCTCTACCTATTTTGGTATTTTCTTCAGAATTTACTAAAGTATTGGAATTTTTGCTACTTCACTCGACGTTTTTGGCCTGTATCTACCTTCTGCTGTTCTTTTTTGGCAGAATTTCCACAGTTTTCTTGTCATATTGCCTTCTCTGTTCGACAAGTGTCCTGACTGGTAGAAAGAAGGCCAAATCGGATGCACACAGAGTCTGTATTCTGTGTCTGCCTGTCTCTCATGTGCCTGACTCCTGCTCTATCTGCAAAACCTTTTCTAGACGCACCCTGCATGACAGGGAGAAGATTCGACTCCAAGGGTTGGAGCAGCGAATACAGAAGGCAGCATCTACAACTTCTGGGCAAGGAGAGGGGTGAGTCCTCTTCCAAAACCCATGCTTCGACCTCTGGGGGGCTCCCTGGTCGAAAAACGGCGGAAAAATGGCGCAGTTCCAGGTCGACGTCGAAGATGGCGACGACGACGTCGAGAGCAGGTATGACAACGATATGCTCTCCGTCGACCCAGGGCTCTGGGGCGAAGCGACGTCGATGCTCCACGTCAAAGAGCAGGACTGCAAGATCTCAGCCGAGATCGCCGTCGAGGAGGTCTCCTCGTTCAACGTCGACTCATCAACGCAGATCGTCGCCGAGGCTTCATCGTCGTCGATCAGAGTCATGGAGGCACTGGCGGTCGCCGTCGATGCGACACCGCCGATCGCCATCGACTTCTACGAGAAGGTCGACGTCGAGGAGAAGGTCGAAGTCGATGACAAGGTCGACATCGAGGAGTCACCACCGACGTTTGACGTCAAGGTACCGTTCCGGGACTCACTCCGTAGTGAGCCTGTCGACGTAGACAGGGAGTTCACGGTCCAGACGACATCAACGTTCGCCGTCGAGCAGTAGATCGACGTTGAGGGGGAGGTCTGGCGTTGAGTCCAGGGCGCCTTCTTCGTAGCCAGCTCGAAAGCGGAGGAGGCTGGTCTCTTCTGCAGATTCGGAGTACTCCCGTACCTATTCACTGTCAAGGACGCCTCCTGCTCCTCGTCAACCGGTGGCCCTGCCAACAACACCTCCACCACCGCCGCTGCCTCCTCCTCCACCTCCTCCTCCGCCTCCTCCTCCTCCGGTTCATCCTACGCCTCCTTCTCTGCCTCAGCCTGGGCCCACAGCTCCTCAGCCCACGCGTCCTGCAGAGCCTCACAGACCAAGGTCTCGGCCGAGACATCATTCCCGTAGACACCGCCGGTCTTCCACGCGATTTCATCGCCATCACCACGAGAGATCTCGCTCCCGGCATACCAGGGACACGTCTTCCACGAGTACGGGGAGGTACTCTCCTACTCTAACAGACTCTCCTCCTCAAAGAGTGTCTCCCGTTGATGATATCACCACCTTTCAGGAGGTTCTGGTCAGAGGGGCGTCAAAGCTTAACATTCCCTTGTCTACTCCTGTGCCGTCAACTTCGGTTATATTTGAAACCCTCCAGCAGAGACAAACATCTCGTCCCTTGCTGCCGTTGGTGCCTGGTTTAGTGGAACCTGCTATGGAACTGTTCTTGACTCCATCTTCTATAAAATCTGCGCCTTCTAGGCTACAGTAGAAATACCGCCCACCTGATTCGGATCCTGCCTTCCTCCGACTGGACCCCACCCCGGACTCTGTCATAGTGGTGGCGGCAAGGAAACAGCATGCTACGGCTCCGACTTCAACGTTACCACCTGATAAGGAAAGCCGTAAGCTGGATTCGGTGGGGAGAAAAGTTTGCAACACAGCAGCTACATCCATGAAGGCGGCCAGCTCTACTGCCTTGCTGGGCCGGTATGACCGATCCCTGTGGGAGTCGCTTCAACAATTTGTGGACCTCCTGCCCAGGGACAAGCGGGAAGATTTTCAGGAGATATTGAACGAAGGACTGATGGTTTCGAATCAAATCATCAGTGCTGCAGCGGATACTTCACTCCTGTCAGCCCACGGGTGTTGCCACGGAGTTGCTCTCCGGAGGCATTCCTGGCTTCGTCTTACCTCACTGAAGCTCGAGGCGCAACAGCGCATCTCTAATCTACCATTCTCTGGCACGACACTCTTTGGCTCCCATGCGGATGACGAGATGGCCCGCATGAAGACGGAAATGGAGACTTTGAAGGCTGTAGGTCTAGACAAACCTAAAGAACAGCGAAAAACCTTCAGCCCCTTCCAATGGCGTTATTCTTCCCAGAGGTTCCAACGATCGCAAGGGCGTCAGTCCAATCAACAACAGCAGTTTCAGCGGTCTTTTCATCCATTTCAGAAACGCCAGTCGCGAGGACGGTCCAACCAGCAGTCTGCACAAGGCCCCTGCTGGTTCCAAGCCCTGAAGGGTCACTTCCCCCTCTTCTGTTACCCACTCCTGTGGGGGGAAGCATTCAAAATTACCTGGCAGAGTGGCAGAAAATAACTCAGGACAATTGGGTGCTGAATATTGTTCGCAATGGATACTCGCTACGTTTCACAAGCCCTCCTCCGTCGATTCCTCCAACTCGCTCACGCTACATGCTACGCGAGTTACAGAGGGAGGCCAACATCCTCTTACAGAAAAGGGCGATAGAACCGGTTCCTCTTGCACAGAGTGGAACAGGGCTGTATTCTCGGTTCTTTCTAGTCCACAAGAAAGACAAGAACGAGTTCAGACCCATCCTCGACTTGCAACAGGCAAACAAATTGATTCGCAGGGAAATGTTTCGGATGTTGTCCTTGCATCAAATCTACCCTCAAATTCATCAGGGAGACTGGCTATGCGCAATAGATCTGCAAGATGCATATTTTCATGTGCCCATAGCAAGGAAACATTGCAAGTTCCTGCGATTCACCGTAGGCAACAACCCCTATCAATACTCCGTGCTTCCCTTCGGCCTGAAGTCAGCGCCTCAGACTTTTTCCAAATGCATGGCCGTAGTTGCTGCACATCTAAGGAAGAACAAGGTGTTTGTCTACCCATATCTAGACGACTGGCTGATCAAGGCAGCTACGTCTCAGGAAGCGCAACTGCATTTCAATCGGACTTCCAATCTCTTTCTTCGTTTGGGCCTCCACATCAACCTCACGAAGTCTGTCTCGACTCCTGTCCAATGTCTACATTACCTGGGAGCCACCATCGATACTCGGACGGCAAACGTGTGTCCTTCGGAGGAGAGACAGTTATCGATCCTTCGGAAGGCTCAGGCTCTCATGACCATGCCCTCCCCGACGGTGAGGAAGGTATCTTCTCTCCTGGGCTCCATTGCCTCCTGTATCTTCCTCACTCCAAATGCACGCCTCCATATGAGACCCCTGCAAGAATGTCTGGAGGATCAGTGGGACCAGAAACTGGGGGATTGGGAAGACAGGATTCAGTTGTCACAGCAGGCCCTCCAGTCCATCCGATGGTGGTGTTCTCCCCGCAATCTCCTCTGGGGGATTCCCTTCCACAAGGAGATACCGACGCAAACCATAGTGACAGATGCGTCTCTCCACGGCTGGGGTGCACATTCCGACCACCTTCAGATACAGGGCACATGGTCCCGGAAAGAGGCCACGTACCACATCAACTTCCTGGAACTTCGAGCAGTTCATTTGGCGCTGAAAGCCTTCCAGCCGTCATTCCACACCTGTTCCCTGCTTGTCCAGACGGACAATACGACAACAATGTTCTATCTCAACAAGCAGGGGGGCTCGAGATCTCGAGCGTTATCTCGGGAAGCCCAGACCATCTGGAAATGGCTATTGACCAGGAACCTGACCACCACAGCAACTCACCTCCCAGGTGTTCAAAATGTTCAGGCAGACGCTCTCAGCAGACTCATTCACGAAAATCACGAATGGGTCTTAAACTTCGGAAGATGGGGTACTCCAGAGGTCGATCTGTTCGCTACCGCGGACAACAGCAAATGCTGCGACTTCGCCTCCAGGTTTTACCAACCAGGGACTCTGGGGAATGCACTGTTAATCAACTGGTCAGGCTGCTTTCTCTACGCTTTTCCTCCAATTCCCCTGATCCCGACAGTACTGATCAAACTCTCACAATCACGGGCCAAGATGATCCTCATTGCTCCGGAGTGGCCCCGTCAGTGGTGGTTCACAAACCTACTCCACCGGTCTCTCCTGCCACATCTCCGTCTTCCATGCCGGCCGGACCTTCTCACGAAGTTCGGCGGACAGATGGTGCACCCCGACCTCTCGTCGTTGAATTTGGCGGCATGACTCCTGAGTTAATACAGTACGGACATTTGAATCTCCCTCGGGACTGCATGGAGATATTGAAGGAGGCCAAACGGCCATCTACACGCACTTCCTATGCATATAAATGGAAGAGATTTTGCATCTGGTGTGCGGCTAAGAATGTGGATCCTACCTCCTGCAAGGAAGATGTCATCCTTCCTTACTTGCTACACTTAGCTCAATCTGGCCTCCAGTTTCATTCGATTAAAGTTCACCTGGAAGCTTTAACTGCTTATAGGAAATGTCCTTCACAAACTTCCTTTTTTAAAATCCCAGTCATCAGGGATTTTCTTGAAAGATTAAGAAAAGTGTTTCCTCCCATTAGGCATCCTTCGCCTCCTTGGGAGATCAATGTGGTTCTTTCTCGACTGATGAGGGAACCGTTTGAACCCATTCATAAGGCTTCTCTTCAGCATCTGTTTTGGAAGACGGCTTTCCTTGTGGCCATAACTTCTGCCTGCAGGGTTAGCAAACTTCAGGCACTATGTTGTCGAGAGCCATATACAGTTTTTCATTCCTCTAAAGTAGTGATGAGGACTCAGCCTAAGTTCCTCCCTAAAGTAGTTTCAGAGTTTCATGTGAATCAAACTATTTCATTGCCTACGTTTTTTCAGAATCCCTCTTCTCCTGCTGAGAGGTTGGTTCATTCCCTTGATGTCAGGAGGGTCTTGAAGTTCTATTTGGACAAGACTAAGGATATTCGTAGATCAGACCAGTTATTTGTAAACTATGGCTCGGTCCGGACTGGTCTAGCTACCTCCAAACAATCCATTTCTAGGTGGATTGTTTCCTGTATTCAGCTGTGTTACCAGAAAGCCAACAAGACTCTTGTGACTAAGCCTAGGGCTCACTCTACCAGAGGTAAAGCTGCTACAGCGGCTTTACTTTGTAATGTACCTATTTCGGAAATCTGTAAGGCTGCCACCTGGAAGTCAGTCCATACATTTACTAAGCACTACTGCATAGACACTGATGCTAGGGCAGATGCTCAGGTTGGGCAGGCTTCACTTCGCAATCTATTTGCACAATAGTGAGGTTATTCTCTGTTTCTTCCACCGCTGGGGAGTTGTTTTTTGGGATGGGCTTGCTAATCTATTCACATGATTATGACTATACACGGAAATCCCCTACAAGAGAAGGAATAGTTTCTTACCTGTAACTCCAGTTCTCTTGTAGGGGTATTTCCGTGATAGTCATAAGCGACCCGCCCTCCTCCTCGGTGGCAGACACAGATGTTCACAGGACTCAACAGGCATTGCTACTCTACGCCTTCAAAAAGAACTGAAAGTAACTGCCTCTGGCTGTGCATCATGGGATACCGGGGGTCTCTGGAAACTCTTAATGGCACGATATCCATTTACAGACACATAATGGCAGCCTATGGGGGCTTCTCTGTCCAACCCTTTCATCTCTATCATGAAAAAAGGAGTTTTGTGAAGGGGAGTTTTCTATGTGTTGAAACTCAGTAAAATTACTAAATTTAAACGTTAACTGGCTATCTTTTTTCACTTCAGGAGGAAGTAATGGCCAGTGTAGCCTAGTTAATTAGGCTGCATTATTGTCTCTTTATCTCTTAAGTGTCTATGCAGGCCTTCCTGAAGAAAGGCAGAGGATGACAACTTAAGAAGATATATCTAATGAAGTGCTCCGGGGTCCACGCACATGGGCGGGACTATTAACATGATTATGACTATCACAGAAATACCCCTACAAGAGAACTGGAGTTACAGGTAAGAAACTATTCCATATCTCTCATGCTGAGTCTTTGCTCCAGGGGCCTCCACCGTCCTCCAGCCATCGAGCCACTCCCACTCAATCTCCGGGCTGGTAAAAAACCAGGCCTTCCCTTCCGATTCCATCCGGAGACGTGCTGGAAACAACATGGCATATTTCACACCCCTGTCTCTCAGTGCTTTTTTCGCTGACATAAAGCTCCGTCTAAGCGCCTGGGTTTTAAGGGTGAAGTCCGGAAAAAAACTAATCTGGGCGTTGTCGAGCCACACTGGTGGGGCTATACGAGCGGTTTGAAGGATTGTGTCTCGGTCTTTATAGTTAAAGAGGCGTGCTATCATGGGTCGAGGTGGCGCTCTCTGCCTGGTGCGTCCACCCGGTACCCTATGGGCCCCCACTACAGAGAAAAATTTGGAAAGCCCCCGTGGCTGGAGCTGTTGCTGAATAAGATTTTCCACAAATAGATCAGGTGTTTGTCCTTCCGGGACTCCAAGAATGCGAATGTTATTGTGCCGCGATCTTCCTTCTTAGTCCTCCAGTCTAGCTTCCAGGGGCGAGTTGAGTGCTTGAATTTCTTTCATTTGGGCCTTAAGCGCTGTGGTGTCCTTCACTAGTGACTTAGTAGTATTTTCCACCTCTTGTACTTTCGCACTCATATTGCGTAGGTCCGCTCGGATCAACGACGCTTCTGTTGAATCAGAGTCCAATCGAGACTCTAGGGCTGTTTGTACTCTTTGTATTGCAGCCATTACATCATTGAGAGAGAGAGAAGGTCCATCCGCCGCCGCCCGCGACTCCAGAGGGGGGGTGTGTTCCTGAATGTTCTCATTTGCCTCCGCACTCTTCTGAGGTGCAAACTTGTCCAGTTTTGTTTGGTGTGAGGCCTTCATGTTTTTCCCTCCTGACATGATGTGGTGCAGCCACTGTTGGGTAGAGTGGTCAGCGCAGTCCGGCTACTGAGGGAGCCACTGCCAGCAGCCAGGGATCAACTAGTTACTCCCTGCGGCCTGTCAGGTTGTCCCTAACACACTCTGTTTTGCCCTCTGCTTTCAATTTGGAGCACCGCTGGCTAATCTCCTCTCACTCTTTTACCCCCTAGGTCTTCGAGTCTCAGAAAGCTGTACCAGCCTCGGCGGTGGTGTAGGGGGGGGGGGGGAAGAGTTTTCACAGGCCACTCCAGACCCGCAGGAACTGGTCCCAGTCTCCCCAGATGCTTAAACTTAGATGGACTTTGCACGTCAGTCTGGGGGTTTATAACTGCTGGGTCCCCCACTTTAGCCACTATACTGAGGCCAGTAGCCCTCCGGGGCCGCTCCTCTTCCCCAATATGGTTGGGGTCTCTTCCGGTCTGTACCTTCTATTTACTTCTTTATTTTTTTCCCATTCTTGCTGATTTTTAGATCGGGGCCCTTCCCGCTTCTGCTGCGCTATTCTGTTGTTCCAAGGGGGGGGGCGCAATGTACACCACCACGGAGCCGACCGGGCGCCCCCACTGATGCGAGGTTTCTTCCGCCCGGCGCCACCATCAGCATCCGGTGTCTCTCACTACTCGAGGCCGGGGCTTTGTAGGGTTGTCAAGGCCGCACTTCCGCAGCTCTGCCGGGCTCGCGAGCAGCCTCCCCTCTGCACTCTCCACCGCTGCGCTCACACTCCACAGCGGTCGGACGTCGTCTGTTGCTGGTTTTGGGCCCAATTAGTGCTGGATTTCTGGGGGGATTGGGAGGTTGGGGTTCGGAGCCGCTTCAGGCAGCGGCCATCTTTGGTCGCTGGCAAGCCACGCCTCGAGTTTAAGGACATATAGGGGCCGATTACCATGCCAGACGGACCCCGAGTCCATCCGGCTTCGTTATGGAACTGGAACCGAATGACCTCCAGTCATCGGTTCCATTCCAGGAATTAGTATGCGACCGAACCCTGTTCGGTCACAATCCTATACTTTGCTATGGGAGCATGCATTCCGAATGGAATGCATGCTCTCATAGCAAAATGCTAAGGTGCAGTTCATCCCTGCACCCTGAGGCAGGCACCTCAAGGTGCCTGCCACTGGGTGCAGGGATCAACAGGGGGCACCATAGGTGCCCCCTCGGCCGCCATTCGGCACCTTGCACCCATGGGGACCCTGCTGGGGGCCCCCAAAGCTGTTTCCCCCTGCCTTTGTGTGCCGGAAAGGCCAGCACAAAAAGGCAGTGGGAAACTGCCATCGTAATCCCTTGGCTGGAAAGAGGCGGCCGGGGGATTACTGTGGGCCTTCCGAATGACAGACGGGCTCTCCGACCCTGTTGTAAGCCATTCTGAAGACTGGTTTGGATTCCGTTCCGACCGAGCCCATTGAAATGACTCGGTCGGAAGGAAATCTGAACCAGTGTTTATGAAGCGGGCAGGAGGGCTCCGGCCGAAATGAGTGTGACACAGAAGAAATGACCTTAGGCAGGGCGGAGTTGAAATTCTGCAATAGTTTTGCAGGAATGCATTCAAGTATGCCACTCTGCTCCTCCTTAAAAAAACTGCCCCAATGCATTTAGAGATTAGTGTAACAGTCTGTATTTTACTCAATCTAATTCTCAGTCTTTAGGTTTACAGTGTATCAATAATCTCACACGTGTCAGTAAGGCAATTTGGTGGTGGTTTACAAATACAAATAGCTCTTTAAAAATAGGGCTAATGGCTTAATGTGCAATCTTTTTATGTAATTACCTCTTACATTGTATAGAAAATATATATATCATAAGGGATGCACCTTTTTGCTTGGTCGATTACGACTCCTGATGTCTGTTCTCTTGTATGATGTGGGTATAAAGACAAATAAGTGATTTCCAAAATAGCATAAAAAAGCTTTGAAAGGTTCAGAAAGCTCTTAAAATGCTTTGTGCGCTGCTGGTCTATCACATCACCTGCTGCACCGAGTGATATGAGGACAACATGGAAATTAATGCAAATTAACGCCATTATAATGAGGCGAGGATCTGCTGATGTAGTTGTTTCTCCTAACAAATGAAACACACTTGAGGTGAGAATTGCAAACTGAATAGGAAATCATTGGGTGGCATGAAATGTGCAGTATATTATTTATTATAATGCAAATATCACAGCATGCAAGGTAGTTACTTTGGATTGTACATTGCTTGTTCATGTAGAAATGTCCCCGTTCATCAAACTTGAGCCACATTCATAACAATGTTAACCAATACGTATTCTCATCCTTGATCCAGCCTCCTCTGGGGTAGGACATCGCTATTTAAATGCCAGTACCATACAGTATGATGAAGGTATGATTAATGGCAATTATATTCTAGAATTTGCTCTACACCCAAAGCATAACGCTTCCCTTGTTTGACTATCTTTTGGCAATTGCATGTGAAAGAAACTGAGTTACTGGTTGACTGGGGTGTGAGCCCTGGTCAAACAGCAACCACAATCCTAGTCAGGGTAAGGCACAAGCAAACCCCAAATTAACCTGTGCTCAACCCCCTGGTAGCGTGGCACAGAGCAGTCAGGCTTAGCATAGAGTTAATGTGTAAAGTATTTGTGCAACACCTCAAAATATAAAACTGTGAAAACACCACACAAAGGGATCCCACAGAACAATAGAGCTTAAGTTAATAAATAAAACAAGACCAAAACGGCAAAAATCCAATCAGTAGAACCGGAGTTATTATTTTTTTAAAGAATAGAGTGAAATATAGTGCCTAAAAGCAGAAAGTGCCAACCTCGGCTATCTGGTCGCGTTGGACTGAATAAAAGCCAAACATTCAGACCAACCGCGATGGAGTGTGGGTCGGATATAGTCCCAGATTAGTCCCGTTGAAGTTTTACTTTCTCACGTTTTGTGCCAAGAGTCACGTTCACATAGGAGAGGGTCAAGGGGAGCAAGGAGAGCTTTGCAGGTGGTCATCCGCGTGGGCAATCGGTGCTTGCTGTGAAAAAAGACGGGCTGGCAATGGCTCACAACGGACTTTGGTGTGAGCAGCATGGTTCCTGAGTGAATGGGCCCGTTCGTAGCCCGAAGAGCGCAAAAGTTTGATTTCTGAGCCTGTGAGCCACACCAAGTGTGCTGCACTGGGTCCAGGAGCTGGATGGGGAGCCTGTTATGTCCCTGAGGCTCACATCACAAGGCCAGCAGACTATCCCTTTGAGTCACTCTAGGGTCCTGGGTTCAAGATGAAGTTGCAGGTCCAGTTCCTCTTCCCCAGGCGGGAGGCAGCAGGTCAGCACAGCAGGGCAGCAGTTCCTTAATAGCAGCAATCCAGCAGAGTGGCAGCCCTTGTAGCAGCACAGCAGTCCTTCCTGGCAGAGTATTCACAGGTCCAGAAGTGTACTGAAGAGTTAGTGTTGGCACATTGCCCCTTCATGCGTGCTGGAATGCATGAAGGGGCAATGTGAATGACACGACAGAACCACTTTTACTATGTTATACACATAATTGTAATTAAATCAAAAATGTCTTGGTTAACATCAGACCTAAAAAAGCCAATCATGCTGGTGTTGGCTGACAGACTCTTAACTTTGCTGATACTTTTATAAAAATGTTTTCGTAAATCTTTATTACAAATAGATAAAGAGGGTTGAAAAGATAAATACAGAGGCTTGCACAGACAAATAGAGGCTTGCACAACAAATAGATTTATATAGATAGATTGTGTTGCATAGATAGCTAGATGTATAATAGTCCATAGAAAGCTAGATAGTGTTGCATAAATTGCTAAATAGATAGAGATGGTTGCATTTATAGATAGCTAAATCAAGGGGGATGCATCCATAGAGAAGGTTGGATGGATGAATACATGGATTTGTCTAGATAGAGTAGAGTTCCATAGGCAGATAGATAGGTTAATAGATAGACATAGATAGATAGATAGATAGATAGATAGATAGGAAATTGGAACAAGTGGCACAGTTTCAATTAGTAATATAATAGTTAAATATCTATATAAGCACAACAAAAAAGAGCACTGTTCGCAAACTAGAAAGACATACTAGCTAAATTGGTTTACAAGTATAGCTCTAGGCCTCAATTAAAATACGTACCAGCATAACATATAGGGGTGCAGTTATAAATGCACATCATTGTGTACATACTAAAAATGAGGATAACTTTATAAAAAACTGTTTCAAATGGACACAATCTGTTATGCTGTGAAATAGCAGCAGACAGATAAACAAAGGCTACTCTAAAAGGAATTTACAACAGCATTAGCTGAAGACAGGAACTGATAAAGTTAACATGTGCCCTGTGCTTACATCAAAAACATACTGCTATCACATCTGGTCTATACACAAATGCAAAACTAGAGTAGTAATAAAGAAAAACAAAAACACTGGCACAGATGGGAACTACCTTGTGTGAGGATGAGCTCCTGTGAAATAGCAAAAAGCAGTCACTGAAAGTGAAGTTAGCCAGTGGTTGAAGTAGGCTAACCCATTACCCCATGTTGTATGCTGCAGTGGGCAGAAGCAAAATGTGAATGACACAACAACAGACCAATGGGGTGAAGAGAGTTATCAGAATACCTTCTATATTTGTATATTGTTTATAATTGTAGTTAAATCAGAAGAGCTTAGCTAATGCCAAACCTAAAAAGCATAAATATGCCTCTACAGTCTCTGGTGTGCAAAGCCTTTTAGGGTCTACCACTTAACTTAACCCTATCATTTGCCCCAAAGCCTATCAGGGACTACCGCTTGACCCAAAATAATTGCATATCTGTTAGACAGCAAGGTTTGGTGCAAATGTATATGCCTCTGTCAGATTTTGCAATCGGGAGCACACTTTTGCATGAATTCACTGCCTTTTTCATTATTACTTGGAGACAAATCTAAAGAACACAGCCAAAGAAGTATTACTTCCTGCAAAGCAGACATTTTGTTTCAGTCAAATATTATTGAATTTTGCATTGATGGACAACCAGTGGATATGTGACCATAATTTAAAATAAGAATTGGCCTCTTTTTTCAAACAGCTGGGTCAAATTGTCACAGGCCCTACCGTGCGATTAGTGCAGCCTGATATTTTAACTACTACTTACTCTGGTAAATTTGCAACGCTATTTCAGCTTGTAAATTTATGTACCAGAGTGCAAATGCTGGATTTATGAGTGCAAATTATACACAAAAGGATACCTTTCATTTCCTTCTGCTTACTATTTCACCACAGCAATCTAACATTTTGCAAAAGTAAATCCAACGCAAGCAGTGGGGAGGATGTAGTTCAAGAGACGGTACACCTTGAAAGCAGTAGCGGCTGCTACCAAACGGGCATGGGGGCAGCAGAGGGAGTGGGGAGGGAATTAAAAACAAATTTTAAAAAACCCATTTACTTGGATGCGGCCAACCGCTGCCTTTCCTCCATCCTCTCGTCCTCTTCCTGGTTTCTCTGGAAGCAGGAAGCACCCAGGCTCCCCTGAGCCAATCACAATGCTACAATGCAGCGTTGTTATTGGTCTGAGCGCCCTGGTTCAGGGCTCAGGCAGGGAATGGGACCCTGGGCATGTTCTCCTCCCAGGCTGTAATGCAGCCTAGGTGTAGAACATGCAAAGTGCGCATGAATGTTTAGCCGGCCCGAGAGGGTGCCACAACTCCTCCCCCGCCTCTACACAGCCCTGCCCCCAAACAACGGAGCCAGTACATTTAAATAAAATTATAATAACATTAAGATATACATTTTCTTTTTTTTTTATTGCTCACTCAGTGAGCAGTGGGGAAACGCTCCTCCGCCTTAGCGGAGGAGCCGCCACTGCTTGAAAGTATATGAACACCCACAAACATGTAAGTTTTTGGTATTTATACATTTGTCCCGAGCCCTTCATATTCTGGAAATTGTAAGAGATGTATTCCTGTCTAATGCTTTAGTAAATCCTGCTCCATGACTGGAAAAAAAATGGAAAGACCTCAAACTTTATAGAGTTGTAGAGTAGGGCTACTTAACCATGAAAAGTATTTCTCCCATGGGGACAAAAATAAAATATGTTCAAAAGTGCTGTTGCACACAGGTGCTGCTGCCTTGACAGCACTCAATTGTACAACAATTCTACAACTCTGCATTGTTCTACTCACCGTTACAACAACTGGAATTCTGCAAACCTGTGACAAGCACCTCTTTCAAGGAGTTCCCTTGTAATGCAGAAGGCCCCCGCATTATTTCTAATTGGCCCCGGGACTGGTCCACCCGGGGGCCTAATTAAACGAAGCGTGACAACCCGCGCTTCCTTTTTAAATAAATTTCGTCGGTATTCCCGGATCCCTATGGGACCCCTCTAAGAGGTCTAGGGGGTCAGGGTGTTTCTACACTGCCCCCTTATCTTTTTTCAACGTTTTTTCTTGTGACTTAGTTCAACTGAAGCTCCTATTGGGAAGTGATTCAGTTCAGGACTGTGGAGGCTGGAATCAAAGTAGACTATCAACAGCAATGTGCCTCCCAAACCATGGATCTACATTTATTTGAGAATAAGAATCAACATGAGTCTTCCTATTCAAGTTCAAAAAATGAACTTGTTGTCTTATGTTAATTTTTCAATAGAACATGATGCCCCGTACTTGTTTTGCAAAAAATCATTTTTTCTCAAAAATTCTCTTTTGCCGGTAGTTTGCCGGATTTGTCTTTGTTTTTTCTTTTTTTCTTATTCAAATTTATTTACACACTTTCACATATACATGGGTTATTTACATACTATACCATGACAATACAAAACAATTGGTATGTGACATTATTTTAGACAATGTATGACACTTTAACTTGCACATATGTTATCTTTACAAAGACTGACGATAAAGTTCTACAATACATATATACAACATATATATACAAATTCCTCACACCTCTAAACTTTTGAGGATAAATCCTAAATGTGACCAAGCATCTAGTGTTGTAACTAGTGTCCTTATGATGGTTGTCTTGGGGACCTAATTCCCTTTGGTCCTCTCTCTTATTTACATATTGAAACTGTTCTGTGGCCCTAGGGAGGTCAGAGCTTTTGGTGTTATGCCGGTATATCATCCCGAATTACGATTTCTGTGCAGTGCCACTTGTGCACTGGCAGTAGCAATGGATACTAGCTCTTGGCCTCAATGTAGGATACACTGACGCGTTTCGACCTTCTAAGGTGGACCTGGGTTGTTGTTGTGTGGAAGGTCTTCTTCAGGGCAAATGTTCTTGTGGGACACTGTGGGTGCATTAAAGGACATATCAGTTGTTTATCTGGTCAAAAGTATGGTGTACTTTAGTGCATCTGTCAACACTCTATTGTTGGAACATACCGTATTCCTGGTTAGAAAAGGTTTAAGTCCTTAAGGTGTGGCCTGTTCTTTGCATGGAAGGCTGCCTCCCGTGCCGAGTTCTGTTGGCTGTGCACCTTTTCAAGCGGTTTCTGTGACCTATATTTAAGTACAAGGGGAGGATGAGCATAGCTGTCTTATGGTGCTCTCACATAATGGGTTAACTGGTTCATGCTACTAAAAGTTTTGTGTGCCCTGTAGTAATCGTCTTTGTCATGCATCATAACCCTGATGGCCAGTATGTGCTTTGTGGATTACGCAGCATTTTGTATGTGGGGTGATGCCTACTTATGACATTTGTAGACGGAGTGGTGACAGGATCATGCTCCTGTTTCTGAGGAAGGTACCGCAGTAAACTTAATTTTTGTTTGTTGTCGCGGAGACTCGGGCCAACACTCTTATTCTATTGATGCCTTGACGTGCGGTATATATGCGTGTGTAGCTGGCGAGAGTTCCAGCAGGCCGGATGACCCTTTGACAAAGGACCGCTGAACAGGATTTGCTGCTGTGGAGAAGAACGTAGCAGGAGCAGCTGCAAAGTCAGGCCAACCGGCGATGCACTTCGGGCAGATAGACTAGCAGGTTGATCTGCCTCTTCCTTCGGTTCTCAGAGCAGTTTTAAGCCCAAATTTGGGGGTTTAGGACTCACTGAAGCTGGGTCCAGGTGCGGGTTCAAGATGGTGGGAGCCTTTTACGTCCCTGTAGCTCTGAACAGGAGGCCAGCAAACTAGCCATTGGAGTCACTCTGGTAGTCCCGGGTTCAAGTGAAGAAGCAGGGCATGCCTCAATGGGTTCAAGGTTGGCTCCAGGCAGAAAATCAGTCTTTCCATGTGCAGCAAAACTGATCTGAAAAGTGGATCTGAGGGCCCTATTTTTATACCTTTGAAGTAGGAGAAATTTCTAGAGTGTGGTGGGGTAGTAGTAATGGGTCGGGAGCCAGGTCTGCTTAAGTAAGGTTTTATTTTTCCAAAGACACGCTTGTGTCGACTTGTCAGTCTTATGGCGGCAAACTTGGCGGAGTCCGTCGTGCTTGATATCCCTCCACTCCTTGGTACGGGATTCGCCTCCACCTCCCAGGGTCCGGTACGTTGTCTCCGGGTTCCGTCCGTGTCGATGGGGCATGGAAGGGAGGAAGAAAATATGTGTCAGGACGCTGTCCCGTGAAATGGTCACAAATAAGGGACCGGGGAGTGAAGGAGGCACCACACACTCTTGTGTACGTTTTAAATAAAACGGAAGGGATAAGTGTGACTAGTGCTCGGGTGTGAGAGGAAAACAAGTCGTGAGGTTTTAAGGGGGTTGTAGGGCTCCCGTTTAAGTAGTCGGGCCGTCCCTCCTCCCAACCCACCCTGAGAACTTATCTCGTACCTGTGTAAGCCACGCTCCTCCTGGAGCGTGGCTCGGCGATACGTGGGGACGTTGGCCTCCTGGCTCAGCTCGGGCTCCTGATGGTCTCGTCCCTCTGTCTCTTCCGGCTTCCTCGTATTCTCCTCTCTGGCTCACCACGAACGTTCCTTCTCCCGACTCTCCTTTCTCCTCTCCGGTGTCGATGCACACCCACTTCCTGGTTTCCCCAGGTCTTATCGTCGGGAACGTGATGACGTCTGCTGGGGGCGGAGTCTCGTCATCTTGAAAGTCCCAGTTAAAGGAGCCGGCTTCGTCTTCCTCCTCCGTTGGTGTCAATAAAGTTTTATGTTGTGTCTTCCAGTCGTCCTGCTGAGAGGAGATGAGAGGGGAAGATAGAGGTACTGCAGACCACCAGTCTAAATCGGGCTCATGTCTCTTGCTCAGCGAGCCCGCCCTGTCACATAGAGGTTTCTCTCTGAAGTGCTTAGAATTTTTCAACTCTCATGCCCTGGCTCCAGGCTGGCTGCAGGGCCAATGCAGTGGTGGCAAGCCCTTTGTGTGAAGGCAGAGCACAGCCTACTCATTTGCAAGTGGGGCTGTGTCCAGCTCTGCCTCCAAGCCTGCCAATAGATGGCCAATTCAGGCACACCTAATCCCTCTATTGTGTGACTCTCTAGGAGGAATTCACAAAGTCAAACTGCCAACTACACCCAGTCATGTGACCTGGGACATGCTGCAGGCACCAAATGGCAAAGGGCAGGAAAATCACAACTTTCTAAAAGTGGCATTTTCAAAATTGTAATTTATGTTCCAACTTTATCATTAAGGAGGATTTTAATTACAATTTCATAGATACGAAACATGAAACTTATCTATGTTTCATCAAAACGTAGCACTTATTAAATGTAATAAGGCAACCCAATGTTACCCTATTTGACAGGTGGGCCTCACAGTGGTGAAAAACGAATTTAGGTGTTTTTCACTTCCAGAACATCTAAAACTTAAAAGTACATGCCCTAATTTCTAAATACATTGTACCTTTCCCTATGAACTACCTAGGGCCTACCTTAGGTTTAAAGTATATGCAATAAAAGGGAGTTTAAGGTTTGCAATTGGTTTACATTGCCAAGTCAAATTAGCAATTTAAAACTACATTCAGGCTGCAATGGCAACCTTTGGACATGCTTTAAAGGGCTACTTAAGTGGGTGGCACACTAAGTGCTGCAGGCCCACTAGTAGCATTTCATTTACATTCCCTGAGTATATGGTATACCACTCTACAAAGGACTGATAAGTAAATTAAGTATGCCAATCAGGTGTAAA
Source organism: Calotriton arnoldi (assembly GCA_963921515.1). Classification (NCBI taxonomy): domain Eukaryota; kingdom Metazoa; phylum Chordata; class Amphibia; order Caudata; family Salamandridae; genus Calotriton; species Calotriton arnoldi. The sequence goes on along the minus strand of CAWUFW010000536.1, from coordinate 2,655,914 downwards.
GCAATGTTACCATGTTAAGAGGAGTGATCACAAGCACTGGTTAGTAGTAGTAAAGTGTACACAGTCCTAAGGCCCAAAAAAACAAATTTAGTTAAAAAAAAAATGGAGGATAAAGGAAAAACATTTGGGGGTGACCCTACAGAGAAGGCCAGATCCAACAGGGGATTTTTTAGAAAACAACTGAAGATTTGGTTGTTTTAATAAAGGTTCTTGCTTACTTTCTCATGAGTTTTTGTTGTTGCTAGTTCTCCTTTACAGAGATGCCCTGTTAGGGCTGCCATGCGCTTTACAAATTCTAAGCATCAACATAAACATATTCTTTGTTGTCGTTCCAGGGATGTTATAATTATAATTTTTTTATTTCAGATATCCCCATTTTTTAATTACATATGCTATTTGAATATAAAAGATGTGCATGAAGCACATTTATCCATTTAGCTCTTCATTGCAACGAGATTATCAGGTCTGCTTGAATATATTCTTGTTATGCTATTTGAATGGAGTTCTCTGTTCCAATAATTGTTTTGAAATTACGAACAAGGTTTTATAGAAGTTAATAAATTAACTTTTCTATTAATAACATTAATCAAAGAGCACAGTTCCACAAAATAAATAAATGAGAGGTTGCGATGGCCTTTTTCTGCTGTTTATTTTAAAAAGATTCAGCAATAATCAGATACATTATAAAAACTAAGAACAGAGTATGGGAGATAGAGGGCAACTGCGTACCAGAGATGCGCGCACTGAGGCCATACGCTACAATACCACCTCCCTTTTTCTGAAGACTTATTGGAAGCGCACTTAGCCTTTGTTCAGCTGGCTTATCTATCTGCCTACCAACACACATAAGAATAGCAGACACTGCTATTACACTTGGACACTGCTTCTTTATTCAGAGAAGGTATGCAGGCATGAAACATCTTTGAAACTCGAGTTCTTTCTTTGGTGCTAAAAATCAGTTTAGTTAGCCAAAGAGGTGAGGATGGCATTGTAAATATTGACATAAAGAAAAGCTCTATGATTTTACCAAATTGTTACAATAGTATTTACTTTACAGACAACTTCTGCATTTGAGAACACGATGAAGGCAGTAATAAAGTCAGTCTTTGAAAGCAAGGGCAATCTCTGGTCCACTAATCTTAAAGCTGCAGTGGAAACCCTGTAAATTGCAGTGGAGAACTGTGCCCCTAACACCACCAACTACACAGCCATTAAATCCACAATAAAAAAGCAACTGACACTCTGCTCATATCAAATAGACACTAAAACACTACAAGAGAGGGACCTACACGCTTCCGAAATGCCACCCCAAAAAAACCAGTCATGCAAACCACACCTTTACCAGGCATTAGAAAACATGGCTTACAAAACATGCTAATGCCAAGACTAGTTCCACTTCCAGTCAAGGAACTGAATCCACCCTGGAAATCACTTGAAAATGTCAGGCGTTGCAGACTGTGTGACTGCAGAAGGGAATCGCTGGACATATAATATTTGTTTGCCCTGCACTACATATCACCCGTTGCACCTTCTTGAGGCCTCTTTTTCCACAGAATGGCACTCGTGTGGTTAAAGAGGCCCAACACCTCTTATCCTCCCTGGAAACAGTGGCAGAGATGGCCAAACTCTGGAAATTTATATATCAAGCCCATCAGTTGTACAAGGCAAGTTGCCAGAGGCCCCCTCCCAATGGCCGCCTCTTGCCCTGTCCTGTAGTAAGGAGCAACCGAGTGCACAATTGACTCTGCCCCAGCTATAGCAGCCTTAGGGCACCGGGCTGCGCACTGGAGCACTTTGGCCCCTGCATTTGAGAATGTTTGTGCTTTTTTTTTAACATTGTTTTTTATATAACCTGCTTGTTGCACTGAGAGTTTGTATCTTCTTGATGATTTTTGCAATTAATTCATTTATTTAGAATATGTTTTATATTGACCATGTTCTTATCTCACACTGTTTGAGACTTATAATGGTTTTAAGTAATTATACAATATATTTACTTACTTACGTATTTACTTTTTAGCCTTTTAGTGATTTTTATTTTTTACCACTCTTCTGTTTCTATGCATAATAGTTATTTTTCAGAATGTGTGCACTGGGATGGACTTGATTATTAGAAGTAAATATGTTAAAATATACCCATATTTTCCTAGTGTTCTTAAGTATGTTTTTAATGAAATAGTGTTTGAATTCCACTAATTATCCCTGTGAGATCTCACAGGATTGATTGTGTCCTGAAATACATCTCACTCGGATATTGCTCAGTGGGTTGCGTGTTAGTTGCAGTCCAACAGGCTTTCTGGCTCGGATGGTACATTGACACAGCCTTTAGTGCTGGGGGTGTAGAAAGTATAATTTGGGGCTGTGTTCTGCAATATTGATTCAGAAACATATCAACAGAGGGAGGGGGCAGCAGGCCCAAAGGCATGGAAAAGTGCACCCAATTGGAAACAAACACTGTGTTTCTGCACCCCTTGGTGAGGGGGATGGTAGGTTTAACCCCTGTTGCCCCGTCAAAGGTGGGGGGGGCTGAAGGCCCACTAGATGCCATGGAATTTAGAAATAAAGGGCTGGGGAGGCCTACCCAGGCATTGGGCTGTGCCCACATGCCAAAGCAGCCCCATAAGTCTTTCAGCCCACCCATGGGGTAGATTGGGTAGATTTGCTCCCAATACACCCCCTCGGATGGGCAGAAAGCCCACTAGATACCAGGGTATATTATTTTGAAAAAAAGAAGGGTTAAGGTGGCTTGCCAGGCATTGGGCTAGCCCCTACCCGATAACATCTGCAATGGCCTTTCTGCCCACCCTGTGGGATTGTTAGGGGAGTGTACACAAGTAGAAAGACCCCCAGATACAATGGAAAAGTTGTATTAAAAAGGGTTGGGGGTCCACACAGGCATAAGGCTATGCCCACTTCCAATAATGGATCCAACATTCTTTCTACCCCACACCCCCCAATGTTCAGAATGCAACTAGACTTCAGAGAAAAATGGGCAAAAAAAGAAGAGGTGGGGATAGCCACTCAGGTATTGGGCCAAGCTCCCACCCCTAGAGCCCCATCAGTCTCTCTGCCCCAATGGGAGGTAGAAAGCCCACTACACCTATGGATGTTAAAAAAATGAGGTGGGGGTCAGCCCTTATCTAGCCATAACCATCCTATCAAGCCACAACAGTCTTTCTGTCACCCAGGAGGTGAGATTGAAGCAGGTACCCCAAGGGGCAGAAATACCACTGGATGCTAGGGATTGTTTTGAAAAATAATGGTGTGGCCATCACTACCAGACATCAGCCTGCATTCCCACCCTAAAGTCCCAACAGTCTTTCATCCACCCCAGGCCTACAGCATCGCCATAAAAAGGTGATATTAAATTTGGATAGTTTTGGTCAGGGATTTGAGATATGGTTTAGCAGAGAGAGGATAAATCCTAATTTCTTTTCACTTGCCATGCCTTTTGGCTGCATCATTTGGCTTTTGTTCAGCATTAACCAGGGAATCCTATGAATCCTGTTAATTTTTTTAAACTTAGCGACCCAGGTGAATCTAGGGTGTTGCGGCTTGCTGGATACTTCTATGTTTTCTTACACAGAATGCCCTTCAAGCATCAAACCTTAACTAAAATCACACATTTTCCTCACATTTCTATGAGAAAAAGATCTGGAATCTGCAGGAATGCATAAAATACTCCCACCACTCATCATTCCCTCATTTTCCATGTTTAAAACTGTAACCCACTTGTGTGGCTGTGCCGATTACCTGATACATAAATGGACCAAACCAGGGACCATGCAAAGACTGTGTTGATTTAATATATTCACAGTTGTCAGTTCCTGGAAGCTGGGAAGATGGTGATATTAGCGCATCAACCCTTTTGTTAATGCTCTGTTTAGAAAAAAGTACGTTTTTTTGCACAGCACTTTGTTTCCCAATTTTTTCACAAAAAAACAAAGGATTATTAGTAGTAGTAGTATGGGTGTCATCATAATTACTATCAAGCTTCTTACAACGTGGAAGCACCAAAATGTCTACCCTAAAGATTATCTGGCTTTCACTTTATATGCTGATGAATCCATCCCACAGGTACTTACCTCCTGGGCTTTCGTTAAACTTTAGTATTCATCACAAGGTGTTCCCTAACATCCTAATGTGTTCATGGTGGATCTCCAAAGTTAGTTAAGTTCTGCTTCCTTCTCGTCAACAGATCCCAACTCAAGCATGTAGCAGCCCTCCCACCTAGCTCAGACACTATACTTCAGCAAAGGTATAATTGTCAGCTCTTCTGTTTAACCTGTACTTGAATTAAGTGGGCGATGTGATGGCTAAAAGTCTGAATCTGCCTAGTTCCACCAAATCAAAAAATCCAGCAACCTCCTTCAAAATCTAATGGTGTGCCATACAGATCTATAATTGGGAAGAAACTAGACTTCCTCAGGTTGTTCACCTCTAACAATACCCAAATCAAAATCCTTGTTAACAGAAAAGAATTGAGTCAGCCCCACTTGTACAGTTGCTTTTCGCTTTAACTCGCAGAGCCATATGTGGCATGAAAGCCACACATTGCTGAAGGTTTTACCTTAACATACCTATTACTAGGATAAAGTTACTGATAAATCATGGGTACTTTTATCAATTGCTAGCAATAGATTTACTAACATTAAATTACTCACAAATAAGTGATTAATGATTGATATCACCAGTCACTCTTCATTGGTCAAATCCTATGCAGTTACCCCACGCTACACTTTTTTTCATCTATGTCTAGTAGGTGGCAACCTAATCTAGAAAATAAAAAAGGAAATAAATTCCTCATTATACTAAACCTATTAGCTGAATTACCATTTTACAAGGGCAAGGTGAACTCTGTTGCTATATTAACAGATCCTTGCATCTAGACATTTATGTGGCACATCTTGTGGAGGAACAACTACCAACTGACATTTTTTTGTGAACGGGAACTATTCTTGAACTTCATTGCTTCAGCAGTTCACCTAGTGAGACTGCATTATAGTTGTGCATTCCTATCTGTAAATGAGTGTCCTTAGAGACTCACCCTAACACAAGTTGCTGAGCCTACACACTGTTTCACAGCACACCACCTGCTTTAAGAACTACACCATCTAAAACTAAAAGCTACAATCTCCCATAATTATTTTTGTGTCACCAAAAGAGTGCTTTACAGGTGACCCGCTCCAAAAGAAGCTAAAGAGCAGTGACCAAATAAAGTCCTATGCTAATATATTTAAACAGGAATGTATGCATAAGAAACTGAAAAACAATTGAAAAGAAAAGGCAAAATTATCCACATCACTCTGGAGTGTTCTTTGAAAGTTGTCATGGACGTCAAGTCCCAAAAATGTCAGGGGTAGCGTAAGTGACATCACACACACCCTTTGACATTAATAACATCAAAGGAAGTGACATAATTTGGTCTTTGACCTTGAATCATGCCCGGAAGTGATGTATCTTGACCTTAGCCAAGATGACATCACCATAATTTACATTGCTAAGTTTTATAATAACTGTGAGACTGATATATCAACTCAACACAAATGTCTATGTTATATAAACCTAATATTCTGGTGCAGACATGATATTTGAAAGGCGCTCGGTGGAGGAGGGTGAATTTTTGTTTTAAAATATTGAGTCCAATAGTGCATTTTAAAGCAAAAAGTTCATACTGATTTGCTATACAAACACAATCTTTAAAAAGCACTAATTAAATATACAACTTATTTCAGAGTGCCAAGCCAATGAAACCTGACCCTCCCCAGGAGTTGACTCCCTTTTTGTCAGAATATTCTATGGGTGCCCCGATTATGTCATAAATAACTTCTATTGTGCCAGGGTCAGCATTCTGTCATGGGTGCCTCCCTTATGCCATGGTTACTCCCCAAAAATTACATACATTACCATCCATATAACACTGGTGACCCTTATGGTAAATGTACGTCTAGTGTGTTAGGGCCAGCGTAGTTTCTCCCTCCTATATGCCATTGGTGTCTGCCTTTATGCCAAGAATCTCCTCCTATGTGCTAGCACCAGGTTTTTGCGGGTGCCCCACATGGCAAAAACCCTTAGTATGCCAGTACCAGTATTTTTATCATGGGTGCCCATTATTACTACAATTACCTCTAGTATCTCAGTGCTGTCATTTTTCCATGGTTGCCCATATACCAAGATTTACCTTCAGTATGCCCGCCATGGATGCCCCATATGTCAAGTATTACTTGTTGTATGCCAGTGCAAATATTTTGTTACAGATGCCTCTTGTTAAGAATTGCCCCAGTATGCCAGCACCACAATTTTGTCACAGTCCTATCTAGGAGCCAGGAATTACCTTCAGTATGCCAGGGCCAAAGGCAGACTTGCGAGCGCTCAGGATTACTTACATTTACTCATGCACACTCATTCTCACCTGCTCACTCTCACTTAATCATTCTCACTCACTTGCACTCATTAATTTTCACTCTTCTAATTTTCTCTTATACTAAATCTGACTTTCACTTGTTCTCAGTCATTCACACTCACCGTCATTCATTCTTTTCTCACTTTGTCTCTCACATTGACTTGCACTCACTCTAAAGCTCAGCGAGTGTCACTTACTCTGACTCACTCAATCCCTCCTATTAACACTCATTTAGTGTCACTTATTCTCATATACACTCTATCTCTCCCTTACACTCCTTCTTACTCATTTGTTGTCATTCACCCACTTTGTCAATCAGTTTCTCTCATTCTCACTCACTTTGACTCACTCATATTCACCTACTCACATTAAGTATCACTTATCCTCACTCTCTACCTGTCACTGTCAATCACTTTCACTCACACACAGACGCTCATACATAAACATACCCTCTCTAACACAAACACACTCACCCACAAGCATGCATTCTGATGCGGTTTGGAAAAGATTCCCAACCAAATGGGTTTGGGAATGATTTCCAATCGGATCGGGAGAGTCCAACCGACCGAGTACGATGCATCCGGATGCTTCCAGATATGATTTGGCTGGACTCCCATTGAATTTAATGGGAGCCTTTGTTCCGACCGAATGCATAGGCTCCCATTGAAGAAAGGGGTGGCTGGAGAAAATCGGGCACCCTGTGGCGGGCACCCCCTGGTACCTGCCACACTGTGCATGGCTGGTAAGAGAAGACCCATGGGTACCCCCACGGGCCCGATTGGGAAGGCTCCAGGTGCAGGGGGGCCCCCAAAGTCTGATTCCGACTGCCGATTCGAGTCGGACGGCACTATTCGGAAAGGCTGTCCAAATCCAGCATCGTACTCGGTCGTTTGGAAACGCGGCCCGTAGAGACGTACAATTCTGCTCTGTACGGCTTGGTCATTCCAAATGCCGTCGGGTTTGGATTGGGATATTCCTAAGGCCTAACTCGCATCATACTCGGTCGGTTGGAAACCTTTCTGAGTCGGTTGGAAAGACACACTCCCGATCCGATTTGGACGGAGCAAATGCCGTTAGGAGGCCTTCCTAACCGCATCCGAATCAGGCCCATAGTTTTAAAATATGTATTTTTACCTACCTCAGCTGTCAGTGAAGGTCCAATTTCTATTCCAGTTCCTGATGCTCCATTTCTTAATACACTGATAGTGAGTAATGGGCTATTAAAAACACAGGAGGGGGGCAACGCCCCTGTGTTCTTCGCCTCGATGTTGCCCCCTCTGAGGTCGCAAACAGAGTGCCAAGGGTCACAAGGGGTAAACTAGGGGTCGCACCTGAGACCCCCTAATGGTCCCCCTATGATTGACCCACTCATCTCTTTTTCACAGCATTATCTATTTACAACAGGAAGAAATAGAAGTCTGTGTACTTGCATTGTAGGTCAAATGGCTGACATCTCGAGGATACTAAACTAAGCAAAATTAAACAGCATACATTCAACACAAGGCAAACCACTGCAGTTAAATACCACTAAGTATCACTGGGACTTCCCAGAAACCCCAAACTCCCAATCACAACTCTACTAAAAAAGAGTATGAAATATACAGTACTCACCTGTATTGTTTAGTATTGAAATATATGATAAATGAACTTTGCAAACAAAAGTTTTTGCACATTTGAGGAAGCATTCACATTTTAAAGTGTGGTCTTTGTGTGAGTGCTAGGTTTGGAACACCAAGTTGCTCACATTTGTGATGAAAGTGTGTCAATTAACTCACACCTTCAGGCCTCCTTGCATCTTGTGTCTGATATCAGATTTCACAAAATTGACACATATTTCACTGTGTTGGCGAAACAACAACAAAGTGCTTTCCATCTGACAATAGCTGTGTGGACATTAAAGAAGGATGTTTGCCTCTTTGATCACCTTCCGCAGATCCTGGGTGAAACATATTGTGATTTCAACCTTCAAAGAGATCAAATAGACTTTTATCCTTGGAAGCTCCTTAAAAGTATGCCTTCCATTATTTGTGGCTGCAGCCACGCACATTCTGTTGGACGTAAAGGGGTCACTGATTCTGTGCGAACCTTTAACAACTTGTGGAGTTGTGTTCAATGAGCGTACCATTTCCTTAAAATAGAGCTGTGAGAGTTTCAGAGCGAACAACGCTTGTTATTAATATTAATGCTAACGGCCTAAATAATATTAATGTCGATAATATCACATTAAGTGTGGTGGTAAATGTCGAAAGGTGAAATGTGCTTTATTATCCTCCTTCTGTAGACTAATCGAGGGATTGTACAAGGTAGTTTTATATCTATAAAAGAGATTGGCTGAGTGTGTATTGCTGATCACTCAGTAAATGAGTGTTTGATTCATTTGGGGCCAGCAAGTACATTTAACTATTTAAACATGTTTTTAAAAAACAATTCCTTGCTATATTTATTTTCTTCCTTCCTTCTTTTACTTTTCTACTTAACACCAGCATTGCAAATAGCACGGGTCTATTCATTGTATTACAGATGTTATGGTCTTAGACCGCCTTAATGTAAAATAATTCCAGTGTCATATTAAATTCACAGATGATAATGTTTCAACATAGTTGTCCAGCACTGTATGCAGAAGACAGGAAGACAGGAAGAGCTATATCGGAGGGAATTTACCTTGGCAAATTACAGTACTCCAGGATGAGTTGCTCTTATTTTTTTTTTTAATTTGCGTTATGGATATCATTTACAACAGAAGTAAACCAAACAAAATGACAAAACAAATGGATATTTGATCAGAAGATTTCATTTTATCTGCTTGGGCTCACTGTGCTGCAATCAAAAGAAATATGTATTCTGTAGTTGGTGCCCCGGCAATAATACCTGTGACACCCACCTTTTCGGCGCTTACAGGACTTCACAATTGTTCAGGAACAAAACTGGCACTGTCGGAGGGTTTGGGCACAATTATCATATTCAATTGAGTTAAATTCTATTGGAGATTGAGAGCTGGGTGTTATCTGAGCCCAGCTCAGGTCCTTTTGGAATGTGGACACTCGTCCTGTATTTCTTTGGTGTGAATTTTGTTTCCAGGACAAACACAGGTGGTTCCAATACCTTCCACTGTGATCTTCTTTTTTTAAGAGAGAAGGAGCAGCTTTCAAATCTGGTGCATCCACGTTTTAGGAACCTCCGAGTCAAGAGCTATCAGTTTCAAGGGTTGTAGATGCGACTCATGGTTTTGAATGATTTTAGGTAGGGGTCTCATATAGATTTAAAAAGGAGGAGTGACATTCCTTAGTCAGGATGACATTGATGGGAAAAGCAATAAACAAAAAACCCACAGATTCTCTGTTTTTGAAGAACACTCTGAACTCACGAAGGACACTGCCTTTACTCTTCCTCTTGTGGTTGTTATGTTATGCCGATCTGTAGAACTCGGAGAGTATCCTGGTGCTGAGCATGTGTGAGTGTAGCCAAACCTAAGGCCCAGTGGGACTCTAATGTGCAGTGGAAGGTAATTTCACATTTTAGGAGCGGTGTAGGAGACGGCACTTGATCTGGTTTTCTGTATGCATGGAATGTGTGCAAGTAGGAGTCCGGACGAGCGGAGGTGTCTGAAAGATTTGTGAATGCAGATGTGCTTATTGAGATATGCTGGACCCGTGTTATGCTGTGCCTTGAAAGTGTGGGTGAGAATATTGAATTGTGCTTGTGAGTATGGGGAGCAAGTGGAGCTCCTTCAGGTGTCGTGTGATGTGAGTGCTGTAGGAAGGTAGGATCCTTCTGCATGGTTACCCACACTTTTTACTTGATGTAATACTGTTTCTGACTAGTTTGACTGGGATCCTGCTAACAAGGACCCCAGTCCCTCTGCTTTCTCCCTTAAATTGTTGTGGTCAGTACTAAGGTACATACCCGATTGGATACTGGAGTACCCTTAACAGTCCCTAGTATATGGTACTAAGGTACCCAGGGCAAAGGTACCCCAGAGGTCCCCCATAGGCTGAAGCATGTATTATGCCACCCATGGGAGACCATTCAAACTGTAACTACAGGCCTGCCATTGCAGCCTGTGTAAGCTGGTGCTTGCACCACTTACAAAATATATAGGTTTCCTATATCTAGGGTCACTGCACTTAAAACCTATGTCACCCCTATATCTGGCCTTTGCAATCCTGAAGGCAGGGTGTTTCGTTCTAAGTCTGAGGGTGGCCCTTCATGAGCAGGACACCCCTACAGCCTACAGAGTCCATTCTCCCGGGTTGTAAGCGAAGCAGCCATATACCATATAGAGGGGCACCGCGTAATTACACGGTGATCATCTCGAAATCGGCTGCAACGAATCCCTTCATGTTTGGTATCAAACATGTTGGAATCATACCTCCCATACCGTAAATGGTGTGGGAGGTATGATTCCAAGCACTAGAAGAGCCCTCCGTTAGGCTTTCAGTGTTCACCGGTGCCAGCCTTCTAGACCCGGACATCACAAAATGGTTGCTGCCGACCATAGACACGATTCTGCCCTCCTGCTGCTGAGCCAAGCTCAAGCAGGGGAAGGCAGAACAAAAGGCATCCTGTCACAGGGAGGTGTGACCACCTCCCAGACAGAATTTAGTGTACTGGGGCTGGGTGGGTGCGCTTGCCAGTGCCACTCAGTCTGCATTAGGGGGACATTTGGTGTCCCCATGCATCATCCAGTTCAAACCAGCTCTGGGAGCCGTTGGCTCCAGCTCTGGTGCGAAACTGGACAAAGAACATGGGAGTAATCTCCCCCTGTCCAGACCCTCCCCTGGGAGGGTCCCCTGAATCGTCCCAACCCTTTCCTTAGCTGCTCGAGGTCCTCTTGTGATTCCAGTGCCTCCAGCCTGTGGGTCCTGTTGAGGGTCATCTTTGCTTCTTTTGGGCTCCCCTGATTGCTCGGGGCCTGCCGTGACTCCCCTGCTTGTGGTGGGTCCCCTCAACCTTGCTGGTCCCGATATTGCACCTTCTTCGACTTCTGCACTGGTTGCATTTGTCAAGGCTTGTTGGTGCTCCCGCCAGACACAGACCCCTCAGCACTCGACATCCGACGTGGGACAGCTCGTGCACGGCTCCTGGTCTTCCTCAGCATCGCCTGGTCCTCACAGCTGCAGAGTCAAGATCCTCGTCAACTCTCCTGCAACTCCCGACATAGGTGGGCATTCGTCTTCCAGATCTCTGGTCACTCCTTAGCGATATAGACTCTGCACCTCTGCTTGCAGGTACCTCTCAACTAGAATCCACCTTCGGATTCCACCGGACACTTTCTCCTTCTTCAGCAGCGGCACTTTCCTGAAGTCCTCCATTGGGTTCGACGGTGGTTTCTGACCCCACTTCACACCTATGCACCCGGCTTCCCTAGTGTAGGTAATGTGGGTACTAGGGCATCCACGGGTGGGGTGGCTCTCCAACCTTCTGTCTTCCACGGGGTTTCTTCAGGGTCCACTGGGAAGGGTCATTAATCTTTAAAATTCCAACCATAACTTACACGTTGATTTGTACGGAGCACGCAGTCGTATTCCCACACAGCACACGCTCTCCATGGGGTTCCTAGTCACTCACCTTGGGTGGTTCCTTGGGTCCCCAGCACTTCTACATCCTATCGACATTGTCATGACCCGAGCCGTGGTTCTTATACCACTTTCTTAGTATATGGTTTGGTCTCCCCCAGGGCCTACTGTGTATTTCGTGCTATTTACTTGATTTCTATGCAAAGTATTGTGTGCATTGTGTATATCTCCAAGTAGGAGATATTTGTATCTGTTAGAGAATATTATATAATAAATACATATTCTTATAAATACCTTGTGTGGTTCTTTTTCACTTAATCTATACATATAAGATTGCTTTCTGGTGAAACAAGCTCCTTTACACTCCTTCTGGACTAAGCCTGAAGGCTGCTCTCCACAGCTGCCACTTAGAGAGCTTGAGAGCTTTCTAAGGTTGTCTAAGACCTCTTAAATTGCCATAACTGTTGTTTGGACTGGTGCAGGGTGCCCACTTACATAAGTGGACATCATATATCAGGCCAGCGTCTCACAAGTGCAGAGTGGGAGGTTGAGAGTGATTCTTGCCACAGAGTTCTGAATGGTCTGCAGCCTTCTGGTGTGGTTTTGTTGATCCTGCATGGAGGGTGTTCCCGTAGTCCAGCTTCTTTGTGACCAGGGCATGCATGACAGTTTTCCTGGGCGCTGATTAGAAGCCATCTAAAAAGCTTCCTCAGCCACTTCAGGGTATGGAAGCATGAGGTGTTGACGGCATTGACTTAGGCGTGATTGCTATCAATGACGATCCCAAGGTTGGTGTGGGTGACCGTGGTGGATGTTAGTCCTAGCCCTGTTGGCCACTAGGTGGAGAGCTATGGTGAAGTGCTCTTCCCAACAATCACAATTTTGGTCTTGTCGGTGTTAAGCTTTAGACTGTTAGTCTTCATCCTGTGGGTGATTTGAGTTATGCAGGCATTGAATTTGAGGGAGCGAATGAGTTGCGTGTCATAGGCATAGGAGAGGACGTAGATGTCGTGAGAGCTAATGATGCTGACAAGAAGGATCAAGTATCCGTTGAATAGGGTCGAGCTCAGGGAGGGTCCTTGTGGAACACTGCATGTTAGTTTGCAGGCATCTGAGGTGCAGGCTGGCAGGTTATCTGACTGGGTCCTTCCATTCAGGAAGGAGCAGTTTTATCTGATTGTGTATCCCTGGATTCCAATGTTGTATATGCATTGGATGGGGATGGTATGAGAGACCATGTCAAATGTTGTGGAGAGGTCCATGAGGATGAGGGCCGCTGTCTTCTCCATCCAGAGGCAAGCAGATGTCATCTGTGGTGGTGATGAGGGCAAATTCAGTGCGGTGGCTGGGTCTAAAATCGACAGAGGGGTGTTGAGGAGTTGGTGGTATTTGACCTATCCGATGAGGCACTGTTGATGATTTTCTCTAAGACCTTAGCTGGGAATGGTAGAAGGGAGATCGGTCTGTTGTAAGTTTTTTTGTATCTGGGAAAGTTGTGGAACAAGTGGAGGCATTTAGAATAGGTGTCAGCGTGGTGCTCATGGGTAGCAGTCCTTTGGAGTGAGATTAGGGGACTGATGGGTCTTCTGAGTGGATTGACTTCATGGTGTTGCCGCTTTCTTCCGAGGTGATGACCAGCCATGTGGTTAGCATTGGATCTTTGGATAAAATTGGGGGTGTTTGACTAAATCTGTCTGGTCCGGTTGCAAGTTGAAGTTGCTGTAAATGGTGGTGATTTTGTTGCTGATTTTGTTGGTCCCTTTCGCAGTTTAATGATCCATTGAGCAGTAGCGGCCGGCATGGTGGGGGGGGGGTGGGTGCAGGGAGGGGGGTCGTGCGGGGAGGGGGGGGGCAATAATAAAAAAAAAAAATGAAACCTACCTTTCCGCCGTCACAGGTGCTGTGTCTTCACTGCTCCTGCTCTCCTGCCTCCGACAGGAACAGGAAGCAGGCAGCCTCCCTCCCCTCCCCTAAGCCAATCACAATGCTCCAGTGGAGCATGGTGATTGGTCGGGATGCCGCCCAGCCAGGGACAGTAGGGGATGGCATGTTCTATGGAGAAGTGCAGAGTGCGCATGACTGGTTTGGGTGGCCCGAGCTGGCCGACCAAACAGTCTTTGCACACACAGGAGTGGGCAAACCACTCCTGCTCTGCCCGGGCTACTCCGCCCGCCCGCAATGCGCAAAGAAACATCAAATCGTAATAACCAAAAATTATTACCATTTTATGTTTAGGCTTTCTCGCACAACGAGAAAGCAGTGGGGCGACGCTCCTCTGCCCTAGTGGAGGAGCCGCCCCTGCCATTGAGTTCAATTCTGTGGTCTTACTTATAGGTTTTACCATGAATATTCTAAAATATCCTCTCAAATGCTGAAGACTTTAACTGTCATTCCATGTCTTGCTCGACTGGGAGGGTTTCAAACAGTCGGTATTCAAATGTTATTGACCACCTTGGTTAATAATTTTAACAGAACTATTAGAATTTGTCAGACTCACCAATCGTCCACTAGAATGTCAGGAGTCGATTCTTCTTCTTCTCATACCCCTTGACCTCGAATGTTTAACTATTTAGCAAACACCAGAAAAATAGCAGGGGAAAAGGGAAATGTGGAGAGATGCACTCGCTGAGATAAATGCCCTCTATTTGCACCAAGGTATGCATTTGCCCTTGAAATGTTTACGTATGTGTGCAAAATATGGTCCTAAGAAAACAAGGATCAACTGAAGCATGGCATCCATCTAGGGTCAGAGACTAATACAGTGTTCCAACAACAAGTCTGATGATGATGTGTGAAATGTATTGGGAGTGTACAGGGTACCAATGTTCGAAAGTAGGCTGAGGCAAGGACAACAAGTAAACAATGCAAGTGCATTTATGATGTTCAAATGACCCTTATGCCATGTGTATTGATTAGCATCAGTAGCCATCCCCTAATTCTCGTCACCTGTGCTATTCCAGCTGATGCTGACTTTTGCGCTCCTGGGGCCGTATTACAATAAATGCCCCGGGGGCGCAACGGGCGTTTGTGCCCGCTTTGCGTGCCCCCGGGGCGCTTTGGTATTATAGAAGGGGGCGCAGGCGCTTGTGCATCCCTTCTATAATACCGATAGCGCTAGTGCACTTAACGTGCCAGCGCTATCTTCAGAGGGTGTTCCTCATTTACATAGGGGCGTGCCCTATGCAAATGAGGGCATTCCTTTGACTCTGCGTCCGTGCCATATTACAGAAGCAGGCGCAGAGTCAAAGGAGCCCTCAGGAGGCGCGCTGACAGTGTGCCATTTAAAAGGTGGCACACTGTCAGTGCGCCTCCTGAGAGCAGCCCTCTACAGGAGGTAAAGGGGGTCCCATGGACCCCCAAGACATCCCCTTACAGGCGGGTGCAGTCACTGACTGCACCTGCCTGCAAGGGGATCTCTATTACCCTGTAAAAGTGCACGTGGGTGCCGCCTGCACTGTGAAAACACGGAGCATCTGCTCCGTGTTTTCACTTGAATGGGCTGGCCCCAGTGCAGCGCGAGTTCGTGGCTGCCCTGGGGGAAGCGCATACATCATAATAGGGCGCATTGTGATTGTTTGCGCCCGGCGCACCTTTCAAATGATGCGCCGGGCGCAAACAATCACAATGCATAATACGGCCCCTGGAAGATGTTTTATTATCTTTCATACCAGGTACTTTAACGTTGTGGAACTCCACCTGAAGATACTGCTATACAAAGTCCTGCCTCTTAGGGTGGCTACTGGTTAGCTGCTGGGACCTGGAGTTAGCACTTGTGAACTGTTGTACGCTAGCACTCATAAACTGAGCAGCAAATCATGTTGCACCAACAGAACTTTTGTCTTTCTTGTGCGGCCACAAAGACGAAACACTGGTGTCAAAGATATACAATACTCAGTGTACTTTAAAACTCAAGCAAGGTCAAACACACTGGGAGTATGTACTTCCTTCTACTGCGTTTACCATAATGCATTTCTACCTGAGGACTGGAACAGACATGTGAACAGTGTGCAACCCTAACTTCAGACACTGTTACACAATTCCCTGCCCCTTATTGGCTGTCAGTGTCTAGATTCAACCTTTTGGAAGTGTTGGGTAATAATCCTAATAAACTGGGCACCTCTTCAACTGTGTGCATATCCACCTTCAGATGCAGACATGATGAAGATGAGGTACTGCTGATAAAAAGATTGGGTTAGCCAGCAAAAAAGAAGCAGATTGTAAATGTTGTGGAATCTTGGATTGAAAATGTTCTTGTTCAAAAGAAATGTTCACGTGTCCACTGCTGCAACCTGTTGGCTAAATTAGATGACTCGTGTAAAACAAATATTTGAAAATCGTGGAAACACGAACTTGGATATGTGATGAGTAATGTCGCTTTTGCATGGCTCACTCCAAGATTATCTGAGGGCAGTTAGGTCCGGAGATATTAGTGACCTGCAGACGATCAGGACTGATGGTCGGAGTACAATCACTTGCCTGGGTTCCATCACTATCTCTAATTTCCTATTTAGGTTATCTTAATGAATAACGATTGGTAAATCCGCCTGCATCCTGTGTTCATCGTGTACTCATAGAATGCATAACCTTGGCCATGCAAGTGGCTAGATTTTGCTTTTCGTTAACTTTCATATAATTATTGCCGCATAAGTCCCAGTCGTATAGGGCTTTTTAACAGAGACAGGGAAACCCAAAATGCTGAGCGATGTGAATCTTTTTCTACCCTGGTTCTTGATCCAGCACCTATGGGCCTTAACAAATGCTACTTTTTTAATGTAATTCACTATATTCATTTTTTCCTCACTTTTTTGTTTTTCTTCTCCATCGTACTCTTGACAATGGACTAAAACTTCCTATCTATGATCTTCCAGTGGAAACAAACTAAAACAAGGGCAATTTAACTTCAGCAGTGAAGAGGGATACTTATTTTTTCATGATATTGTTTGCCATTATGTTTGCTCTGTATCACACTATCCCTCCCTGTCACACTCCTTTCCTTTCCCTTTTTTTGAAAAACATATTTTTTAATTTTTTTTGTGACAAATGTCCAAGATCCGGGTATAAGATAAATTGGGATAAAAGCGAGGCACTACTCCTCGTTGATCACACAGCACCAAATGGGTTTGCAAGCCTGCCTTTTAAATGGTTTTCCTCCTCCATGAGATACTTGTGGATTGAAGTCACCACTGGTCTCAGATATATGGCGAAGTACAACCTTGTCCCACTACAAACAAACATTAAGGCAGTTGGTCACAACTCAACCTCTCACTATGGGGGAATACTAAGATATTTCAAATGAATGTGATGCCTAGATTGAGCTACATGTTCACCATGCTCCCTCTCTGCATTCCCGACTGCTTAATAGATGCTCTAGAAAAACCCTGAAAACGTTCTTGTGGGGAGGGCAGAAACCATGGATGAAACTGGGGAAGCTATGTGCGACCTTCAAATAGGGAGGTACGTGTCTACCAAATGCACGTTGTTACTGGTTGGCATCCTAAATAGCATTCCTCAGATATATCATACACACCACATTTAACATGCCCAGTTGGGTGCAGTTGGAGACAGCCCTTTTGGTTTGTAATAAGGGCATTAAAATGTTGCACAAATAAAACATGGCTAAATTGATTAAGTCGCATCCTGTATTGGCCACCACTGTCCATGCATGGCGGACAGATCATAAATTATTGAAGATGATCCCCACTGTATATGTACAAGCCCCCGTGTGGTGCAGTGCCACACTGTTGGTAGAGGGGAAGGATCTCAAGTGGACAGCATTTGAATATAAAGGTATTCATCAGCTCTCCATCCTAGTTAAGGATGGAGAATACAAATCTTTTGCTGATGATCACGAACAATATGGCCTGCACGCGCGTCATTGCTTGCAGAATTGTCTCTATACTATCCTGCTCCCCCACCGTTAGACCCACCCTCTTCCCCATTGTTGAACTACCTACGGAAATGGGGCACTTATAAAGGGACATTGTTTGGGCTGTACCAGATATTGATAGATCGACTATACTCTACCCCGCTGTCGCTCTTTCTGTGGGAATGGTAGAACCGCTTAGTTACCTATAATAAGTACCTCAGAGAGCTACACCTGATATTCGGCTACTTCAAGGTGCTGCACAGATGGCATTTACCGCCTCTCCTACTCCGAAGGCCTTCCTTACTCCTGACTTCAACGTGCTGGAGATGTAGATCGCAGGAGGGGAGACATTGTTCATCTGCCCTGGGCCTGCCACACCGTATTGGCCAATTGGTCCTTAGTCACAAATGTAATCTGACAAACAATATCCCTCACAGGGAAGGTGAAAGCACAAATAGCTCTCTTCCATGACTCTGCTCAATGCCCAGCCATCACAAACCAACAATCCAGATGATTAGATACAGTTCCGGCCTCCACCAAGATCTGCATTCTGAGACTTTGGAGGTCATCCGCATATCCAACACTCGATGAGTGGCTACAAGAACTGTATAAGGTGGCTACTTATGAACAGATTATTGCCAATATCTGTTTATGATCAGAGACTTTTTCCAACACACTTCACCCATATCTTCCCCATTGTTTGACCCTCCCTCCTTCCCTTTATAATGGCCCCAGACGTTAACCAGACACCCGTTAGACTTGAGCTTCGCTCTCACTACTTCTCCAGTTTTCAATGCCTCTCTACAAAACCAACCCATGAGGTCCTGTCAGTGACCCGAGCGGTAGGCATATTACTAGGGGCCCATGGTATCCCGCATGATAGTCGGGTAACCACAGTTGATGGGATCAAGGACCTACAACCTCTCATTGTGCCTAACCCACCCCCTCATCCGATTCATGCCTCGGAGGACGAGTCCCTCCAACCTGACCCCCTTTACCAGGTAAACAATTGCAAGGCGGGACTCATAATGATTCCATTACTAGACTCACGTAGACCTCACCAAAGTTTGTGACAGTCTTGGTTGCTGGACTTCACCCGTGCCTAGGGACCCCATTGACCCCAATCACTATGTCAGGCTTATCTGCTGTTTTATGCTTCTGATTATGTTACACTTTCTTATGGGTGCTATGTACTCTCAGTTTGTATATGCATATTTCCCTCAATAAAGAAATGTTGAAAATAAATGCCCAAGATGCTAACTGCAGAAATAGAAAAACAATATGCAGATGCATGTCTGAAAAATGGATTGTTACCCGGACTCAGGCTTAACTATCACAGATGTGCTGTGACATTTTTTACATAGTGCTAGAAAGTTCATAAACATTGTAATCCAGACTTAGGGGCTAGTAAGGGGGTGCACTTTAGTTAGGTTAATAAAAAATGTAACCCACATATTTGGCACCTTTGTCAGATGAGTGAACAAAAAAACTGCTTAAATTTGATTGTAAGAAATTGGGTTACTGGTTGAGGGGGCTGAAATCCTTCTCAAGCAGCAACCACAATTGTTCTCAGAGTGAAGTCACAAGCAAACCCTGGATTAACCTGTGCTCAACCCTGGGGTAGGTTGGCACAGAGCAGTCAGACTTAGCTCAGAGCTAATGTGTAAATAATTGGTGCAACACTTCAGACAGTAACACAGTGAAAACCCACCAGTTTAGAAAAATAGGTTAATCTTTAATAAATAAAACAAGACCAAAATGGCAAAAATACAATCAGTAGAAATGGAGATATTAAATGTTAAATATTTTAGTAAAATTGGCGACAAAAGGTGTAAAGCGCCAACTATGGATATCTGCTAGCGCCAAACCGGGACAAAGTCACAAGTTCAGGCCGACCGCTATGGAGTGACCGGCCAGCTATAGGGTCCCAGTTAGGCCCACTGGACAGAGTACCTTAAATCCAGGGTTTGTGGAGTGTTGCGAGGATCCGCGTCGAAGATGTGGCGCGCAGCTAAAGCTATGCATCGGTTCCAAGATGTGACGAGGGTGCAGTGCGAGGTCCTATGTTATCTTATGGGAGAGGTAGCCCTTGCAGTAGTGAAAAATTTATTTAAGAGTTTTTCACAACAGGACATTTAAAACTTAAAAGTCCATGCCCTACTTTTTAAATACACTACTCCTTGCCTTGTGGGCTGTTTAGAGCCCACTCTATGGGTGACTTATATGTATTAAAAAGGTACTAAAGGTTTCTTTGGCCATGTCGAAATGACAGTTAAAACTGCCCATACTGACTACAATGGCAGGCCTAAGACTACTTAAAAGACTACTTAAGTGAGTGGCTCAATCTGGGCTGCAGGCCCACTAGTAGCCTTTCATTTACAGGCCCTGGCCACATGTTTTGCCACTTCACTAGAGACTTATAAGTAAATTAAATATGCTAATTGGGGATAAGCCAATCTTATGATTTAAGCAGAGAGCACATTGACTTCAGCACTGGCTAGCAGTGGTAAAGTATGCAGAGTCCTCAGGGCCATCAAAAACAAGACCAGCAAAAACGAAGGAGGAAGGCAAAAAGTTTGGGGGAAGACCAACCTGAGGCTGCCAGGTCTAACCGTGATTAACCATGTTTCATTAATAAATTTAAAAGCTGGATGAGTTAGACCCAGAATACACATTAAAAATATATTTGCAGTTCATGTTACAGGAAATAAGTTCCATACCTGATGTAGAGGCATGATGAGTCCTGGACAGAAAGATTTACAAAAAATATATAGTCCCACATCAGCCATGTTTTCTTTGTGACAAGTGTGTCACATAAGAAATCTGTGTGAGATAATCCATTAGTATCCCTTAGTTATGAGGGATAAGCCATGCTTGTCATGCAAGTATTGGCTATCATTGAACAAAATAGCATAGTGAAGACACTTTAACAAAAGATATAGAGAAGCAAATGTATACATCTATTCCCAGAAGAATGCATAAAAATCATAACGGTACTCTTGGTCTTTTCCTCCTGCATTTGTAGTCAATGACAAATGTTTTTGAATTCACAGAGAATTACACAGGTGCCCGTTGAATGCTGTGACAATTGACAGGTTCTCAGGAGAACTCCTGGTAAACTGTTTACGATCAAGTGAAAGCATTTCTGCATTTAGATATTGAAAAATATTTTAGCATGAAGGCAATTTAAATTTGAAACTGGTATATTTGCTTCTGTAATACAAAAACATGTTTGCCCATGCAGAAATCTGTTTCTCTAAAGCCTACCAATTTTTGCAGTGTTCTTTCTTATCCACAGTCTTGAACTTGATGTACTCCTCCACTTGATAAGAGTAAACCTCTGGAATAGGCGATGGAAAAGTTTCTGGATACCCACAATTACATCTATGGGTGTTGCCAATCTTGCCAGAGAATCTTAGTCCTGAAATGCCCACTCACCACCGCTGACTGGTGATTTACTCACATGAAAATGTATGTGTAAATCTTTTTCTGAGTGATAAACCACATTCATAAATGTTGCTTAATGAACATGAAGAACAAAGCAGCACAAAACTGATTTTAAAAGAATTGCAGAGTTCGTATATTGAGTGTGTAGATTTATTTTGTAGTCAATTCAAAAGTCTTTGCAAAACATATTGATTGTATTTATGTCAAGCTGTCCTTAACAAATTAATGTACACAAATTCTTAATACTGGGACGGTATTCCTCTAACAGTTTCCAGTTAAAAAGTCAAAACTTTCTCCAGGTTTGCATAAGTCAGTCTAGGTGCATCAATCATATATGATAGGTACGATTCTGATGTTCATCCTACAGTAGGAAGACAGTATTTGAATTTCTGAAGATAATCCAAACTGTTAAGAGACCAGCCAACAATTATTTCATTCCAAGTTAAACCTTTCCATGGGCTGTGTCAAGTAATGGATGAGGAGAAGTAGCACTGTTATTGAAATGTAAGTCAATGAATCGTGAGTCCTTCCAGAAATTATATGGAATGCCAAAGGATGAAAGAAGAGTGGCTTCCTAAATTTAAGAGCTGTAAGGGATTAACTTCTGTGTGATCATATGAAGAGGTGTTATTGTAGATGATGTAAGTGTGTCCTCAGTAAGGTACCTGATGGAGCAGCGTGAGTGAGATTCATCAGTTGAAAGTGGAGTTTGGCTTTATACTTCTAGAATGGGCATTGGTCCATTTAAATAGAAGTCAAATAAGCAAATGCCTTTATGAATGAGCCAAAGGTGCAACAGATCTGACAAATGAATAAACCCAAGTGACTATCACAAAAGAAAATTTACGAGTAGCTAATGTTTGCTGTCAAATGGTGCAATCTTGGTGATGATTTTTGTTGTTATAATTTAAAAGGTGTGGTGTTATAAAGGGATGTAACTTCAAACACATAATCACTACTTTTTTCACATTTGTTTGGCTCTTGAATCAATTTAATATCAAATTTGTGTTTCTATATCCTGATTAGCTGTACAGGGTAGCACCTGATAGTTGTTTGAACTATGAAATACAGCACAGCAATAATCAGTGTTCAGTGGGCCTCTCAGGCCTTTTTGCCCGGTGATACTGCACCTGCTGCATCAATGGAAGCTATGCCCCTGTGTCCAAGCACTGGGCTCTCACACATGGTTTCATTAAAATATAAGATCCCTTTGATCCAATGGAACTCAAGTGCCACTCACATGTAGAGATTTTGGTTAGCTGGCCTGCTCTCCAAATGGAATTGGATTTTGAGGTGATCAGCAAAGATATGCATACTTGCCTGGGATTTTTCTAAGAATTGTCTAAAGAGGCTACAAGTGAACCTGATAAAGATTTGGTCTCCTTATCATTAAAATAAGAGGTGATGTTCGAAACAAGATTTACGTTTACTAAGGATGAAGGTCTTTGGTGACATTGTTAACATAGATATATATGGTTTAATGTGCTTCTTTTCTGTCTTAGTGTAGTTATTCCTCTCTCTTTTTTGTTTTGTGTATGATATCTTATGTTGTATGTCTCTTGTACAGTGTACAAATAGCACTAGTGTAGCATTGTGACACTGTAACTCTCCGGAGCAATTACAGACAGGCCTGTATGGTTATTTGTAGAAGTGAGTAATTGTAGTTTGTGGGAATAATTCGGTTGGATTCATGAGGTCCTGGGCATCGTCAGGTCGTGTCACAACTAATGTGGTGCCACTTCTATGCATCCTCATATTTGAATGGCATGTGAGAGAGTGAGAGATTCGCCTCATGTGGCTGAAATTTAGCTGAAAAGTAGTTTAAATAAAGTCTGTAAAATGTATTTTTCCATTTTGCATTGTGATTTACAACTTTGTGGTTCATGGGTGTTTTCTTGGAATAGCTTATTTATCACTTGGGGAAATAATTGAAGAGCCACGTTATTAAGCCTTCTGAAAAGCATGTTTTTTTTTAGCTTGTATATCTGAGTGAGCAGAGTGTTCCACAACTTCTGACTTGGACAGAGAAAGAGCACTCTCTGAGTCATGTTTGTTGAAGCATAGTAATACAGCTGTAGGAATGTGTTGGATCAAAGGGATTTTCTAGTGTTCTGGATCTGAAATGTTGTAAAAATGTTGGTCTGATTCCATATAGTGCATGATGTATAATGCGGAGTGCTTTGAATGAGATTCATCAAGACACTGGCAACCAGTGTAAGGTTAGAGGCCTGGGGTCTTGATGTCTCAGGGTTTCGGGTGTAGAAGCAGTGTGGCTGCTGAATTTCGGACCCATTGTCATTGGTTGAGGACATATTTATGGACAAGAGAGCACAAGGACTAAATCTTTATGAGCATATAGAAATTATTACAGCATCTATTTGCAGTTAGAAAGTAAGATCTGCAAAAGAGATGACATAGTTTTTTAGGTCTCGCTGAGCCAGCGCATGCGCTGCTCTGCGAGACATTTAGTAAGGGGCTTTTGAAAGTGCTACCAAGCCGGCCACCAGCTTGCTGTTACTCGCACAAGCACGCGCGACGTTCACAGCAGCTGCTGCCATCTGGCTTTCAGTGCGTGCGACGTGCACAATACCCTCCCCTACCCCCTCCCACTCCCTCCTCGTCAGCTTATTGCGCGTGCGCGCGCACACAACTCCCTATTTTCACCGTCTTCATTTCTTTCTACATTCCTTTCCATTAATTTATTTTTCTTTTATCGGCTCGTACACAACTCCCTATTTTCACCGTCTTCATTTCTTTCTACATTCCTTTCCATTAATTTATTTTTCTTTTATCGGCTCGTTTCCTTCCTTTTGTTTTTGCTGCCGTCTTCCCTTGTTCCTTTCTGCCCTCGCTGCTTTTTCGTCATCCCCTTTCTTTTCCTTTCTCTTCCTTCATCGCTTTCCTCTTGGTTTTCTTTCTTTTTACCACTTCCCTTGTGCGCGCCTAGCTCTTATAGACACCGCAGGTTACATTTCAGTTCCATTAAAAAACGGGAGATGGTTTGCAATTATCGAGCCCGTATTTCCATTGGCATTGAATCGGCAGGATCATTCCCCATTCCAGCATGGCCGTCATATACAACAAACGTACCATCGATACTGTGGCTGCTTCAAGGCATAACAAGCATTGGCATAGCCAATAGGTCTCGCTTTGGGACCTTATAAGTATTTAGTTTATGTTGTTGCACCAATGATATTGTGCTGCATAACTAAATACTTATAAGGTCCCAAAAGCGAGACCTATTGGCATAGCTAATAGGTCTCGCTTTTGGGACCTTATAAGTATTTAGTTATACAGTACAATCGCTAAACACTTATAAGGTCCCAAACGCGAGACCTATTGGCTATGCCATTGCTTGTTTTGGTATGTGGAGGTCCTTCTGCTTTATATGCAGGTCAGGTATTTCTTTAGAATGAGATCAGATTCCCTCTCTAAGTATTTCAGTTTTGTCTCAGTTGATGTTCTTGTATTTTTCGAAGAATCTGTGTGTCATCTGTGTAGCTGTAACATAACACACTGAAGGATTGAATCAGTCCATGCAAAGGGATGAGGCACATATTGAAAAGAAGGGGGATATAATCGAATGCTGGGGAGAGTGATATCAAAGCAGTAGGGCCTGGAAGGGAACTGTGGAAGCGAGATGGTGTGCCGCCAGTTGGATTCGAAGGACTTGATCCAGTACATTGCTTTTCCATGAGTGCCGACATTCTCCAGTCTGGTTATCGGTATTGGGTGGAGGACAGTGTCAAAAGCAGCTGAGCGATCCAGCTCCAACTCCATTAGCATCCTCTTGCATTCTCGGTTTCTCCATCTAAGGGGCCGATTCTGATGCGGGTTGGAAAAGCTTCCCGACCGAATCGGTTGGGAAATGGTGTCCGACCCACTCGGATCGGGAAAGTCCGACCGGCGGAGTAGGATGCATCCGGCTGCTTCCAGATACGATTTGGTTGAACTCCCATTGACTTCAATGGGAACATTTGTTCCTAACCGCATCAGAATTGGGCCCTCGGTCGGGAAGACACGTTCCCGATCCGATTTGGAAGGAGCAAATGCTGTTAGGAGGCCTTCCTAACCGCATCAGAATCAGGCCCTCGGTCGGGAAGCTTTTCCAACCCGCATCAGAATCGGGCCTTTAGAGTCTACGGTAGAATTGTCCCTCTGGAAGGTAGAAAACTGTCCTGGGCAGCTGAAAAGATACTACTTTTTACAGTGAACTCCCACATTTGTAAGTAGGTTGCACTTCAAATTATTTTACCTATATAGCATTAATTTGCTTTTGGTCTGTATTTCGCAAGGTTAGTTGAATTCAGACAAGGTTTCTTGAGAACCGGTTTGATTTAACCTCTTTCTGCATGATACGTATAGTAACTGGTGCATTGGTAATACTTTGAGCACCTTGCACATTTATACTTGATAGCTAAGATTTCCTGGGAAATAGTCAGGGGCATGTCAGCTGGTGATCCATTTCTTTCAAGCGATGGTCAGATAATCGAGGGAATATACTAAGAATATTTCCTTAAGTTGTTTGAGCATGCACTGCTTTTTGCAGGGTGCTTGTTGTTTCCTGCAACCTTTTAGCTAAGGAGGATGTGTAACTCCTTTGCCTTTTCTACAAAATTAATGCCTGGCATATCATAAAGCTCTCATTAAGGAGGGTATTAATTCATTGTAGCATGCTCAGAGATGATTCGAAGACTTCCTTTGAGGGGTACTTTGTAAAGGCAAGACAAGTGGAAGAATATTTATTTTGTTGCCGTTGTATTTCATTTTATTGTGTACTATTGTTCCTAGGTTCTTAATCCTAATATTCTTAATAATGTCAACGATTCTGAAACATCTTTTCCTGCTATTTATTTAAAAATCTGTGCTTGTATACCATTCTTATATTTGAAAATGAAAAAGGTTAATCTTTTCCATGTACTTACAAACTCTTATCTCCAGTGTAGAATAATTTTTATCTATCATTTTGTTTTTCTTATATTATTTTTCAAGTTTTCATTATGTGACTTTATAGATAAAATGTGTTTTTCAGATTTTTGAACGGATTTTGTTCATCTGGGCGATACGACATCCAGCCAGCGGATATGTTCAGGGAATTAATGACATCCTTACACCGTTCTTTGTGGTCTTCATTGGTGACTATACAGGTAAAATTTGTGATGGAAATGTCTGAAGTATTTAAAGAAACACAGTAGTTGAATATTTTAATGCTTGCAAATTAGCAAGATAGCAGTTACATCACCTAATATTGGACACCAATCAAATTTTATTTGTGGCAATTACTTTAACTTGAGCACTCTTCTGAATATTTGAGTAAGTAGTATCTTTGTTGTTTGGCTTATGAAGAAGCCTATATAATAATAAATAGATACCATCCACAATGGTGATGCTAGACCTGAAAGTCCACATTTTAAACTGTCTACAGAATGTCCTCTAACTCAGGTTTGCTGCCTGTCCATGTACCTACATTTAAATAACAGCACCCCCACCCACTACAAATCAGAGAAGGGAATTTGTGTAACTTCACGCAGCATCTTTTTCTGCATCAGGGAGAAAAGCTACTTAAAATGCGAAATGCTGCTTCCCACTTAGCATCACTGCCTTGACGTATTTGCATTGAATCTCAAGCCATCAAGAGTTGCCTTAACATGGTAAGTGTCTTCCGAGGTTGTGCATAACTGTAAAACTGTGGCACAGTTATTAGCAAATCAATTACTTTTTCACCCCCGCCCATTTTAACTTTGCACTCGGCACCTTGTTGAATCCTAAGAATCCTCTATTCGGTTTAACTTTCTAACAGTCTTCCAAATGTCGCAAAGAATCATTAAATATCTCTAAAGCTATTAAAATATGAGAACATTCCCCCTGCTTTCCCTTCTTAGGTCTGGCTTTACCCAAGACCTTCTAATTTCATTAAAAGTGCATGTACTTACTTATGGGGAATTTCAGGCAGCCTTCATTATTCATTGGTCTGTTATTGTGCCATTCAAATATTTCTTTAGTGCACTACAGCATGAGGCAATAGATCAGCCATCTTCAGCTATTGGCTAATGCTATTATGACAGTATTCTGCACATCCATACACAAAATTGTTTCCCAAAGTTATAGGGACTGCAATGGCAATGTGTCCACTTTGAAACCAAAAAAATGTTTTTGCTATTAGCCAATTTCTTTTTTTTTAATTGATGAGGACCTGCTACCTTCCTCAACAAAAGGGTTTTGCAAAAACCATGACAAAACCGAACAAGCATCGACAAAGCCAAAAGGCTGCCGACCAACACTAGACCTATTGGCTTTGCCAGTGCTTGTTAACTTTGTACTTCCTTGATGGATCTGCACGAAACTGGCATGATGCATAACGACTAAATATGCCACATGAAAACTTTATGGACCCCGCTTTTAACTATACTCCCCTTAAGGAATCAGTACAAATTTAAAATGGCCAAGAGGAAGCTAAACATCTGTCATATTTAATGGAAATTCGTCAAAGGGATCTAAAGGTATTTGCAAATCAAACAATCATTGGCAGAGCGACCAGGTCTCACAGTTGCAAGCCACTCTCTTAAACAATGTGTGTTTTTTTGGAGTTTGGGACACAAACTTTGACTGATCAAAGTGAATTTATTGGGCATAATGGAGGAGATGTGGCCTGATGGCCAGAGCTGCTGACTTTAGGACTGGTGAACCAGGTTTAAGTCCTGGCATCACTTCAGGAGCCTGTGATCCAGGGTAAACCACTTAATCTCCCCTGCCTAAAAAGAATCGGACCACTTAAGTAATCTGGTGCTCAGGTAAAGTGCTCCAATGCCTGCGAGTTAGCTTTGTGCTATATAAAAACTGCAAAAGAAAAAAGAAAAAAAAAATACTGTGGCAAAATAATTATAGGATAATTTGAACACTTTTTTCATTAAGTGTAACACTTGTGGGGACAATAAACAGTAACTTTTTGTGCGAAGAAGAATGCTTTAATACGTTTGACTGTTCTGTTATGAGGTTGAAAGCCCTCACCTCAGGCTGACACAATGCCAGGGAACAGATCCTGGAAAAATAATAATAATTAGAGTGACAGCTGACACCCCAAAGGTAATTGGGGGCCAGGCTGCGCTCTGAGCGTCTTCCTCTACAGCAGTTGAAGATACAGATCAAAGCAATCCCTGCCATAAATGTAATTGAGTAGGAGTCTGGAAAAAAGCACTGCACACGCATAACATTCCCATGCCTCTATGGAGCTACTCAGTTAATTCTCATCAACTGGGATTATAATAATTAAGAGACGTGCTGAAGATTAGCCTAGTTTTTAACATTTTTTGATGAAAGCTACGCGTATAAAACAGCATTAGATCTTGTTTGATTTCTAAGATAAATGTGAAATTTCACCCAAATCTCAAAGAAAAACGCACCCATGTTAGAATACACATCTTGATGAGGAAACTTACTGCCATGTGCTGGTAGCTTGGAGATGCCCGAGGGCCACAGCAGGCCGTTCGGGAGGGAATGGAATAACAGGAACAGAGCAAGTTACATGTCTGGGGAACAGAACTCGAAAACAATTGAGCTGGAATCTTATATGATGATATTCAAACAGGAAAATACGTTTCCAAAATTGTGCAAACACAGGCCTGAGACACTTATCAAACCAGAGCACCATATTTAAAAGGCAGCAATGTAAAAGTACATGAAGCAGAGCCAAGGAAAGTACAGGTGCAAAGTAATCAGGCAGTGAATAAGCAACCCCTTGGGTTTTATGGCACATTTACCAAACTAAGATTACAAAATGAGGGCTGAGATTTTTTGGGGGGTTATTACAGCACAAGAAAGGGTCCCTATAACATATAAATGCCATAAGGACGCTATACGCTCATAGAGTTTACAGTGTACTGTAATGTGCCTGAAACATTCCTCAGCTATTAATTTATGGTCTGCTTCTCCATACATCGGTATATTTTCTGTAGACGAGAAGACCACCTGTCTGAGCTTGGAGGAATCATCGGACTCATTTTAAATTTTTTACTCACAAGCGCTCTCACGCCTCCCCTCCCTCTTTCCCTAACAAGAACCACACCGGGTACCCTGTGCTGCAACAAACACAATGCGTCCGGGCTCCACTCTTTCAAAAAATAAAAATTTTAAAAAGTGCACAAGTTCCAGCCTCAAGAGGCTTGTGAAGGAGAGCACGCTGGCTGTGGAAAGTAAACTTGCAGATCAGTCACCATTCTTAAGGTTATATCACATATACCGGGCACGGATGCTGCAACAAGTCAAACAAATAAAAGAGATGGGTCGGACAGTGAAAGAAAGCTTTTCACTCACTAATTAAGCCTCCCACCAGAAATGCCAGCACTTGATAAACTGTAAACACAGTATATGCAATGGAGTTGACGCACTACCTCTCTTGGACCTCTCAGCTGCCTTCGACTAGTTTACCATGACACTATAATCCAAAGACTCTACGAAGCCGGCATAGAGGGGACTGCCCTCGACTTGATCAAATCCTACATTCAAAACAGAACAAATGTCATCCATTCTCCAACTTTCTCATCCAAACTGTACTTCACAAAATCAGGGGTCCCTCAAGGCTCTATCATCTCACCCATGCTTTTCAACATCTACATGAAGTCATTACCAGCAATCATCAATGAATTTAAGCTCACAAGCCATAACTATGCAGATGACACACAAACACTTCTTAAACTGGAAATCCTCAAAAACATTGGGAACTCACAAATCTTCAGTTGCCTCAGAGCCATTGATCAGTGGATAACATAGAGCCATCTCAAATTGAATGCTTCCAAAATGGAAATATTCTCAGGTGGCAATTGGAAAAAGTATGACCCACTTTGCGCCTGACGATCGGGGACCACCTCCGAAAATATCTAAGGAAGTAAGAAACCTTGGAATTACCATGGACTCAAAGTTACCAATGAATGTCCAAGTAGACAAATTAGCAAGATCAAGCTTCCTTACTATGAAAACTCTGTGACGCATCTTCCCCCATCTGGGATTTCCACACAAGGTTCAAGCCACTATCTCTCTTGTACTGTCTAAACCTACACCATGGATCATCTTTATCAACTATGAAAAGACTACAACGGATTCAGAACTCTGATGCCAGACTACTCCTACATGTAAAAACCACAAGCCCACATCTCCCCTGCCTTAAGATCCACAACTCAAGCTGCTTTGTATCTCCAACAAAGCAATACATGGAACAGGGCCACTTTTCATCAGGAATACAATCACCAAATACATTCAACAAAGGAACCTCCGCTCCAGATTGGCACCCTACCTCAAAATCCCACCATACAAGAAAAAAAACATAGGTGACACATATTTCTCTGCTGAAGGAGCCAAGCTATGGAATTCATTACCCATCAAACATAAGATCCACAGATAACTATCTTATCTTCAGAAGACTACTCAAGAGTTTGCTCTTTCCTACATAACCACCATACTCAAACTAGGGGTGGGGAGCAAACTCCACTCCGCTGGTGAGTTTTGCCCGCTCTTCACCCATTCAAAGTTGCAATCCATCTCCTCCGCTGATGATGGGTTCAAGAAGAGTCTATTCCCCGCCCCTTCCTCCAGCTCTCGCACTCAATGATGACCAGCATGTGAGCAATGCCTGGAGAAGCAGCAGCCATTATGTGCTTATAAGAGAAAAGCAAATGTCCAGGCCCGCCCTGAAGGAAGCCCAACAAGGCTGAGCACAATTGGCATGCCACTTATTCGAACATCTGCCCCCAGCATGAGGCGAAAGGGAAGGGTGAAACTGGTGGCCATCTTGAAAAGGTTTTGGCAATTAGTTTTATACAAGTAAGTTGCGTAAATAAATAAGACAGGGATGCAGTGGATGGGAATAAATAACTTTATTATATCTGCTTCCAAAACCAATTTCTTGTATTAAAAGAAAACATGTTTATATTAAATGTCAGCGCTTCAAAGTGCATATATTTAGATGAAGAGTGTTTCTAGAATATGATTTGTTTGTTTAGGTGGATTGAAAGCTACGGGTAACAATATTTTGCTACCACTACTTGGAATGCAATATGCTCAGATGCCCGACTGTCATTGTTCAAAGCAAGATGTCAACTAGCCATTCTGTCATACTTACAGCTTCGGCTACTCTATGTCTTTTTCTGTGTCTGTGAATCAGAGGATTCTAAAAGAGTGCAGATATGGTCCTTTTTCTTCCTCTATGTCTCAGTTCTCATTCCCCTTGCTGAGATGATTGGCAGCTAGGTTTCTACTCCAGTTGGATAACCCAGCGCACATTGATATTATTCCCCATTCCTCCCGGCATTTTCGGCCCTTGTTGAGCAAGCAGTGCGCAAGGGCAGCCCCAGGGCGGGAGGGTGAATGAACGCGAAATGCAGCAAACTCCGGAGGCCTTTGAAATGAAGCCAAATCATGGAGGGAATCTACGGCAGGCAATGAGGGCACCACACAACTCGGTATGGGGTGGGAGATGTGTGCCTATTTCCTTTCAGCTTGGCTGGGTATGGGAACAAGGCAGTGCAGTCCTGGCGGGAACCCTGATCAGCAGCAGTCAGGTTATCCTCCAATGCAAATCAAGCACATGCTCTGAATTGTGCATAGGGAAGCCATGCTTATGGGGACGTGGGTCCAATTCTGAGCTCCAGTTATTGTTATTGCATGCTCTTTAGTCAGCAATTAAAGAGCTACTTGTAATCGGTCGGTCAATGAAAATCAAATAACCTCACAGAAAAGGCACCCAAATTAACTAACGGTAGGAAGTGCTAAGTAACAGAAATTATTAGTTAAGTATCCTGGCTGTGCGTGTTTTTATCCTTTTTGATGAGCTGGTGTGTTATCTGTATTTTGGTCCCCTCACCACCTCCAGCAGAGCTCCTGCGGCCAGAAGTGACACAGGGAGGCTGGGGGGGAGTGGGCTTGAGGTCACGGTGCCACATGTAGTACAAACCACAGGCTGCCAGTGAGGGGCACCTCTGAGCCTCCCTGGCTCCCTCAGGGCACCACAGACCACATAAAGCTTGAAACGGGGAGGTGCAGATGATCGAGGAAGGAATGTGGGCCAGAGGTGAAAGGAGAGGGGCCTAGGAGGGGAGTTCACGGTCAGGCAGAGCAGAAGAGCAATGGTGAACACGGGTGGCTGAGCAATACTCCACCTACTCGCAGAACTCCGTGGAATTCAGCAGAGTTTTTCAGTAACTCCACGGAATTCCTCTGAGTGAAACTCCATGAGCTCTGCCCAGGCCTAACTCAAACACATATGTACAGCATAGCCCTGTGTATTAAAACATTTGATTCGATTATATGTATGTATCTAGATATGTGTATTTCTTGGTATAAATATGTATATTTAAATGTACCTATATAATTATTACTTTAC
Organism: Calotriton arnoldi; assembly: GCA_963921515.1. Classification (NCBI taxonomy): domain Eukaryota; kingdom Metazoa; phylum Chordata; class Amphibia; order Caudata; family Salamandridae; genus Calotriton; species Calotriton arnoldi. Next base: position 2,623,311 of record CAWUFW010000536.1, on the reverse strand, counting down.
TCCTACTGTAAAAAAAAACAAAAACTTTGACTCTCTCCAATGCATTACCCCATACCTCTCTCAATATATCCTCTACCTCCACTCCCTGACTTATCCCAAATCTCATTCTATGACTATGATCTCCAAAATAACCCTTTCTAGACTCTTCCCTCCCCTATCCCTCCTTGGATCACCCCAAACCTCATTTTAATACTATGATCTCCCAAACAACCCTTATAAATTCTTCCCTCACCTATCCTTCCTTTGACGCATTCCAGTAGTCATTTTACTACTACGATCTCCCTAATCCATTATTAGAGATTCTTCCCTCCACCATCTGTCCTTATACTGATCCCAAACCTCATCTTACTCCTAGGATCTCATAATAAACACTTTCTAGACTCTTCCCTCCTCTATCCCCCAATTATCCTTTTTAATCCTGTGAACAGCCTCTCATGTCCACCGCTCAAATTAACTCTAACTCTAAATTATCCTGTGCTCACACTCTGGTAGCACAGAGCCGTCAGGCTTAACTGAATTTGAGAACTCGAAAATGTCCTATTTTGACACTATTTTCTTAAAACCAAATTTGTGGATTTGCACCATACTAAGCAAATGTACTTCCTTCATTGACATTCTACTTGCATGCCAAGTTTGGTATATTTCTGTTAATTCATTTTGTCTGTAACACAATTCAAAGATTTCTATGAGAGTTAAAATGGGAAATGTCACCATTTTTAACCCTCTGCCTTTTTTACACCCTATTGCACAAAACTTGTCATGCCAACCCAAATCAGAGGAACATTTCAATGTTATACTCTCATACACAAGTTTTGTTACTCATTTCTGATACATGATGTCATGCATTCATTGTGACTGTAATCCTTATTGCCACTCTGAGAATGAATTGCTTTTTGAATCTTGCTCAACCCCACCATCAGTTTTTAAACATGTAGCTGGATTTGTTTGCACACGCTAAATAGTTGAATATGAGGTACTTGCCTACCAAAGAGCACTAATGCGTTTGAAGATTCCATACCATAAGTTGGTGATTTATTTAATTTGATGTATAACAGTAGTGACATTCCAAACCAGTTCTATATATAAAATAATACGGTGTATGCAATTTGTTTTCTCTGTCAGCAGATACATGTAGTAGACAGTGGACTCTGACATTAAAAAAGATTCTACTGTGAGTCGGCCAAGATTTGTCTTCAGAGTTAAACATTAGTATCTTGAGACCGGTATTGTCTCCTATTATGCTCTATACATTAGTGGCTATTGACACATCATAAACATCCCCACCTGGTTTGTTTTATGTGCTGAAGACCTCGAACGAAATGCCTCTTGCATTCCCAACTAGGCCTGAGCAACATTTAAATCCTCCATTCTCTGCTTTGCTTCCTCTTTTTCATCTAATGTGTCTGTTAGAACTGAGATCCTTGGTGTGCTTTTCCTCCAGTCATTTTGCCTTTACTAGTCCTGTCTTGCTGAATTCGTTTTTGTTTGCTCTAGGATTCTGGGCACTTGACCACTGCAAACCAGTGCTAAAGTGTTTGTGCGCACTCCTGTAAGAATGGTAAGATTGGCTTGCACCTAATTGGCATATTTAATTTACTTGTAAGTCCCTTGTAAAGTGATATACCGTTAGAAATCGGGTTTCTGGTTGGCATAGATATGCACCCTGTCCAAGCAGGAATAACAATCCTAGCCAGGGTAAATCACAACACACCCTAAATTATCCTGTGCTCACCCTCTAGTAGATTAGTACAGAGCAGTCAGGCTTAATTTAGGAGGCTATGTGTAAAGTGTTTGTGCAACACTTCAAACAGTAACAGAGTAGAAACAGCAAAAAAAGATTTAGAAAAATAAAGCATAATTTTATAAATTAAACAAGACCAAAACGACAAAAATCCCACAAGTAAAAGTCGAGATATGGATTTTCAAAAAATTAATATAAAATAGCGCTGAGAAGCAATAAGTGCCTAAATGGGATATCTGGTCCACTAGACCAGGGCAAAATCAAAAGTTCAGTCTGACCGCAATGAAGAGCAGGCTGGATACAGGAACCCACGTGGGCCCCCTGCATCGAAGTACCTTGATTCGGGATTGCATTGTCGTCGACAAAGATGTGAGGTGCAGCCGAAGCGATGTGTCACTGTCGAGTCATACAGTGGACGAGATGCGTCGACTTTCTACATGCAACTGCGGTGATGCTTCGGTTTAGAGTGTGAGGAGCTGGTTCTGAACGCGATGCACAGCTGCTGCTCCCGCAGTAGGCAATGTGTCGATTCTGAAGGCGATGCGCTGGTTCTGAGGGTCATGTGCCCAGCCCGCTTCATGCAAAGATAAGGATGCTCTGGTTCTGACTTACACAAAGGCGAAGATGCGCCGGTTCCGATGAGGATACGTGGGTTCTGGTTGAAGCTGAATTTTATACCCACTTCCAAGGGCCCAGGACTGGACTAACACCACTTGGAAGGGTAAGACTTGCAGCAAGCAAAGTCCAGGTACTGTACCAGGATGAGTTGAAGTCTTTGATGTCCCTTAGACTTAGAACAGAAGGCAAGCCAGCAAGTCCTTGATGTCACTCTGGGTTCAAGTGATGCAGTTCCAGTGCTTTTCACCTAGGTAAGAGAACAGCAGGCAGCAGGGCAGCTCAGCAAGGCAAAAGTCCAGCAAAGCAGCAGTCTAGAACAGTGTAAGTCCTTTCATCAGCACAGCAGTTCCTGGCAGATTGGTCACAGGTCCAGAAGTATACTTAAGTCATGGTGTCAGAGGCCTAGTACTTATACCCAGTTGTGCCTTTGAAGTGAGGTCCTCCCTTCCTGCCCTGTCTCCAGACTCACTACAGGAGGGTATGCAGTTCTTTGTGTGTGGACAGGACACAGCCTATTCAAGTGTAAGTGTGAGGATGTGTCACCTCCTCCCTCCCATCACCCAGGATGGCCCAACAAGACACACCTAAGCTGCCTTTGCGTGTGGCTGTCTATAGAGAATACACAAAGCCCAGCTGTCACCCAGCCCAGACTGAACAGAGACAGGCAGCAGGCACCAAATTTCTAAAGTAGGTAAATGCCAACTTTCTAAAAGTGGCACTTGCTAACTGCAATGTCAAATCCGACTTCACCGTAAGCTGTGATTTTAAATTCTGAGTCCAGAGACACAAAACTTGAAAAGTCTATCTCTTGACTATTCAGGATTTACACATACAAGATGTAATAAGGTAATCCCAATGTTATCCTATGGGAGAGATAGACTGTGTAGTAGTGATAAATGAAATTGGGAGTTTTGCTCTACCAAGACTTGTGAATCCTAAAAGTACCTGTCCTGCCTCTTAAATTCATTGCACCCTGTCCTGTGGATCATACAGGGCCTACCTTAGGGATGAATTACTCTACAGCAATGGTTTGAACCCCCTTTATTTACCTTGTAGGCAGCTGGGCTGCCCCTTTCTGGGAGGTGCCTGGCTCTCACTGAAGTGTGGGTGCCATCTTGGGAGGGTAATCCCCTTTGTTTTTAATAAGTTTATGTTTTAAACCTTTCTCAACTTTATTTTAGTAGTATTGGTTACCGGTAGTTTTCAGTCACAGAAAGCCTGTGACTGAATTCAGGGGTTGCTTGACCCTCGTTATTTCTTATTTGTCCACTTGTTTTTAAAATTGCACTGCGATTCGCACAAGCCACACTACCCCTTGCCATGCCCCCTTCTATGGTGGGATATTTAAAACATTCCTTAGCGCGTCCGTGCAGTGGAGGCTATGCCTAACTCAAGCCCGTCTGCTCCCATTCGCGCCCGGACCTTGCTGAGGTCTTGCCTCCCTGTCGGTTTTGGACCAGACTCACAGATACAGTCCTACACCTGGGACAAGCTACCTGCATTAAATTCAGATAAGAGTGTAGGATACCCTATTTTTGACTGCCTTCACATCACTCAAAACGCTACACTCAAATGCATGTGCTGTGATAAATACATAAAAACACCAACTCCCAGCACACACAAGCTCCCCTCAGCTGCTCTTCTCTAGCTACGAACCTCTCTAGTCAGCACCCCGAATTCAAAGAAGCCACATCAATAAACACACAAACTAAATTATTTATAAACACATTTCCTTGTGTTTGAATAAACACAAGATCATTAGTCAAACAAAGCTCAGAATTCTCTTTTTTCATGGAAACCCACAGACCAGCCCTAGCTTTTGTAACTGAAACTTGGGCTGATTCCACAAGTAACCCAGATATGTTGCAAGCATTACCAGATGGCTTTGCAATTTAGAGACACGACAGACCGATTAAGCGTTGCGTGGGCATAGCACTCATATATAGAGAGGACCTAGCGGTCTGCTGCAATCCAATACCCTCTTCAGATTGCAAGACAGTCTCCTTCAATATTGAAGTTACCAAACAACAGTCCTTTAAAGGAATGGTCATATATCGACCACATGGCCCCAAGCAGGCTTTCTCTCAGGACTTTCTTGAGGAACACATTTTATCCACTAACTATACTGTCCTGGGTGATTTTAATTTTCACTTAGAGGCACAGTTGGACTTGGCAACGACCAAATGGTAAATGGCTCAGCACACCTGGCTGGACACACATTAGAGTTTGCCAAGCTCTGTGCATTCTGATACCGCCGACATTGGAACTGGACATGTGCCCTAATATCAATATAAAACGTCCATTTTGAGGAGTCTGCAAACATTATATGTTAGGCATATATTTTTTCGCCAACCACATTTTATATATTGCTCCTCCTAATTGTACATCTTTTTCCAGTTTTACAAACTATAAACTTAACTCTGACCCGCGCAATCTTGGTCTAACTATCATTCGACTCTTCAAATTTAGTAAAGCAATTTGAGTCATGTAAAGGCTTAGGAGGAAGTTAAACAAATAGAGCTTACAATATGTAAGCCGCTCAATGATTTGATTATTGTGTTCAAAGGAGGATTAGACTCAATAGAGCTATTTGTATGCAGATGGGGCAGATTTTTACTTAATGGAAGTAGGGAATTTGTATTTTTCCTCAGGGCAAGTTTGCTTTACTTTCAGGACTAACTCAATCACCCTTAAGCAGCATCAAACAACGAGCTATCCTACCTGCACCACCATCTCAAGTGGCCTTTGCAAATCTGGAGCTATATGTCTGCAAGACTCGAAGAGAAAAAGTGCCAGTATGTAAATATCTGGATAACCAAGCCTGTTCAGTGTACATGCTTAGGTTTTGCAATTGCATCCTAATAGAAGCCAGGTTCACTTCAGAACGTTCTTATTTTCAGGGAGCATGTCATTTATCATCTTAAGAACCTTATAGGTTTCTCATGCCCATCTGGATGTAGGGCTTTTTTCTCGCACCTGCTCGTCAACTGTGTAGTATTCAGCCTGGGGCTGTGGGACATTTAGGCATTGACAAGTGTAATTGAGGCCTAGTTTTTATTTAGAGAGGTGCAATTACCAAACCAAACCACTCTAGACTGGCCATGCATGAGTAAGTGCTCTCTCTCAGAGGAGGAAACACAGCTGCATGGTTGAATTTAATCTGTAGGACCAGTGCTATTGAAGGATGGTGTTAGCTACTGTTGCACTGAGCACCAGGTATTTAACAACAGACTTTACCCTAAGTGCGTAGGTTACAGTGTTACAATGTACAGCCCTGGAGTGCCTCTGAATGCTCAACTTTAGCACAAAAACCGCTTCATCAGGTACCTTTGAAATAGTAAAGTTTTCACTATAACTTATTTAACAAATGACCCTAGATGTCACGCATGACAACACCTGCATATATGTAGAAATATATTGACACAGCATTATTAAAAATAACGGGGGAACTCCTCTGTATTAGAGACAAAGCAGCAGCTTCATTATTTTATTATTTTAATTTTGTAGTATTTTACATAGCATAATGTACACCTAATATGGATGGTTTAGCACATCAGCAGTGATCACAGTACAGGCAGCAGCAGTAAGAAAGGGTGTTCATCTTGCGAACAAGTACGTTTTCAACATTTTCTAAAACTTTAAATGACACATCTCTTTACAAAGCTAAAAGATAATTGAATTCCAGAGCCCCCCTTATATGGAATGCTCTACCTCCCTTCTTTTATATCTAAACTTCTGTGCATACACAAGAAGTTGTCCACAGCATCTATGATTTCTTTGAGGAGCATACTCAGTGTATCAAAAGGTGTCCTTAAAACATATCCATTTACTGACCATGAGCCAATGAAGCGGATTGAGAGTACCCGTGATATAGCCGAACATCCTCAGACCTAGATGCAGTGTTTGAATGTACTGATGTTTTTGGCATGTATATTTAGTAGGCAGCTTAGATATAGAGAATTATCAAAATCCAAAGACAACTGAAATAAGTGTTGGTTGCCATAAGTGCTTCAGGTAAAAGTGGCCTTAGTAGTGGCTTCTACATGCTATGTGATAGAAAGATCCAATTACCTTTCCTAGGTTCTCCTAGATCTTTTAGCTGTGTTTGCAATGGTTGATGAGAGAACTCTCCACTCCAAAATGGAGATTATATGCATTGTTGAAGGCGTTGTGTTCCAATATTTCAGATCTTTTACCTAAAAATGCTCCCATCAAGTAAAACAGGGCCTTTTTTATATCTAAAGTCACTCAAGTAACCTTGGGTATTTCTTAAAGATCATCCCTGTGACTGATCTCCCTTGCTGGCTTCATTGCAAAGATTCTCAATAGCCTTAACGCTGGATATCATATATACTCTGATGACGCACAAATATACATTGGGATCCTAAGAGTACCAGAACAAGGTAGTGATATGTCAGCACATGGGAGATTTCCCTCTGGTTAGATCTGTGATCACCATGCTATCATCAAATGTTTCATTTATTTTGTCTAGAATTATTTGGAGGGTGTGATGGAGGATTTTACATAAACCAAAGATACATCCTGGTGGGCATTTTCAAGAGCAGCAAACAGAGTTAATGAAATTGTTTTTAAAGAATACAACCCTGGATTAAATAGGGGAAGTGTATAAAAGTTGACATAAATTATAAAAGAAACTCTAAGCTATACATGGAGCATAGACTTTAGAATATAGAATTATACCAGTGGCATTAACCTTGCTTAACCAAATTTTACCTCATGATGTACAGACCAAGAAGAGGGGTAGACATAGTTTGATCTGAAGATGGCATTGAAGGATAGGTGAAGTTCAGGGATATGAAGAAAAATAGATGCTAAAGGATGGGGAAACTTGCCTTCATCTTTGCTTTGGGAAATTTCAGAATTAGTGATCAGTGTACAGCGTCATTGGAGATAATGGAGTGGTGGGGATATGTGATCATATCTATATTATTCCCTAATAATCTGTAATTAGCAGTATATCACCATGGAAGGTAACTTTGGGGGCTGTTAGTGTGATGACAGGGAGCCATGTGACTAGGAAGTTCTTTCCTTCAATCTAAGCAAGCATAAAGAATGGTGTGTGAGGAGAGGAGCAAGCTAATCTAAAAACATGACAGGTCTTTTTAAGTATACATTTTCAAAAGGAAAGCCTTGAATCAATGTGGAAGCCTAGAGATTTTCTGCTTGTTTGAAGCTGTTTGAGTTGGCATGAATCCAGATTAATCCAGGTTAGAGCCCATCTCCATTGTTAAGGGTGAACTTTATTTTAGAGGAATTCAGTTTTAAGTATACCACTTCTGTTAAGTGTTCAATGTAGTCAAGGCTGAAGTCACATACCTTAAGAATAGCACAACTGTATTACTTTGTCTTTTGAAGCCAATATCAGTAGGCTCAGTATGCAGATTAAATATCTTAGGTCTGAGAATTGATCCCAGTTGCACTGCAAGTTTGACACCTCTGATTGACAGTAAATGCTGGATTTGGGGTGGGGCACTGTCTTCATTTAAATGCTTGGAAATCTGTTTGCCAAGAGAACTCATTATGGACAGTGTTAGAGACGTCTGGGTTTTCCATGATGGTGTTAATAGTGTTGATGAAGACATTATTGATGGTGGTTACTTGTAACAAAATGAGAGAGGAGACCAGGTTTGTGAATTATTTGGATGCTCTAAAGAGTGATTTATTTCTATTTTAGCTTCTGCAGCATTATTGGCCTGCCAAAGCAAGGGTATTTCTTCTAATGGAGTATTTTTTTTTTTGGAGCCTGTATATCAAGTGTGCTAGTTCTCAGATTAGAGCATAATGCTAATTTAGGGACCAGGGAGCTTATGGTCTAGTGAGTGCTTGTGTGCTGATACAATATCTTGGAGAGGAATTGAGTGTGTGAAAGAGGGTGTCCACATATTTGGTCACGTTGAGAGAGATGGTGGCCAGGGCATTGTCATGGTCTCTGATCAGAAGTTCCTGGATGTGGTGTTGGTTAGCTTGGATTGACCCTTTAGTGGGGCTTTTGGGAGAGTAAGGTGGAAGTGTAGTGGGTATTGGTCGGTCATGTTAAAGGGGAGGTCCTGAAAGCCGCAAGAGGATGCAAGACTGAGCGAATTAGATCAAGGTTGATGGCATGGGTATTGTTAGGGGGAGATGTGTGCAGTGAGGCCCAAAGTTCCTGGCAGAAGGTTCTTTCATGAATCTGTGTTTTGGGTTCCCGTCAGATTGGCTAGTAGGCTTTGCCTAAGTTTGGGGAACAGGAGTGTGTTTTAGGTGATGGTGTTAATAGTTCCTTTCTGGCAGTTAATTACAGCCTATAGATTAGGCACCTATTTATCAATTAGTCATCTTGGAGTAGAAGAACGTTGCATCCTAATTAGCTTTTCATATCCATACATAGAAAATGGTAGCAGTTCAATCTAAATAAACATTTACATTCTGCATAAAAAGAAAATGGGTGAATTTCAATCTAAATGAAAGTCTATAGTCTGTCCCATGTCCCTTTCCTCCCTCTTTTCATGTCAAAATATGAGTCACATTGTAAATCACTGGTAAAATGCACTGTTAAGTTTAGAAATCAACAGAAATAAAACCTGAGCGATGCACCTTAATGATCTATCCCAGTTTGACACTGGATATCCTGGTTTTAACAACATTATCCCCCATAAATAGTGGGATAAGCCAAGAATCCACTTGTAGTAGCATAGTAGAAATGTTATCTGATCCTTGAACAATTCTGTTTATGTGTGATGGCAACTGAAAAATCAAAGGTGCTGAGTTAAGGTTGTAACTTACTGTGTTTTGATGACACCACTGCAGTGTGTCATTAACAATTTACAGTTTATTGCAAGTGGAAATGGTATACAATTCATCCCACAAGATTATTTATCTGCCTAAAATATCCAGCTTTGTGGAGATATTCTCCACTGCAGTATCAATCTAAAATACGCAGTACATTTCATACATAAAATTAGACCGACTTTCGAGTATGATATCATCAGTAAAGGTAAGGGCGCTAATATAGTACTGTGTGTGATATTTCTACTGTTATTTGAACTGCTATGAATGTATGGAAGGTGAAAGAGTGTGGGCTTCAATTTTAATAGTAATATTTCCCTCGTTACTCCATATGATGATAGAGATGGTTATTTACATACCCATATGTTAATATTTAGGAGCATGTTCTTTTCACTAAAAATTACTTTGGAATTTACGTTCAGTTTTTCTTCCTCTAAAGACGTTTCTGTAACACTGTTAGGCATATCAACTTGCCACTTGCATCAAATTATCCTCACTATGCTAGCCCTGTGTGATTGGGATTAACAGGGAAGCCATATTACCCTTGAGTGGATGAAAAGCTCTGCATTTACAGATTTTCATGGCAACACCTCTCTTTTGTTTTCCTTGAGTGTTTCCCTGGAAGTCTGCTCATTGCTAAGTAACTAATGAGATCTACCGCTGCTTGCTCCCTAATCATCTCTTAAGTAGGATAGAGGCCTACTTCTGAGAGTGCTTTCCGTTCCTGCCTCTGACTCCCTCATTTGACTGATAATGAAAATGCGCTTAATGATGGTGCAGCAGTAGGATCTCTGCTGGTAGACTTCGGAGTTGTTAATTGAAATAAGAAGTTCAGCAGAGATGTCATTAGAGAATTGATAATCCTTGTTAAATAGACCATTTAATTAATGTGGTAAATAAGTTTGTCTTAAATACTTAAGTTACATTCCAGTTCTTGGGCAATAAAGCATTACCCTTCTGTGGATAAACAGGATTTTAAGGAAATTGTCATACTGTTTGAAAAATGAAATGAAAATGAAAATTGGAGCTTATAAAGCGCACAGCTACTTCTAGGAGTGTCCCGGCACTACTGGACCGAGGGAACAGAGATATCAGGGATCTGAAACCCGCACACTAGAACAGGGCAGGGCCTAGTGGTTAAAAAAGCCAAGTTTTCAACTGTCTCCTGAAAGCAAGCAGGTCCTGAACCATCCTAAGATAAGGGGGCAAACTATTCCACAGGCGGGCGGCTAACACTTGGAAAGAGTGCCCGCCCGCCCGAGACCGGGCAAAGCTGGGAATACGTATAAGGGCCAGCCCAGAGGACCTCAGGGCGCGGGTGGGCACGTAATGGTGGACCCGTTTCCTCAAATAAATGGCTCCCGTGCCATGAAAGGCCCGGAACGCCAAAACCAGTGCTTTAAATTGAATCCTCTTACGGATTGGGAGCCAGTGCAAAGTTTTTAGATGGGAAGACATATGTGCTCTGGGCCCCACCATAAGAATGGCCCTGGCTGCAGCATTTTGAGCCACCTGCAGGCGGTTAAGTAGATACTCAGGCAGACCCAAATATAGCACATTGACATAGTCAAGCCTTGAGATAATCAAGGCCTGAACTACCGTCTTCCGGTGCTCTACAGGCAGCATAGGGAGAAAGTTACGTAACATTCTCAACAAGCCAAAACATGTACCGACCACAGTCTGAATTTGGGCCTTCATAGTTAGCGAAGCGTCTAACTTTACTCCTAGACTTTTCACAGCAGTTACTGGAGCCGCCGGGAGAGACATGTCGCAGGGCCACCATTCGAGCCAAGAATCATAGGGTGGACTGCCGAAAAAAATGATCTCTGATTTTTCAGAGTTACATTTCAATTGGTTGAACTGCAGCCAAGAAAAAACTTTCGATAGACAGGTGTTAATCTCCTCAAGTCACAACCTTTGTCACGCATGAATAGCAGTTGTGTATCATCGGCGTAAGATATAATCTTAGGTCCGTGCAACTCAGCTAGAAGAGCAAGAGGAGCCATATAGATGTTAAAGAGAGATGGACTCAAAATGGACCCCTGCGGGACCCCCACCTCCAACGGGGGAATGGGGGCCGAAAACAGGGGGGGCCATATTTCTTGATGGCGGTCATTGAGGAAGGAAGCAAACCACTTCAGTACCGTGCCCCTGATGCCACAATCCGACAATCTTTGCAAAAGCCGGTTGTGGGGCACGGTATCAAAAGCCGCGGAAAGATCTAAAAGTATCAACACCGCGCTTCCTCCTCTGTCCAATTGCTCTTTAATGGAGTCAGCGACTTCCAATAAAGCTGTTTCAGTGCTGAGATGGGTCCTGAAACCAGACTGACTATCATGGAGAATATGGTTGGCTTCTACATACTCCGTCGGTTGAAGGTTGACGTACTTCTCAAGAGTTTTGGAGAGGAATGGCAGTAGTGAGATGGGCCTATAGTTTGCGACAACACTAGGGTCTGCCGAAGGCTTTTTCAGCAAGGGGATAATTTTAGCCCTTTTCCAAAGGCTGGGGACCAACCCCTGCTGTAATGAGGAATTAAGAACCAAGTTGACTGCAGGATTAATAATCTCTGCAATGCCCGTCATTGATTGTTTCATTGTCCAGTGGAACAAATGTTAATTTGAAGTAATTTATTTTTATTTATTTGCTAATTCAAAAACCTAAAAATAGGAAGCATTATTCTTATTTTGTTTGGTTGACAGCAAGTCGCCACAGAGTTTAAGAAACAATCAGGAGAAACACATAATTCTGCGGAGCTATATTTATTTCTACATATGTTTGTCATGAAGTAGCCTCTTAAAAAAATCATTGTACATTAGTTGTCAATGGCAGTACAGAGCAACAGAGATATGAGACCAAGGAGATATGTGTGGGTGGCAGCTGTCAAGCAGGGGAGAAGTGTATTGTGGTTGACGAAGGCAGACAATATCCACAAAATAACCAACATTTAGGTCTTCTTTGTGTGAGGTCCAAGGGTTGGCTATTTATACTGCCATATTTCTTGGCTATTGTTGGTCTTTTTGGCTCTGATGGCCCTTTTTAAGTGCTTGGACATGGTCTCAGAAATGTGGATATTTGAATAGCGAAGGGAAAAGAAAGAGAGAAGTCAGTCAGAAAATGTGGGTGGTATGTATAGCAACTATGTAAAGGTATGTAGCTCACTGGTTGTCATCACACCACTGATCAGATAAATAGTGCAGTTCCCAGTTGAGGGTCTTCTTCTACTCTGATGGAAAAGGCATGGTGAGCTGAGCAGTGTGTTTCATCAGTGGTAAAGTCTGTAAGCTGAGCTGACCACTCACCTCCATCTGACTACCGAAGTCTGCAGTTGCACGAGCCATGCAATACAACCCACCCCCTTCTATCACCATCACTGTAAGATAGCTTAACACTATTGCCTTGGGAATAGGGCACCCTCAATCAGAAAATACTTTATGTAGCGCAAATCTGAATAGAATTTGTGAGGGAAGGAAATAGGTGGCAAGCAACATGTTGTCCGTGCGGGCTCCTAGTGAAACTTACCCAGAAGAGGGGTTGAGACCTGAAAGTCCCTCTCTGTCCACAGGCACTGCATCACACCCACTGCCCAGGTTCTCTCATTTCCATCAAGGTGAAGAGGAATCCATTTGTCAGTTCACTGGTCATATGGCTGAATTTACCATCTGCTCAAGGGGGGATGTTTGTGGTCTCTCTTCGCACAGAATTACTTACTGCCAAGGTTAGAAACAAATACCATCTGCCTCAGCCAGTTGTGTTATAATTTTTAATGAGACTGCTATCTCTTGATGAGGGCAAATTTAGTGGAAGTTGTATAGTACAACAAAAATTGACAATCCTGACATTCAAACATGTACAAGATATAAAGCTAAAACTATGCCTACACTTTCTTTCTCCTGAAAGGAAGCACTGCTAAAGATAGAATGTTTCTTATATTGATGTTAATCAGTTTTCCCAGATGACTCAACCGGATGACAAAATTCGAAAAGGTATGGGGTACATTTTTTGAACATTGATTAGGATCAGAAAAAGATCTGAAGGATATCCTTAATTAATTTGCCACAGGTATACAAGATGGTTCAAAGTAAAGGATTATGGAATAAAAATAACTAATAACAGGAAAATGCACTGATGGAGAAGGTTTAAAAAAAACAAGGGATTATTTAGGGGACCTGGGCCATAAATATAACTGTCATTTTTGGAAAAAGACCTAAATATTGGAAATGAAATGAAACCATAGAGTGGGAACCTCGAAGTTATGAAGGAGGGACTGTGAAATTACTTTGGGAAGGGGTTATCATTGTAACAAGAACCCCATACTGATTTGTAACATTGTATGGTTAAAGTTGATTATTTCTCAGTTGCTGTAGAATTGCAGTGTAATAAGTAAGTATGATTTTTGTAAAGCACGCGTTAGCCGAGGCGTCGTAGTGCTAGTGTTATTGCCAGAGGAAAAAAGAACCGAAAAGCCAATCTACTGAAGATGAATGGGAAAAAAAGCATGTTTTCAGCAGTTTTCTAAAGGAGTATATATTAGATTGGGATCTTAGCACAAGGGGCAAGGGGTTCCATAGCTTGCATCCAGAAAAGGGAAGTTTTGCCCTCCCCATCTTGCTTTCCTGATTTTGGGAACAGCTACTGGTTTTGCGGTGCCATATCATAAATTCCGGTTAGGCACATGCCATGAGAAAGATTTCCCAAAAAATGTGGTACCTCCACTGTACAAAGCTTTGTGGATAATACACAGGGCCTTAAATTTGACCCTTTCGGTCACTCGCAACCAGTGAAAGCCATGAATGCCTTTGGAAATTGAATCAAAATTGTGAATCTTCAAAAGCCAACGTGCAGCCGCATTTTGAAGTGACTGAAGTTCCTGCTGCAACCTTTTCTGTATGCCCAAATGTAGGGTAATGCAGTAATCAATTAATGAAAGAACTAATGCAAGGATAATTGATTTTTGAATATCAACAGGAATAAAAAGAAAAACCTTCCTCAGTATCCTAAGAAGGTGGAAGCAGGAGGATTTAACCTTATTTATTTGATCTGAGAAACAAAGCTGGTCATCAAACCACACCTCAAGATTTTTAACTTTTTGGACTGGACAGACAGGGGTGCTTAAATAGGAAGGCCACCAAGGCTTATTCCAAAAGGAGGCATTAGAATCAAAGTGTATGACTTCTGTTTTTTCGAAATTCAGTTTTAGACACTTTTCTTGCATCCAGGTAACAATGTTGCACAACCAATCCTTAAACCTGGAAGCTACACCATCAACAGCAGAGGAGATGGAAACCACAATTTGTGTCATTTGCATATGTCACAACGGCAAAGCTGTAAGATCTAATAAGTTTAGCCAATGAAGTGACATAGATGTTAGAGTGTAGGTGATAGTGAGGAGCCCTGAGGCACACCACACGGCAAAGTAAAAGGATCAGAGGTAAAATCACCGAAGGCCATGCTATGTATCCTTCCTGAAAGAAAGGAACTAAGAATGGCAAGGGCTGTGCCTCTAACCCTGATTCCCTCCAGCTGACTGATTAACAGTGAGTTATTCACTGTATCAGATGCAGCAGAGAGGTTGAGCAGAATCAGCACAGCCCTACCGCCTGAGTTCACCTGTTTGTGAATCTCCTCGGTGGCAACCAGCAGTGCCGACTCAGTACCATGGGAAGACCTATACCCATGTTGCGAGGAGTCCAAGATGTTATGGATATCAATAAAGGCAGTGATGTCCGCATTAAGTGCTTTTTCCAAAATTTTAGCTGGTAAAGGTAGTCTAGAGATGGGTCTATAATTTTTCGAGTCACCAGGATCCAAGGTAAGACTTTTTTAGTAGCGGGCAGATTGATGTCCGTTTCTATTCCGTTGGAAAGTGACCTGATGTCAAATCTCTATTGAGCAATATGGTAGGATGTTTAACCACCGTTCTAGATACCAAATGCAAGACCAAGGGTGGACAGGGGTCCAGCAGGGATCCTGATTTAGTGGTTTCCAAGAGACCCAAAGTCCTATCCTCAGAAAGAGGGGTGAAATGGTCCAAGAGAGTCTGGTTTGGTTCTGCACCAACAATATGTTCTTGGGAAAGGGAGATGGGACCAGGTATCGTATCTGGGCAAATCTCATTGGATATAGAAGAAAATTCATCGTAGATCCCTGACACCTTTGCCTGGAAGTATTCCGCCAGCCTATCACAAAACTCTTGTGTAGGAGCAAAATATTGAGAGCTATTGTAGTTGGAGAGGGAAGTAACTGTCCTAAACAGTTCTTTAGTAAAATCATTGGCAAATATTGTCAGTAAAATATTTGGATTTCTCTACCACAATCAACATTTTATACTCATCTATAACAGTTTTATATAATGCTTTTTTCTCTTCATTATTATCAATTCTCCACTTTCTTTCAAACGATGACAATGATCAGAATTAACTGGCCAGAACATAATGGTGTGATGTATTTTCTTTGTTGATATGTTGTATGATCCTAGTTCGGATATATATCATGCAGAGAATAATGTTAAATTTGTTTGCCCTGCTGGGACCCAGCAAGTAGTACCCTTCTGTGCAACACATGTTGTTGTTAAGTGGTATGTGGTATTGGTAAGGGAACAGTTGCTGGCAAATTGGGTGTTCGGGTTTGGGTGGGGCACTGGTCGATTCTTGCCAAGTGCAGGGGATGGGGAGGTTTGGCTTTGGCTCTTACTACCCAGCTGACATTTGATTAAGAAACACAGGCTGGTTCAAGCACACCTAGATAGACTTGAGATGTCTATCACGTTGTTGCAGGAGACACATCTGTGTGACAATAACCTGAGCAAATTTGTTGAGAAGTGGGGGCATTGCTATCTTGTGTCATACAGCTCTTGCTCACATGACTTTGCTACATTAATACATACAAATGTAGATTATAAACACAACTCTGAATATAGATATTCACAGGGCAGTTATATCATAATTCTGGGTTCGCTAATGGACCATCTGGATCTCATAGTTAATGTCTATGACTCCAATGTAGATGACACAGTTGTTTAGACAAAACCAGGAATAGATCTAGACATGCATCCTGATGGATGCACTGATATACAAACGGTACTCCTTGGCATACATTACAGTTGGCAAGCTAAATATGGGCGGAAAGTGCATATTTATATTATTCCACTGTTCATGGCTATTGTGTTGAGGTGGGTGACAGAGCAGAGTTATCTACCTCAGACCCTTTCTGACCACTCTGTGAGTCATTGCACTTGGCCTTCAAGGCCAATGTGTTGTGCAAAAAGCCTTAGAGATTTTACTCTCTAGTGCTGCTGGATTCGACCTTTAAAGCGGAATTGAACAGTGTAATTCATGATTACTTTCTATGGAACTCTTGGTTGGTTGACTCACATGCATTACTGTAGGAGGGCTTCAAGCGCGGTTTGTTTTTAAAAAAAATCTGCTGTTATGAAAGTGGTCTGTGATGATCTTACTATGTTAGAGGACAAGATCAAGGATGTGGAGAACCATTGGCTGTTAATGTCTGGTTGTAGGTCTGACCATGAACTGTACAAGACTTTGTGGCTCTTAGGAAGATGGCAGAGAGGTAGAGGAACATTATTAGTGGTGAAACACAAGCCGGAATGTATGGTGAGGGGGGAACATCTTGGTAGACTTTGGTATGGCTGCTCAGAGATGACACGAAAAGTAATGTTATCCCAAGCATATGGGTTGGCAATGGTGCACTTAAAGTGACTACAGCCTCGATTGCTACGGTCTTTACTCAGACCTGGCACTGTTCACAGAGGCCCAGATAGCTGGGTATCTGCATGATATTGTTATTGCTTTGTTGGGGACCAATAATAGACTACCACTCAATGAAATATCTGAGGCTATTAAGAGTCAAGAGTTTTACTGCTGAGTTTTATAAGGCATTCGCTGAGAGCCTTATTCCACACCTACTAAATGTTTTTGATGAAGTCAACATTGCTCACCACCATCATTGAGGGAATCCATTATTATAACCTTACTGAAACCAAATGAAAACCCTCTACCCATCTAGACGTACCGCCTACTCTCCCTTCTCAATGTAGACAGTAAGATTTTGGCTAGAATTATAGCCAGTTGACTCACCTGCATAATTAAAGGTCTGGGTCACCTGGATCAGAAAGGCTTTATCCTAGGTCCACTGCATATAACATACAATTGCTACTTGCATTGATGCATCAGCTCAACCCGGAGCTTCTTGTAGTTGTTGTTTTTCTGGACGACAAAAAGGCTTTCGATTCCCTGGAATCCCCTTTTGTGTTGCACAGGATGGGCTTGAGCACTCCAATACTAAATATCATCTCACTATTATATACTTTCCCAACTGCTAGATTTCTGGTCACTAAAACGTTATCAGCTCTGTTGGTGCTTGTGATGGTGGGAGAAAGGCTGCCCCCTGTCTCCGCTCCTTTTTGCTGTAGGAATTAAACATTGGAAGGCAAATTGAGGCAACATCATGCACATACAGGTGTAGTGCTTGCACAGCCTATTATTACTCTCAAACTGTGTGGTTGACATCATCTTGTTTCGAAGTCATCTGAGGGAGAACTTGACTCTGGCTCTCTATGAAATACCAAATCTGGTGGATACTCTGGGATAGTAATTAACTAGAGTAAATACCAACTATATCCATTGGTGCCCTCTACCCAGGTGGTTAGCTTAGACTATCTGATCAAGTGGAGGGCGGAATCGAATTGTTATCAGGGCATCAAAATTCACAGGGTCAAAGAGTTGGTGAATCTTAAAAACTATGGCCCAGCCATGTCCAGATTGCATACGCAGGTGGATCAATGGGTTAACTTGAATTTATTGTTGGTAGGGTGGCAATCATCAAAATGGCGGTGTTACCCAGATTACTCCATTTATTTATGAATATATGCCCCCCCCCCAACTCGCAATTTATTCAACATGCTAAAATCAGAGTCATTTGGATGGAGGGACAAGCGAGGTTGAGCTGGGAGATAATGACTTTGCTGCTAGTGAGTTGCAGACTGGCTTCACCTGATCCTGAGCTATATTACTTGTTAGACCAGGCTTTCTTTGCAGTTTATTGATTCCTTCTCTAGCCCCTCATACCTTATATCTTAGTTTCGTCACCGCCCACAGTTCTGGGTACAATATGCACCTGTCTCTTTCAAAGACTGTCATATCCTAGGGCTGCTTTGGATACTGTGCAGCAGCCATTGGTGCATGGCATAGACTGGGTGTTGTCATGGGCTCCCCCCATTATACACTTTAAGAGCTCTAATAATGGATAATCCTGCGATACCCTTCTCTACATAGGCATTAGTGAAATCAACATTTGATAGAGATAACTTGGAAAAGCTGGGGCATCTGTTTCATGAGGGAATGTTTCTGACCCTTGAGCAATAGTGTGATAGAGCACCAACAACCACCCTTGGTATTTTCATGTATCACAGACTTCACTATGCACTCCTTCAGGAACCTGAGGAAACTCCTACATCTTTTGTTATCATGGGGTTGGGAGAGCATCTACTGGGCTGTGTTTCAGCTACAGAGCTGTGGGAGAGGGATCTGGGAGTTTTATTGGATACTTATAAGTGGTCCTATTGTTCTGCTCAGCTGGATAAAATTACGACAAATTACCATTACAAACTGTTACATTTTAAATTCTTACACATACTATACTATATCCTGCAAGATTACACCATGCTGCTTGAATGTGCTTGTTGCTATCAGCCTCGGGCTTTTCTTCACCTGGCATGGGAATGCCATTACATTTCCTGCGATTGGGCTACAGTGTTGGCTGAGGTTTCCCTCACTGTTGGGCATGATGTCCCTGCCACTCGTAACGTTGCAGTGCTGGGAAATTTTGCTAAACTACTGAAACCTTTGCAACGTCTGGTAGTACTGCTTCTACTATTGGCCTTAAGAGAGGTGGCCCTTCATTGGATAAAGAGACTACTTCGCATGCGGGAGGGATGGTTTAAAAATTTAGCAATGTATTCCTCCACACCCCACATCTGTGGTAAGCTTCTCTGGCAAAATGAGGCTATATTAGCATTGAAACTGCATGTCACTCACAGGCAAACATTGCAGTATTAGAACTCTTCAGTTATCTGAAGGTGGAGTATCACCACACTAAGAATATATTGCTGTGACACACTTCTGACAGTCTATGGCTGCTCTGGATATTCCTTTTAAAGGCCATACGATAAGTTAGTATGGGTAGGGGTGGGCAGAACGTTTCATTCCTCCCCCAAAATTGGCAGAATTTATCCAAATTCCACCAATTGTCACGTGGCGGAATTTTTTCCTGAGAGGCTCCAGAAATGCGAGCGGAAGCAAAATTTGGCTTACCTTAGCTCCATTTTCTAATGCAGGCAGTTATGCTCAAAGGGCTGCTTCTCAAGTACAGTTGCTGTCACTCTAGGAGATTTTCTACCCTAGCGGCAACAAAATCAACTCGAATGGCTACATGCTCTTGCACACCGCATGGTGCGTTTGTGCTGTTTTTCAGTGCTGCTTGCGCTACTGGCCTAAATGGCAGCATGATGTGAATATTTTCCCCCCATTGGTGGAACTCTGTAGATTTTCACTGAGTTTTAATGTAACTCCGTGAAATGAAACTCGGCAAATTCCACCTACCCCAAATTATGGGTTCCTTAATGCTTGCATCTTGGCACTCGGAGATGGTAGAACCCACCGCATGTGTCAACACAGATACGTGTGGGTGATTAGCTTCCTAAATACAGTATTTTAGCACAAAAGTGTGTCCTTAAATGTTGTTAACGTTTCCTTGCTTGCTGCTTCAAAAATAGGTTGGGTAAAGATCAATCTTAGGCTTTCAGTTCAGGAATGTTATTGTTGTTTGATTCAATATTTTGATCTGCACTCTTTCTGTACATTGCAAGAAAACGATCTAAAGACCACAAGCTAGAGTAGCAAAGGACACCTAGTTGACACTGTGGAAGAGGCAAATAACAGAAGGCTGGAAGGTGCTTTACGGAAGCATGGCCCGCGCACTCCTACAGTAGAAGCAGGCAGGTTCCATTTTCACCTCTTTCAAATGATACCCATTTCAGATCAAAAACATTCCACGCATTATAATACAGTTACAGACAAACCTGCACCATTCCATACTACATGCACAGTAGGAGAGTAGCACACAATGCTTCCTAAAATCAAACAAAACACCGACAACAAAACAGCACACCCTTAGGTGAAAAGATATTTTTTCCACATAAAACATGAAATTAAGAGCCAAAATTTCCTGTTTCGATCAACAAACACCACGGTATGTCAAAAGAAAAAACATGTCATTTCAAACTTTCAACAAACAAAATGAAAATGCCAGGAATGGGGTTATTAATTTGGAAGGGTGTACTCTTACCAACTGAATAAACCCTGTATGGTTAGGCAGAAGCTTAGTTATGACAGAACCTCTGCTCAACACCTGATAGTGATGGCGCAAGCAGCAGGTAACCCCAGCATAGAGCATGGTAAATTCAAGAATACCAACAATTGTAAAGTAAAGAACACAATAAGATAAAATTCCCAAACCAAATTAGAAAATAGATAAATATTTATTGAGTAAAGATGCAAAGATTATGATGCTAGATTAAGAGGAACTAAAGATATGAATATTCAAAATTTAAGGCCAAAACATGCCCAGAGAAAGTAAAGCAGCATTAAAAAAATAAGAGTTTGTGGTGGGTCAGGATTTACGCACAATTTCTAACGCAATGGAGCTGTGGTCCTCTCAGCCAAATATTTTACCTTCATCTTTAGTCTCCCACTGTGGGGAAGATTCTTTCTGGTCAGTCCTGCATTCCTTAAATCCTCAGAGATCGTCTTCTGCAGGGTCCAATCCTCCTTGGTCAGCTGGGCCCTCTTGGGAGTCAGAAGTGCATCATCTTTTTGTGTCGCTGCAGCAGGTAAACGGGAGGTGAGCCAACAGAGCCCTGGGGAGCAGTTCCAGTCCCTGGGAGTCAATAGGACTTATTGAAACACTGAGCCTTGAATGGGTTCGTCTTCCTCCAGCAGGAGTCAGGAATCTTCCTACAACAGTGCCTTCTTCTTCAAATGTAATCTTCCAAGGCCCAGGAATGTTTTGAGGAAATGGTGATTGAGGCACCAGCATTACCCTGTGGACTAGCCACTGATTGGAACAATTCTGCCACCTAGTCCTAAGTTTTTTCTCATAGCCCCCCACCCCCCAGGTCTATGTTCAGCTGAACAGATACCCCCAGTATATGAGCTATCCTTCCATCTGATAGGGGCAAACCTGATTCTCTCCCCTACTGTTATTGGAGCCTGGAAATATTTTGGGAAGAACAAAAAAAGCATCAATGAATAACAGTAATATTGTTCATTGGTATGTCTGGTGCTTAAGATTGACATAAAAGGATATGTTATTTCTGTGATAGGTAATGCTTACTTAATGGAACATCCAAGATTCTCACTTGCTGTCTATGACGTTGGTGGGAACCTATGATGAAATATGGCTCTTGTTGACAGCTACCCAGCCATAATTCGACTTATTACAGCCAAAAAGGAAAGTGCATATAAAATGTTGTCAATGCATAGACACTCGTTAATGCCAGAACTATTTTGATGGTGATGTCCGTCATTTGCTATCAACAAAAAAAAAACATTTTGTGCTGTTGAGACAAATACCACAACAGATTGTCTTGCTCTGCTTTTTCGGAAGGCTAAGAAGTGTATTCCATAAAGTGAAGTAGTAGCACGGACTTAATTTTCCTTTTTGGATTCACATTCTTCTTCTCCACAGAAAGAAATCCGATAAAGGCACCAGGTGTAGTCATTTTATAGCGAGGCTGTTTTTGGAAAACATGATATGCAATAATTTAACAACATTCAGCAAAGCCCTAAGCTCCAGAAATTCAGTTTCCTCAAGTCAAAACAAGAAACCCCTACTCAGATAGCTGTCGCAGGATGTGAGTCTCTGAAGAGAGGTAATGTTATATTGGAGTGCACACTGCACACGCAATTTGGCTTTGAGAAAAAAATTATTTTGGCGAGGAATGTATGGTCTCTTCGTATGTCTTACATTTGTGTCAGATATTTGCACCTGTAATTGTTGCAAATTACCTATGCTAGATTAACAAATCTGCTTGTCACAATGTCACATGAATACTGTGGTACAAAGAAACCAATATAAAGATAATTCAGTTTAACATTCATTATTTTGAAATGCTCTGCTCTTCTTATTAATTTGCTCAGTTAAAGCACTCAGAGCAACTGTCAAATTCAATTTAAAAGTTTTAAGAAACAATTTTTGCTTAATTCGGTCCTTTTTTGTACTTAGTCTAACTGTCACTATATCATGCAGTTTTAAGGTTTCATATATTCATAAATTTGTCTGTTACGTGGAATACGGATTATTAATTTGAGACCTTTTGCTTTGCAGCAGAAGGCTCAGCACACAGGAAATGGACATTTACTTTAGGCATGGCTACTAGGGTTATTCTGAGAAGACAAGAGTTGCACTAACTACTCATTGTGAAGTGGATATTGAAGTGATGATTCAAGATTGTTATTGTAGTAAACTAGGTGTACAATGCAGTAATTAGGAAAAGTAGAGCAACATGGCATTTTTCCCCCTAAAATAATATAAAAATGCATGCATTCCTGAATAATGGAACTGCAGATGCCTTGCATATTAATACAGGTATGTGTTATATTGAGCAATCAATGTAGATCTGTCTCTGGCCATGGCCAGTGAATTGAAGCATTCTCCCCGCCCTTGGCTCAGTGTAGAAGGCAACGTTCTATGTTTATCCCAGCACACATACACTGTTCTCTCAGGTAGCCACTCTTGATACTCTCTGCACATTCCTCCACCTCTAAGATTTATAAACACCACATTAGCTGTTCCCTTACCTCTAATCCAGTATTCAACACTTTCCCTGAATTTCCTTTTCAGCTCATATATGTAAAATATTTCTTTCATAAAATAGCTATTAATCAACCTTTCAATCAAGAATCAGGACATGACTGGTTTGGTTCCTCCAAACCATCATGCTCACCTCCGCAGTCAATGTTGTCACATCCAACCAGTCATGGAGGCACTACTTCCTGCTTCCTCTTTCACCTACGTCCTGTTTCACAATATAAAGAGGTGGAACTCCCAGCACAATGCATCACAAATGCTCCAGTAACTAGTCGTAGGTTTTCACCAGGTTACTTGCTCCTGGTTTACTTTAATTTCCAACTCTATATCTTGGAATCCTGCTTCATCTGCTGGAATCTTGCTATATATCCTGAAAATCATTATTCATCTTCTGAAAAGCATGCTTCATTTCCTAGAATCCTGCTCAGTCTCTTGGAATTCTTGTTTCTTCTCCTGGATCCCTGCTCGTAATGGAGCCAATCTCATCTACTTTGATCAGGTTTTTGTGAGTGTCATGCTCCTCACTATTCTCTACTTTGTGTGTACTGTCTGCCTGGAGGTTTATTATCACAAGTGGCATTTTCCTCCAATCAGTAGTAAGGCAAGATGACACCTCTTGCGTCCATGTGATATTCCCCAGTGCTAAGAAGCACAATAGCTAATGGAAGGAGATGTCCTTATCTCTGGCAGCTTTGACGAGAGAAGAAGGTGTGACTGTTACATCTAGCTACTGAAAGCTTGCCACAACAATAACTCCAAACTGCAGTACTGATACGAATCCCGGGCAAGACCTTTTACAGCAGCCTTACAACATCAAACTCAAAAATTGCAACAGTTGAGAAGCAAGACTGAAGTCATCACACAGACGCTGACTTCTTGTGCTCTTGATTTTCTGGAGATCTAACTAAACTCGAGGATATTCTAGACTCTTCTGGTCTACTTTGCCTTTCGCCTGGCTCACTTTATTTTGACCACTCCAAGGTGAGATAACTTATTAGCAGTCCCTCTGAGGCAGCCTTGCCTTGGTCACTCCCTTAGTTGCAGAATCAAATACATGACGGGATAATTATACTACCTAACCGAGTTCACTTAAGAAAACATTTGGATGGCCAGATGGAGAATTCTCTGCTGATGAGGCACAGAATGGCATCCAGCAAGGGAATGATGATGGGCAAACTGTTGTGACCTGGCAGAGAGATCCTAATGCCATTTTTCAGTAAGAGACGTAAGGAGAAAGACTCAGGGTGAATTACTTGTTCAGCTCGGTCTACACCCTTGTCATAGTTAGTAGAAGCAGCCCTTCTCATAGAGCATTGTCTTCTGGAATGCAAGAAAGAGAGGCAAGATTTGAGGTCCTCATCCTCGAGACTTCTCTTGAACCTTGTCTTCTCAGACGAAAGACCTAGTTTCTGCTGATAGTACAGATTTAAGGAATAACCAATGCAGATTGGGATTGCAAGGGTTGCATTATCTCAGAATGAAGAGGAAAAGTATGCTTATGAAAGTGAGATGGCCCAAGCTGGTCCTAGGCGCCTGACAAGGATGTTATAGTACAACAGAAATCCTGTAAGGGAGAGAGAGAAGTAGGTGGTCAATTGCTCCTTGAAGTGCATATTATTCCACATAGTCCAACACTTAATCAAGTTCCAGGGCTACATGATTGTGGTGCTTCCAGAATGTATGTTCATGATAACTGGGCCTAGAAGAATCAAATTCCCTGAGTTGAACACATACAGACTGTTGACAACATCTCTGGAATGTAGTCCAGTAAAAGAAAAGATGTTGGCATTGATGGCTTCTTTTGGAGATCATAAACATTATCTTTTCACCCAACTACGCATTAACATTTAGGTTACCATGGCTACTCAGATACAAAATCAGAAAAATAAGGGGAGAAAGAGGGATATGCTAGGTCCACCCTCCAAAAATGATCAAGAATTACAAAACACCGAAATCTCGGTTATGGAAACCTAGCCAGTTTTTTCAGAAAATTAAATTTACTAATATAAGATTCAGAAAAAATAGTTAGTAAAGGAAAAATGTCCTTTCTTGAGTCCCCTCACTCACCATGGTTTCCCATGGTGACATGCTTCATCATAGGGGCCATCCCAACCCGCTACGGGCTGAGGCGTGCTACGACTTGCGACACTACGTAGGAGCACTACTTGTGAGTGACTATGTGTGGTGCAGTGATGGGGGTGGAGTGGGTGAGACTAAAAATATCTAGCTAGTGGGCAAAAGGAATTTATTCAGGCTCCTAGCCGATATATTAAAAACGGGGTTGGTCGCTAGGGTGTCTGTTTTTAATTAGTCAGGGGTCCCTAGTGAACGTCAACTAGTTTCGAGCTACCCCAGTGCTCTTCTTCAGGACAAACAGGGTCCAGCCCTGTTTAGTACCACTCCAAAGTGACCTAAGGATAGGAAAAAATGCTGCAAAATACTAGCAGGCAAGATTTAATACATACAGTACTTTGATCACGTAGTATCTGTAATAGAGAAAGGATAAAAAAACATTATCAAGTACAGTCTATGTACTGTATAGGTAGTTATTGAAACCATGTTGATACTGATCATTTGAATCTAAAACAGAAAACGGCATACGAGACCTACTTCATGCTATGTAGGTAAGTGAAAACGCCATGCTGCACATTAACTACATATAATCAGACACTCACTGCTGGTGTGTGTTGTTAAGAGCTCTCCCATAAGATCCTTGTGTGGTTATGAGAGCTATCGGCATCTCAATAGTCATATTATACTATAGGGCCAGCTTAGTTTAAACACAAAAAACTAAAAACCAAAAAAGGAATACCACATGACATTACCCTTGGTGAGTAGATTGTCAGTAATCTGAGACATGCCAGGCAATTAGGTGAATGCTTATTTGCCAGGAAATAGAATGAAATGAAAGAGCATAAACCTAGAAAAACATACTAATATACACAGACAAAACAATATGACAAAGAAAATACAGTGACATAATAAAACACATACTAATTATGGAGCAACAATGTGCTTCATGGTCTGAGAGGGGCTGGAGAGATCATCGCCACTTTAGGAGAAAGGAAAAAACAAAGCGATAATGAAAGCTTTGTAGCAAAAAAGAGAGGGGTGAGTTGCACTGTGAGAGGCCCTGCTGTCTGCCCAGTCCGGTGCTGTGGAGAGAATAACTTACTTGAGAATGAAAACTGCTCCGGCTGTTGCCTGCTTCCCTCCCGACCGCATATTAACAAGTGAGTCCCTACTGCTTGTTTTTAAAGGGTGTTTTCCCGCCGATTCATGTTTAGGAGACTAGAGCGGAAACTAAAGAACAAAATGGCCACCTTCTATGGCTCAATGTGGCTGCCATTTTGGGAAGGTAAAATACTCGTTAGTGCCTATTGGGAAGGGTATAAGGTGATTAGAGGCAATACAAAGGTGATGAACAAATACATACAATGTGCCTCACAATGATATACAAAAGAGGTCTAATACGAGTTCCTATCATTATGGGAAGGTAAAATACTCGTTAGTGCCTAATGATAAGAGTATAAGGTGATTAGAGGCTAAACAAGGAAGACAAACAAATACATACAATGAGCCTCACAATGATATACAAAAGAGGTCTAATACGAGTGCCTATTGTTGAATCACTAAGGTGATTAAGACGTACTCATATAAAACAAACATACAGATGAATGCTGTATTTTCACTCCCTGAAAAAGTGTTTGATTATGAACAGAGAGTAATTGCAACTGATCGACTGACTCTTAGCGTGTCATATATAGGGTGATTGGTATTTGCTCAGGAGTTTCCCAATAGATGTAATGCCAGAGGAGATTGATAGCTTGACCTCTGGTAAAGAGGGAATTTGATCAGATGACTTTTCTAATTGCAGGGTGACTGGTATTCTTTCAAAAAACATACCCCTTAGATGTAATGTCAGAGGAGACTGTTATTTAGAGAACTGACCCCACGGAATATTATCATTCAAGCCTTGAGTGTCTGTACATAATTTAAAAACCCAGCGTTGTTCTCTCTCTAGAAGTCGCTGTTCGAGATTGTCATTACATTTGATATGTTCCAGGACCACCCACCTCATGTCGTTAGGTGTATGTTGTTTTTCGATAAAATGGGTTGACATATTTGTTGTCGCCCGCTTGCACCTGATGTTACTACGGTGCTCCACAATCCTAGTACTGACTTTTCGTGTAGTCATGCCTACGTAGTGGAGATTACAGGTGCAGGTAATCAGATATACCACACCTGTGGTGTTACAATTAGTGAAACTGCGGAGTTCCCATGTCATTTGATTGTTAAATGTCACTCTTTTAGTTGCTGACGTGAGGTGACATACGCTGCAGTTATTACACGGGTAATGTCCTGTAGGCAGAGTTTGTAGGATTCTTTGTCCATCAGATTTGGTATTAATCTTGGGACGAGTGTGGACAAAGTAGTTCTTAAGGTTTTTTCCTTTTCTGTGACTGAACATTGGTTTGGGTATGTCTAGGTTGGCACTGTTCAGTGTCCGCCAGTGTTTTTTGATTATTTTAGACACCTTGTTAGATGCTATGTTATAAGTTGTTATACATATTGGTCTCTTTTCTTGTGTGTTTTTATTTAGTCTGGGTTCAAGGAGGGAATCTCTGTTGTTATTGCTCGCTCTTTTCTTGGCTGCTGATATGAGGTGCTTAGGATACTGCCTGGCTGTCAATTTCTCCGCCAAATCCTTTGCTTGGGTATAGTAATCCGTTTTCTCAGTACAATTTCTTCTTAGACGTAGAAATTGACCGAAAGGTAAATTGTCTTTTAGTTGTTTGGGATGAAAACTATCGTAAATCAAAAGACAATTTCTTGCAGTCGGTTTGAAATGCGTGGTTGTGGTCAGGCTACCTTGGTTCGCTGTGATGTTAAGGTCCAGAAAGACCACTTGGGACCTGCTCATAGTGTTGGTGAACTTTAAAAATGGATCCTGTAGGTTCAACCAATTAATGAAACTGGTGGCCTCGGTCTCATTGCCTTCCCAAATCACAAAAACATCGTCAATGTAACGTCTCCATACTTTTAAATTGTTGAAGTACGGATTGTGAGGATTTAGGATCTTCTGTTTCTCAAGGTGGTGGACATAGAGACCTGCCACACTCGGCGCGAAAGTGCTTCCCATGCTAGTTCCGTGCACTTGACGGTACAACGTATCTTCAAATCTGAAGTAGTTCTCAGTTAGGGCCAGACGGCAGCATTCTAAGACCACGTGTCTTGGTGTGTGGTATATCCAGGAATTCTCGAAGAGTACTTCTTCAAGGATTTGCAGGGTTTCCTTATGCGGTAGACTTGTGTATAAACTTTCAACATCAAGTCCCATCAGGATATTGATTTCTGGGTCAAAGGGTAGATCTTGTAAAAGGCATAGGACAGCTTTTGTATCCTGTAGGTATGTGTTAGTACCCTGTACTATAGGTCTTAAAAAGCATCAGCAAACTTTGAGAGGGGTTCAAGAATTGAACCTATGCCCGATACTATTGGTCTCCCAGGAGGACTGTCCATAGATTTATGAATCTTTGGGATAGTATAAAAGTAAGGGATCGTGGGTTTTTGTTTTCCAAAAAATCTCCTTCTTTTTGGTTATCCAACCATTTGCAGTAGATTCTTCCACTAGATAGGCATTCTCCACGCGTAAGCGTTCTGTGGGGTCTTCTTTTATTTTGACATAGTTTCTTGCGTCTGCCAATAGTTTGAGGCACACTTCTCGGTACGTCGTGGTATTCTGCAGAACTATGGCGCCGCCTTTGTCTGCTGGTTTTATGGTAACTTTTTTCTCCAAGGCTAGCTGTTGTATAGCCTCATGTTCCTTTTACTTGTATTATGGTAGGTTGTTATAGACCTAGGATCTATTTCAGATACTTCCTTCATGACAGCTTTTTCGAAGGCCAACAGTTCCACAGGGAGGCTCACTGAAGGTGGTACAAAGTTGGATTTCTTGTGGAGACCTGTGTCGCTTTCCAAATCACTAGTGGGAGGTTTATCTTTGAAGAAAACTTGAAGTTTGATTTTCCTAATGAATTCATTGACTTCGCTACAGAGTCTAAATTTGTCCAGAGTAGGAGTTGGTACGTAGCTCAGACCTTTCTCTAAGACTGTTATTTGTGTGGTAGTTAGGTTGATATCCGACAGATTTACCACTAAACCAGGTTGTTGCTGGTTGTTGGGTTGTCTGGTGGACCCATACTCCTGGTATGGCTCCTGGAGGTTTCCAGGGTTGAGCCCATTGGACCTGTTGGGTTCTTCTTGATTTTCCCCTCTGTGGGCCCTTGCCTCTTCCTAAAAAGAATGATTTTCGGGGGTGTTTGGTTGTGCTTGATCCCATGGCGTGTGGGATTGATATTGATATGGATGTTGGTGGAAGGGGGTGGTGGTCCGTAGAAAAAGGCGGTGGGCCTCCATATGGTGGTGGTCCTTGGTATGTAGGCCAGCCATAATTATATCCTCCCCGATTCCTCATGCGTCCGCCACGTAATCGCCTGTTCCTATTTCTGTTCTGTTGGTTGGGGCTCCCATCTGAGTTGTCTGAACCAGTATCTGATCCATCACTGTCAGTGTTATACCCCGCGTTTCTCCCTGACGGGATATATCCTTCCTTTGTGTAGGGGTAAGCTTTTTCATGTGAGAAGGATTTCTGGTCTTTCTTGAATTTGGTATATTTTGTGTCCTTCAGGGTTATTTCAAAGTCTGTCATTGATTTGTTAAGTTCTTCCAGGCGTTTCTTAAGCTCTTTAACCCCTTGGAAGGTCTTTAGGCGAATTTCTAGTGTTTGGATCTCTCCTTTTATTTCCTCCGATAAACGTGCAGCCGTCTTGATGATAAGGACCAGCCAGTCCCTGGTGCAGTGCCAGGAAATAAGCGACCAATCCTTTTTAAAAATGTTGTCTTGCTGGAATATGAAAGGCTCATTGTGTACAATCAATCCTCGTGGGGCAGTATTGGATCTTAAATACTCAGTCATCATGATACCATGGACTAAGGTCAATTTCTACGTCTAAGAAGAAATTGTACTGAGAAAACGGATTACTATACCCAAGCAAAGGATTTGGCGGAGAAATTGACAGCCAGGCAGTATCCTAAGCACCTCATATCAGCAGCCAAGAAAAGAGCGAGCAATAACAACAGAGATTCCCTCCTTGAACCCATACTAAATAAAAACACACAAGAAAAGAGACCAATATGTATAACAACTTATAACATAGCATCTAACAAGGTGTCTAAAATAATCAAAAAACACTGGCGGACACTGAACAGTGCCAACCTAGACATACCCAAACCAATGTTCAGTCACAGAAAAGGAAAAAACCTTAAGAACTACTTTGTCCACACTCGTCCCAAGATTAATACCAAATCTGATGGACAAAGAATCCTACAAACTCTGCCTACAGGACATTACCCGTGTAATAACTGCAGCGTATGTCACCTCACGTCAGCAACTAAAAGAGTGACATTTAACAATCAAATGACATGGGAACTCCGCAGTTTCACTAATTGTAACACCACAGGTGTGGTATATCTGATTACCTGCACCTGTAATCTCCACTACGTAGGCATGACTACACGAAAAGTCAGTACTAGGATTGTGGAGCACCGTAGTAACATCAGGTGCAAGCGGGCGACAACAAATATGTCAACCCATTTTATCGAAAAACAACATACACCTAACGACATGAGGTGGGTGGTCCTGGAACATATCAAATGTAATGACAATCTCGAACAGCGACTTCTAGAGAGAGAACAACGCTGGGTTTTTAAATTATGTACAGACACTCAAGGCTTGAATGATAATATTCCGTGGGGTCAGTTCTCTAAATAACAGTCTCCTCTGACATTACATCTAAGGGGTATGTTTTTTGAAAGAATACCAGTCACCCTGCAATTAGAAAAGTCATCTGATCAAATTCCCTCTTTACCAGAGGTCAAGCTATCAATCTCCTCTGGCATTACATCTATTGGGAAACTCCTGAGCAAATACCAATCACCCTATATATGACACGCTAAGAGTCAGTCGATCAGTTGCAATTACTCTCTGTTCATAATCAAACACTTTTTCAGGGAGTGAAAATACAGCATTCATCTGTATGTTTGTTTTATATGAGTACGTCTTAATCACCTTAGTGATTCAACAATAGGCACTCGTATTAGACCTCTTTTGTATATCATTGTGAGGCTCATTGTATGTATTTGTTTGTCTTCCTTGTTTAGCCTCTAATCACCTTATACTCTTATCATTAGGCACTAACGAGTATTTTACCTTCCCATAATGATAGGAACTCGTATTAGACCTCTTTTGTATATCATTGTGAGGCACATTGTATGTATTTGTTCATCACCTTTGTATTGCCTCTAATCACCTTATACCCTTCCCAATAGGCACTAACGAGTATTTTACCTTCCCAAAATGGCAGCCACATTGAGCCATAGAAGGCGGCCATTTTGTTCTTTAGTTTCCGCTCTAGTCTCCTAAACATGAATCGGCGGGAAAACACCCTTTAAAAACAAGCAGTAGGGACTCACTTGTTAATATGCGGTCGGGAGGGAAGCAGGCAACAGCCGGAGCAGTTTTCATTCTCAAGTAAGTTATTCTCTCCACAGCACCGGACTGGGCAGACAGCAGGGCCTCTCACAGTGCAACTCACCCCCTCTTTTTTTGCTACAAAGCTTTCATTATCGCTTTGTTTTTCCTTTCTCCTACAGTGGCGATGATCTCTCCAGCCCCTCTCAGACCATGAAGCACATTGTTGCTCCATAATTAGTATGTGTTTTATTATGTCACTGTATTTTCTTTGTCATATTGTTTTGTCTGTGTATATTAGTATGTTTTTCTAGGTTTATGCTCTTTCATTTCATTCTATTTCCTGGCAAATAAGCATTCACCTAATTGCCTGGCATGTCTCAGATTACTGACAATCTACTCACCAAGGGTAATGTCATGTGGTATTCCTTTTTTGGTTTTTAGTTTTTTGTGTTTAAACTAAGCTGGCCCTATAGTATAATATGACTATTGAGATGCCAATAGCTCTCATAACCACACAAGGATCTTATGGGAGAGCTCTTAACAACACACACCAGCAGTGAGTGTCTGATTATATGTAGTTAATGTGCAGCATGGCGTTTTCACTTACCTACATAGCATGAAGTAGGTCTCATATGCCGTTTTCTGTTTTAGATTCAATTGATCAGTATCAACATGGTTTCAATAACTACCTATACAGTACATAGACTGTACTTGATAATGTTTTTTATCCTTTCTCTATTACAGATACTACGTGATCAAAGTACTGTATGTATTAAATCTTGCCTGCTAGTATTTTGCAGCATTTTTTCCTATCCTTAGGTCACTTTGGAGTGGTACTAAACAGGGCTGGACCCTGTTTGTCCTGAAGAAGAGCACTGGGGTAGCTCGAAACTAGTTGATGTTCACTAGGGACCCCTGACTAATTAAAAACAGACACCCTAGCGACCAACCCCGTTTTTAATATATCGGCTAGGAGCCTGAATAAATTCTTTTTGCCCACTAGCTAGATATTTTTAGACTCACCCACTCCACCCCCATCACTGCAGCACACATAGTCACTCACAAGTAGTGCTCCTACGTAGTGTTGCAAGTCGTAGCACGCCTCAGCCCGTAGCGGGTTGGGATGGCCCCTATGATGAAGCATGTCACCATGGGAAACCATGGTGAGTGAGGGGACTCAAGAAAGGACATTTTTCCTTTACTAACTATTTTTTCTGAATCTTATATTAGTAAATTTAATTTTCTGAAAAAACTGGCTAGGTTTCCATAACCGAGATTTCGGTGTTTTGTAATTCTTACTCAGATACAACCCATATATAAAGTGGGCTACCAGATGTATTGCCATATTGACTGTTTTGCCATTATCATTGCCTTTTGTTTTTCGATTACTGGGCTCCTTTATAAGAAATTCAGGGTGAGTTGAAGAATGCTACGATTGTACTGATTCCAGCACAATATCAGTAGTGTGATGATATTTTTGAAAGACTTGCAGAATTATATTTACCACTTTATAGACAATTTGATTGTGCCATATCAATTGGCAGGCTTTGCCTGAAAAAGAAAAACAGAACTTAAGGAGTATCTCTTACAAAGGTTTATAGAAGGGGTAAAAAATGCAACCTTCTTCCACAGCAAGGGCTTCATTGTTTTTGTCCCAAAGAAATCTAATGTATTAGAACCGTGCATTGATTATAGAGGGCTTAATAAGATCACAATCAAGTATAGCTATCTTCTGCCCTAAATTAGGGACATCCAGGAGAGTGTTTGAGGTGCCACGTTATTCACTAAGCTTGATCTGTTGGGTGGTTACCATTTGCTTAGAATAGGATCTGAAGATGAGTGGAAGACTGTATTTCATACTCCATTTGAGCATTTTCAATATTGGGTCACATCATTTGAGTTGTGCAGTGTTCCAGCAGTGATTCAAAGATTCATGGATCACATTTCTTGAGTCATTATGTGATAGTATTCCTGATATATTATATACCCATTGAAAACACACTTCATATCTTTTCAGCTTTGTCCAGGTTGAGATAACAAATTTTTACTAAACCTGAGTAGTGCAAGTTTGAAAAGGAACACATTGAATATATTTGGTTTCTTTTAACATGATATGAAATCTCTATGGAAACAAAAAAAATATTTCTGCAATTTTTGACTGGCCAATTTTCATTATCATTCCATTACCGGATGTGTATGCCAGGAACCTTACAAGTGTTCTCAAGGAAGAAAACAAATATAATGGATTTTAGTGGGATTAAATAGCAGAGAAAGCCTTAAAAGTGTTAAATGGCGCATCAACCAAGCTTAAGGCAAGTTTAAGCCAACTTTATGGCAGCGAGATCCAATTAAAAAATGTTTTCTGGAAGCTTCCATCAAAGAAGTGGGAGAAAATTTTGCTGCAGACACTAGCGGTTCACAATTCAGAACATCCAATCCCACCTTTTCGCACAATTTATCTTCGTGTAAACATTATTATTCTGTTCTTGATGAGTAACATGTTTAGTAAGCGTGATGACATTTTTTAATTGGGACCTGGGGATCTTTTGAGGATCACAAGAATGTTCTGTATCTTTGCAATATGCTGTGGGTATACTTATTTTGTCAAAATGATTTTTTCATGAATTCCATACCAAGAGCAAACAGTGTATTAGAAGATGATCTATCATGACGCTATGCTGATACTCCTAAAATTCACAATTAAAAGATTTTTCCTTCAAATTGAATTATTGAAGTGCTAAAGATGTTTTGGGGTAAAGTTGAAGCTCAAAACTCTCTAACTCTTTTGATCCTTCGGATTTCGAAGAGTTACTAGTTAGGACACCTTTCATACAACACAATGGCCTAAATCTTGAACAACAAGCCTTATTAATTCCTACTAAGAAACTTGGACAGGAGGTCATTTGAATGGTGTATGATTCCACCATCTATTGATACCGAGGTGTCAAGTCAACATTAGACTCAATTTTGAGGTCCTTCTGGAGGCCATCAGTGACATAGGATGTTCAAGAGCCTGTTAACTTATGTGCGGTGTGTGATCAAAGGACGTCTCCATGGACTAGACCTTTTAGTTATCTACTTCATCTCTCCAACCACCAAAACTGTGGGGTACAATTTCCACAGACTTGTGTTGATCTTCCAGCAGTTTTAGACTGATAATGGTTAGTTTTGTTTCCAAGATGGGTCATTTTACCCCATTCAAAAAGGCTCCGTAAGCTCCTAATATGGCTCAAGGCTTTATCACTGATGTCTTTCAACTTCATGGCCATCCAACTGTCAAAATCTCTGATCCCAGTACATTTCTCACTTGTGAAAGACTCTTTTCTCATCCCTCAGAATCCAACAAACTCTTTCATGTGGGCTCAATCCAATTGCCAAACTGAAAGGGTGAACTCTAAAACTATATAAATTAATTGGACACATTTTCTTGCATTGCCTGAATTTTCATATAATAACACCAATCTGAGTACTGCCATGATGTTCCCATTTATTTGACTTCAAGGGAATCACCCTCAAGCATTTCCAGATTCACCACTGATCAACCCTATGGCTCTAATTGCTAAAGAATATCTCAGTTAGTTAAAAGAACTATGACAAAAGGTTGTTGAGAATCTTTGCAAGGCTAAAGATGAGATGTCCAAGAGTGCCCATGAAGTTTAAGAGCCTGCTTCAATCTTTTCTTATGGAGATCATGTCTGGCTAACTTCCCAATTCTCACCTGTTTGATTTCAGCCTTTGAAACTTAGACCAAAATTCTTTAGGCCATTCCAGATTGACAGTCAATTCAATTCTTTGACGTTCTTCAAACAGTTATCTGCATATTGGAGAATTCATCCAGTGTGCCATATTTCTTAATTTTTACTTTTTTAAGGCAAAACAGTAACCAGCAATTACATTAACTCATATATCACATCGATAGTACATAGGCACAGTGTCTGGGTGCATTATTATTTAGCATAACAAGCAACAATGTTCAGAAACCTTATACAACTCAATCACAAACCTGCCTTAACCTACACATACGTCAATTCAATTAGCCACAGCTGGCATACCGAATTGACCAGTGTCAACATGCAAATAGATATTCAGTCTGTTACTGTGCATTTGGTGCTTTAGGTGAGGGCTTAGGTGCTGGGTTTACATTGTTATGTGTGCTTTGGTCGCCCCATTAGCTTACTGGCAACTGGACTAGAGATTTTGAATGTTAATGTTTTAGTCACCTCAGACATTATTTAAAGATCTTGTGAAGAACACCACTGCTAATTTAGAGAATTAAGGTTCCCTGTAAGAAACTTGCAGGTTTTTATAACCAGCTTTTCTGACTGTGGAGAGGGGGCAGATTTTGTTTTCCTTGTGCCATCGGTATGCTCATAAGACAGGTTCATATGCTGAGGAGTGGAACTGTGAGTGAGTGAATCCCGCACTCATGCAGATTATTCCTGCGCCTTAGTAATTATTGTGTCTAGCAAGGCCACTGTGAAGATCAGAGAGCTAATACAGAACTACAGTACCCACCAAACTCACAGACTGAGTGATATTTAAACCTTTGTGAAATATAAATTATGCTCAAGAATTTTGCATATTTTGCATAACTCTAAATCCACAATATTTGGCAGTTTGGCATAATGTTTTGCTTGCAAAAGACTGGTTCATGAAATAAAAGTCTCCCATTTTCAGTTCCAGCCAACCTCCTGCTGTTATTTTATTTAATTTAATAGCTCAAGAATTGCCATTTATGTAATTACACAGAATTAATGTGTAATGTCAAGTAATTTCTAGAAAATAAATTACAAGATTTTGCAAACCTGTAGTGATATACAGCTGGAAGTGACAGCTTGAGATTACTTCACTTTCCTGTGCAAAAGGCTGAATATTTAGAGAAAAGGGGTTCTCATGTCTGCAGCTATAAGTGTTCGTACCAAATGAGAAACATAACATGTTCATTGGTTATCCATGGGTAAGTTTTATATGTTCGAGTGTTCCCTCTGCATACTTTGTTTTAAACTGTGCACTGCATTTTTAAAAATGTTATATCTAGTGGTGGGCGGAACTCACAGAATTTGACTCTATGGAATTCTGCAGAGTTACATAAAAACTCTACAAGATTCTGTGGTGTTCTCTCAACTGGTAGAAATAGGCATGTCGTGCTGCTCACGCTGTGATTTAGCGCCGGGAGCGCGTTCCGTGCTGAAAAATCAGTGCAAACCGCACCACGCGGCACACCAGAGGACTCCGCTACGTGAGTTGAACTTGCTGTCGCTCGAGTAGATTTTCTACTTGAATGGACGCCTTCTGACCGAGAACAGTCGCAACTGCCCGTGACCGCCCACGTTAGAAAAATCTTGATGGATGGATGGATGAATGAATGAGAGGTTCTTATACGGCTACTCGGAGAGTGTCCCGGCGCTTAAGCAATTAGAGACAGAAAAGAAGCAAGGAACAACAGGAGTCCTACAATCCCTAAAGTTTAAATAAAAAAAATTTCAACTCTTTCTTGAATTTTGTTACCTCCGTGAGGGATCTCAGGTGCCCAGGCATCTGATTCAACATGTTGGCTGCCTTGACTGTAAAAGATTACCCCCCTCTGTGCTGTTTTCTAATCCGGGGGACTAAGAGTAGACCAGCACTACGGGAGTGCAGGGAACTCCCTGGTCTGTATTCCTCATTCCTCTCATTTAGGTACATGGGCCCCTTCATTGTGGAGATCTTGATGTGTCAGAGCCGTATACATGATGCGTTATCGATCCTGAACCAATGCAGTTTCTCCCATAGCTGAGATACCAATGCATGCTTAGGTATTTTATAGAGTAGGCAGACCACCATGTTCTGAACTACTTATAAATGCTGGACCAAATATGCAGGAAGACCCAAGTACAGAATGTTGGCATAGTCTAGCCTCAAAAGAATCAGTGCCCTGACCACAGTGACTTGTGCAGCATGACAATGGAAGTTGAGAAATTTCCTCAGCCTGCGACAAATCCAAACGCGTGATTTCACAACTGCTGACACCTGAGCACTGAAAGATAGTTGAGAGTCAAACATAACACCCACATTACTGACTACCTCTGCTGGAGGGGGCGGGTAAATGCTGTTGGGCCATGCTCCTGTCCATTCGGGGAGGGGATTCAACCCAAACAGTAAGAGCTCGGTTTTGTCTGGGTTGCAGTGCAATTTATTGGCTCTGAACCATTCAAGCAGCACCTTCATGCAAAGTGCAAATGCATCATTTGCAGAATCCACATCATACATGAGCAGGAGCTGAATATCATCCCCGTATGGTATGACCATGATGTCAAAGAATTCATTCAAATATGCCAAGTGCGTCCTATAAATGTTGAAGAGAGTAGGACTCGGGGAGGAGCCCTGCTGCACCCCATACTTCAACAATTTTGCTCCAGAGGCATAAGGCTTCAGCCAAACTTCCTGCTCTCGTCTCTCAAGAAAAGAGCCCAGCCATCCCAAGGCTGAGTCTGTCACCCCCAGATGTTCTTACGTGTGCAGCAAGATGTCATGGTACACTGTATCAAATGCAGCTGACAGGTCCAACAGCACCAGGGCAACATTAACTCCAGAATCCAATTGGTCTTAAAAGATCCTGAGACCTCCACTAAGGTCATTGCAATGCTGTTGCGAGCTCTAAAACCAGATTAGGATAGGTGTAACACATTGTTCTCAGCCAGGAAGGTGGTAAGCTGTTGATTCACCACCTTTTCCAAGATTTGTGAGGCTGCTGGGAGCAGAGATACTGGTCAAAAATGTGCCAGTGTTTCAGGGTCAGCATTAGCCTTTTTGAGCAAGGGAATAACGTTTACTCTTTTCCAGTCATCTGGCATGACACCTGAGTGGAGGGAGATGGCAAATAGCTGCTGATAGATAGGTGCAATAATATCCGAGATAGTCTTCAGGATGTGAGGTGGCATAGGGTCATCAGGGAACCCCAACCTGCAGTTGGCAAAATGAGCCATCATTTTCTCTGTGGAAAGGGCATAAAAGGACGACAGTTTGGACTCTGCTATCAGACCTACTTTGTCTCCAGACCCTAGCCCAAGAATCAGATGATTCACCGCCCCCCCCTAAATTGGTCTGAATTTTGAGGATATTGTCCTCAAGGAAATTGTGGAGTCTTGAGCATAGTGTTTGGCTATTTTCTAGTGGTGGGGACATAGTTTTAGGGTCTGTAAAGCTGGTGACAATTTTTGAAAATGTCCTTCCCATCATTGTCTGCATCTTTAATACATTGAGAGTAGAAAGCACTCCGAGCCCCCTTATGGTTCTGGTGATAAACTTTGAGGGCAAATTTGTAATGCGATTTAGCGGATTCATGCATGATAATGCGACCCCACGCCTTTTCTAGTGTCTTGCACGCAACTCTTTCCAGGACTAACTCCTGAGAGAACCATCACGCTGAACGGGACGGAGTTACTTTCCTATCGGCAGTCATAGGAGCCACAGAATCATCCGCCTTCATGAGCCAGGACCTAATAGCAATGTCACCCTCAATAACTCTGTCATATGTGGTTCAGATTCAATCAGGATCCTCCTAAGGTCCACAGTAGACACCTTATTCCAACATCTATTCCCATTCTTCAGATGGGGGAGTCTGGTTACCTTCAGACAATCAAAATGCCAGGAGAATGGGAGTAAAAAGTGGTCCAACCAGAGCAACTTGCATGGGTTGTCCCAATGTATCAATATTTTGGAAAAAATGCCATGCATGGCATATCCTGCTCTATGTGTCAGGCCCATATCGGCTCAAACTAAATTGAATGAGGCCAGGGTTTACACAAAGTGGATGGACAGCGGATCATCTGCCTTATTCACATGAATATTAAAATCACCTAGAATGGTGAAGTAAGCATAGGTGATACATTTAGGGGATAAGGCATGATATATGGATGCTTTAAAATAACCTGCATATCCTGGGGGAGGGTAGACCAACACCCCTGAGAAGGAGTGCTGCCCTCCGGATGAAGTACTAAAACCAAGGTCCTATGCTCCTATCATCTCATCTAATTTAAATGTTTTACAATTGTAGGCCTTCTTATATGTGGGTTGTGACTCCCCCCTCCCCCTCTTTCCTACCCTGTCTAAGTGGACACACACATAGTTCTCGGGGGTGGCTAATTGCAAATCTGGACAGGAGTCCTCATTCATCCAGGTTTCAGTCATGAAGAGAGCATTCAAACTACCCTCCTCTAACAAGTTAAATATGTCCAAGGTATGTTTGTGCAAAGAGCGGATATTAATCAGGGCAGCCTTGAATACCGTCTGATTTTTAATTAGGGCTAACATACTGTTGGACTTCTGATTTAGGCGGGGTAGATTGTGCTTACAATCAACACAAGAAATGGGACCAACACAATTTAACAGCAAGGAACTACACAAGTTTGGTCCCCCCACACCTTTCAACTCAGATGAAGTGTAAGTATGTCTTAAAAGGCCCTCTGCTGCTAACCCGGCATAGTGGCTGGCGCAGGCCGATGTCAGGAAGCGGCCAGGTGCAGACTGCCTTGCCTTAGGCACGCCTTTAGTGCGCCAGCGGTGCGTCTGCACTGTGGCCATTAATATATAGGAGAGAAGACTCCTCCTGGCGATTACTTTGGAGCATTAGAGCGTGCCTCGCTTAAAATGTTGCTGTTCCGGGTCCCGCCAGTGCCCCTCCTTCCAAAAGCACAGCCATGTTTGAGAAATGCTCCACACCCACTGCTCATTAGATTCCCCCTGCGTCCTTTTGTGGCACTGATAGAAGGACTGCACTCTACTTTAAAAAAGTCAGTGCATGCTTTAAAAAGAAGCAGACATTTTAAAAATATCTTTGGTGCAATCTGTAAAAGCTATTTAGTGCAAACTAGTAACAGTGCAAATAAGCAGTTTTCATTTAATTTAGGAGCATAAGTCAGGTGCAATTTCCATTTAGCAGCATAAATCATGTGTAATTTCCATTTAGCAGCAGAAGTCAGGTGTAGTAGTCAGGTACACAACAATCAAATTCAATACAGTTAATTAAATTCAGCCCCCCATAAATTAGTGAGTCGTACATCGATCAAACCCGCCTCTGTTCACTCTCCGATACCTATATGCCGGATGTCCTCCTATCGACCGTAAATTGCACTAGAGGATGTCAAATCTGACCAGCGCTTGGCAACTTACCATTCTGGAGCTGCGTGCATGAAAAAATTCCACCATGTGGCGATTGGCGGAATTTGGCCGGAACTCCGTGTAACAAGATTAAAGCGGTGTTCCAAAATTCAACCAGTTCCGCCGGTGGAACGGAATATTTCACCCACCCCTATTTATATCCTTATATAGATGTTTATATAAAAGGACCGGGCAATCTTATATCACTTGGGGACCCTGGGTACAGACAGTATATACAAAGTGAGAGATTAGTTTTGGGAACAAATAATTTGTCAGTTCACAGAATTCAGTAGATTAAATTTAAATCCAGAGAACGAAATGTATAACATATCATTTAATCATAGATGATGGCATAAGTCCAGATCAATTAATGTAATTTTAACCACTTATTTGAACATAATTGAA
Source organism: Calotriton arnoldi (assembly GCA_963921515.1). NCBI lineage: Eukaryota > Metazoa > Chordata > Amphibia > Caudata > Salamandridae > Calotriton > Calotriton arnoldi. Next base: position 2,582,200 of record CAWUFW010000536.1, on the reverse strand, counting down.
AAATGCAAGCTATTTTATTAAGCAAATAAATACGAACGAGAGGAGATCACCAGTTCGGTAAGTGTGTAGAAAAAAAGCTTATCTTTAAATAGAATGCCCCTATGATTAATTATATTTTGGTAAAACACTCACAAGATTAAACGTGTTAATCTCCAAAATGAGTCAAATATTCAATGTCGATGGTAAAATGCCCCACTGACCCACCACCAGCAGTATCAACATGCTGGCAGAAGGATTCCAAGACATATACTCAAATTGGAAAATGAAATCGAAAATATCGAGATCAAAACCAAATTTACATTCTATAAGAAACCTGGTCCAAAATCTCAGACTTCTTTATTGGGAATAATATGTGCCAAAAAAACTCACAACTTTCAAAACGGAAATATAAACATAGTGTGACATTAATAAAATGAATGCGGTTGTTCATTAATTATAAATATCAGAACCAAACTTAATACACCGCACTTTACAGAATGCAGAGGTGTGAACAGCATTTATATAATATATTGATTATTTCTTTTTTTTTTTACCAAATCTTGCAGATTTATTACCTATGTAGACCAGTTCACAGACCAATAAAAACAAAATATATAAATAAAACAAAATATTTAAAACCAACTGTAAAAATGTATCCAGCATCTACTTAAAAGTAGTGCCGGATTATCTAAAAACGCCTATACTGATTCACACCCCACTAATTTCTCTATGGCAAATAAGGTCCAAATGCAAATCTACACGCAGTCATGTATTGTTCTTGGTCTTGTCTATGTGGTTTCAGCCCCCCCTCATTTGTTAATGGCTCTCTTTACTACATAAATAACTTAAATTACTTCAAAGCATCCTCTTCATAGGTGGTCTGGCTTGTTCAGCTGGAACTAGAAAGATAAATGTATTCAGCCTTCAATACAGCAATACACAATCACATGTAAAAAATAATCTGTCACTTGTCCTTATCTTCTGGTATACATATGGCTTCTCTTCCAGCAGTTGTCACTGTGTCTGGAGAATGTGATTCTGAATGTCCCTGATCTTGCTTTCATTTTGTTATTTTTTTGAATAATGCAAGTAGGTGTTAATTAACATGAATAGTTTTTTTGCAGTTATTTTTAGTTAGATTTTAATATATATATATATATATCCAGCTCCTGTGCACCCCACTTGCGGGTCACTCAAAGGGTGGGTGCTTCTCAAACCACGGCGGTGCTTCGTGGTTATAAATCCCTGCTCCAGAAATTTCTTTAATTCAAAGAAATACCAGCACTCGCGGGGTCGGCAACCAGTTAATCTTTACTGCATCAACAAACGCGTTTCGGAACCAGTCCTTCGTCAGTGTTTACAATCAAAATAGTGAAGCGCCGTTTTTAAAGGTGTAAAATAAACAATATCAATGGAGACAGAAAGAGGATTGTGGTCGCCTATCTACTGGGCGCCATTGCTAAGTGGCAAATTTCACAGATTCAGAAATCCAATCTGTAAAACTAATTGATATGAGAACCAATGTTCATACATACGATTAATTATACAAAAATTGACAAATTGTCATTGCATCAAATTAAACAACGTGATCATTATTCAAAAGATGTCATGTATACCACCACTTACTACCAAAATCTCGCCGTGGATCGGCATAAGGCAACCTCCAAACGGAGATTGCCCCGGTTCCTCTATTTCATTGAGCCGTGAATCGGCAAATCTCATGTTGATATTGATACAGCAGAAATATTGTCTATACTTCCGATTTCATCATTTTTTTATATTTTTTAAGACATCTCAATTGACTAAATGTACTGCCAATTCTTCCCCACTATTGAGCCCATTAGGAGTCCTAGTCTGTAAATCGATTATATATCGTGACTCCAATCTTCGTAATTTCAAAACTCTATCTCCCCCTCTAATGTTAATCGAGACATGATCAAGACTGAAAAATTGTAATAGATCCCTATTACTCCCATGTTTAATGGCAAAGTGCCTGGCGACTGGATAATTCAAATCCTTTTTCGCTATGGCACGCATGTGCTCTAGTATCCTTATTTTAACACTGTGTATCGTACTGCCTATGTACCTGAGGCCACAAGGGCAACTCAGGCAATAGACACAGTGTGTGGTTTGACAAGTCATAAATTTAGAAATCTTCCTACGAATGTTAGTTCCTGTAACCTCATAACTAAGTACTCTTTTACTAAAGGTACAGGCCTTACATTTGCCACATGGAAAGAAACCCCTCATTTCACTCAATGTACTCTGCCTTGGGGAGATTGCATCCAAATGACTGTGGACCAAACTGTCCTTTAGAGAACGGGCCTTCCTGAAAGTGATCATTGGAAATGCTGGAATATCCTTTCCAATGATCATGTCAGTTTTTAATATGTGCCAATTTCTCCTCATGATTTTTTTAAGGAACTCCACCTCACCCGAATATGTAGTAATCATGCGAAATTTCCCTTGGTCATGACTCTTATCCCTCTCTGGGCATGTTTTTTTAAACAATTCATCTCGTTGCAAAGAATCCACTTTTTATAGAGTAGTTTTCAACAAGTCTGTGTTGTATCCTCTAGATAAAAACCTGTCAATACTGTCCTTGATGGCTACATCAAAATCACATTTCCTAGAACAATTGCGTTTTATCCTGAGAAACTCCCCATACGGTAGACTGCTCTTAAGTTTAGGAGGGTGACTGCTGGTAGCATGTAACATGCTACCAGCAGTTGGTTTTTTGTAGAGAACGGTAGTTAGTTTCCCTTCCTGCACTTGCACCCTTACATCAAGGTAATTGACAGCCACTGTACTGACTTCCCCTGTGAATCGCAAATTGACTTCATTGGCATTAAGATGTTGAATATATGCCCTTGCCTTATCTATTGACCCCCTCCATACAATGAAGAGGTCGTCAATGTACCTGTACCAGGCTACTACTTCACTCATCCAGGTTTCATTGGCTGCGGACCAGGCTACCTGCTCCTCCCACCAGCCCACGAATAAATTCGCGTAGCTGGGGGCGAAGCAGGTGCCCATCGCAGTCCCCGATATCTGCCTATACAAATCTCCCTGAAAGAGAAAAATGTTATTCAATAGGCAGAATTCAATGAGTTCCATCAACATGATGTTATGACTTGCGAACTTCATTGATCTCTTTTGCAGAAAATATTTTACTGCTTCCAGTCCCTTTTAGTGTTCGATACAAGTATTGAGGCTCGTAATATCCAGTACTATAAAACTGTACGACGATTCCCATTGTAATTGTTCAATGTGATTGATCACGTTGTTTAATTTGATGCAATGACAATTTGTCAATTTTTGTATAATTAATCATATGTATGAACATTGGTTCTAATATCAATTAGTTTTACAGATTGGATTTCTGAATCTGTGAAATTCGCCACTTAGCAATGGCGCCCAGTAGATAGGCGACCACAATCCTCTTTCTGTCTCCATTGATATTGTTTATTTTACACCTTTAAAAATGGCGCTTCACTATTTTAATTGTAAACACTGACGAAGGACTGGTTCCGAAACGCGTTTGTTGATGCAGTAAAGATTAACTGGTTGCCGACCCCGCGAGTGCTGGTATTTCTTTGAATTAAAGAAATTTCTGGAGCAGGGATATATATATATATATATATATATTTTTTTTTTTTCACGGAAAAAACCAAAGGTTACATAGACGTTATAGTTAGGCTGACATTTCACTCGTACAAAACCAGAGAAATTCAGCCTTTATAGTTAGCTGAGCTATCTATAACTGGCGGCCCCGCAATGCACTGCTGCTGACGTCACATATTACATCACTCATGACATGGTCAGTGACGTCCAGTAAGTGCCACACAGTGGTATTGCTAAGAGGTCTTCGGAGACCACACCCCCTTTCTCCACCATTCTGAAAACGCACCTCCTGGCACACTATTGGTTGGGGATGAAGTCCACTTTACTCCTGAGGGACTTTGGGGGCCAAGAAGCCCTCCTGGTACCTCCTGTAAGTCCTACGCAGCGGAATTCCTGAGCGCTGGTCGGAGGCCCAGCCAAATTTCTGCAACACTCTGCAAACGCAACTACTATGTTATAGTTATAAATTAGCATTTAAAAAACCTTAGAAATTCACTGAAAAAACCATAGGTTTCAGGGACATTATAGTTAGTAATTAGCATTTAAAAAACCTTAGAAATTCACTGAAAACACCATAGGTTTCGGGGACGTTATAGTTGGTAATTAGCATTTAAAAAACCTTTGAAATCCACTGAAAAAACCATAGGTTTCAGGGACGTTATATTTCGAAATGAGCATTTAAAAAACTTAGAAATTCACTGAAAAAACCACAGGTTTCAGGGACGTTATAGTTAGTTGGACATTTCACTCGTACAAAACAAGAGAAATTCGGCCGTTATAGTTAGTTGAGCTAACTATAACTCGCGCCCCTGCAATGCACTGCTGATGACGTCACATATTACATCACTCATGACTTGGTCAGTGACATCACTGATGACATCGCTGATGACATCTCAAATGACATCACTGATGACATCATCCGCTTAATATCTGATGCAACTCCTCACACCCTAATATAACCTTTGATACACCCACTCTGAAATACAGACTACCATTCTCGAAACCATAAACACACCAATACCAGTTGGTACATACCCACTCACTGATTCATAGGTCTACACACATCCACTCACTCACCGATACAGTCACTCATACACGCAGTCACTCATCAATACAGCCTTTAATATACGCACTCATACACCCATACAGACACGCATACTGCCTCTCATCCCCAGAGATACTCAAACACCTAGTCAGTCACCCAAAGACTCAATCACACTGCCATTTACTCACCAATACAGTTATACACACACCACCTCACTTATTCATACAGATACTAACACATACTTACTCTCTTAGACAATCACTGACATAAGCACACACTCATCCATACAGCCACTCTCACAATCCCTCACTCTCACATATAGTCAGTTATATACTCCAACACTCACATATACTGCCTTTCACATATGTAGTTACTCACACATATACCACTGAGACATCCATTCACTCACCAACACAGCCATACGCACACTCACCCATAAAGCCCCTCGCAGACACACTCATGAACCCATACACCCACTGAATCACCCTCTCACACATCCATGCTGGGAGTTACACCCCCCACCCACCCACACAGGCACCCATACAGGTACTCAGACAACCAATCATTAACCCATATAGACACGCATGTAGCTACTCACCATCCCATGCATCCACTTACATACCAACTGACAGACTGATACAGACATTCACACAGATTTGTCATTCACCCATGCATTCACTAAGACACATTTAATCACTCACTTATACAGTCAGTCACGCATCCACTGGCATATATATATATATATAACAAAATACTGAGATCCCAACAACAGCAACTGTACACAATACACCTTCTTGATAGATTTCATATGTAGTCTTTTATTCTTTCTTCAGATTTATTTTTCATGAAGACACAAAATTATATCAGCCTCAAAACAGCCAACACGTGTTTCGCGCTCCACCGCGCTTCTTCAGGGCTGTCATGACTTGGCGGAGGAAAGTCATAGCAAACTGCAATTTCTCGGGGTGGGCACCCTGGGATATTGCTGGAGCCGGCCCTGGGGGGTAGCGGTCCCCAGGGCCATGGAGGGCTCCTGGAGGGGGACCACAAGGCCCCCCTCCCATCTTCTCTGTTAGCCCCGGGGAGGTGGTGGTTCTGGCTGTGGCTGTGTGGGGGGTTGGAACCCCCCACACATTATTTTTTAACATAGCCCCGGGGAGGTGGCAGTCCCTGGGGCTGTGTGAGGGAGCAGGAGCCCCCCCACGCATTATTGCAAAGAGATCCCCAGGGAAGTGGCGGTCCTTGGGGCTGCAGGCGGCGCGTGGAACCCCCCAGTTCACATAATTAGCCAGCAGGGAGGTAGCGGTCCCCTGGGGTGCATGGGAGGCTCCCCCCACTCATTTTAGTACAAATAGCCCCGGGGAGGTGGCGGTCCCCGGGGCTGCCCCGCATTTCTAAAGTATTAGCTCCGGGGAGACGGTGGTCCCCAGTGCTGCGCGGGCCCCCGCATCATTGTTTTTGATTGCCCCCGGGACTTGGCCCACCCAGGGGCTTAAAGGAAATGAAACGTGGGAGTCCGTGCTTTGTTTTTTAAAACGTTTTCAGCCGGATTCGCGGATCCAATGCAAATCCCGGCATTTCATTTTTACAAAATGCTTTTTTTGGGCCTGGGGGTCCCTGTGGGAACCCCTGAGCAGGCAAAGGGGGGCAGGGTGTTTTTACCCTGCTCCCTTTTCTTGTTTTTTAATGTTTTTTTACCTTTTTTCTTTTGACTCGGTTTAACCGAGTCACAAGATGGCTGCCAATCAGATTGTAGGCACGCTATCAGGAGGTTTCGCGGATCTTCCGCGTCCCCCACTTGGATATCCGAGAAATGTTTACATTTCTCAGGAACTACTTAACGGATTTACGCTATTTAACAAAAAGAGTGCTTTCTGAACCAAGAGCTACCATTTTGCCAAAATTGGTGTCATTCCGTTCAGCAGTTCGGGCTGTAGCCTTGTCTAAAGTTTGGGACCCCCCTTTTTCTCGGCCCCGCTTAATAAATCACCCCAAAACTTTCAACACAGCAGCTGACCTGACCGCCCCATTAGTTTTGAAAATTTTGTGAAGATTCGTCAAACGACGCCAAAGATATTGGCTAATCAAAAAACGCTTTTCCTATGGAAACTAGGTCCTAGGTATAACTATCTATTTACATCATATTGTTGCGAAGTGCTGCCTCAATACTATCTATAGATCTGTCAACCATCTATATTATTAACAGATCTGCATCAGTCTATACCTGGCAAAATATTTATCTCCACTTCAAATGGTTTTCAAGCACGTAAGTAATGATAGCGAAGATAAGGGGAGACCAGTGGCTGCATTATGAAGTACAAAACTAACGTGAATTGTTGTTTTGAGTGGGGGATGCCATATTACACACCAACAATTTTGCATACGCGCCCAATTAAAAAGTTTTGTTTTTGAAAATGTGTTTCACCTGTAAAAATGCATCTGGCCATGTCGCACGCAGTGCAACATAGAGGCGACAGCATCCTAGTGTTGCTCCCCTGCTAGGATTGTAGCTGAGCCCACAGGGACACCATAGGGGGAGAGGGTGGTCAACCCTCTGTTTTATTGCCCTGGGCATCAGGATGGGAGGAGTAAGGCCAAGAAGTCTCATAAGGGTTCATCGCCTCGGGCCGGGCCTCTTTGGAGATATCACTTATTATGTTGCATTCATTTTATGGTTGTAATTCCAAGGGTCCTCACATTCTAAAAGGGTTAGGGGTAGCAATGCTATGTAGGAGTCAGCCACACCTAAACTGGGAATAAGATATGGTTACTGTCAGAAAAAGTAAGGTGTCTCAGGCCACATATAGCTCTTGATTCTCAGTCATTCAGCAAATGGATTACTGCTGTTTCTTCTCACCGTGTCGTTCACCATGTACACACTCCCAGTTTCCTTTGGGGCCCTGTTAACTTTTTTCAATGGCATTTATTCAGCAGCAGCAGCCATACTTTCACCCATAAGGTGAGGCGAGACAGCAGTCTAGCCATAGGTGGTGCAATATCTACCCAAGAGGCCAGACAATTTTGCCTTTTTTCTGTGTGAAGGGGGCACTCCTGCTGGCACAGCGCTGGTGTGCCTCGGGCTCCGAAAACCCTCACACGGTTCCTGTTTACAGGAGTGACTGGTCAGCAAAGTCTTGTGAGGGCTGTACATTTTAACACCGCGAGTATTTGTGAAAGAGTGTTTTTTTCCTGAAAGGTGTCGTTTCAAGGCCTTGACTGCATAATGAGGATCTCTGTCACGCTGTTTATTTGCACAAATAACTTTCTTTAGAGGGAACACTCTTTAGATGCCAGAAACAAGCCCAGACCTCTAAGATGCATACGATTGTTTTCTTACATTGCAACCACATTGAAAGTGATGCAGACACTTCTTCCTCAATACTCTTGAAAATAAATGGTTTTTGGAGGTGTGGTAGTGTATTTCAAAAACCATGCTGTGTATTGAGTAGCCGGGGATGACTGGAAACCAGTTTTGTTCGAAAAACAGAGACATGTTTTTCTCTGCTGAAATGCTCATTATGGTAGACGCTCGTCGAATTAGAAGCCCATTGCAGAGGCTGCTGGGTGCCAAAAGCCATCGATGCCAGAACCTGCATACAAATCTATAAATTAAGTGGAAATGTCGGATTTCAGTGGAGGCTGCAGCAGTTCTTATGCACAGCTTCTTGTCAGCTAAAACACCTTGGTAATTGTTTAAACCAGTACTTAATGCAATTGACATTTTGCCTTGGGTTCGCTAGAAGATGCGAATGAACACTAGTTGTTCTTAACAACCTTCAGTTTCCTGTTTAATTAGAAGGCTTAGAGGACAAATAGAATAAGAAGTTTGCAATTTAACCATAAACAAAATGAAATTTTCGCAAATTCTTTGTGAGGCCATGTAAAATGTTGTTAATTCATTTTGCTGTATCTAACATGAACATTGAAGACGAGGGTTCAAAAGTCGCGGAAGATGCAATCATGGGTACTAGTTTTTAGGAGAAAATGTCTCCCACAAAACATTTTCTGCTTTCTTCCACCCCAGGAAAAAGTTGTGCAAAATTTTACTCCAGTGAAATTTGTACTATTTGAAGGATTTTGTGTAATACGAAATTCTCAAACTGCATGCAATTTGCAAGGATTATACAAATTTCACACAGGTCTCGTTATTCTCTAAAGAAGAGAAATTGTGTATTATGTGAAACGTATTAATTGAATTTGTTTGGCATGAAAATACCAATTCTTTTAAAAGCACTGTCTAGATTGACTACTTAATAAGCAGTAAACCCCAATCAAGCAACCTGGATCTCCCTAGTGTTGCCAAGAGCAAAGTTCTCTAACTAATCAGTCCGCCCAATTTTAAGATAAAGTGCTGCATGAGAGATGGGCACAGTATTCTTGTGCAACAGCACTGCCAAACAAGAGTATGTGATCAACTGGCTTCTTGTGATGGGGTGGCTTTCTATCAACAACAATGCGCCTAGGGACAGGGGAAGGTCTAATGTTTTTCTGTTGTAAGCAAAAACCTCAAATATCATAGGTCTTTCTTAATAAACATATCTGAATACACAGGAAAAATGTAATCTCCAGGTGCATGAGTCATCCACCACAGGTGCACCTGTATCGTATCGCTACTCGTTATAAGTCTGGTGTGACAGTGAACTGTCTGAAAGACCTACTACTACAAGTTTTCTAAAATATACATTGTGAGCTTTGGCAATGCCCGGAGGGGTATTTCACTCACATCTCATATTATTGGATGTTTAGCGTATCAATCCACCTCTTATAGAGTTCTTGAATTACAGTGTAGGAGTTACTATTTTACATCTCAAAGATACACAGATTCGTCACACATTAAATTCTTTACCATACATGCAATGTTTACAGAAAGCAATACTTTTGGGTTTAGTTATTTCACTGTAGCAGGTTTAAAAAAATATTTTATTCCATACTCACATTTTGCCTGCTCGAGGTTTGGAAAATTCAATATAGTCAACATATAATCGGGCCACTGGAATTATGCGGCAGTCGAGAATCAAATTATGTGGCAGGGTTTACTAAATGATGCAGCAAGCAAAGGCAAATTATGCGGCATAATACATCACTTTTTTTAAATAATGTTACTTCACTGGTTTGTCATTTTAAAAAATGGTAACATTGTCTGGGCAAACATTTCACCTCAGTGGTAACAGTTTAACAACCAAGTACAGAACCAACTAAAAGATGATCAGTTAACCTTTGAGAGGGGGCCTTCCATTGCAAATACAAATCACCACGTTTTAGTAACTTTTGATTCGTTTGATCTAGAAATATTTTTTTTGTTAACATCTGCAGATTTTGCAGCAGATTATGAATTATGAGGCAAATGTGGCAAATCCATAATTATGCGGAACAAGCAGTGACCGCAGATCGCATGATTCTAGCGGCCCTGCTTTTAATATGCCATCACAGAAATATGCAAATGCTGTTTCCATATGTTCACACATTAATCCCAGTCTATTATCTTTCCTTGTTCTCACAGTTGCACCGCTTTTATTGTTTCAAAGTTTTATTGAAGCTGTTCTCCATTTCCATGGTCTTATTGGTTCTTCTTGAATGTTCAGTGGAAACACATTGAACTAAAGGGATAATTTGGAGCGGTAAATCAAAAAATAATATATTTTATAAATTAAAATGAATGAGTGAAATACCTGTAAAATGGCTGTGAGTTTTAATTTAATCAATGGCTCATTGTTTCCCAGCTGCGATCCTCAGTCCATTTATTGAATTTAGAAAAAGTGTACACTTGTTTCATTTTTCGTTTGAGTACTTAGGGGCCAGAGAAGACAATGTCAAAATAGGTTTTCTTTGATCGAATGCGGGAGAGGAGGGTAAATACAATGGTTCTGTTTGTTAGTACTTCTGTTTTTTCATGAGTGAAGGGAATATGGGGTGGGACAGCAGAACAGAAGTATACAACATCCCTTGTTTTAGGGAAAGTATGGAAGGAACAAAGGAATAATCCGTATTCATTATGGACGTTTTTCGTGCTGGTTTTTCCTGCTATTTTATTTATTATAGCAGACTATTGGTTATAAATGACGTTGCTCACTGGCCCACAATCCGTCTTTATACACATGTGTAGAGAATAAGATTTCACATTTGGGTGATAGATTGTTAAGATTGTTAATCTGTATGGCAGCTTCAGCTCTTCGCTTGCTGTATAGTCTGAGAGCGTAGATCTGCTCAGCTGGGGGCGTTGCTACGGCGCTGACCATAATGGCCGCACACTAGAGGAACTCCATGCCAGGACCGACGATTTGGTCCATAAATCCACTCCAAAGATCCGTACCTGCCTGGGACTGTCGAGGAATGGAGGAGGTGACCAGCAGTAATGGTGGAAAAGGAGTGTGACAGCTCCCCCTCCTCCAGATCGGCACCAGATCGCCGGAACTCCACAGGCGCGGCTGAGCACAATGGAGGCCCGAGAGGGAATATTGGAAACAAGGGTGAGGGCCTATCGCATAACCGGCCAGTCAAGAATATATAGGGAGCTGAGCGCGGCTCCAGGAGGATCGAGGGATCTAACTCCCCTGTCGGGGACCCCAAATGACCCAGTGGACTGTGATCATCGACGAGTGCATTGCGGCTGGAGGTGAGGAGCTGCGCAGCAAAACGCACTCGAGCGGGCGCCTTTCCTTGAGAGCCTGTATACGGCGGGCAGGAGGGAAATCAAGGGCACTGAGGCCGAAGGTGAGGAGCCGCATAACGAACCTTCCATGAGCGGCACCCCTTCCCTTCAAGTCTGAGAACTGTGGGCGAGAGCGGAGACAGGGGCAGTGAAGAGACGTGTGGGGCGGGCCCTCCCCGGTGAACCTAAAAACTGTGGTGCAGAGACTACAGGGACACGGCGGCTGGAGGCAGGGAGCAGCGCTCTGGATCGCACATGGGTGGGAGTTCCCCTTGCGGGCCTGAGAACGGTGAGCCGGGGCAGGCGTCTCTCATGAGCTGTAATTGAGAGGCCAGGATAACGCAAGGAGCAGGCTGAGAGGGTTGCTGATCAGAGGGAATGGACGGACTGTAAGGCAAGGCCCAGGTGCTAGTACCTCGTTGAGGAGAGAGTGCAGGGGGACATGAACAGTTGCTGACAGGGAGTGAAGGAGAACACCTGAGACAGAGCTGTACTCCAACCTGTGAAGAGAAACAGGTGGGACTTGGTCTGACTACGTGGTATGTGGACTCCTGAAAGGGAATAGCTGCACAAGCAGGAGGAGTAATAAAAGAGGCCCTGGTCAGCCTAGTCCACTCAGTGCAGTGAATCCTGGACAAAATAGTCCCAAAGGAAAGTGTGGTAGCCGAAGACCTAGTGGCATAGACTGGAAGAACTAGACCGCAAGAGTCCGGGGGGGCAGAAGATGACATGGCTAGAGCAGTGCACAAACCGCCAAGTAATACGTAGGTAGTGAGTCCCCTAGGAGTGAGACAAGAAGGTGGTGGTGAGCAGCAAGGGAAAACGATAAGGGAGCCTGGTGGTGGGCAAACCCAGTTGGAACAAGGAGGCAGATATGAGCAAATCTAGGCAAGTTCCGGCCCAAGCCAACAAAATAGACAATTATGCGGTGGTCAGAACACCGGTTGGGGAAGTAGGAGACCAGTTGGACAATGAAGGACTGGTGCCATAATGGAGCCACGCTTGGAGCCATAATGGCGGCAATAGCAGATTTGAAGTGCACACTGGAGCCTAAACTAGATGCACACTAGAGCCTAAACTAGATGCAGTGACAACAGCTGCCAATCTCCTCAGGGCGGACTTTCATAAGAGCTCGGATAAGGTCTCAACAGCTGGGGCCAATATAACACAACTACAATCATCGACAAAGAACCTGGAAGAACGATAGATCATCTAACTAAACAACAAGCGGCTCTGGCAGCGAAGCTGGAGGATAAGGAGGGGAGGGCCCACCGGAACAATATTCGAGTGGTGGGATTGCCAGAAGGGGAGGAAGGAACGAGTTTCGACCTCTTCCTGGAGGATCTTGTCCTTAAATATTTGCAACCCAAACGCCTGTCTTACTTTTTCTCAGTTGAGCAGGCCCATAGGGCGCCAGTCCCTAAGCCAAGACTGGGAGTGCCCCCATGCACAGTCATAGCCCTGATCCTAAATTATAGAGATAGAGATGCTATCCTGCAAGCTGCGCGCTCACATGGAGACTTGAAATATGAGAATGCGGTAATCCGGTTTTTCCCAGACTTCACTCTACAAGTCCAACGCTAACGTAGGTCATTCGAGGCAGTGAAGAGGGAGCTTTGAGCCAAAGATCTTAAATACATGATGCACAGAATGCCGAATGCTGAAGGTCATGCCACGAATAGAAGCTTAGAGGGACCGTACTCGGACTCTCGTGCCTCGCTGTTTTCTCCTCCACTTGGAAACCACAGACTCACTTTACTCGCCAGGACCGTTTACACTAAGAATCTTTTGACTCTAACGCCACTGAAGATATAGTTCATTATCCTCGGATTGTTTTTCCCAATATATATATAATTACGATGAATACAAGGGATACAATTATGATTACTATGATTTGAGTGTTCACTATTATCTACCCAATTGGTACGGCAGAAATACATCCTATGTGGTTTACTGACCTCCAATATACCGTGCCCTTTACCAGATCTTGCTCTACCAATAACAGCCCTGACGAAGTCGCTAAACCGACGAAACATGTGTTGTCTACATGAACTGTGAACAAGATCTACAAATAAAAGATCTCTGCTGACGTCAAAGAATTGGATGATTGCATTATTCACATGAAACAAACTTTCTTTCCTATGTCAATGTGTAATCAAAAACAACTACTGTACGGAAACTAACCATTTGTATATATAGTGTGTGCCCAAGATTCGCTAATCTTAAATACAGGATGTTGTTCCCGGCCAGGCTCCGGGTTGTGGCAGAGGGGAAAATGTGGCATTTCAACATGCCAGAAGAAACGTGGGAATGGCTGGAGGGCTGGCGGATAGTGGGACATCGTTCGCCCAGGGGAACGAGTAATGGAAAGGCCCCTGGGGGCCGTGCCACACCAAGTCGATCAGAGGAGAGTAGTAACAAGACAGCGGACATGCACGACGAGAGGCTGAACCTGCCAGAGAAGGAGCATTGAAGGCGACAGTAGTTCGGGAGCGGACAGTTGGCAGAACACAGAGAAGAAACACAAGAGATATCCTTCTATCTGGTGTCTGTATTGGGGGAGTGGGGGATTGAGGAAAAGGGGAAAAGCTGAAGCAGAACTTCCCGGGTCAGGACTATAATGACTTTGTTGCAGTCGTAGGCAAGACGAGCCGCACAAGGACTCATAGGTCGGACCTAGCCCACCCTGAAATAGTTGATGCTAGTTATTGGGCAACAGGCACTCTGCAAGTTGGGGGGGTGAGTAGTTCTAAACCCACTAGGTAGGGTAGCAGGAAGGGGGGAGTTAAGGAATGGGGTAAGTGTTATACAAGTTGTTACATATGTTTTTGAAAGATCTGCTCTAAAGATGATACTGATACAACACACGAACCGATGCGTGGAACAAGTGAGGAGGGGTAGGAAGGGATCACACACCCAGCGATCAGCCCAATACAGAGAAACTGTGATCCGTTATAATCAGCACATTGAGGGAGATGCAGGCAGTCGGGGATAGGTAAGCCCAACACTGGATGGGCACCCAAGGGGGAGGGAGGTTGAGAGTCATGTCCTGGAATGTGAATGGGTTGGGAAGTAAGATAAAGCGTACAATAGTCCTACAAAGCATCAAGAGATATGCCCCAGATGTAGTCCTCCTGCAGGAAACTCACTTGAGAGGGAACTACTACAAAGCATTTGATCATTAGGGATATGCTATGCGGGTACATGCAGGTTATACATCCGACTCGAGGGGGGTGGGCGTTCTAGTGAGGTCTCAACTCCGTTGGTATTAGGGCAGACATGGTATGACAAAATGGCCAGATTCGCTGCAATCTCAGGAACGTGGGAGGGAGTAACGGTGAACTTCTGCTCGGTGTATGTCCCCCCACGGTTACATGGGGAGACATTACCGGAACTGGGCACCCTAATGCTGGAGCTGCAGAGGGGAGTGCTAGTACTGGGAGGAGATTTTAACGCGGCCTTGGACCCAGTAAAGGATAGAATTACATGCACCAGGACGGGGCCAGGAAGGGAACCTCTGCAAGGGTTTGTAGAAGCAATGGGGCTGACTGATATATGGCATGAAAATAATCCCACACAGCGGCAGTACACATATTATTCTGCCTCCCATGGTAGTTATGCCAGGTTGGACTACATATTTACACTGCAAACACACGCGGGTCTCTTTTGCTTACCGATCCATCGCGCGAGAGGGATCTCAGACCACTCGCCGGTGGAGGTACAGATAAAGGGGCCCAGACGGAACAACACGCTTCCCCGAGACCAGACGCATGGGAATTTAAAGACAAAGATTGCCGGCAGAAGGTACGGGAGCAGTCGGAGCTATACTTTGAGAAAAAGGAAGGATCAGTTCCCTCTGCAGATACACTGTGGGAGGGAGGCATATAAGACAGTCATATGGGGACAGGTGCAGGGATTGATAGGAGGGAAACGAAAAGAAAGGCAGCTGCAATATGCAGAACTCAAGAAAGAAATTGTAGAATTAGAAACCAAGGTACTGGCTGAAAGTGAGGAAATAGCAACGATTGCCCACCAGGTCTGGGTTAAGCAGAAAGAACTGAGAGATCTAGCAGAGAATAGTGCCAGGGCCCATGCACTGACAACTCAGAGGAAACTCTATGATGTGGGGGATAAGGCCAGTAAGATGTTGGCATGGCTTGAACGAAGGGACCAGGGTAGGAACTGGGTGCAGGAAATAAAAGCGCCTGATGGGACACTCTATAGGACAGAGAGCGAAATTACAGGAGCCTTTGCAGACTACTATAAACAGCTGTATGCCCCGGTCTCGAAAAGCACTGCAGAGGACTGTGTAGGACACCTGCGTGATATATCGCTCCCAGAACTGTCTGAGGAGGACAAGCAGATGCTGGAGCAGGACATCTCTAAGGAGGAGATAGTGGGGGCTATCCAGGACCTACAATTGGGTAAAGCCCCAGGCCCGAACGGCCTGTCAATCGAACTCTATAAAGGAGTGGCTAGTATAGTAGCGAAACATTTGCTTCGCATGTTCCAGGCAGCAAAAGATGCCTGCCAGAAGATCAGCGTACAGCTCTAATAATAACTATTTCTAAACAGGAGAAACACCCAGAGCAATGTGGCTCTTATAGGCCCATATCCCTACTCAACCTGTAGGTTAAGGTCTTGGTGAAAGTTCTGGCGTCTTGGCTGTCCACAGTGATATCCTCAGTGGTGCATCCAGACCAGTCAGGCTTTATACCACAAAGAAGCACTAGATTAAATCTTAGGTGCCTATGTGGGGTTCTACATATGATCCAAGACAGACCAGGGGAAGAGGCCGTCCTGATTTCGCTAGATGCCCGAATGGCATTCGACAGCATTGAATGGCCGTACCTCTTTGCTGTACTCAAGAAATTGGGATTTGGGCAAGGATTTATCAGGTGGGTCAGGTATTAAATAGAGAAACAAAGGCAAGAGTACGGGTAAACGGGATGGTATTCAGATCATTTACGCTGGGACGGGGGACAAGACAGGGGTGCCCGCAATCCCCGATGCTCTTCGCGCTGGCACTGAAACCGCTGGCAGCATGGGTAAGGGGGGATCACATGTCATTGAAGGCCTTGGGGAATGGGAAGAATGAATCTCGCTATATTTGGATGATATCCTCCTATTTGCCACCAGACCATGCAGCACAGTGGCCAGGCTGCTCCACATTTTTTGGCTTTTTGGCAGTTACTCCAGCTACCAGATCTACTGGGACAAGTCCCTATTACTCCCTTTGTCCGGAGATTCTCCACCGAGATTGGCCAGAGACACGTCCCTGCTAGTGCGGACGAGCTTTAAGTACCTGGGCATACAGATCACCAGAGATCTAAATGATTTCCTAAGAGTTAATCTTTTTCCAATAATCGAGAGGCTCGGGAAAGACGTGGCACATTGGAGGGGCCTCCCAATATCCTTAATGGGTAGAGCGGCCCTCTTTAAAATGATGGCCCTGCCCCACTTTCTTTATATTCTAAAAAATACCTGTGCCGGGTCCCTCCTGACCTCTTTCGGAAGATAGACTGGGAGCTACGGGGGCAGCTCTAAAATAGTCCTTTCAAAGTTACAGAGGGGGTTTTATGAAGGGGGGCTGGCGGTCCCAGATATTAAGAAATACTACTGGGCAGCTCAGTTGAGCACAGTGGATGCGAGGGTGTATGCAGACAGGGAGGAGCCCGCATACAGGGTCGACCGACAAGCAATGGGAGACAGAGGCTATCTGGCAGTACTATACCAAAAGAAGGGAGTGAAACAACTCCCATTGCACACTCGGACAGTCACCCAGGTGTGGCACGAGGTAAATAGATATCTGAAGTGTGCAAATACCCTAACCGAAAGAAGACCCCTATGGGACAGTGATTTGTTAAAGGAAGTGGGTAGACTGGAAGGTTTTCATAAATGGAGGATATTGGGAATAGAATCACTTGGGGATGTGTGGAGTGGCCGAGCACTGATCACATTCCAAGAGCTGCAAAACGAATACAGTATGGCGAACACTGAAAGATTTCATTATCTGCAATTGAAACATGCACTAAGGACGCACATCCGAAAAGGGGATTGTAAACCAGAATACACGCTGCTGGAGGATAGACTCCTTCTGGACCCCATGGTGTCCAAAGCAGTTTCGCTGACATATAAGAAAATCATCAATAATTCACAATACCTTCTGGTCCAATTGCGAGAGGCAGGGGAAATGGAAGTAGGAATCTTAGAGGATGATGATTGGGCGGAGGCATTGCAGGGACCGAGGGAGGTGGCCGTAAGATTGCGTTTCAGGTTAGTGCAGCTAAGAATATTGCATAGATCCTACCTCTCTAGTTCACTCTTATATAGGCTGGAACGAGGGGAAACAGACAAGTGTAGAAGGGGATGTGGGATCATTCTTCCACATTCTGTGGGAATGTCCAATTATCTGGAGCTACTGGACAGAAGTCACCAAAGTTATATCGGAAGTAGTAGATGGGGCATTCCCGCTAGAGCCGAGATGGTTGATATATGTTTTGGGGGAGGAGCCGTGGCTTAAACATCAGAGATTGTGGCTTATGATGACAGCAGCAGTGGCCAAAATAAATGTGGCTAGGGAATGGGGCGCGACTCTCCCACCAAGGCTGGAGGCATGGGAACAAGATCTAGACTGGTGAAGCCAGGCAGAGAAAGTTATCTATTAGAGTAGGGGTTGCCCAAGGAAATGGATGAATATTTGGGGTAGGTTGGAAGGCTATAGGGGACACAGTGAGGACTCTCCAGTTCTTTCAGTATGTTGTGAGAGAAGATGGGGGCTCGACTAGGCAGACTATGAAGGGCGATGCGAGTTTCCAGCGATCATTTGTTCCTCCATGTACAGGGGGGGAGGGTGATAAAAGGGGGGGTGTAAAACCTGTGTTTAATTGATGAATGAATGTGTATTGTATCTGAGCAAATGTTTGAATAAGCAGATGTTTAAAAAAAAAATCTTTTCAGCTGTAGCTTCTCTCTGTATCGTGTTTTAGATAGCCACAATTCATTGTGTATTGGTCAGTGGAGTACCGAAGACAATTTGGCCATGTGGTACTGGGTTATAAGCATAGAACTGAGGGGACTGAGTTCCTGGCACCAGGAGTAATTGGTCAATAGGCTGAGCAGGAGGGACAGTACAGGGCAGTGTCAGTAGAGGAAAAGTATCCATGTTGATTTTGGCCTTCCCACAACACTGTTATTTGGTGCTTGGTACAGGTGGCAGTGAGTTAATGTTGCTTATCCTGCATGTGGACATTCCAATCACTAGATTTTTTATGTGCAATCACTTTCCTTTTTCTGTCAGACCAGTATATGTTGAACACACATACCATACATAGCGTGCAGGTATATAACAAGGCAGGCAGCATAGAGCTGTGATGCAGGTGTCAGAGTGCAATGCCATGAAAGCTTGTTTTAGAATGTTGAGTTTGCAGTAACACGCAGCAGAATCGAGACGTGTAATACTAAGTTTAGTGTGTGGCGTGGGGTCATTGGTTGTACCCAGGCTGACAGATACAAATGGCAACAAAATAAGGGTTAAATAACCCAAAGAATGACTGTGCTCTCCCAGAGAGTTTGCCAAGGTTTTTGCAAACTGCTTGTGCGTGCCACGTGTATCGCTGTCGAAGAACAGAATTGACGTTTCATACACAACTCTAGCCACTTCAAAGCAAGTGAAGTCAACAGAAGTGTTACAAAGAATCTACACATTGGTCCAGAACCTGTTGGTCGAGCCAAACATAAAGGTACCATGCTGCCATACAAGATAAAGTTGTACATTATGCAGAATGATAGCGCAGAAAGCGGATCAACCGGGTTTACAAAGTGCAGCTGCTGATAATCATAACCTACAAAATAACGCTGCGAATAGAAGGGGTGCAAGCTGGAGATCAACCAAGTGTTACAAAAAGCAAATTGGCATTTAGACAAAAAGGAAAAATTAACTTGCTGAATGCCCTGAAGAGAGTCCTCAAACTACTGCAATCGGTGAATGTGGCTCAAGGAGAAGTGCTTGGGGTTGTGTTTACAGAGCCATCCATACCCAAAGAAGTTCATTCACAAAGTTGCTGAGTGGGGCTCAGAACAACTTCACAGGTCTTCAAAGAATAAAGATCCAAGAATGACTTTCGGAATAGTGAAAGTTTTCAGATGCTGCGAGGAAAGTCACATTTCCAGCTCTCATTAAAGATCAGTCGAAGGCCAGCACATGTCAAGGTCTCACAGACAAATTGCAAACACCAAGTCACAAGGAGCCACCCACAATGTCAGTAAGATCCACTCTGGTCTACAACACTGCTGTGTAACTAAAACCACCACCACCTTTCGATACCACCAAAAAGCTAAATATTGGTGACAGATGGTCTTTGTGGATAGAGACATTTGATGACATATTGATTTTCGAAGCTACACAAAAGGAGCATTATAAAGCTCTGACTCAAGTATGTTGCGTACTGACTGAAGCAGGCCTGACTTTGAATGCAGACAAGTGCGAGTTCCACAAGACCAATTTAAAATTCTTTGGTCATATCTTTTCTGATAGGTGTATGACACCCGATCCTGCTAAAGTACAAGCGCTCTCTAATGTTGAACCCCCACAAGATTTTATGATATGTTCATTTCTTGGCATGGCCAGTTACTGTTTAAGATGCATACGAGAGTTTGCGACCATAAGCGCTCCTTTACGAGAGTTAACAAAGAAAAATGTTTCCTTCAAGTGGTCACAGGAATGTGAGAGAAGTTTCAAGAAAATCAAACAAGCCATTGAAACTGCTACTGAAATGGCCTATTTCAATCCAAAACTTCACACAGAGGTTGATGTTAACACTAGCCCTGTTGGGTCAAGCACTCTACTGGCACAGCAGAGCAGACACCCCCATGCTCGAAGGCATATTGTGGCATATGCCAGTAGACGTTTGTCCCAAACAGAACTTGCTTACTGTCAACCAGAGAAAGAAAGTTTGGCTGTGGAATGGGCTTGTCAACATTTCCATGTATTTTTGTATGGAAAGCATTTTACGCTGGTAACTGATCATCAAGCATTATTGACCATCTTTGTCAATCCAAAAGCCAAGATGCCTCCTTGCATTGAATGGCGGGGACTCCGATTACAAGAGTATGATTACACTATTATACATCGTCCAGGGAAGGATCAAACCCCTTCTGACTACTTTTCCAGAGTACCTATACAAGGTCAAGGTACTCTATCCAAGACGGTTGAAGCCTATGTTAATTTCAATGTAAAGTCAAATACATCAGTTGCCATATCGTTAGCCCAATTCATCACTGTCATGAGCCATGATAGTGACATGCTGAAGTTGAAAGATAATTACACATCAGTCTAGGAACGGACATGCTCGACCACTCACCAGTGATGGTGTATACCAAAAGTGCAAAAACATTAAAGATGTGCTGTCTATTACTCAGGAAGGAATTATACTGCGAGGGTCAAGAATCCTAATTCTGGAGAGTTTAAGACAGAAGATAATTGAGGTGACTGATGTAGGACATTGTTGTATTATTGCCACCAAGAAAGCTCTTCGAGATCGAGTCTGGTTTCCAGATTTAGTTGAGAGGGTTGAAAAGGAACTCAACGCCTGTCATCTATGTAACTGCTTCTCAACGAACATTGCTCAACATACTCTTACCATGCCAGAACTCCCTAAGCATGCATGGGAGAGAATAGCCATCAATTTGTTTGGTCCATTCGACAATGGACATAATTTGATGGTAATTGTGGATGAGTACTCTCAATTTCCCTCAATAGAGGATCTCTCATCCACAAATCATGAGCGAGTCATTGAGAGACTTGACGGCAATTTTGCAACATGAAGCCTTGCAGCCATTTTGAAGTCTGATAATGGCACACCAATTTAACAGTAGAGAATTCAAGGATTTTCTGGAGCATCTGAATGTAAAACATCAGAAGTGTACACCTTTGTGACTGCAGGCCAATGGTCTAATTTAGCATTTTATGAGTACGCTAAAGAAAGCAGTACAGTGTGCAAATATTAAGAGGCTCAATTTCCAAACTGTGTTGAATTCCACCCTACGAGCTTATCGTTCAACACCTCACTTGACCACGGGCAAAAGTCCTGCCACTTTATGTTCAAGAGAGCAAGAACAACCAAAGCTCAATGGCCCAACAAAAGAGAAGGAGGTGATAATACAACTCGAATGAAGGACTTGGTTAATAAGGAAAAGATGAAAGCCTATGCTGACAAGAGGCGACATGCAAATGACACTGAGTTTGAGACAGGCAATCTAGTGATCGCCCGCCACCTGCGAAGGAGAAAATTTGATGCGCCATATGGTGCTGTACCTTTCCACGTTGTGTCCACAAAGGGACATATGGTGACTGCCCAGCATCCTGGGAAGTCTGTTACCAGAAGCTGAGTAATTAAAGCTGCAAAAAGGTTGATTGAAAAAATGTGATATTACATATCTATTGATTTGTAAAAAAAATATTTTTTATTTACCAGAGGGGGATATGTAGAGTCTTGCGCTATTTTAGAACTGAACCCTTTTGGCACCTAAAGGACTCTGTAGAGCTGTGACGTAGGTGTCAGAGTGCAATGCCTCGAAAGCTTGTTTTAGAATTTTGAGTTTCCAGTTACATGCAGCAGAATAAAGTTGTGTACTAATACGCTCCGTGTGTTGCGTGGTCATTGGAGGGTACCCAGGCTGGAAGAAGCTACAGGCAGTAACAGAGGGTCAGTGTGCATGGGGTTTCCAGCATCAAACTGTTTCATAATTGCCTCCAGAGTCCAGGAAGGCTACCCTTACAGCTACAATATTACATGTTGCACCTTAAAGCTTGCCTTACTTGTCACCGTGCTATAACAATAATATAATATACAAAAGCGGAAATCTTGTAAAAATAAACATCTTCAAACATATTAAATATCTATGGTGAAGTAATATTTGTGTCACTTGAATACCATGCAAGCAGAAATTAAATGGATTTTGACATCAGATGAGTGCCCCGCTATATATTATTTTTCATCACACTGGAATGTTCTATGAATTCTGAATAGCACACAGGGGGATTGTGTTAATAATCTGTCAATACAGTGCTTCTTAACAATGCAAGATACACTTACCAATTGTCAACTTCCAACTTATATTTATAATAAATGTTTCATATTTTCCAGCACAAGACTTAATGTAAAAATACATCAGAAAGATATTTCCTTTCCATAGTGTGGGGCATTGTGCTTGTCTGGTCCTCCCCTTTAAAGTAAATGGGCCCACATGCACTGATTTTAAGGTTTGGCAAGAATAGAGGTTTTGGATATATTCTTTATCCCTTCGATTCAATCTTGCTGCTTTCTCTGCTCTTAAGTGAATGATTGTAAGGGTTTTGCTCCACTTCAGCTATTTCTGCGTCATTGTCCTTCCTCACGAGGTAAACTATTGGGAGTAAATGTTCCATCCATATGAAGGAGCAGAATAGCCAAATTCTGGGACTAGTGCTGAAACTAAAACCCATAGATTTGTATGAACCTTACTAATCATCTGTTCTGAAAAATATATTGAATTATAGATGGTTAACTGAATAAGGGTAATGATTTTGGCATAGTACAATTTAGTAGTTGCTTACAGACATTACAATGAGTGGGCAATAGAGGAAGGGCCTATATGATCAACAAAGTTCTGCAAAGGCTCATTTAGTCAATCACAAACTGGAGCCTTACCATCTGCTGGTGACCTTTTCTCACAGAATCAGTGCCGTTGTTGATACGTCCAAGAATGAGAGATATTAAATATCTTCTGATTTGTTTAGTTCTTACTTTGACCAAGGCTTTATGGTTATACTGAAATTATATGTATAATATATTTTCTTGTAGGGGTTTTGAGCCAGTCCTCTTCATCCATTGGTCTGTTTTTATGTCATTCATATTTTTATTTTGCCACTGCAGCACACAGCATGGGGCAGTGGGCCAGCCCACTTCACTCATTCTCTAACGTCACTGTGAGTGACAGCATTCACATCCAGGCACCAAGTAGTTCCCCCCAGTGCCAATGATTGTTTTTACTTTATACATTAGTGATGCCTTTTCATTCTCTGTTTAGATCCTGATGTGATATCAGGGTGCTTTATGCCACCTCTTCATATTGTTTTTGATTTGAGCACAGGGCGCATTTCCCCTTTATTGGTTTGTGTCTGTTGCTCATTGTTTGAAATTGGGTTTCTGGTAGGCAGAGGTTTGCACCCTGTCCAAGCAAGAACCACAATCCTAGTCAGGGTAGGCCACAAACACACCATAAATTAACCTGTGCTCAATCTCTAGTGGCTTGGCACAGAGCAGTCAGGCTTAACTCAGAGGCCATGTATAAAGTATTTATGCAACACATCAAACAGTAACACAGTGGAAACACAAAAAAAGACTCAACACCAGATTAGAAAAAGAGAGAATCATTTGATAAATAAAACAAGATCAAAACAACAAAAATTCCAATCAGTAGAAGTCGAGAAATTAATTTTTAAGGTTTAAATACAAAAATAGCGCTTAGAAGCAGTAAGTGTTTAAAGAGTTAATTGGTCCCACTGTACCGGGGCGAAGGCAAGAGTTCAGTCCGACCGCAATGGAGCGGGCGTCCGATACAGGACCCACGCAGGGCACACTGAGCAAAAGTACCTTGGTCCTGGTCGCAAACAACGAATACGGGGTGCAGCCGAACTATGAGTCGGTGATCCAAATACAGTTGGGGTGATGCACCGGATTTCTCCACGCAACAGTGGTGATGCATCGGTTCTGTGAGCGATGCACCCGTTCCAAGGTGCGCAGGTTTTAAATGCGATGTGCTGGGTTTCTCCATGCTGTAGAGGTGATGCGTCAATCTTCCCCATGCAGTGGCGGCGATGCATAGATTTTAAAGCAGCAGTTCCGGAGGCGATGCTGCGGTTCCAAGTGTGATGCATCAATCTGGTTCCCACAACGGCAGCAATGCGTTGGTATCGATCAGTGCAACGGTGTGGATGCGTCGGTTCTGGTAGATGCAGCGCTTTATACTTACTTCCAAGGACCTAGGACTGTGTTGGAACCACTTGGCAGAGCAAGACTTGCAGTAAGCAAAGTCCAGGTGCTATTTGTAAGTTGAAGAGAATTCTTTGATATCCCTGAGACTTTAGAATAGGAGGCAAGCCAACAATCCCTTGGCGATAATTAGATTCTGGGATGTAGGGATGCAGATCCAGTACTTCTCACTCACAAGCAAGAGGGTAGCAGACCAGCACAACAAAGCATTCCAACAGAGTGGCAGTCCTTCCAGCAGAACAGCAGTCCTTCCCGGTAGAATGTCCTCAGTTCCAGAAGTGTTCTGAGTTGGTGGTGACAGAGGTCCAGTACTTATACCCAGTTGGGCCTTTGAAGTGGGGGAGACTTCAAAGAGATGCCTTTGAAGTACCTGCCATTCCTGCCCTGGCTCCAGAATCACTACAGGAGGGTATGCTGCCCTTTGTGTGGGGACAAGACCCAGCCCTTTCAGGTGTAAGTGTCAGCTCCTCCCTTCCATCCTGCCCAGGATGGCCCATCAGTCACACCTAAACTCACTTTGTGTGTGGCTGTCAAGAGGGAATGCCCAAAGCCAGCTGTCACCCACCCCAGAGGTGTATTCAGAGACGGGCAGAAGGCACCAAATGGTTACAGTAGGAAAGTGCCAACTTTCTAGAAAGTATTAAAAACAATAGGGGTTAAGCCCAAAGGAACGGGGCCAGGTAGGGCTATTCAAAATTCAAAACACAACATGAACACCTGGCTCCGTATTAACCTACACTCCTACTATTTATGGAGTAACGGGCAGACTATTCTTTTATCTGTCCAAGTAAAAATTTTATTAAATAGTCTTTAAATTGATTCAAAACGATTTTTTCAAAAGACTGAAAAAGAAACACATATTTCTCAAATTGACACAGAAACCTTCACATATAAATAACACAATGCACAATCAAAAACAATTTGGACATACACCAAAGTAAGAATTATTTGCAACAAATTACAACAAGCGACAAGATCACTAAATGAAAACAAACATAAATTAATTGCAAAAAACATTTAAAGCTTTAAATGTTTTTTGCAATTGATTTATGTTTGTTTTCATTTAGTGATCTTGTCGCTTGTTGTAATTTGTTGCAAATAATTATTACTTTGGTGTATGTCCAAATTGTTTTTGATTGTGCATTGTGTTATTTATATGTGAAGGTTTCTGTGTCAATTTGAGAAATATGTGTTTTTTTTCAGTCTTTTGAAAAATCGTTTTGAATCAATTTAAAGACTATTTAATAAAAATTTTACTTGGACAGATAAAAGAATAGTCTGCCCGTTACTCCATAAATAGTAGGAGTGTAGGTTAGTACGGAGCCAGGTGTTCATGTTGTGTTTTGAACTTTCTAGAAAGTGGCACTTTCAGAATTGCAATTTCAAATCCAACTTCACCATAAGTTGTATTTTTAAATTGTGATTTCAGAGACACCAAATGTTGGGGTCCCATCTCTTCCCAATTGGAAATTACACTTATAATATGTAATAAGGCAATCCCAATGTTATCCTTTGGGGGACATAGGCCTTGCAGTAGTGAAAAACAAATTGAATAGTATTTCACTACCAGGACAAATTAAAACTTAAAAACCAAATGTCCTGCTTTTCAAATACACTGCACCCTGCCCATGGGCTGTCCAGGGCCTACGCTAGGGGCACCTTATATGTAATAAAAAGAAGGTTTGGGCCTGGCAAGTAGGTTAACTTACCAGGTCAACATGGCAGCTTAAAACTGCAGTGGCAAGCCTCAGACATGTTCACAGGGCTACCTACGTGGATGGCACAATCAGTGCTGCAGGCCCACTATTAGCATTTAATTTACAGGCACTGGGCACATGTAGTGCACTTTACTAGGGACTTATGAGTAAATTAAATATGCCATTTGTGGATAAGCCAATGTTGCCATGTTTTAAGTGTAGAGCTCATGCACTCTAGCACTGATTAGCAATGGTAAAGTGCCCTGATTTCTAAAGCCAGCAAAAATTAAGTGAGCAAAAACAATAAAAACAGGAGGTCTGGAGGCAAAAAGTCAGGGGAAACCACGCCAAGGATGCCAGGTCTAACACTCATGGTCTTGTAAATACTCTTTGGAGTGGTCTTTCATTTATTTGACTGCTGCTATGTCACAGTATAACAGATTTTATCTGCTTGTAACTGGTTTTCAATCAGTTGTCATTTTTTTGGTAAGCACACAATGAAGTGCATTTATATTTGCACACCAATATGCCATGCTGATTTGTATTTTAATTGAGTACTAAAGTTATATTTGTAAAATAATTTAGATTGGTTGGAGAGCTCCTGTTTGTCCTGCATGTATGTCTTTCCTGTTTGCTGTCAGTGTTTGTGTATGGAATGCATAGATAGGCATTTAATTATTATAGTATTAACTGAAGCTCTGCCAATTTGACGTCCTATCTATATATTGACCTGCCTTTGCAACACTATCTATTTATGTTTGCAAGCCTCTCTATCTATGTTTCCAAGCCTCTCTATTTGAAATAAAGATTTACAAAGTCATTAGAAAAGCATGGGCAAAGGCAAGAAGCTGACAGTAAATGATAGACCTATTGGCTTTGCCAGTGCTTTTTTATAAGTACCACTGTGTTATTGGGACTACTGGCAAATAGATATGTATTTCAGTGCAATATGTTCCTGCTTTTGCATGAACGCTAGGGCAAGATCTTAAGCTGAATCAGGATTTCTGTGTTAGAGCTTGGGACAGGTACACTGACTGACCTAACCACTGGAAGGAAGAGATTGATTGATCTTAGCTATGTCCGCCACCTATTTCAGCCAGCAACTTACTTTCACTAAAGCAACACTTTGAAGTATTAAGAGCATTCCTTGGTGCATTCTAGCCCATTCCTTGCTTGGCCGCAGAACATGGTTGCTCATAATAAGCCAATTCAGGGTTTGCTCGTGATAAGCCAATACAGGATTTCCTCCAATGGCAAAGAACATTCACTTTGTATCTGAAGGGTCCTTGGAGATCCAGTTAAAATGTCTGACAAACAGCCTAGTAGACTGGAGAGTGGGTCCAGAATATTTCAGCGGATTTTACATGGATACATTCATTCCGATTCGTAAGTCTCATTTACTCTCAAAAACACAGTTTAACTCAATGAAAGTGGAGGAACACTCACGTAAGACTATTAGAAGATAATTCAAAAAAGGACCCTGCCCCTGGTGCATTTTTCAAGCCCACTGTGGATTCAGTCATGGTCTTCTCAACTGGTGTACTGTTTTTGGATAGAAGAGGGTATGATTAAGTCAATGTGTCATCAATTAATTAACTTGGAAAATTCAAAATTTACTCAGCTGATTGAAACATGCCCTATGATAATGCAGGTGAAAAGTTCTGTTTTCTCTTTAACGGGTAAACACAGAAATTGAAGTTGAAGTGTTTCTTTCTGGAAAGGCTACATTTATTTACTTTGTTATGAACTTGCTAAGATTTAGAGAACATTGTCTTATAAAATCCAGAGAGAGCATAATCTTGCATAGATCCTGATTATTGAGCTTACATAGCTTCCTGTTGTGGGAGAGCTGGTTTGAGCTGAAATGTCTTTACTGTAACTACAAAACCAAATGTGGGCCACATGCACTTTGCTAGCAGTGTTCATTGTGTGACTGAATACAAGAACTGAAATGTGGACTGTCATAAGGGAAAGGTTTGCAAAATCATTAATGCTAAGAAGCACATTTTTAGAATTGGGATCAGGTGATTGAGAGCATTGCTAATGTACTGATCTTCATGTGGGCCCCTCATGTAGATCATGTATAAAGCAAACATCCCACCATAATTAGGGGTGCTACACCACAAAAAACGTATCCCAACCCTTATTTGTTTATTTCTAGGGGATCTGTGCAGCACCACAGCTGCTTTGCTGAAGGCTGAAGAGAGCCACAAATTAGGTCAGAGTGCATAGTGAGGCAATACAAGAGGTGAGTAGGAAGGCAAAATAGAAAGAGGCAAGTCAGTTTCAAAACTCCCAAGTAGTCGACCACCAGGTCATCTGGTGCCAGGGCTGCTTCCAAACATTTTCTCCAAACAGATCGAGCGAGAGGTTGAATATTCCTTCCAGAGGAAAACCATGACGGTTTATGAGCAGATGGAGCAATTGCTGAGTAGTCAAGAGATTCACTGGTCTGCATTTTTGTTTGGTATCAGGTCAGAGCAGAGTGATTTGTGTTCAGGGTAAGCCTTGCATTCTTTCACTCCTTGTAGAACTTGTAGTTGTTTTCTTGTGGTCTTAACCTTGCGATCTCAGATTTTTCACAATGAGCACCCATCGTGATGAAGGGAGCCAGGTGATTGCAATGTCTGGTGTAGTTCTCAGATTCCCACATCTGTGAGCCACTAAAGTACAAGCATTGATAAGCCTGGCAAAGAGAATGGCTGTGTTTTGGTTTCAAAAACCCATTTGTCCACTCTTCACGTGAACTGGCCTTAGCCAGTCCATTAAGCTTGCCACCCGAAGAATGGTTAAAGGACCTTTAAATCCCAGTTAAAAGTCGCTGGTGATAAGCAGTGAGGTATCACACAACTTGTTCAATTGCCTTGTGTAGCTATTAGCAATGGGGAACCTTTCAGCCACAGTGAAGTTGCCCTTTAAATCTTGCCGTCCATCTGAATAGCGTGGTCATGTGAATGCAGCATCGCTTTTTCAGTATTTGATTTTAAGAAACTTATGAAACATATTTTAAAGTGAGTTTCCTTGCTTGAAGAATTGAATCTGCTGGATTGCTTAAAAGTTCATATGCAGAAAAAAAATGCTCATAGAAGAATAATTTTAATAATAGATCTTTTGAATAAAATTACGCTCTACACTCCGCTGCTAAATTCAGTTTGATCAGGAGGTTCTGAGCAGTGGGAACATTTGCCCAAGGAAAATTAGCATCTTTCAAGGCAGGAATTGTCAAAGATTTTCCCTACCTGTGTTACAAAGATATCCGGCCGTGGATTTTTGTTGAGTCTAAACATTGTTGTGTTTTTGATGTCTCGCGCAGTAGACTATTGTAATTTTGCAGGCGTTTCAGGGATGCCTGCTGCAGGTAAGCACAAAGGCCCATGAATAAAGGAAACTTTCAACTGTAGCCAGACAATAGATGTGCAATCAAGGCATAAAACAGACATCATTCATTGTTTATGCATCATGCTGTTGGTGTTAACATTAAATAACATTAGATATTCTCCTTCATTTTATTGGCGTTCTCTTCGAATATTTTAGCATGCATTAGAGGAGGCCTGAAGTGCTGGAGGAGCAGTAATTAGTGCAGGGTTAGCAAGGGAAGCAGATTCGGTGAGCCCAGGGGGACCCAGAGGAGCAATAATGCATGGAATTTACTATTAGATGGTTCTCAGTGAGGCAGTCATTCCTTCACATCTTCCAATTATCAGAGTGTAAATTAAAGTTTAAATGACAGTGAAGGAAAGAAAAACTATCACTGCTATCATGTTGATAAATTAAAGATTTCGAAAGCTGTTTCCAAAGCTCCTATTTGCATTTCATCGGAATGTGTTTGCATTTTTGAGTTTTATTTGGAAGGTAGACCAATGCCATAGTAATTGTTTCTAAATAATCCTTTGTTGATGGATTAAGAGGCTCTCTTTTTAATGTATTTGCATTATTGAAGCATTTGTAATCTGTTTAACAACTTGTTTTCTATGGTTACATTTATCTAAATTTTCATTTTGCTTTCCGATTGTAACATCATGCAGTAAAACCCTTTCTTGTTTATGTAGTTATTTATTCATCTATTGCAGAGATATTTTATTCAGTGCTTTGTATGTTAAATAAAAGAATGGTGCAAAAATAATATGAAATGGCAATTAGTAATCCCATAGTTAAGAAAGCATTTGGGCGTTCTTAAAGTTAAGCTAAAGATGATGAGCGTCGTATTTGAACAGGCAACAATAATTTAGGCCACAGGAGATCCAATGAAGTAACAAAGTAACATAAAATCAAAGTATCAGGCATTTCTTTTTCTTAATTTCTTACTGCGGGGTTGGTAATTTATTGTAAAATTCTGGTATCACAAGGCCTCATAAACACTCCGAAGTACTTGGCCAAATGTTTCTGTCATAGATACATAAATACATACATACATACATATATATTATTACCTACTGGCAGTCGCCAGTTGGTAGTTATAGTTAGGACCATATTTTCCATGAGAAAAGCCTTTTTAGTTTTGTCAAAAACTTTGGCGCCGCTTGACAAATCTTAATGACATTTTCAAAAAACCTTTTGGTTCAGCTGCTGTGTTTCTGGGTGATCCATTAAGCAGGAGCTGAGAACAAAGGAGGGCCCCAAAATGCGTTTTCCCCATGTTACATCTATGGGGATTTTTCATTTTTTGAATACGACTACAGCCCGAACCTCTGAACAGAATGACACCAAATTTGGCAGAAAGCTAGATGTTGGTCCAGAACACATACTTTTTGTGATTTGGTGTAAATGCATTCAGTAGTTTCAGAGATATTTAAGTTTCAAAAATATAGATATCTGGGAGCCCAAAATCCTACTGAAACCCTACTGTAATTTGATTGGCTGCCAACACTTCAACCAGGAAGTGTTGGCAGCCATCTTGGGACTTGGCTTGAAGCTGAGTCCCACAAAAAATGTAAAAAAAAGAAAGTATGGGAGAGTAGAAACCCCCTGACCCTCTAGGCCTCTTGGGGAGGGTCCTACTGGGACCCAGCAGGGCAAAAAAAAGCATTTAAAAAAAAAAAAAACTTTCAGTGGGATCCACTGATCCAGACACAAATTAAAATAAAATGAAGCGCGGACTCCTGCGCTTCGCTCGTTATCGACCTCCGGATGGGCCAGGTCCTGGGAGCATTATACAAATATAGGAGGGGGGTACACAGGTCCCCCCCATCCAGTGGCTTATTAATGCCCCGTGGACAACCATCTCCCCGGGCCTTCTTTACTAATGAAAGCGGGGGAGGCCTGTACGGCCTCTCCCGCTGCCCTGGGTACCGCCACCTCCCTGGGGCTTCTTAAATTTTAGTATTGTGGCACACTTTAATCCTGTCTCAGGTTGTCTGTGTCTTGGATTTGGTGCAGGCGCCATTGTTGCATTGCTGTTGGCGGGATTGGGTTCAAGGCCTGGCTCCCCCAACCGGCCTCCAACCGTCTAGCCAGTGCCAAGCCGCCTCCTCGGTCATAAAGTGCCAGGTCATCCCATCTGCCACCACACTTAATTGCGCCAGAAACATCATTGAGTATTTTAGCTCTTGTTCCATCAGGGCTCGTTTAACTGCAACTAAGCTGCTGTGCAGCTTCTGGAACGTAAAGTCTGGGAAGAAGGTCACAGTGGCATTGTCAAATTTGCCTGCTGGGGTGCTGCGAGCTGTTTGTAAAATTACATCTCGATCTTGATAGTCAAAGATGCGAGCTATGATGGGGCGAAGTGGCGCACCTGGTTGTGGCTGGGCAGATGGGATCCTGTTGGCTCGCTCAACTGAGAAATAGTTCAAGAGGCCTTGGGGTTGAAGCATTTTGAGTATGAGGGTCTGCTACAAAGAGGTCCATTGCTGGCCCTTCTGCTCTCCACGGTACTCCGAGTATTCAGATATTGTTTATTCTTGAGCGTCCTTCAAAGTTTTCCAGCTTCACCCCTAGGACATCCGTGGTTGAACAAAGTTCCTTTTTTTTTTTAAATATCTTTTTATTATCAGTTTTCAGTTTATATATCCAGTTATCCATGTCAAGGCAACGTACAATAAGAAACTGGTATTTATACAGGAGAGGAACAAGTGGAATTTTTTAAGTACTGTACAGTACAATCATAATCCGCATTTGTTCACAGTAATACATAACATCTGCTAGTTACAATGCATTGACTCATCTATAAACACCATGTCGGGGGAGCCTTCCAGGTTTGCTTAATAACATATCCTTTTTGTGTTATAGTAGGCGCAAACATATTCCGCTAACATAATAAACCAATAACAACTAACTACCTCTGGGGTCGTGGTCTGTACTGGCCATCATTTGTCATTATTACCTGTCTGATAGATTTCTCCAGTGCGTTGGGGGGTCTCAGAGTTAAGGACTTCTTAGGGCATCTTATCTTACTGTAGGGTGACACTATTATGACTCTATTTTGGTATCTCCAGGGGTGGCATTGGGGTGGGATTTCCCCTCTCTATTATTCATCGGGGAGGTCCCCATAGAGCTCTCTCCGTCTCCTTCCCCTCGGGCGTCCCACGCTCGCACCACCTCTGTCCAGTACTCCGCAAGTCGTCTATGCCTTTTACTTAATTTGTCTTCCTGTGTCAGGGCCCTTTCTTCCACCCTCGACCAGACCAATACATCTCTCTCCCAGTCAGGCACCCTGGGTCCTATTGTTGCCCGCCATCTGAGAATGATGCGCCGTCTTGCAAAGATTAGCGCAAGATCAACACATTTATGTACCACTTTTTTTGCTTTGGATCTCTAGAATAAATCTAACAGGCAAATCTCCGCACTGCACAGCAAAGATCTCATTTAGAACCTCTATGATCCTATGCCGATACATTTGTATAACCGGGCACTCCCATATCATGTGTGTGAATCTAGCATCTGCCGTTCTACACCCAGGCATTGTTGGCTATCGTCCCCATACATAATATTGAGCCTGTGGGGAGTGACGTAAGTCATATGCAAAATGTTGAATTGTGTGATTTAAAGTTCGATTTTCTGGAAATTTTCTTTGGGCTTTCCAGGGCTTTCCTCCACTCCCCGTCAGACAGGTTCCTTCCCACCAGGGCTCCCCATTTCTCCTGCAGGCGGGAGAAGGGCTGTTCTGCCAGGGTCCTAATTGTGGCATATAATCATTTCACCAGATGCCTCTCCGACCCAAGTGTCACCACTGCCTGTAGAACTGTGTGTGTTTCAGTCTTCCCCATAGTGCAGTAAAGGTTCCCATCATAGTGTGATAAATTAAGAACTTCCCTGGGGGTAGGTCATAGTGTGTGAGGAAATCAGTCAGGGGAAGTAGCTCTCCGTCTTGGTAGCAGTCACAAACTGTAGTCACTCCTACTAATGGCCATTCTCTCAGTTGTCCCTCTGTGAAAGGGGAACTGCCTCCTCTTCATGGTAACCCTATCAAGGGTAGGTCGGGTGCGTATAAGGCAGTCCCCGCTGCGCATCTAGTGCATCTGACCCAGCATTCTAAAGCCACTTGCAGCAGGACCTCCACACCTTGTATCTGGTGTTTGGGGTTTAGGATCTTGGTAAGGAGCCACCTGCGGTACCGATACTCGCAATGTCTCCAGTCCTCTTCCATCCAGGCATTGGGACAGCCACAGGAGTTGTGCCACCAGGTAGTAGGCCTCAAAGTCTGGTGCCCCCACGCCGCCCGCTGCCAGAGGTCGCCGCATTGTTCACAGTTCCTTGACTTGTCTCTTCAAAGTCACTGTCTCAGCCTTAAGGGTGGAGAGTGAGGCTTCTGAGCCTTTCAGTCAGGTTGCGCAGGCCTGCTCTCACCAGTGTGACCTCTGCAGAGACCAAATCAATTTTGGTTTCCAGGGAGGCACAAACACCCTGGATTGCCACCATGTTGTCTTTGAGTGTGAGTGATTCACCATCAGGTGGTGGGTGGTCCATCAGGCTCTGCTGTGCCTCTGTTGAGGTTTTTATGGCTGTATCCCGGTGAAGCGTTTATTTATCGAGTTTGGTTTGGTGTGCTCTACTGGCGCCTCTGCCCTTGTCATCGTTGCTGGTTGTGTGAGTCTCCGTGCCCTACAGAGGAAGAACAAGGAAGGAGGGCAGCTATGGTAATTGCTGCCATCAGCCAGGGGGTGAGCTCTACCAAGGACCTTCCCTTCTTTTCTCACCGCCTGCCCCTCTGGCACCCCGTCCTACCAGATCATCTGGAAGTCGACGCTGTCCTGGACTCCCTAGGCAGATGAGGAGTGCCGGTGTGGCACTACACTTCGCACAGTGCCTTGTCTTACATCATGAATCAGTGGGCGTCAAGTCAATTGCAATGAGGTAGGGTTCAGCTCTTGGTTTGTCTGGTGGTCTGTGGTACCACTGCTTCTTCAAGAGTGTTGTGCATATTTTCTGTCAGGTTATTGCAGGGCAGTCCGCCCCTTTTCAGAGGCCTCACACCACGCTTTTTTAGTCATGGGGCTCACTTGCCTGGGTCTGCGATCGATCAAGCATCCAGTGCCGGTTTCACCTGTTTAATTTCCCCCATCGCTCTTCAGCACAGTCTGTGGGTGCCCTCCTTCTCACTGCATGGGATATATATGACTCCCTCACCTCTCAGGGCCCTTGCATCACACGCAAGGCCTCCAGTCAGAATTGATCAGCTGTAGGGATTGCCTCCGGACCTGTCACTTTGCCCGCATCTGGGCACTGGTATTATGTCTGAACGCACTTTGCGCCTGTTGAGCTACTGTGGGTGCTGGGGATTGTGCTACTGTGTCTTCGGGGCCTCTCAGTGGCATGCAAGGCACCTGCTGCTGCTCAGTAGCTCCCGAGCTATTCCAGTGAGCACTACCAAGGATTTTGCTCCTCTTGTAATCAAGTGCAGCACCCCTCATTCGTGGCCAGAGAAGCTGCCGACAGTGGACCGCGTGGGCCCTGAGATGTCACTGGGCAGCCCCACCCAGGCAGTACCAGTCCTCGAGAGTGCAGTCGGGATCTTACTGCCACAGGGGCCAGGCGATGTTCAGTGCACGTCGCTGTAGGAGCAATGCATCCTTTATGAATGCCGCAAGCGGCCCCACTCCGGTTGTGCCTCGGTATACAAGTTGTGGCAGCTGCTGGGTCTATATGCAAGGCAGTGGCTTATTTCTGCAGCCTGGACCTTGCCTCATACTGGGGTCTTGGGTTGCCGTTGGGTGCAATAGAGAGGGATTTAGTATCCCCACAACCATTAGCCTCCAAATCCTTGGCTATATTAGTGTGGGAGATGGATTTTGTCTCGGATGTTAGGGGATCGGGCTGATAGAGGACGGAAGCCACTCTAGCAAGCGGCCATCTTGCTGAGCAATTGTCCACGCCCCCTCGGTAAGTATAAAGATAGGGCATGTACTTTTAAACTTTACATGTCCTGACAGTGAAAAACTCCCAAATTAATTTTTCATTTTTGTGAGGCCTACCTCTCTCATAGGTTCACATTGGAGATTTCCTATTATATCTAATACGCATAATTCCTGATTGAGAGGGAGTAGATCTGTTTGCTACCTATGGACTTGTAATAATAAATCCTCTTTAATGATAAAGTTGGATTTATGATTACAACTTTAAAAATGCCTCTGATTCAAGCTAGCCTGGCTGATGAGAGGTGTTACCCCGAAACCTGTCCAAGGATGCTTGTTTCTGGTCCAGGGGGAGGACGTGGCCTGGCAGTTTGGGCTGGACTGTTCCCATGGGAAACCGGGTCAAGACAGATTTGCATATGGCTGGGTCTAAACTGGAATGGCGGCATGGTATGCAAAAAAACAATGGATTTAACCCAGATCTGTGACTGGGGGTGAATGTTTGATTAATGCAGCATTCCGTCCATCATCTGTTCTTTTTGCATTTGTCGCCCTAAGTGGGAAAGGGTATGCCCAGACGTGGATCCCGTGCTCGATATGCCACCAGATTCAAGCTAACCTGGTTGATGAGGGGTGTTAACCCGAAACCGGTCCCAGGATGCTTGTTTCTGGTCCAGGAGGACTTGGCCTGGCAGATCGGGCGGACTGTTCCAATGGGGAACAGTGTCAAGACTGATTTGCATATGGCTGGGTCTAAACTGGAATGGTGTGCAAAAAAAGATGGATTGAACCCTGATCTGTGACTGGGGGTGAATGTTTGATTAATTCAGCATTCCTTCCATCACCTGTTCTTTTTGCACTGTTAGAAAGATGACATTTTCTGCTCTTAGCCATGTGTGCATGCAGTGTGACTCCAATACATGTCTGGGGTGGGTGACAGCTGGGCTCAGTTCATTTACTCTAGACAGCCACACATGAAAGGGCGTTTAGGTGTGACATGATGGGATGTCCACATCCTGATTGGCCATCCTGTGCAGGATGGGTAGGAGGAGCTGGGTACATCCTCACAATTACACCTGAATAGGCTGTCTCCTGTCCCCACACAAAGGACTGCTTAACCCCTTGTAGTGGGTCTGGAACCAGGGCAGGAAAGGGAGGACCTCTGTGCACTTCAAAGTCTCCCCAACTTCAAAGGCACCACTGGGTTTAAGAACTGGACTTCTGACTCTACCAATTCAGTACACTTCTGGACCTGTAGATACTCTGCCAGGAAGAAATACTGCTGTGCTGCTGAAGGACTACCACTCTGCTGGACTGCTGCTCAGGAAGAACTGCTTTTCTGCTGTGCTGATCTGCCCGCTGCCCTCCTTTCCTGGGTGAGAAAGACTGGACCTAACCCACTTGAACCCAGAGTTGCTCCAAGGGCTTGTCTGCTTACCTCCTGTTCTGAGTCTCAGGGACATCAACGACTCTTCTTCACCTGCAGCAGCATCTGGACTTTGCCAGCTACAAGTTGTGCCTTACCAAGTGGTACCAATCCATTCCTGGGTCCTTGAAAGTGGGTAAAAAGTGCTGCAACTACTAAAATCCACACATCGACGATGTTGGGCCAGTCGGATCCGCTTCCTCTCCCACGACACTGATGCATCTCCGGTACTGCAAGGACTGAGGACATCGAATCACTGTCTGCGCGGCTCTTTGCTTCCAGCCCTCAGTGCATCCCCTACAGTTTGCTACTCGATGATGACGCATCCCCGATCTGCTCGGCTCAATGATGACGCATCGTCTACGAATCCTATACTTTGGTGCCGACGCATTGCCTCCTGATCCACGCATCTCAGCTTCATCTATGTTGCAACCAAGGTACTTTTTAGCGGGACCAACTTGGTTCCTCTATCCAACCAATGCTCCATCGTGCTCGGCCTGAACTTTCAGATTTGACCCGGTCCTGCGCAACCAGATTGCTCTGGTTGGCTCTAAATGCTTTTAAACTCTATATCTCAGTACATACTTTAAAAATTCATAACTCCAGTTCTCCTTATTGGACTTTTGTCATTTAGGTCTTGTTTTGTTCAATAAATTAAGCTTTATTTTGCTAACCAGGTGTGGTATCTTTTTGTGTAGTGTTCTCACTGTTTTACCGTTTTAAGTGTTGCACAAATACTTTACACATTGCCTCTTAAGTTAAGCCTGACTGCTCTGTGCCACACTACCAGAGGTAACCCAATTTCTAACAGTAGGCATGGACCCAGGCACATTAATGAACTTAGAAAACAGTTCTCGATTTACTGCAGAACAGTGACTTCTATATGACGCCAGACTTCAGTGCCATAAGTAGCTGCGGCTACTGCTTTCGATCTAGACACATGCAATAAAGTGCCTGAAGACTGACCTCAGATCTTTTGTTTGCATCTAATAATAGCATCTGTAGCTTGTTTCAAATTCGCCACTGCCTTTTCTCTATGTTGGCTCCCAGTCAACTTTGTATCAAAACGCATACCTAAGTAATCAAACTTATCAACCTGTTCTAAAGGCTCATTGTTGACAACGAAGAAACGCCTTAAAGTAGCCTTTGGTTTCATAATCATGACTTTTCTTTTTGTCGCATTTATTGTCAGCTGCATTTTTCAAACAATACTCAGCAAAAGCTTTAATGAACTTATGCATAGTAACCTCAGTCAATGAAAAATGAACTGCATCATCTGCAAACAATAGTATTGGTCTTCTTGTATTACAGAGTCTCGGATTACTAAATTTCAGACCCTCCAGGTGTGAGCATCATCATTCAGAAGTAAGGAAAAAAGCAAAGGGCTAGGAACGCACCCTCAACGTTCACCTTTAAGAATTCTGAGACTCCAATGGGCCCATAACACACTTGGGTTGTTGTATTCTTGTATAGAATTTGTAGGGGTCTGATAAAGGGGTAATTTAATCCCAGGCACTCTAATGCAAGGCAAACATGTTCTTTGTTGACCACGTTAAAGGCCCACTTTAAGTCAATAAATGATAAATGTAGTGGTCCTCCTCTATGCTTCACATATTTTGTCCAAATTAGCCCTGATCAATCGTTTCAATACTCTACTGAAAACCTGTTTTGAAATCAGCAAGAACAGTTTTATTGAGAACTGGGGAACTTATTGCTGGCTCAATGTTAAAAAGAGCAACCTGGGAAAAATCAGGGCTAGGGGCTTTATTTGATTTTGTCTTGAAATAGAGGACTCCATCAGTTGTATAGCATTTGGACTTTCTAAAGGATGGCTCTTGATCGTACAAGAAGCATAAAGCTTCTAGAAAAGGCTAACTCACTGCTGATTTCCGATACATAGATCCTGGTTGGTTCATACAGTTATTATAGCCCCAAGATGTTAGCGCCCAGAATCTTTCAGACTTTTTCTCAGTTGCAGCCTGTCTTGAACGTGCCCAGATGCTTTGTTGCTTTGCAAGATTTTTCACAGTAATCAAATCTTCATAGCGCCATCTTAATCTC
Organism: Calotriton arnoldi; assembly: GCA_963921515.1. Taxonomy (NCBI): domain Eukaryota; kingdom Metazoa; phylum Chordata; class Amphibia; order Caudata; family Salamandridae; genus Calotriton; species Calotriton arnoldi. Next base: position 2,543,398 of record CAWUFW010000536.1, on the reverse strand, counting down.
AGAAAACCTTTCTTTATCGTTCCAATTACCATACTGACTACCATCAGTAATATGTATAGAGGTTTTTTGTGGTTGACAAGAAAAAAAATCCTTTACTAATCATTTGCTTGTGTAGAGCTATCACCCTGTCCGTATCAGCCCTACAAGGTACTTATAGCAGTGCTTCCCAGTTAAAATATATTGATTCTATCAGCAAAGAGATGATTTTTTTTCAATTCTGCTGTTACCTCGAGAACAAGGAGGGTCCATGGGGTGAAAAAGTATTTATAAATAAAACCATTTTCAAATACACATAACAAGCAAGATCTTCTGTAAAGCAATGAGGCCAATGTCAAACCTATCGCAATTCAAAGAAGCTAACATAAGCATTTATCTATATGTTTGCAATTAGGATGACAGCGGAGGAATTGAATTATACTACCATTGAAAAACTGTTGCCAACTAGCCATTACCTTCTAACCATCACTTAGCATCCAAACATTATCAAGTGCTCTGAGATGCAATGCTTTGAAGAGAAGAACAGTTTCAAGAAATTCACCTAAATTAGAGATATTTTCTGTAAATAATACTTAAAATGTTTGGAATGCATAATAAATTATTATGAATAATTTGTATGAAAAATAAATGTTAAAATTTGGTGTGCAAAATACAGGTAGCAAATATTAGTATGGTGTAGGAAGCTGGCTCTGTATATACTATATCAAAGTAAGGTATAGTGTGCACAGAGTCCAGGGAGTCCCCAGAGGTATAGCAGAGGCTAAATTAGGTAAGTACTAACAGCTCTCTTTGTGGTAGTGTGGGCGAGCAGTTAGGCTTATCCAGAGGGTGTGTTAAGCATTTATTGCATTCACTTAATCAAGACTGATGGCACACGGTTGTATGTTGGAACAACGAGTTCCCCAACCACGACTTCCCTAACAACGAGGTCGCAACCACGACCTTGTCTAAACCACGATTTTTTTTACCACGCATTCCTTTACCACGATTTTTCGTGGTAAAGGAATGCGTGTTAAAAAATGCTCCAACTAGTACCCCGATCCCCCACCCCTTAAAAACGAATTCCCCCAGCCTAAAAGTAAACACGATCACCCACACACACTAAACGAATTCCCTCCCACCCTAAAAATATACTCCATCACCAACACATCCTTAAACCAAACACGATCACGCACACCCCCTAAAAACTAACCCCAAACCCCTAAAAACTAACCCCAAACCCCTAAAAACTAACCCCAAACCCCCCCAACCCCTGCATACTAACACCAATCTCCCCCGCCCTCCTAAAACTAATTCCCCCACTCTAAAAATAAACATGATCACCCACAAACCCTAATAACTAATTCCCCCTTCCCTAATAATATACACGATCACCCACACACCCTAAAAACAAACACAACACCATTTTAACTAATTCCCCCACCTTAAAACTAAACCCCAAACCCCTAAAAACTAAACCTCCACCACCCCCTGAAAATTTACCCCTCTTACCTGTTCCTCGACGATCTCCTCTGCGACGCTCCTCGGAACTCCGCCCTGCCCGAACACTAGACCGAATCAGCCTTAACCACGCACATGCGTGGTTAAGGCTGAGTCGTTGTTCGGGCAGGGCGGAGTTCCGCTTTCGTGACTCCGGAACTCGTTGTTCCGGAGTCGTTGTTCAGGATGTTTCCCATGGCACACACTCAGAGACTGAATCCAGACCAATTGGGTAAGTATTAAAAGTGGTATACCTATGTTTTATTTGTAGAACCAAGCAGGACTTCACACAGGTAAGTAAAATATACTCTCAAATGCAGGATTTCACAAGGGAATGCAGTTGTGGTTGAATTTGCAAAAGTTACAGGTTGGTATTGATTCAGAAAGCAGATTACATTACACCATCATTACTTTTAGAATACATTTCAGTTACTTTTAGATTACTTTGAGTACTGGGGGTGGAATGTCTAGATACCACACATAAGGATCTCACAATATAAGGTAAGTAAGACTTTTCTTGGCTTGAGTTATTGTTACTGTTTTTCCCCATTCAAAACAACAGTTCAACATTTGAACATTTTAGGCCCAAAATCTCATAACATGGGTTCCTATGGGAGAAAAATGGTTCTCGGTCTCACAGGAAAGTAAACATCTTACAAATGGGAGTTTTGGGGGTTAGGACCAATGTTCTTCAAGGTCTAGGTAGGCACTTGAGTTGCACCACCAGCAGCACTGGAGCGGATGTGTGCAGAGTGCAGGGGCCCAATGATAGCCAATGGGGCTAAGGGGGCCTTCGGTTAGGGACTGCTTACAAGCAGGCCACTTGGTTTTGGGAGCAAAGCTCCTGGGGGTAAGGTCAGCACTGGAGGGATCAGCAATCAGCACAGGAGCTGCACCATCAGCAGCACTGGGGCTGCCAGGTGCAGGGTGCCAAGGAGACATCGGGGACCCTGTGATTCTAAATGGAGACCTTCGGTTCGGCAAAGTTGCTGCAGGCTCGGGCATTAAGGCTACCTGAAGGCAACCACCAGCTGGAGAGGTAAGTTGGAATCTTGGGTGATGCCTGGACACTGTCGGTTGGGCCACCTAAGGCCATGGGGCATCAGGTGCAGGGGTGTCTTCTGGCGTCAGGTTTTCTTAAAGGCTTCGGTCGCAGTGGGTGGGACCCTTCAGATTGAGACTCCAGGTGTCGTCTTGAGGCTTGAGGGAGGTCGGGATCCCAGGTCAGGATAACCGAAAGACCTCCTCATGGTGTTGGGCCACTCAAACTCGGGCTGTGAGCGTCGGGTGCAGAGTGTTGCAGTATAGCGGAGTCGCCAGATTCCGGATTCTGGTCTTGGAGTCTTTGTGGAGCAACTCCAGTGCTCACAGGAGACAGAGTCTGTAAGGGGAGTGCATGGCAGGTAATCCGGGCTCTCGGGGGCTGCTGGAAATGACGGGTTCTTCACTTTAGGCAGGTTGGAGGCGGGACAGGGCTGTAGGGCTGGGGCCAAAGCAGTAGGTGTCCTCTTCTTTCTGGGTCAGCACGGCTCTTTGGTCCTTCTTCTTTCTTCCTTGAATTTGAGGAGGCAATGTTCAGGGTGGCCCCTAAATCCTAGATTTATGGGCGTTAAAAGGGGTGTGCAGGTCGAGACCAATGGGTCCCTTCCTTGGGGTGGGTACACCCCCTATTATGCCATCCTCCATTGGGAGGGGGCATGAGCCTTTTCCAGATGGAGGGGACTGTGATGTGTGCTTCACCTCGACTCCCCCACCTGAGGGGTGGTGTTGGCAAAGGTAGGCACACCTCTCCAACTAGCTTGGTTGTCCCGCCGATTCTCCTGCCCAAAGTGGGGGGCAGTTGCTGGGGGCAGCAAAAGGCAGGGACAGCTCACAAAGACGGCAGGCCTTTGAAGCATCCCATTCGTGGACCCAGCCCATCCTGGGGGAGGAGGCATGACACCTCTGCTCAGGATAGGCTTTGTTTCTGGACCCAGAGAATGGAGGCTCTCTACCCAGTGGTCCAGAAACCTGCAAATGGTGGGCACACCAGGGCTGGTCGTTTTTCAGGGGGCATCTCTAAGATGCCCTCTGAGTGCATTTTACATTAAATCCGACACTGACATCAATATGGGTTTAATCTGCTAAGAAGTTTGATACCAAACTTCCCAGTTTTAGTAAAGCCATTATGGAGCTGTGGAGTTTGTAATGACCAACTCCTAGACCATATACTCTTTATGGCTTTACTACACTTAGAATGTCTAAGAATGGACTTAGACACTGTAGGCATACAGGGTTCATTCCACTGTACCCTCACCTGAGGCTAGTGTACCCTGCTAGAAGGGAGGCTTACCTAGGCCTCAGGAAGTGGGCTTTAGGCATGGCACACAGGGATGTGCCATGTCGACTCTTCACTTTTCTCTGCACCAAAACTCGCAGCCTGCAATGGCAGTATGTGAGTGTTAAGGTACAGGGCCTCTAAGGGTGGCACAATAGGTGCTGCAGCCCGTAGAAGCTTTCCCTGGTCACAGCGCCCTTAGCACACATGGTACCTTTTACAAGGGGCTTACCTGTGTCCAGAGATGTAGCAATTGTGGGTACAAAGGTACAGTTTTGGGAAAGAGCACACACCCTGGAGCCTGATTGGCAGGGACCCAGGGCACAAGTCAGGTTGCATCAGATGTCAGGCAAAATGTGGGGGGTAACAAAGCAAAAAAGGGGCACTTTCCTACATATGGCGAATTAAGAAAACAGCTTATTTTAATACATGTTTCTGCCATCGCTTTCCATGTGGCTGATTTTCAAATATTTATTCCATGAAAGATGATTTCTTTCTTGTATTTCAGCCCTCTTTCCTTACACCTGTGCCATGGTCCCTTGAACATTGCCATTTATCTAGTGATCCTTCCAGTCTCTCCTTATTTAGTCTTGTCCTTCTGATGCTCTCTTTTGATGGATTTTCATCCCATTTCTCTAGTCCAATTTTTTTTTTTTAAATCCTTCCTTTCTGATGGTTCAGAAGTAGTTTTGCACCAGTAAGCAACATGCTCTGAATAAGAATGCCCCATACGTACTGTAATATGTACTACAGCAGCTTGTGGGGGAAGTGTAACACTGTAGACTATAGAACTATGTCAGAGGTGTGAAGGGCATGGCTTGCAACAATGTGAAATAGTCAGTGTGGTATGTAGATTTCTGTTGCCAGGCTGCTGGCTGGAGGTAGTGGGATGGACCTTTCTGATGGTTCATGAGGTGCTCCTTGAAGAGCACACACAACTTTGGTGTGCATCCTTAATCTGCAATATGGGAAAAGGTACAAACGTTGCTTCTTCAGTGGCTTTGTCACATTCCCTTTTGTTACAGTGCTTTGCTTTTGAGTTTTTTTTATAGTTACAGTGAGAGCTATGTGTCTGTTTGGGACAGAAGAGTCACTAGTCTGCTACAATGAGGAGAATCTTATCATGCTACCACTATGTCCTCTAGATTTTCTGGTATCCCACCACAGTACCATATATCTAAAGCCACTTTAGGAAATATGTACTGCACATACAAGGAATTTTAATCTTTAAAGAAGTTAGTACAACTACTACTCTTATGAGGAAAACTGTTACTGAAGCTAGAGTTTGTGTGGTGCTTTGATGAGGGTTTCCTGTCTAAGTGACTCCTTCAGCTTCAGCCTCACATACAACTCCTTCCTTGGATATGTTGTTTTCTCCCTCCATCATCGTGGTCGATTTGGTCAATATGCCTTTCCTTACATTTCACATGCACTTTTGAAAATAAAGTATTAAGGGGTGTTTAACATGCCTTAAAAACCACTGTTGGTCTACCAATCATGTACACAAACATTTACATGGCCACTGCATAAACAAAAATCTAATTAGAAACCAGTACCAACCATTTCAAAGTAAAGAACACAACACAATAAAATTCCCATACCAATTTAGACAATTTAATGAGCAAAAAGACACCAAGATCATTGAAATAGGTTACAATTATATGGGAATATGCATTTTTTTAAGTTTTAAGGTGAAAAGTATACAGATAAAGAAAAATGCTTATTATACCTGCCATCCTTGGTGTGGTATTCCTCCAAACCTTTTGCCTTCACTCTCTGGTTTTTGGTGAACTCATTTTTGTTGGCATTAGGGCTCTGTGCACTTTACCCCTGCTAGACAGTGCTAACGTTCTTGTGCCCCCTCCTTAAAACTTCACCTAATTGGCACATTTAATTTACTTGTAAGTCCCTAGTAAATGGTACCGCATGTACCCAAGGCCTGTAAATTAACAGCTACTAGTGTACTGCAGCCTTTTTATAATTTGTCTCAGGCCTGCCACTGCAGCCTGTAGTACAGTTTCAAACTGCCATTTCTACATGGAAAAACACATCTTTTGCCAGGCTCAAACCTTCCTTTTTAATACTTATAGGTCACCCCTAAAGTAGGCCGTAAATGCTCATAGACAGGGTGTATAGTATTTAAAAATTAGGACACATAGGTGTAACTTTTACATGTCCTGGATCTGAAAATCTCCAAAAGTAGTATTTCACTGTTGTAGCCCTATCTCTCCCATAGATTAGCACTGGGTTACCTTTTTACACTTATTAAGAGCTAACTTCAGTTTGCGACCAGATAGGGTTATGCTATTTACACTCAAATCCTCTTTAATGATAAAGTTGGATTGTAAATTAATATTCTGAAAATGCCACTATTAGAAAGCTGCCTTTTTCCTGCCTAAAGCAGATGTGCCTTTCTGCCAGTGTCCTGGGTCACATGTCTGTAGATGACTCTCATCTGGTGTGTTGTCTTTTGATTTCAGACATGGAAACAAAGAAGACCTAGGTATGAAGAGAGTGTGTCTTCCTGATGGAATGGCTGAGGAGGAACTGTCCCCTGCCCTGATTACATTTCAAAGGGCTCCTCCTGCAGCACACACAAAAAACCTAGCACCAGGCCTGCTATACACTATTTGCCACCCTAGACAGTTGGGGACGAGGACCAGGGAAGCAGGAAGAACTGACTAGAACCAGTTTTGTGGGTAGATCAGGGACCCCCACCAGCCCACCTCCACACACAAGGGCTGGCACCAGGTATAAAATTGGGACATTCAGAACCTCACATCAGAATACTCCAGTGTCAGTAGAAGATTCAATAAGAAAGACTTCCCTGCTACCAGAAGGACTGCCTTGCTGCTTGAAGGACTGCTTTCCCGTCTGAAGAAGGAACATTGGACCTCATTGCCTTGATCCAGGCTACCCAGAGTGACTCCAATGGTCAGTTGGCTGACCTCCTGTGTGAGCTCCAGGGACACAATAAGCTTCCAGAGGCCTCCCTGCAACTGCCCAGCTGTCCAGCTGCAACTGGATCTGCCTGATCCCTGCTGCTTCCCTCTGCTGGAATGAGTCCTGATTCCCAAGATCCCAAGATGTGCCCCCCAGGTCCTAGGCTATTGGCTGGCAAGAGCTCCTCCAAAAGAAAAGCATGGCAATCCTCAAGTTTGGACTCCTCATCGATTGTGCCCGTTTGTGCCAAGACACTGCTACCTGCAACTACTGCCAACATAAAGATCCAACGAGACCTGCTCTTTATGCCGGCAATGCCGACTTGCAATGCGAGACCTGCATTTCGTGCCAACAGTGACCGTCTGCGACGAGCCACCATTGGGAAGCACTAGCGATGACCAGATCTTCGTGTTGCAATGATGACCATCCACAAGGCTCGCCCTGCCCTTTGCCTTGAAAACCTCCTCCTCGCATCCTCCTCAATACAAATGGAACTTTTCGCACTCGACTTGAGAAGATAACTCTTTTAGCGGAACTAATCTGGTCCCTGTATCTCACCCACACTCCATTGCAATCGGCCTGAACTTGCGACTTGCAATTAATAACTTAATTTCTTACTGCGCTACTGAAAAATAGCAGTTCACAGTTGACGGGGACCTAGGCATGGTCCCAAGCAGATACATCAAGAGGGTCGTCATCGTCAAAGGTTTTACTTTCGGACTTTCCCTGAAATTGAAATCGAAATGTTCCATTGGGCAATGTCCTAAGCTATGGCCGCAAGGGTCCCTAGGAGTCAGATATGTCAACATTAAGCTCCCGCTAAAGCCATTGGTTTTGGTAACAAAAGCTCCAGGTGGCACAATGCCGGGTTTTCTTACTGCATCGGGTGCTTTGTCGGTCAGATACTCAGACTCAGTCACTTTTGTGAAAGTCAGAATGCTCCAGCTGGGCAAGGCTGGAACCTGTAACCAGGCAGGGCTTCGCAGGGCTGTATACCTTTACCTGCTTACAGTGTGGGAAAAAGCTTTGAGTGGAAGGAGCCTGGTTTTCCCGACTACAACCTTCCTGGGCAAGCCTGAGAACACCCTCCAGAGGTGGAAGAAAGTGACTTAGTCCCTCTTTTCTCCAACTGCTGATATTGTTCTTTTTGGTCAGTCTTGAAGCCCATAGTACTTCAGAGCAGTTGTTTAGGTCCCAGGTCTCCCCCTATGCAGGTGTAAGGAATTGGGATATTAGTGGAGAGAGGTGAGTATCCGCCTTAAATAATATTCACAACCTGTGTCAGGGTGAAGCAGTACAGTTACTTACTTAACCTGAGTTCAAGCCCCTGATACCTGTAGCACAGAGCAGATAGGCTTAACTTAGAGGTGATGTGTAAAGTATTTATGCTGTATCAACACAGTAATAAAGTCAAAAGATAACACAGGGAAAATCCCAGTCCAAATTTTGAAAAATAGAGTACATTTTAATAACACCAAAATGACAAAAAGTGAGGGATATCAGATTCATAAACTTTTAAAGTTTAAGGTTCAAAACAGCACTAAACAACATTGGGCACAAACTGCAGTCATCTTTTTGTACTTTACCCGAACCTAGGTGAAATTTAAGGCCAACCGCGATGGAGCATGGGTCAAATTCAGAGATCACATTTCACCCTGTTGGAAATGTTACCTTCAGACTGATTTAGAGTGTGGCGGACGGGTTACTCTGTCACAAATATGGCAGATGGCCTGTCCACTGTATTGCTTGTGCCTTTTGATACAATGCACTTGTAATAGAGAGGACGGACTAGCCGTCATGTTTGTGAAGTCTAAATCTGGCCCTTTGTGTCCGAAAATGGAAGTAAAAAACCCACCAATGGGGTATGTCAGTAGACGGTGGCTATAGAGGGCTCCACGTCTTTGGATAGTCAATGGTTGAGGTCTCCTTGAAGCTATTTACTTTTGTTGAGAAAGTTCAGAGAAGGTCCCTCATCTGCCAGATACTTTTGACACCTTCGCTCGGTGAAGACTTCTACCTTTGAACTTAGTCACTTTTTTAAGCTTGGTTGTTCCAAGAAGGCAGGACTGCCTGCAGTCTGTAGCTGAAGTGGTCTCCACAAGGCTGTATACTTTCTCCATGAGGTCATGCTGAATGAGGTTTGCTTCTGTGGAAAAGCTCAGAGCCGGAGAATCTTCAGTCATTGGCCCAGCGGAAGCACAGATTGGCTTCGCAGGTTGGTCCCAGTCCTCTGGAAGTGTTTGGAGCGAAAGGTTTTTAAGTCCCAGGTTTCAGGGTATGTTAGGAGGAGTAGACTTTGGCACCAGTCAAGGGTACAGTACCTTGGGGACAGCACTTGGGGGGCAAAACTCTAGCAGAGGCCAGTAGCCGGGTCCAGGGCAGGTCTGCTTTGATCTGGTCAGTTGGGTGGTTGCAGAAAAAAGCCTCTTGTAGCTTTTTGTGTCCCTGTAGCTTGAACAGGAGGTCAGCCATAAGACCTTCGGAGTCCACTTCTTTGTATTTGGTACAAGAGGGGATCAGGTCCAGTCTTCAAGGCTGTTCTCAGGGTACAGGCAGCAGGTCCAGTGCTTTTCTGTTTTTCCATAGATCCAGAAAGTGTTCTGAGAAGATTACTGTGGGTGCCACATTTATGGCAGGTACCAGCCAGTGGGTGGGTGTGACTCCTAGCCCCTCCCTAACCAATTGGATAAAAGTTCACTAGGGCAACCCTACCCACTGTTGCAGCACTTCTGTTTACCCTACTGCAAACAATCCCACAGTGCTCCTCTCCGCCTTTATCAAGATGGTGAAACCCTTCTCTCTTGTGCAGAGCCTGTGTGCCCACCCCAGAGGTGTGGCCAAGGAAATGAGCAACCCCTCCTTGGTGGTCTTTCTAAACAAATTCTGAGGACAGCTCCTCTCCCTCTGGGATTTGTGCCTGCCTGAATGGGGGAGCAATGAAGGGCCCTGCCCATGTTCCAGCTAACATTTGCCTATGACAGGGTAGGCCTCTTTGAAGTTAAAAACTTTCCTGGGTTCAGCCCAGATGGTTACCCTGCCAGAGGAATAGAACACCTCCCCACAATCAAGGCCTTTGTCTCAGCTCTTGGAAAAAGTTCATACCTCATGGAAATGGCCATCTAACGGTTTTGGCATCGAAAATGTGATCTTCTAAAAGTAACTTTTCCAAAAATGTTCTTACATATCGGTCTTCAAAAGTGAATTGGGTTTGTAATAAATATTTTTAAAAGTCCAAGAATTAAATTTGTAAGTTTTTCATAGCAGAAGATAATGTTATTCAATATAATATTGTTTCCCAATACTTTCCTAAGAGACAGCCAAACCTGCTACAGTGAAGATTGATTTTAGAACCTTCATGCTTAACTTTAAACCTTTACATGTCCTACTTTTAAATGCCATGCAACCTTCCTTACGGGCAGTGAGGTCTACTTAGGGGTGACTTGCTAATATTTAAAAGGAAGTTTTAGGTCTGTCAAAATGGTTAATTTGACAGGTTGAATTTGCAGGTTTAAAAGTGCCCTGTCAAGCTACAATGGTAGGCATGCAGTCATGCTTGCACTGTCACTGTAATGGATGGCACAATGGGTGCTGCAGCCCACTACTGACATTTAACTTATATGCTATCTGTACACTCTTGTACCATATACTAAGGACTTAAAAGTAAGTTATATATGCCATTAGGTGTATGCCAATTTAATCATGATAATAGAGGGAGCACAAGCAATGTATTACTGGTCAGCAGAGGGGACAATGCGCAGAGTTCTACAGCCACAAAAACAGTGTAGGCAAAAATCTGGGGGTACACCGCAAACAAATATTATGTTCAACTGCAGGCCTTCCTTAGGGTCTAATGACCTATTGTCATGTGGGGCCTTCTTTGTGTCAGGAGTCCTTATACGTTTTGGTTTTCTGAAGCAGGAAGTCCGAATGCCAACTATTTGACACTTGAAGAACAGTCCTTGGGTACCAGCCGGACTATTTGAGTCTTTTGGTGAGTCCCTTTCTTACAGCAGTAGGCAGATATCTTCTTCCAGCACAGCTTTCTCTCCATATGGTGTATTCCTCGGTTCAGAAATGATCTGAGGAAGTGGTGGTTGAGGTGCCAGCTTTATCCTGTGCACATGCACTAACCAGTGGTAGGAGAGGTTCAACCACCCAATCCTAACTTTTTTCTGTCCGTCCTCCACCTCCTTTTGCAGCATGTTCTCTTTGCCTTAATGTGAAATCACCCTGATGCCCCTGTTTAAATATGTCCACAACTGAGGCCCCAGCCACCAGCCAGTCCCTTCTTCAGCTCCTTGGCTACACCCATATTTTGATGAGTTCATTTTCCACCTGACAGGTCCGGTCCAAACTGTTTTTTTCCACTAATGTGACTGAAAACTGTTTTTCTAGGAGGGTCTTGGGAAAGAACACAGCAATCCCATCCCTCCCTAGCCTCTCTTAGTTAAAAGTGGTAGTGCTGATGCTATCTGTAATGAGTGGCAGAACTGGTTTGAAGTGAGTTCTGGCTCAGACAGCCTATACTATATTGTTACTAAGTTACTTTTCCACTCAAATTAACAAACATCTGATTTCATCTTAAAGTGGAATTTGGAAATAAGAAATAACGTTGAAAGAGTTTTCTAGAATTTTTCCAGGAGGCAATATTAACTTAAATATTTTATTCACACCAAGACCAGAGTTATGGAAAATGTAGCTGGTCTCACACCGTAAAACATCTGTTAACCCTTAGGTCACTATGAGGTCACACTTTTTAAATTTATGGAGTGCCGTGTTTTGCTACTTTAGGCTCCCTGACTTGTGGGCTTGCAAGGCACACCTTTGGGGTGACCTTTTAATATAAAAAAAATAGCTAATATGGCAAAGGCACTTTTTTCTTGACTTATAAATTGCAGTACCTAAACTGCAGCCCAGCCAGAGCTCTCTTGTCCTACTGACCATATATTTTGCCTTGATGTGGATGGCAGAACAAATTAATGTAAGGCCCAGAGAAAAATATAGTTTCCTTAAGACATTAAGTTTCATCTCAGCAGGAGTAGAGAAAATTATCATCACGAGTCTCCGTGACAGTGCCCCAGGTCCAAACGGATTACCGCAGGCGATCTTTGAACAGACTTCCCACTATGGGCCAAACATCTGGTCACATTATGCAATTATGTTCTTATTAACCAGTACATTTCGGACAGCTGGTGTGGGTCGATTCTGCCCCCAAGTTATAAAGCAGCGAAAACCACACTACCTTCCAATTACAGGTTGCTCGCTCTAATGGACTGGGAAGCTGGATATTTTGCTAAACGTCTGCTGGCTGAGTTGTCAGGCTGGGCTGACATGAGCTCATTGGTACGGGTGAATCAGACTGGGTTCATTAGGGTAATTGGCACAACCACCAACATCTAGATGCTGGCCCTGCTAATCGAATAAGATAGGTGCTGCTTTATAAATTTACACCTGTGTTATGTGGACTTTTGTTCAGCCTTCAATGCGGTACAGCGAAATATCCTGTGGTCCAAGCTGCAAAGCTGAGGGATTTGTCCTCTCCTTTTAAGAGCCATTCAGTTGCTGTACACACAAACTTGGACAAGGTTAAGCCTAGGAAAAGGTACAGTCGTTTAAAAAAAGATACCGACGAGTAATGGCCTAGAGCAACGATGTGTATTGGCCCTGTTTCTTTTTAATTTGTATCTTTTAGAGATGAAAACAGCTCTAGATAGCGTAAATTCTCATTCCCCGATTGTGGCTGGATTTAGCGTTTCCCATATGTTGTACGCTGACAATGTCGTCTTGATTAGATATACCAAGTTTGGCCTACAGCGCCTGATTAACTTAACCACCCAGTACGCCGTAAAATATGGGCTTAGAGTGACAATTAACAAAACAAAAATGATTAGTGACAAGGAGAAGATCCCCACCACCTATTTCTACTTAGATGGGTCAGCTTTGGAATCTGTGGTGGAATATAAATATTTGGGGGTGATTTTTGATTCCATAGGTGCTTTTTTTTAAACAGAGCAGTGCGATAGAAAGGAGAAACAACACGGTAACTGTCGCTTTTAACAGCCTACGGTTTTCTTTTAAAGTTCTGTCTCTCCAGCCTCTACTTCATGTCATGGCTGCTAAACATGGTCCTTCTCTCACTTATGGAGTTGAGGCCTTGAGAGGAAAAGCTGATAAATAATTGATATCGCTATAGCATGGAGATTCCGATGCCTGTTTAATCTTCCTCCCCAGGCCAATCCTTCTGAAATTCGTCTTGAGTTCGGCCTCATGAGGCAGAGCATAAGCAGCTTGGGTGCCTATTTGAAATCTTGTTATAAGCTGAAAAACGACCCAAGTTCTATTGTGTGGAAAGCCATAAGTGATCCAAGAAACATTCAGGCATATGATTAACTAAACCTGGCCTTAACCACATTCAAAGCAGAGGATCTTTGGGCTTTAACCCTTTCACAACAAGCTTTTAACAGATCTATAAATTCATCTGGGAAAAAGATCTGATCCCTTATGGACAAGGCAGAGTTGTCCAAATTATCTCATGCATGGATGATAATGGGTTCATATGATCTCCTCAAATTTCAGACATACTTAGGGGACTTGTTTGGTCTAAAATCTAAGCTCAAGCTGCTGAGACTTCGACTAGGTGATTTTCTATTAGGTTTTAATTCCCCCGTTTGGAGGAGGTCAATTGCTGAGATCGCATGTCAGCTTTGTAATTATCCAAAGGAAGACATTTGCCATATTGTGCGCACCTGTCCAGCTCGAATGGCATAACGGAAAGGGTTGCTGAGACAGTACTTTATTAGAAACAGCATACCACATGCTGGCAAGCAGTTATAGCCTGTCTCAGAGGGGAGGGCACGATGTTCTGTGTGAAATTTCTTACGTTTATGCGCGTTGCAGAGTCAACATTAGCAAAGAGAGAGTTATAAAGGAGCTCCTTTTGGCAGCATTATTATTAGCTGTGGTGTCTCCTTACAACCATTTATTTTTAATCCTGAGCCGCATCATGGTAGATCCAAAGTAAGCAAATAAGCATTATTCCTCTCGATCAAGCACAATATGATAGCAATTATGTTGTAACTTCTGCAGTTTTTATCTCTGTTGTTATTATGGTGGTTATAGCACTTTTCCTTGTGTATTTGGCATTCATATAGTTATTTGATTGTAAGTCGCCGTTTTCAGCATGATCAGAGTGATGAATTCTGAAATTAGGCCAAGCATATTGTTTTGTTTCCTTGAGGAGTTGAAGCAGTGTTCTAATCATGAATGAATTATATTGTTTATTCCTTTTAATTTTAAATGCACAAAGCACCTCTATCCAGAATATTCGCATATGCCAAGCTAATATGTTTTATATTTCCAAGTTTTGTAGTTTAATACCTGGAAAAAAATCCAAGCACAAAGCACTTTATCAATAGTATCTTTTGCACTATCTATCAAAGCAATTATATTGCAAGCATGCTGACTCCTTTATATGGCCATGTATACTTGATCGTGGAATTTTGAAATTAAGCCTAGGCACCATCTGCCTTTTTAGAATATTCGTATTAGCAATCCTAGCATGTAACATTTAAATTGTAAATTTCTTTTAAGTACCTTTTACTTGTTTTTGATCTTGGTTTGCCTGACTACTTGAATTAGAAATGTTAGCATGTATGATTCATGCTGTAAATATCTTTTTCTTTTAATCGGGTCCTGGTTGGGGCGCCCAAGTGGCATTGTGTGGTTCAATATAATCTTAATCAATAAACAATTGTCATAGATCTTCCATCTTGTTACTGTATCTGAAATCATCACCCCTTGTTTATTCCACTTCCTATTCTTCATTATGACTATTAGAAATGTCTAGACTATTCTGAGTTTAAGGAATTGGGTGGAAGGAGAAAGGGTGGAAACAATTGTGGCCTGCATATGATGATTTCCTTTCAGGTTGACCTGTTTTCAATCCTGTATTAGTTAAATATTTTTGAGTCTTAGTAATTTCTCTTGCAAGCTCTCCAACTGGAGTCTCCGAATGCTGTCTCTACCATGTCCCAATTGATAATAATTTTATACTTTACTGTTTTTATGAAGCACTCAGGTGACAAGAGGATGCTACTAGGTTCCAGAAGCATCATGGAAAAAAGGGAGGCAATGTGGGTGAAAGAAAGTTGGGAGTAAACAATTGTAAGAAAATATAGTTTTGGAAGGATCAGAAGTCGGGTGTGCTGTAGCGTTAAAATAGGAGAGACGTCCAGAGCAAATTTTTGGCTTAAAGGAGGACACCCATGGCATATGGGATGTGGGGCTCAACAACCGTGACAAAATGTTGGCCCTGACATTCTACATGTACATGACAAATATTCTGGAAATAGCATATTGTATGTAATTCATGTCACAAGAGCTGACCAATTACATAAGGGTGACACCCATGACAAAATGTTGGCCTGGCAAAATGGAGGTGATTATTCACATTTGGGGGTTAACCCCTATACATTGTTAACAACAAAGTAGGTCAACTACATTGGTTGCATTGCATTGGCTTAGCACACAAATGGCTTTTGAGCTAATCCGTTCGAAAATTGTGCTCTAAATTACATTATTTGACACCATTTTTTTTCAAAATGTTCCTGATAGGAGAATCTCCCCGAATCTTTCTAGAAGAAGTCAGGCTCGCTTCACTCACAGGGATTTGGGGGTAGTATTACTACTCGCAAAGATCACCAGCAGCCACTGAAATACAGCTGACTTAGGTTTCTGAAAACAGTTGAGTAGAATCCTCCGAAAAGCTGAAACAGGTATCTAAACAGAGATACTGTGCTTTGCAAGCCATCCAATGCTTACTTATGTTATGGGAACACAAAGGAGTTGAGTTTTATTAACTGTGGTCGACATCAGCATTGTTCAAGTATGCATGAGGTGGTGCCAGGTGGAGCAATATGTGGGCTTTAGGCAAAAAAGTTTTTTTGGTCTAAAAAAAAAAAAGAAACACACACACATTACCATAGTACTCCCTGGCACTGAAGGGAACTACCTTGTATGTGGATGTGTTCCTTCTGAAAGGGCAGCATGCCATAACTCATAGTGAAGATTGCTAATGGCTGAAGTGGGCTGATACATTGCCCTTTAATGGATGCTGGAGTGCGTGGAAGAAAAATGTGAATGACACCAACCACAGACTAATGGATGATGTCTGGCTGGAATTCCTATAAAAAACTATGTTATACACGTCATTATATTAAAATCAACATTTCTTTGCTATCACAGTCCTAAAAAAGTCAGTCAGTCTGACATTGGCTGCAAGCCTCTTGCCTTCAAGAAAGAAAGAAGAGAAGAGCAAAAGAAAGGCAGGCAAGAAAGTAAATGAATTATAAAGCAAAAACAAAAACACTGGCACTGAGGGAACTAGCTTGTGTAAGTATGTGCTCCTTGTGAGAGCAAAATACAGTCACTCAAAGTGAAGTTAACCATTTGCTTAACCAGGCTGATCCACTTCCCCATGCTAAATGCTGTTGTGGACATAAGCAAAATGTGAATGACACAACAGCAGACAAATGGATGAAGAGAGGTGGCTGAAAACCCTTCTATGTAAGTAAATTATACATATTTTAGCAAACTCAAAACAAGGTCTTGGCTAACACCTAGAAAATAAAGGGTGTGGGTGAAGATTTTACACAGCCCAATATAAAGTCTTTTGTTGTTGTCTTTTCTTGTGTATAGCCCAGTATTGTGTCTGCATAGATTTTGCAGAGACCCGTGTTGGTGCATTACAGCATGCACAGTAAAGTATGGCAACTACAGAGTGCACAAACATAATCATGGACAGGGCCGGACTGGCCGTAGCGGGCACCAGGCATTTTCCCACTGGGCCGGAAGGGTGAGGGCCGGTTTGGGACTGGTGGGGGCTGGTTTTGGTACAGGGGGCCGGTTTTGCAGCAATGCTGCAATATCGGCCCCCTGTAACAAAAGCAGCAGCAGTGTTTCCCACCAGCAGAAATGAGAAGGAGTTACTTGTTATCTGTAATCTGTACCAGCCTTCCTGGGCTTCTCGACCACAGGTGTTCTTAGGCAGGTGATCTCTGCTGCCAACAATCTTCTAGACAGCCACAGCAAGAGTTTCAGTTTTTTCCATTTACACTAGTGTGAATTTAATTTGCTGCTGCAACACTACATGTATTTCAGTGCAATTGTGATGTTCATGATTCTGTTGTGCTCATGTGTGTTATTTCAACTTTCTACATATAACACTTTATCACTAGAGTTGTGAGAAGATGTGAAGATTAGCATCACACAAGTTCACATATTTTTTTTAAAACTTTGTCAGCTTCAAGAGAATTGTTAAGCTGGTAGGGCTTTATTTAAAATTTAAAAGGGCCTCCGCAGCAGCAGTAAACATTCAGGTGACCTGTGTTAGCTGCAAGTATGTCCCTGCTGTCTCTCACCCATTGAACTCTTCTGTTGCTGCTGAGGGATGGAACTTCCAGGAGCTGGAAACTCCCATGAGCAGCTGGAGAGCCGCACTTCGTTTGGCCATTGCAACAAAGGTCTAATAACAAATCCGACCTTTGGTGAGTAAAGAACTCTATTGACCACCTATCCATACAGATGATATCTAACTATCCTGATTCACAGCCATTACCCATTGTAATTGAGTGGACCGCAGTTGGGGTCACCAAAGATTGCAGCTGCTGCAACTATCTTACTGCTTGTGGCCACTTGCACTGCCCTTTAGACTCCTGGCTCAGAAGTCACTGAGTGGCACTAAGAAAGTGAGTAAGCAAGCGGAGTGACAAAGAGCCTTGTTTACATTGTTCAGTCCCTCCACTGTGCCTCTACGCAGCCTCCTATTGGCTGCTGAGAGTATCAGAGAGGGACAAAGGGTGGCAATTGTCCTCCCTCTGTACTTTACCAGTACAAATATCTGCCACCCACTATCATTGATCTAAGTGCAGTTGTAGAAAGCTCAACCATACGAGGATAGAGGTAGATTCAGCCAGGCTTAGAATGCATGTCAGATTTCTAATATTTGTAGCCCTATGATAAAGGACTGGGTGTGGTCAAGGACAAAGAAGAGGGGACATCTCTGAGGGGTGGGCCCAGAACCAGGCTGAGCTTGCCACTACCACAGTGGGGGTCTGGAGTCAGACAAAGCAGGAGGGAACCAGCAGAACTGCTGCACATCCCCTTATGTCCAAACTAGATGTTTTGTTTAAAAAATCCACACATGCTGATCTTGAGACTCTCCTTTCGCTGAAATCCACACGGATTTAATATGCTGGGATCCTGTCTGAGCCAACACTGACAGACATGCTGATGTGTTTTGCTCTTAATGCTCAGTGAGTTAAGGCGCAGGCGGTAGGGATTTCCTTTGTGCTGGAGAAAATGATGTGCAGACAGGGGACTAATGCAGCTGGTAAGCTAGGAAGGGTATTGATGGAAAATGTGACACATTCCACTATAAAAATGCAAGATTTTTTTTTTCTTGCAAAGGAATCTTCTGTGCTTCTGGTAAATGCATCTAGTTTGCTGTAAATTGAATTTAATGCGAACCGAAGATATCTGGCTAGTGGGTTGCTCGCCTCTACACAGTTGTAAGCATCTGAAACCACCATAAATGTCCAGTTGTTCCTTCTTATGTGTGACACCCTAAGCACCTCCTGACTCAAGCCAACAGATCTTTGCACTTTGGGATCTGTAGTTTTCAATTTAACATTTATGTAAGTGATACAAAGTCTTGTCTATTTAAAAAACACAGGACTGGCTAACAGTGTTTCACGTGAAATAAGGAACTTTGCAGTTATGAAACAGGGTACAGTCTATCCTGATGACACATGTCTGTTTTAATGGGGGACGAGGAGGGTAGTATTGTTGATTTCATCTCCCTACAGACTGATCACATGGCATAGCATTCATTTGCCTACTCCTCACCGGAGTCCTTCATTACTCATTGGTTGAAGACAGCTATGCCCTGATGCACAGCAGGCCCTTTCTCTCAATAAAACTGCTTTATTTTGTTTGTGTAGTTGCCTAAACACAAGTCACCAAAGTGCTTTTTTAGGTCTCGCCTGGCGTTAGCAGCGCACATGCGCTGCTCTCGCCATGCGAGGGCCTTTTGGAATCGATACAGATTCCGAAGTAACCTAAAGCCACGCCCTTGTTTTCAATTGGCGTGCGTCATTGTTTATGTTAAACGCTGGCGCGTGATTGAAAAACGGGCTTTGGGGTTACCGCCTTGTCCACTTTTAGGACGGCCCATCTGGACAGGCCGATGCCATCTTTGTTTGGCGTGACATGAGCGCGCATGCCCACTTTCACTTTTAAAGCGCAGCTGGGCACTGCGTTTGTATGTGTCTGCACACCACTCGCGGGACGTGCTTGTCGCGTGCTCACCACTCGCGGGCTTGTCTGCACACCACTCGCGGGACTCTGCTTTGTGATGGCGCCCGCTCAAGCGCTACCCGTTGTCCCTGTTGCCTTTGCTCCCACCCCCTCCCATTGCCCTTGTACCCTTTGTGTTGGTGCACTTTTGCACGGTTTTCTTTGATCAGCGCGTTCCGCTCTGCTCCCCGTGCACCGTGTTCATAAAAAAGCTGTGCTGCCACTTACTCACTCGCATCATTGTTCATCCCTCCCCCACATCCATAACCTTCGTATTGCGTGCCCACGTGGTTTTGCTTATTTATTTTCATTAAGTGCCCTCCCACGGTCGCTCTCAACAAAGAAAGCCGTGCAGCCTGTTACTCGCACGCGCCACTCTTCCACACTGAATCCCTTCGTGCTACTTGACCACGCTATTTTATTTATTTACTTTATTTAACGTGGCCTTTTTCTGACATTATCAGTATAGCGCGGACACTTCATTCTTCCTTTTATTTTGCTCTTCACACACATTTCCTGCTGTTTCACTTTATGAGCATGGAGCCACTTCACCGAGGCCGCGCTCCAGCAAGCTCCCGGAGTACACGCCTCTTTAATAATTTATGCAGGGCATGGCCGCAGTGGCTTGGGCTCAAACTATGAGCCGCTTTGGACAGCACCCGTTGCTCGGGTATAGCAGATATAACGCCCACACCCTTCATTAAATCACCATATGCAGGCTTCCTTCCTGCCCAAAACGGCAAGGAAACACAACGCTACCTCTTTTCCCCCCACTAAACTAATAAGGGCCACTCAGCAAGCTCCCCGCAATCCACTGCTGCCCTTACATGGTAATAAACACCCACTGGCATGCATTGCCGGCGCGGAAGGAACATGAAAAAAAACAGCATTAACAAGCCCCGCTCGGGGTGGTACATCTGAAGGCCCCATCCCGTGGACGTCTCTTTCCACTAGACACAGCCTGAGTCTCTTAAATGCACATCTGATTCATCAATCGCAGCCTTCTCAGAATAAACTCATACATACAACATACATTCCAGTGTAAACAAAAAAAAAAAGAAGCAAATCACGGTCAATTTCAACGCCAATAGCTCTAACTTTCATAAATGCCTAAAATGGCTTCTGCCCACTTCTGGCAACGATCAGGCGCTTTAACTTCTGCGCTAATAAAAATACAGTTCTGCCGCTGCAAACGCGGTGTGTGTCTGCATATCGTCTGTCCGGCCCTGTGGCCGTCATGGGAGCTAGCAGCGTAATCACCGCTTTGGCCCAAGTCCGGAGGAGAAGTTGCATTGGGACCGTAAACGCTGTAAGCCGTGGCTTGGCAGCGGGACGTCTTTGCCGCATTGATAAGTGAAGCCATGCTCCAGTCCATCCAACAGCGAAGGAATCATCAAAGAAGTAAAGCTTGCATCAGCGGTAGCCCTGCAAGCCGACCCGCGCATTTGATAACGGTGCCTGAGTGAAAGGTGCGGCTCGTATCAGCGGTAGACCTGCTAGCCGGCCTACGCCTTTAATTGTGCCCAAGTAAAAGGTGTGGCTCGCATTAGTGGTAGACATGCCAGCCGGCCTGCACATCGACAACTCCGCCCGAGTTGCGGGCCGTGTCAGCGTAATTGGGGGTTGCCATCCGCTCCACGGAGCCTGCTTTTTTTCCCTACCGCATCTTTTGGGGGCTTATTCCTTGCTTTATCGTCCCCGCTACAAAAGCGAGTAGCCCCAACAGAAACAGGAACTATCCGCTTTATTACCCTTTATTTTACAGCCAAGAGGTCTGACTGGAGCTACGCAGAGCAGGGAATATTCTTGAGTGAATGCCCTTGCTGCTCTTGTTTTCTTTCACAGTGCTTGTTTTTAAAAGCTCCTGTGCCCCAGTTTGAATTTAAACAGCTACAATAGCTACTTTAAAACGTTGGATTTAAATAATAAAAAGCTACATCTTTTACTTGTTTTAAACAATGATTTACAGATATTGTCACAGTTAACAGATCAACATTCGTGTTTACCAATGCTTGTTTTTATTTTCTTAACCAAGCACACAGCCCATAACTGCTCCGTCACAATTTGGCTTTATAAGAGTGTAATAGAGGTGCGGGCGGGCGGATGTAACACTTAGCTGAAGGTGTTGCTAACCATAGGAAGAGAAAGCAAGGGACCTTTTGGGGAGTTAAAAAAAAGTTTAAAAAGCTAAAAAACAATACCATTCGCAAAACAAATTGCTTAAACTTAAACAAAGGCGAGACCTATTGCATTTCCAATGCTTGTTATGTTATCTGATTGTTATCAGTTTTGTAGCTCGAAGGGCTGTCATTAAACAATGTTCATTGATTGAAACAAAGTGGATATTCTGCAGCAATATTCATAGACGCGCTTGTGATTTGTAAACAAACAAGATTACTTAGATCAAAGA
Organism: Calotriton arnoldi; assembly: GCA_963921515.1. Taxonomy (NCBI): domain Eukaryota; kingdom Metazoa; phylum Chordata; class Amphibia; order Caudata; family Salamandridae; genus Calotriton; species Calotriton arnoldi. Next base: position 2,521,898 of record CAWUFW010000536.1, on the reverse strand, counting down.
GATGTAAATAAACACAAACATTATTAGTAGAAGCTGTGCTTTATTGGTACTACTACCACGTAGCACGTTGGTGCAAAGGGTAAATTTTGAAGGGCAATGTAGTGGATGGCAAAGTGAAAGGCTTGAAATAAAGATGATGGTTTATCTCATGACATGCTCATATTGTGCTTGCTTGGATGCATCGCTTTCCTACGAATCCTACAATTCTATTGCTTACTTAAAATGGTAAATCAAGTCAACGCGCCGTATATGCTAAGCAGGTAAATGAATGATTTGCACAGCTGCCATACTCCCACAAATCATTGGGGCAGTTTTATTGCCCTACATTGCTTTAACCAACACCATTCCACATGCTGTCGGTAGCAAAAAAAACACAGTCCCAGAGTCATAAATGCATTTTCCTGAAAGCAAGACAGGGAGAAATACCTTTCGTTACATTGTGATTTGGCTATCATTTTTAGGTTTCGCCTGCACAGCGCTTGCGCTGTGCTTGTGAAATCTATTGTTTTTAATATAAACTTAAAAGGGGCTTACCTCCCGCCCCCTCTCTTTCCTGGCTTTTCATTGCTTCTTGTGCATGCCACTTAATTTTCCTCCATTTCTATTGGCTGTTGCATATTTTTCCACATTTACCAATACTTGTTCCTCATCTGCTTCTCTTATCAGTTTCCCGCCTCCGAAATACTGTTAACATCCGCTTGGGTGGAATTATTTTTTTAATAAAGTTTTGCCTCTATTTGCTTTTTCAACTTGCAGCATATTTATATAGCTCACCCGGAGAGTTTCAAGTGATTTGCCCAGCATCACAGGATGTTGCGCTGCTGAGACTCAAACTGGGATTGCCAGCTCTTGAGTCAGCAGCTCTGGCCGCTGCCCACATCCTCTCCACTACCGTGATACTTGTATTACTTTGCCAGCAGCTAAGCATTGCTGCATTCTGAGAATGGGTTCGATTTGTGAAGCAATTTTTCTTCGAGACCGAATCGTTGGCAGGTTCATTTTACAGGTAAATACGGTATTGTATAGTACTAGTGAGAAGGAATTTGCGCAATTTTTTAAAGATAAAGGCATTCTGCACTATCTATCTTGTTAGAAGCAGCCAGTTTCAGTTACTTGAGCAAGACGGTGTGTTCACCCTACTCAGTAGTCATGCGTTTTTCACGAGGTAACCAAAAAGCCTGTAACTTGCATCTCCCAGCTTTCAAATCAACAGGTAAACGCAGAAATAAAGTAGGTGGGGCATATCGAATTGCAGTGTATTACTGGCTTAAAACTAAGTGTATTCCATGTGTGCTTGTTCTGTCCCTCTTCTAGTTCATACATTTTTATAACCCTCACTCTGTATTGCGCTAATTGTTTGTGCTCGCTCCTGCGTGTGCAGATCTCTCACTGCATGTGTGTGCGCTCATGCTCATATCTGGATACTAATATTTTTTCAAAATATTTTTCCAATGAGTTTGTCTCGCCATGATTGTATATGTCCTCCCGGATGGCTGCACCTCTTTCCTTGTGAGCGTTTATCGCTATATGTGTTTGTGAATCCTGCCACAGCATGTCTGTGTATTTCTCCGCAGATAGGAATCCATACAGTCGGCGAGCAATTATAATATTTAAACAAAAGAGATACAGGAAAGTTTGTGTCTGGATATTCTGTTCCCACCTTTCTTAGCACTGGGACGGCTATGACAAACAGTGGAATAAGGAAGCGAGATTAAACTACGATATAATAGTAGCCTGACTTGGAGGTGTATTTGATGATAAATTGAACTTCACATTTTAAGACGAAACAATATTAAAGTGGTTCATCTTCATGCTCCCTCCCGCCCTCCTCTTGCTGTCCTTATGATTCTGACCCTCTTGACATCCCATGTCTTGCTTCATATCCCGCTGCTCATTTCCCACTGTTAATGTTGGCCTGCCCACACCCACCCAATCAGTCCTATATTTTGATATTATGGGCCAATGGTTAAACACTCAATAAACCAACACAGAGAAAGTTTACTACACACAGCACACGGAGATAAAACGTACACATTATTTCAAAGAAGCACTGAACACATCATTCAACGAAACAACATACAAGGAATGCAAACAAAAAGTACATATTTTTATCCACGGAACATTGCACACGACACCCTATCATTGAAAGGTTTCCATAGGAAAAAGACTTCCAAGAGAAAGAACGTACACTCCAGTTATAGAAAGAATGCGAAGGCTTGCACTATATTATGTTTTAGAAACAAAACCTTATAGATATTTCGCTTCAACTGTTTTTCTATGTTGCCTGGTCTGTGCCCTTTTTGTTTGTCACTGTTTGTTTTTCCTTTATGGTATTTTGGATTTGTGGGTGCTGTGTACTAAACAGCTCAATGACACACCCTAGCAGCATATGCAGTGTTCCAACACATCTGGCTGCATACGTTTGTTTCTGTTTCACACCAATTCTTTGCATGTCATTTATGCAGTCAGGGAGCAGTTACAATATTTGAATAAAACACATACAGGTCAGTGAGCATTTTGATATACTGCTCTTGCCTTTCTTAACATTGGAACTGCTGTCTATGCCACACAGTTTCACTTCACTCAATTCCATTCAATACAATTTTATTCCACACAATTCCACTCCACACAATTCCACTCCATGCCACACAATTCCACTCTACGTCACACAATTCCACTCCATAGACTTCCACACCATTCCACACAATACTAAGCCACACAGTTCCACTCCACACAATTCCACTTCACTCCACACAGTACCATACCACACAATTCCACTCCTCAGACCACCACACCACATAATTCCACCCCACTCCACACCTCACAATGCCTCTCCAGTCCAACAAAGGCAATAGAACTCACATAGGCGAGACCTATTGGCTTTGCCAATGCTTTTTCTTTTTCCATACCCTGCGCTCTTCCAAATAGATTCTCAGTCATACCATGACTAATAATTTACTTTGAAAATACAGAACGTGAAACTAGTAGAAATATGAAGGTAGAACAGGAAGGAAGTGCTTTATGGAAAATGATAGTCTATGTTAAGCTGCAATTGTTCTTGCAAAGAGATTGCTCAGGAGATCCTAAAGTATTGAGATCTTTCCTACATTCATTTGCACCGCCCCCCAGATGTCATTTTGCAGGAGCTGACTGGAGGATTACGGATGTCAAACTCCTGGGAAATGTGTGCTTCACTGGGCCTTTGTGATACTGCATTGAAATGTGTGTCTCAGCTGGGCACCTATAGTAATGTGATGCTGCATGGGATTGTGTACCTATCGTGGGTATTGTGATTCTGGCATCGACATGCATACCTACACTAGCATGTGAAAACCGAGAGGTTGGCACATTAATCTGAGCACCGTTTTATACAATCAGCACCGCGAATTGTTTTTATGCGGAGCATCATAACAACAACAACTCAAGTGTTTGCCTGAGCACCACCTGGACATTAATTCAAACATCCTCCATATGCATGTATGTGAAAGAAGCTTTGGGCAATGATATAGTGTGAAGTCCATTGACTTACTCCAAAGGTCTTTTCATCTTTGAGATGTTTGAGGCAGTTTGCTAGTATTTCTTCAAAGATCTCACCTACTTTTAAAAGGCTTCATGCAGTTTTGCTTGTTTTATTTCCCACCCTATCTGTTTTGAGCTGAAACTTGTAGCATGGAGTATTTTCCACTGTGCGTGGAAGCCCAGACTAGCCTCAACAAGCTTGTGCTATCCCAGCATGAGTCTTTGTACTCCTGCTGCATTGTTCCGCAAGGGAATTGAGCATTGCTGCTGACTATGCTGGGCTTGTTCTGTGAGAGTGATTGAAGCCTGCTACAGCCAATGCTTCTCTTGATCTTTGTGCCCAAGTGAACCTTCCAATAGTTGTTCCTTTTCATGTGGGGCTGTGGCTGCCATAAGGTGCTGTAACCGGGCAACCTACCATGGCCGTCTGGCAAATGTTGGCTGTCCCTGAGTATGTGATGGCTGCATCCCTGACACGTTAGCAGTACTGTTAGAATATGTGTAATAACTAAAATAGACGTGTACCTCCTCTAGTAACTATATTTGTTATTTTAGTAACTTTGAACTTTTTTTGTGATACCACGTTCTGTGATGGTAGCAGTTTGAGGGTTAAGAAACATAAATTCTTCAATGAGGTAATGTTATGTTACTACCTATGATGTTATCACAGGTCAAAGGGGATGTTATGTCACTTAATCTACCTCTGGCCTTCAGGTAGTTCAACGTCCATAGGTGGGCTCTCTATGGTCTGTCTGGAAAGAAAATCCAGATACTTTTTATAAAGACACCATGAACACCGAACATATATATATATATTCACTGAAAAAACCATAGGTTTCAGGGACGTTATAGTTAGTTGGACATTTCACTCGTACAAAACCATAGAAATTCCACCGTTCTAGTTAGGTCAGCTAACTATAACTCGCGCCCCCGCAATGCACTGCTGATGATGTCACATATTACATCATTCATGACATGGTCAGTGACATCACTGATGACATCTCAAATGACATCACTGATGACATCACTGATGACATCATCCAGTGACTGTGTGTTTCTTTAAAGTTTAAATATGTATTATATATATGCCAAGGTGTATTGAAGAATGCGTGGGTGTATAAGTGTCTGGATGGAGGATTTAGTAGGTGCGTGACTGACTGTTTAAGTGAGTGATTACATGTGTCTTACTGAATGCATGGGTTAGTGACTAAAGTGTGTGAATATCTGTATCAGTCTGTCTGTTATTGTATAAGCTGCTCCATGGGTTGGTCAGTAGCTACATGAGTGTCTATATGGGTTATCGATTGGTTGCCTGAGTATTTGTATGGGTGCCTGAGTGTGTGTGTGGGTGGGTGGGAGGTGTGTGACTCTGTGCATAGATGTTTGAGTGGTTGATTCACTGGGTGTATGGGTTCAAGAGTGCATGTGGAAACAGCTATATGGGTGGGTGAGTGTGTGTATGGGTGTGTTGGTGAGTGAATGGATGTCTCAGTGGTACATGTCCAAGTAACTACATATGTAAAAGGCAGTGTATGTGAGAGTTGGAGTATATAAATGACTATACATGAGAGTCCGTGATTGTGAGAGTGGCTGTATGGATGAGTGTGTGCTTGTATCAGTGATTGTATAAGAGAGTAAGTATGTGTTAGTATCTGTATGAATAAGTGAGGTGGTGTTTGTATAACTGTATAGGTGAGTAAATGGAAGTGTGATTGATTCTTTGCATGACTGACGAGGTGTGTGAGTAACTCTGGATGAGTGGTGGTATGTTAGTGTCTGTATAGGTGTATGAGTGCATATGATAGTGTTGTATTGATGAGTGACTGCATGTATGAGTGATTGTATGGGTGAATGAGGGGATGCGTGTGTAGACCTAGGAATCAGTGAGTGCATATGTAGTAACTGGTATTGGTGTGTCGATGGTTTCGAAAATGGTAGTCTGTATTTTACAGTGGGTGTATCAAAGGTTATATTAGAGTGTGAGGAGGTGCATCAGATTTTCATGTGGATGATGTCATCAGTGATGTCATTTGAGATGTCATCAGTGATGTCACTGACCATGTCATGAATGATGTAATATGTGACGTCATCAGCAGTGCATTGCGGGGGCGCGAGTTATAGTTAGCTGAACTAACTATAACGGCGGAATTTCTGTGGTTTTGTACGAGAGAAATGTCCAACTAACTATAACGTCCCTGAAACCTATGGTTTTTTCAGTGAATTTCTAAGGTTTTTAAATGCTAATTTCTAACTATAACGTGCCTGAAACCTATGGTTTTTTCAGTGAATTTCAATGTTTTTTTAATGCTAATTTCTAACTATAACGTCCCTGAAACCTATGGTTTTTTTCAGTGAATTTCAAAGGTTTTTTAAATGATAATTTCTAACTATAACGTCCCTGAAACCTATGTTTTTTTTTTGTGAATTTCAAAGGCTTTTTAAATGAGAATTTCTAAGTATAATGTACCTCAATCCTATGGTTTTTAAATGACTACATATTTATATATATTTTTTAAACAAAAGTTGAGATTAATTTATAGTTAGGAAAACTATATTCATTCTTTCTTTTTTTTTAAAATTATTATACAGAAGTCGCGCATCCTACACGATGGCTGCGCGCATCCTGGTAGCGCACATTTCAGAAATCGCATGGGGGTCGCGACTTTGGCATAATTTGGAAAGTATGAAATATCTTTAAAGTAATTATCAATTAAAGTTTTGCTTTAAGTGTTTGATTAATTTTATATACAAAAGTATTTTTAAACTAGTTTTTTCAGTATACTTCAAACAATACGAAATTTTCCATGTGCGTGACGAATGCGCGTAGCGTGTGCGACCCCTCCCCTTACGTATTTCCAGGGTTGCGCCGTGATCGCGCGGGGGTCGCGACGTCGGCGTATTTTCAAACTTCAAAAAATTACTATTGAAAGTTAGAATATGATATTAGAGTAAACAGTTTTGCTAATACACTTATTAAAATATTATAGAAATGTTTATTTATAGTGTATAATCATGTATAGAATAATTTACGGATGCGTGATGGGTGCGTGACGGGTGCGCGCACCCTACACGACTTCATGTCAGCAGAAAAAAAAAGAATCTGATTGGTTTAAATCATTTTCATTCTGAAATTCCCCTTACTATTTGAGTTTCATTGAGAGAACACCTGTTTGCTGCTTCTCTTTCCTTGTATACATTTTTTGTGTGTTTCTTCATTTTTTTTTTAACAAGAATGGCTTCCAGCCTTGTTCCTGTTGATCCTTTGGCCATTGAGGAGGAAGAAGAGATTGTGGAGCGCAGCAGAAAGGGGAAGGAAAGTATTGTCTGGGCCTCCTTCTCTGTTCCAGAGGGCGAGCCGAAGGTTAATGCCCGAAAAGTCACCTGCACAATTTGCCAGAGGGTATTGTCAAGAGGGTCGGAGAAGAAATATTCATGCGGTACCAGCAGCATGAAAAAACATCTGGAAACTCTGCACCCAATTCACCTGGCAAGAGAGGAGAGGAGGAGAGAATTGAATGCTGCTGCAGAACAAGACCCTAATGCTCCTTCCACCTCAGCACAGCAACTTCCACCTGCTCCAAGGCCCCACATTCTGCCCGAATTTTTATACGCAACAGTTGCACAATGTGCGACACCAAACTTTGCATTGGAGAGCAATGTGTGGATGTCATCACTGCTGCTCTAAAAGCACATACATGCTACTTTGTTTTTTGATAGTGTGCTTTTGTTTTTGTTAGAGAGATCGTTTGTTGATCTTCATTTTTGCCTGTTCTTATAAAAATGAAAAACACACAAAAAAAGTAAAAGAGGTCAACAAAAAATACAAACCAAATTTAAAATAGTTCGAAAAAAAAAAAAAACGGTTCTTAAGGAACCAGATCTACTGGTTAAAAAAAGAAAAATTTCCAGAGTGATTGCATGAGAGTATGGACAATGTGTGGGTGATTGCAGAAATGCAAGTCTAGTGCATGGTTATTTTATGAATGTTTGGGGAGTGGCAATGGGATTGAATGAGTTCATGGATAAAAGCTGGGTAATTGGAGGAGTGCATGGGGAGTGACAGGGAGATTGCTGGACTGCATGGATACTACCTGGGTAATTGAAGGTGTGAATGAGCAGTGTTTAGGCGGTTAGAGGACTGCATGGGTAGTGCACAGGGGATTGTAGCAGTGCATGTGTTAGTGCCTGGGTCATTGCATGAGTACATGGGTACTGACTGGATGATTAGAGTACTGCAAGCAGAGTGCATGGTGAATTTATAAGTGATTGGGTATTGACGGAGTGATTAGAGTAGTACATGGTACTGGCTGGGTGGTTGGAGGAGTGCATGGGTAGTGACTGGGTGATGGCTGGACTGCATGGGTAGTACCTGGGTAATTGAAGGAGTGAATGAATAGTGTCTAGGTGGTTAGAGGACTGCATGGGTAGTGCACAAGGGATTGTAGCAGTGCATGGTTACTGCCTGGGTCATTGCATGAGTACATGGGTACTGAGTGGATGATTAGAGTACTGCAAGGAGAGTGCATGGTGAATTTATAACTGCTTGGGTATTGGCGGAGTGATTGGATAAGTACATGGTACTGGCTGGGTGATTGGAGGAGTGCATGGATAGTGACAGGGTGATTGCTGGGCTGCATGGGTACTACCTGGGTAATTGAAGGTGTGAATGAGCAGTGTCTAGACGATTAGAGGATTGTTTGGGTACTGCACAGGTGATTGTAGCAGTGCATGGTTACTGCATGGGTCATTGCATGAGTACATGGGTACTGACTGGATGATTACAGTACTGCAAGGAGAGTGCATGGCGAATTTATAACTGCTTGGGTATTGGCACAGTGATTGGATAAGTACCTAGAACTGGCTGGGTGATTGGAGGAGTGCATGGGGAGTGACAAGGTGATTGCTGGACTGCAAGGGTACTACCTGGGTAATTGGAGGAATGAATGAGTAGTGTGTAGGTGGTTAGAGGACTGCATGGATAGTGCACAGGGGATTGTAGCAGAGCATGAGTTAGTGCCTGGGTCATTACATGAGTACATGGGTAGTGACTGGATGACTAAAGTACTGCAAGGAGAGTGCATGGCGAATTTATAAGTGCTTGGGAATTGGCGGAGTGATTGGATAAGAACATGGTGCTGGCTGGGTGATTACAGCAGTGCATGGGTAGTGACAGGGTGATTGTTGGACTGCATGGGTTCCACCTGGGTAATTGGAGGAATGAATGAGTAGTGTGTAGGTGGTTAGAGGACTGCATGGGTAGTGGACAGGGGATTGTAGCAGAGCATGAGTTAGTGCCTGGGTCATTGCATGAGTACATGGGTACTCACTGGATGATTAAAGTACTGCAAGGAGAGTGCATGGAGAGTTTATAAGTGCTAGGGTATTGGTGGAGTGATTGGATAAGTACATGGTACTGGCTGGGTGATTGGAGGAGTGCATAGGAAGTGACGGGGATTGCTGGACTGCATGGGTACTTCCTGGGTAATTGAAGGAGCGAATGAGTAGTGTGTAGGTGGTTAGAGGACTGCATGGGTAATGCTCAGGGGATTGTAGCAGTGCATGTGTTAGTGCCTGGGTCATTGTATGAGTACATGGGTAGTGAATGGATGATTAGAGTACTGCAAGGAGAGTGCATGGTGAATTTATAAGTGCATGAGTTTTGGCAGAGTGATTGGATTAGTACTTGGTGGTGGCTGGGTCATTTGAAGAGTGCACGGGGAGTAACGGGCGGATTGCTGGACTGCATGGGTACTACCTGGGTAAATGAAGGTGCAAATGAGTACTGTCTAGGTGGTTAGAGGACTGCATGGGTAGTGCTCAGGGGATTGTAGCAGTGCATGTGTTAGTGCCTGGGTCATTGCATGAGTACATGGGTACTGACTGGATGATTAGAGTACTGCAAGGAGAGTGCATGGGTGAAATTATAAGTGCTTGGGTATTGGCACAGTGATTGGATAAGTACATGGTACTGGCTGGGTGATTGGAGGAGTGCATGGGGAGTGACAGAGGGATTGCTGATCTGCATGGGTACTAACTGGGTAATTGAAGGTGTGAATGAGCAGTGTCTAGACGATTAGAGGATTGTTTGGGTACTGCACAGGTGATTGTAGCAGTGCATGGTTACTGCCTGGGTCATTGTAAGAGTACATGGGTAGTGGCTGGATGATTAGAGTACTGCAAGGAGAGTGCATGGGTGAATTTATAAGTGCTTGGGTATTGGCGGAGTGATTGGATAAGTACATGGTACTGGCTGGGTGATTGGAGGAGTGCATGGGGAGTGACAGGGGGATTACTGGACAGCATGGATACTACCTGGGTAATTGAAGGTGTGAATGAGCAGTGTCTAGGCGGTTAGAGGATTGTATGGGTAGTGCACAGGTGATTGTAGCAGTGCATGGTTACTGCATGGGTCATTGCATGAGTACATGGGTACTGACTGGATGATTACAGTACTGCAAGGAGAGTGCATGGCGAATTTATAACTGCTTGGGTATTGGCACAGTGATTGGATAAGTACCTAGAACTGGCTGGGTGATTGGAGGAGTGCATGGGGAGTGACAGGGTGATGTCCTGGACTGCAAGGGTACTACCTGGGTAATTGGAGGAATGAATGAGTAGTGTGTAGGTGGTTAGAGGACTGCATGGATAGTGGACAGGGGATTGTAGCAGAGCATGAGTTAGTGCCTGGGTCATTACATGAGTACATGGGTAGTGACTAATTGACTAAAGTACTGCAAGGAGAGTGCATGGCGAATTTATAAGTGCTTGGGAATTGGCGGAGTGATTGGATAAGAACATGGTGCTGGCTGGGTGATTACAGCAGTGCATGGGTAGTGACAGGGTGATTGTTGGACTGCATGGGTTCCACCTGGGTAATTGGAGGAATGAATGAGTAGTGAGTAGGTGGTTAGAGGACTGCATGGGTAGTGGACAGGGGATTGTAGCAGAGCATGAGTTAGTGCCTGGGTCATTGCATGAGTACATGGGTACTCACTGGATGATTAAAGTACTGCAAGGAGAGTGCATGGTGAATTTATAAGTGCATGAGTTTTGGCAGAGTGATTGGATTAGTACTTGGTGGTGGCTGGGTCATTTGAAGAGTGCACGGGGAGTAACGGGGGGATTGCTGGACTGCATGGGTACTACCTGGGTAAATGAAGGTGCAAATGAGTACTGTCTAGGTGGTTAGAGGACTGCATGGTTAGTGCTCAGGGGATTGTAGCAGTGCATGTGTTAGTGCCTGGGTCATTGCATGGGTAGTGACTGGATGATTACAGTACTGCAAGGAGAGTGCCTGGGTGAATTTATAAGTGCTTGGTTATTGGTGGAGTGATTGGATAAGTACATGGTACTGGCTGGGTGATTGGAGGAGTGCATGGGGAGTGACAGGGTGATTGCTGGATTGCATGGGTACTACCTGGGAAATTGACGGTGTGAATGAGCAGTGTCTAGACGATTAGAGGATTGTATGGGTAGTGCACAGGTGATTGTAGCAGTGCATGGTTACTGCCTGGCTCATAGCATAAGTACATGGGTACTGACTGGATAATTACAGTACTGCAAGGAAAGTGCCTGGGTGAATTTATAAGTGCTTGGGTATTGGCGGAGTGATTGGATAAGTACATGGTACTGGCTGGGTGATTGGAGGAGTACACAGGGAGTGACAGGGGATTGCTGGACTGCATGAGTACTACCTGGGTAATTGAAGGTGTGAATGAGCAGTGTCTAGGTGGTTAGAGGACTGCATGGGTAATGCACAGGTGATTGTAGCAGTGCGTGGGTACTGCTTGGGTTACTTAATCTTACCTTTTTTGAAGTAGATATGAAAGTCATTGAAACAATTTTTTCAGTTCTTTTTTTATAATCTAAATTTAAAATAGTTTCAAACTTTAGAATTTGGGTCTGTAAAAGAGAAGAAAAAATACAGTTATAAAATATAAAATTATAGTTTTAAGTACACATAATTTTACAATTACTTTACATAATCAGTTTGCCTTTTTTGCTGTTTTCAGATTCTATTGAATTTCACCATACACAGTGATTTCAATGTTGATCATCATGTGACAGCGGGCAAAAAAATACAATCAATTAGATTGTTAAAAAAAAAAAACCTGTGTTCAAAATATTTTCAACAAACTCAACTATCTGTTTACATTTTCAAAAATAAACACTCATTTACATTGCATATAATACAAAGATCAAATATATGAACTGCTCCTTTCAAAAACAATTTTCTCAATACAATTTCAAAGAACAGGAAAGATAATTGAAACAGTAATTGTTCATATCTTCCCCACTAGGCCGAATGATATTTCTGAAATTGTTTGTATTGACAATTTCCAAAATAAACTCATTAATTCATCATGACATCTTCCCAATAGGCCGAATGATGTTTTCAGAACTTTGGCATCAAAATTATTAGATATGAACTTGGTAATTCAAAAGGCAACCGATATTTGAATTGCAAATGAGCATCATTACAATGTGTCCATCCTTTATTGCACTTTAAATACACAGTATAGTGTCCAGATGTTATAGAAGGTCCATTGTGGAAAATAATTGCCACTGCTTTGAAAGTTCTTCCTGATATTGACAGTTGACTTGCCACAAATTTTTTTATTTTAGTTTTCAATTTTTTTTCCATCTGCTCTACAACGTTGTACCATTAAAATGAGATATTGTCCAAATCTTTCTATAAATAATGTTGATAACATTTCAGATTTGCAGTGACTACATTCCATATTTTGATTAGCAGATTTTACTAATTTGTTAAAAGACACTGTTTTGCAATCTGGTATTGTCAAATATATGAATCTTTCAGTGTCTATGTTAGTGGTAGAAGTAAATGTACAATCTTCACATTCATGTTCCCATCTGTAACGAAGTCCAAACAGATTTTCAATTTGTATTCCTTCATCTTCCAATACAAGCATAAACATAAGAAATTCTTGAGCATCTTGCTGTACATTAAGTGTAAATTGTGAAGAACCAGAACATATATCCAGAAGATTCCGAATGCCAGAAACACTTTGGAGTTTAGTTTTATCAGTTGTCAAGTTTTCAAAAATAGAATGCAACAAAGAACAAAACCTTCTTTCTCGATTCTCTATAATTTGTTGTTGGAGATTTTCTAGAAAAAATATGACGTTCACAACTACATTGGCATAGCAGTTGATACCTGAACTATTTTCAAACTGATATCCTACAATATCTTCAACACTGTCCATTTTTTATTGTTTGGAACCTCAACATTCTCTTGATTTTTTTTCTTATTTCCAACCTCACTACAGAGTTTCTCATATGTTCGTTTTCGACATACTACACGCTTTTCATATACAGGATATTCACCTAAGTTGGGAGCATACAGTCTTCTTAACCGATTATACTCTCTTACACAATTTGCATCGGCACTAATCTTTCTCTCATCAAAATCAATCAAATACAATCCAGATAAAGTTCTGACTCGGGACAATGCAACATATGCCATTCCCTCTTTAAACACGGTACTTCCAATGTTTACCAAAGCACTGTCTACACTTAAACCTTGAGATTTATGAATGGTCACCGCATATGCTAAAGAAAGAGGAAACTGTTTTCTACGAACATACAAGTCTTTAACAAGCAAAAACGAACAGAACAACGTCCAATCTGTTTTACCTCTTCAATCTGATCAAATTTAACCTTCAAAAATTCAATTCCATCTCCATTTTGATCATTAACAAAATCAACAACTTTTCCCATTGCTCCATTTACTAAACCTTTTTCCACATCCAAATTATGCTGTAAAATTACCCGACAGTTTTCACATACATATAAATTCTTTTCTAAACCAGCAGTCTTAGATATAGATTTTTCCAAAGAATCCAATTTTGTTTTTAATTTTTCTGACAAAATAATAGTAATTCCTTTGTGCTCTATTTTATCAATGCATGGGTAGTGCTCAGGGGATTGTAGCAGTGCATGTGTTAGTGCCTGGGTCATTGCATGGGTAGTGACTGGATGATTACAGTACTGCAAGGAGAGTGCCTGGGTGAATTTATAAGTGCTTGGTTATTGGTGGAGTGATTGGATAAGTACATGGTACTGGCTGGGTGATTGGAGGAGTGCATGGCGAGTGACAGGGTGATTGCTGGATTGCATGGGTACTACCTGGGAAATTGACGGTGTGAATGAGCAGTGTCTAGACGATTAGAGGATTGTATGGGTAGTGCACAGGTGATTGTAGCAGTGCATGGTTACTGCCTGGCTCATAGCATAAGTACATGGGTACTGACTGGATAATTACAGTACTGCAAGGAAAGTGCCTGGGTGAATTTATAAGTGCTTGGGTATTGGCGGAGTGATTGGATAAGTACATGGTACTGGCTGGGTGATTGGAGGAGTACACAGGGAGTGACAGGGGATTGCTGGACTGCATGAGTACTACCTGGGTAATTGAAGGTGTGAATGAGCAGTGTCTAGGTGGTTAGAGGACTGCATGGGTAATGCACAGGTGATTGTAGCAGTGCGTGGGTACTGCTTGGGTTACTTAATCTTACCTTTTTGAAGTAGATATGAAAGTCATTGAAACAATTTTTCAGTTCTTTTTTATAATCTAAATTTAAAATAGTTTCAAACTTTAGAATTTGGGTCTGTAAAAGAGAAGAAAAAATACAGTTATAAAATATAATATTATAGTTTTAAGTACACAACATAATTTTACAATTACTTTACATATTCAGTTTGCCTATTTTGCTGTTTTCAGATTCTATTGAATTTCACCATACACAGTGATTTCAATGTTGATCATCATGTGACAGCGGGCAAAAAAATACAATCAATTAGATTGTTAAAAAAAAAAAACCTGTGTTCAAAATATTTTCAACAAACTCAACTATCTGTTTACATTTTCAAAAATAAACACTCTCATTTACATTGCATATAATACAAAGATCAAATATATGAACTGCTCCTTTCAAAAACAATTTTCTCAATACAATTTCAAAGAACAGGAAAGATAATTGAAACAGTAATTGTTCATATCTTCCCCACTAGGCCGAATGATATTTCTGAAATTGTTTGTATTGACAATTTCCAAAATAAACGCATTAATTCATCATGACATCTTCCCAATAGGCCGAATGATGTTTTCAGAACTTTGGCATCAAAATTATTAGATATGAATTTGGTAATTCAAAAGGCAACCGATATTTGAATTGCAAATGAGCATCATTACAATGTGTCCATCCTTTATTGCACTTTAAATACACAGTATAGTGTCCAGATGTTATAGAAGGTCCATTGTGGAAAATAATTGCCACTGCTTTGAAAGTTCTTCCTGATATTGACAGTTGACTTGCCACAAATTGTTTTATTTTAGTTTTCAATTTTTTTCCATCTGCTCTACAACGTTGTACCATTAAAATGAGATATTGTCCAAATCTTTCTATAAATAATGTTGATAACATTTCAGATTTGCAGTGACTACATTCCATATTTTGATTAGCAGATTTTACTAATTTGTTAAAAGACACTGTTTTGCAATCTGGTATTGTCAAATATATGAATCTTTCAGTGTCTATGTTAGTGGTAGAAGTAAATGTACAATCTTCACATTCATGTTCCCATCTGTAACGAAGTCCAAACAGATTTTCAATTTGTATTCCTTCATCTTCCAATACAAGCATAAACATAAGAAATTCTTGAGCATCTTGCTGTACATTAAGTGTAAATTGTGAAGAACCAGAACATATATCCAGAAGATTCCGAATGCCAGAAACACTTTGGAGTTTAGTTTTATCAGTTGTCAAGTTTTCAAAAATAGAATGCAACAAAGAACAAAACCTTCTTTCTCGATTCTCTATAATTTGTTGTTGGAGATTTTCTAGAAAAAATATGACGTTCACAACTACATTGGCATAGCAGTTGATACCTGAACTATTTTCAAACTGATATCCTACAATATCTTCAACACTGTCCATTTTTTTTTGTTTGGAACCTCAACATTCTCTTGATTTTTTTCTTATTTCCAACCTCACTACAGAGTTTCTCATATGTTCGTTTTCGACATACTACACGCTTTTCATATACAGGATATTCACCTAAGTTGGGAGCATACAGTCTTCTTAACCGATTATACTCTCTTACACAATTTGCATCGGCACTAATCTTTCTCTCATCAAAATCAATCAAATACAATCCAGATAAAGTTCTGACTCGGGACAATGCAACATATGCCATTCCCTCTTTAAACACAGTACTTCCAATGTTTACCAAAGCACTGTCTACACTTAAACCTTGAGATTTATGAATGGTCACCGCATATGCTAAAGAAAGAGGAAACTGTTTTCTACGAACATACAAGTCTTTAACAAGCAAAAAACGAACAGAACAACGTCCAATCTGTTTTACCTCTTCAATCTGATCAAATTTAACCTTCAAAAATTCAATTCCATCTCCATTTTGATCATTAACAAAATCAACAACTTTTCCCATTGCTCCATTTACTAAACCTTTTTCCACATCCAAATTACGCTGTAAAATTACCCGACAGTTTTCACATACATATAAATTCTTTTCTAAACCAGCA
This sequence comes from Calotriton arnoldi, assembly GCA_963921515.1. Classification (NCBI taxonomy): domain Eukaryota; kingdom Metazoa; phylum Chordata; class Amphibia; order Caudata; family Salamandridae; genus Calotriton; species Calotriton arnoldi. The sequence goes on along the minus strand of CAWUFW010000536.1, from coordinate 2,505,811 downwards.
GTCTTAGATATAGATTTTTCCAAAGAATCCAATTTTGTTTTTTAATTTTTCTGACAATATAATAGTAATTCCTTTGTGCTCTATTTTATCAATGGCTTCCATTTTTATTATTTGTTGTTTTTCCAGCTTTAAAAGTTCTTCATTGAATGTAGAACACTCTCGCAGTGGTAGCATTAGGCAGATTATAGATTTCTTTTCTCCAATTTTTTTGTATATTATTTCCGGAGCAACATTTTCATTTGGAAACAAGTTTGTAAGTAGCCGACTTTGCAAAGCTTCTTTACCATGTTCTGTCAATACACCAATTCTTATATCTTGGAGAATGCTTCCATAATCTTCATCACTTGCCTGTCGCATATTTTTAATAAGTTCTTTGTATTCAAAATATGAACAAATATTGACATTTCCAATACTTCCCAAAGACTTTCTGGTGTCTCCATGCACAAGTGTTTTAAAAACTGGTTGCCCTTTTACAGGAGTAAGTTGCTGTAGATCGCCGAAAACCATCACGTTTTCCTCCAAATAACACATCATATTCTGTTTTTTAAATTTGCTGCATTCTTAAATGTACAAAGGCAAGCATTAAGTTTGAGACCATGCTCACCTCATCAATGATCAGAAGTTTCATTTTCTTTAGTACTCTTGAAACTTCCAAACAAGCTTCTCCAGAAAGCTTGTGATATTCCAACTTGTTTTCATGTTCAACAGGTAGCATTAGTAAACGATGTAATGTAATCCCTTTAATGTTGGGTGCTGCTAACCCAGTTGGAGCGGTTACAACACAAGATAAATGTGATTCAGTGGTTTTCTGTAAATAACTGGTCAAAACTTAATTAAGAAACTTTTTCCTGTACCAGTTTGACCACTGATATACATTTGAATAGGTTTAAAAGATGTGCAGTTGCATTCTTTATTTTCGTGAAGTAAACCATGGTCGATCTGTTGTGTAACTTGCTGATATATTTCTTTCTGTTCAATATTTAGTTGTTCTTCCAAGTTTCCTAAGCCCATAATATCCTGTTGAGCTTGATGCATTGCTGTTTCAACTTCACGCATGGTGATTGCTGCTTCATTTTCAAGAATTGGTTGTCCTAGTGGATCTTGACTCAGTGGAGCAGAACTTTGACTATCTTGAGAACTGTCTCTAGCAATCTCATCTGCAATACTAGTTTCTTGTTCAATTTCTTCATTCAACATTTTGAGATAATTTGGAAAAACTGTGCATTCAATGCTATCTTTACATGCATTAAAAGAATCTTCATAGCACTGAAAATCTCCAAGTAATTCCATTTCAGTACGCCAAGGCTTGAAGAGTTGCAGAAGTGCGAAATAGAAAAATTCCCTTTTATCTGGCGTATCGCAACTTAGTTTCCTGTGATTAATGAGATTTCCTTTACTATGTTTCACCAAACATCCATCAGAACCAATCACTGCATATTTTTCTTCATTTATATTCTCTGTAATATTTCTCTTAAAGCTGTAATATTGCAGTACTTCATAGAGACATATGTTTTCAAGATAGGGACTTCTTTTAGGATAGTATGTATCCAACATTTTTGTTTTAACGATATCTGTGCTTTCCGGTTCATTTAATGCTAAATATTCGATTTCTTGTATAGATTTAAGTACTCGATTTCATGTTGCAGCAAGACCTAGACTAACCCAAATGATTCCTCTTGACTTTGAATATAAACTTGCAGAGGTCAACCGATCCGAACATTCGTAGGATCCAATCTCTCGATGGGACAGCATCTTCAAACTAAAGCTGTACAATTTCTTACTAAGAGTCTTCTCTTGGGAAATTTCTTCCCACATTTCTTTCAACTCCGTCTTTTCAGATTTTGTTATGTATGACGTAACATACCGAGCAACAGCAATGGAATTATCTGCAACATACTGGATATCCATATTTGCATTCCACATCGACAAAATCACTGGATTATAATCATTAATATACTTTGATTGTTCACTTCTTTTTAAATTGTAAGTATTTTTGGGAGATTTTCTAGTGATAGTATGCCTCACTGCTGACATGAAACTGTTGACTCTTCCTTTGGATATTACTGGACGTGGAAATCCAAAATGACATTTTGTATAAAACTTTTCCTTTGACTTATATTTCCGTCGACAGTATTTGCCACATCGATGAGTTTGAAACCGTAAAACTTGTTGTCTTAAGGTATTTTCTTCTCTTGTTTTTGGTATAGCACATGTAACATAGTCTTCAATAAAAGATAAAACAGACTCATCCGAATCAGTTCCAAACTTAGGTGCATCCTTGATCCATAAAAGCATATGTATATGAGGAGCACCTCTTGCTTGGTACTCCTTTCTCCAAAAGAAATCAATAACTTCTCCAAGAGGTGGGTTGTTTTTATTGCAGATAAAAGACATCATAGCTTGAAACCTATGATTAAAGTATCTGCACACATTTACAGGATCCAAGGAACACAGTTCTCCAGGTGTCTTGAATTCAATGTTTTTAATATTTGAATTTGCTTCTCGGAGAAATTCAAGTAAATCATCCCATGCGTATTCAGCACAGCTTAGCGTAGCAAACCATGTAGGGGTTCCTAAGTTCCTTAACATACATTTAAGTTCTCCATGACGATGATACCAATACTCATTAGTACCAAGTTGACACGCCATCAAATTAATCAATTGAGATTCTGAATGATCGTCTCTCTGTTGTACTTTGTCCATGAATTCCTTTGCAGAAACATGTTGAAGATGAGCTCCTTTTTTTAATATGTGGTTGACTGCATATGAAAGTCCAGACAAGTCACTTTCAAACAAAAGATGAAATATATATGGAATACATTGTCGAAATCTTGGTTCTTCTGAGTACAATTTTGTTGTTCGATATTCTGATGCTGGAATCTGTACTGGTCGTTCGTCATATCGTCCACCTTTTCCAGTGGGGAAGAGCTGTGGAAAACAACGAGCTTCCAAACTTTTTTCCCAAACACTCATGGGAGTCCCCTTCGCTTTCTTCATTTGGAATAATTCAATAGTATTTCCAATCACTTCCTTTGAATATAAAGGATGTACACTATAATGCTCATAAATTTCTTCACTTTTGGAGATGTCCACTTTTTCAATTTGGCCACTTGAAATTTCGCTATCATCTCCTAAAACTATTTCTTCTTCTTCCACATACACATTTTTGTAGTAAACATTGTTTTTTATGAGATATAACGTAGCCTTTTGCACTTTGCTGACATCTACTAATCCTTGCCATATTTTCCGACTCTTCGTAGGAACACTATTAACTAGAATAACTACAGGTTCAGTTTCCTCTTTCTCTACACCAATAGTTTCAATATTTTTCTTTAAATCTAAAGGTAAATACACAACTCTTCCTTTTAATCCTCTTTGTAAATCTGTGGGAGGCAACTTACCTGTTTTAGGGTCCATACGAACAATAGCCTGAAACGGGTGCACAGATTGAATCAGAATGGACTCATAAGTATTTAAATCTAACAGTTCTGGAGGAATAGCTACCAACTCTAGGTTATTATGTACAGCTATAGGTGGCATTTTGTTCTCCTCTAATTTGGTATAACAATATTTACAAATATGTTGATCACTACCCAAATCAAAGCAATCTTCCACCAACAAATAAGCTCCAAATTCCTTCCACTTATCATTATTTTCTTTTTCACTTTTTAAATAAAGATCAACATTCCTAGTTTGATTTCCATAGTGAGTTCGTCGACAACAAATACAAACATAGTTTGGTCTTTCACAACAAATTACCTTAAACTTCGTAATTTCTTCTTCAAACTTCTCAGTACTACTATCTTCCACCTCTTCTTCAACACCTACACTTATCAAATTCTCACTTTCTCTATACTCTTGTTCAGGACCAAAGAAACAAAACTCTATTTCATCACAAACTTTTTTTACATCTGATACTGACCCATGCAAAAGAGCAGTGTTTAAGTCACTTAAAATTATTGCAGGACTTTTTACATTGTACAATCTTCTTACTAACTTCCGCATTTGAGAGTGATGTACAGCTAACATTCTCAAATGATGAAAAACACTTTTACACACTTTTCTAGAAAGACAAGCCAGAGAATGTCCTTGTAAACCAGTATTTTTTCTCACTTTACAAGGATCTAGTCCTTGCAACATCTTAATTTTTTGTTTAATACTTTTTTTACTATACTCTCGTAAGAAATTTCGTAAAATATCAATAGACTCCTGTCGTATACTATAAATACTACTACAATCCCAAGTATACACTGGGGCTTTAGTACGTCGCCCTAGAACTTCATCAGCTATCACTTCTTCTACATTTCTAGGAACCATCTTTTCTTTTTCAATTGCACAACCGTTCTTCACTTCATAAGCACGACCATTGGTATCAACTGCGTGAACTAATGTATTGTTTTGAAAATAGCTCTCTTCATTAAAAAAAGGCTCTGAACTTGAAGTGTGCTTCCATTCACCCAAAATAATTTCACAAAAGTTAGTTCTGTTAATTAGTCTCTTCTTTTTACTTTTGTCCTTCATAAAATGCATTGGTTTATTTAATGATCGCATTCTGTTTAAAACTAAAAGGAACAATTTTCTTTTTAATTCAAAAACCTTTTCAACTATAGTTTCAATCTGTTTTTTCTTTTTATAAAATGCTGATCTTCTTTTATATTTCTTGCCATCTTTTAATACATTTTGTACTACTCTACTTTGAAACATGTTTCCTTATTTCACAAAATTGATTCATCCTTCTTTTAGCATAATTGTTTTTTCAGAACGTGATTTGCCATTAATTTGTCCTTTTTTCATTTCATTCTTCTTTGTTCTAGAGGTATTCTTTATATTTTCTACATTGTCAAAACCCTTTTTAGTCCTTGAAAGTCTTTTAATAAATTCTTTTGTTCTCTTACCGCAAGACTTTTTCTTTTTTTCCACATGTTGTAGTTAATCTAATTCTTGCTGTTGTCTTTTCTTTAAATAGTATTGCTTCTTTTCTTGTTTTCTCTTTTGTGTTTTTTTGTCATGGTAAGTTTTTCTTAATGATAATGAAGAATATCTGGGGAAAAAAATGTAAAATAAATTTAATATTATTAATATAAGTATATAGAAATATACTATTCTATTACTAAAGAAACACGGTCTACATAAAAACCAATTAAATGCTTTCTTTTGAAATCACATGCAGTTAGCTGCACTACATGGGTACTACCTGGGTAATTGGAGGAGTGAATGAGTAGTGTTTAGGTGGTTAGAGGACTGCATGGGTAGTGCCTAGGGGATTGCAGCAGTGCATGTGTTACTGCCTGGGTCATTGCATAAGTACATGGGTACTGACTGGATGATTAGAGTACTGCAAGGAGAGTGCATGGTGAATTTATAAGTGCATGAGTTTTGGCGGAGTGATTGGATAAGAACATGGTGCTGGCTGGGTGATTAGAGCAGTGCATGGCGAGTGACAGGGTGATTGTTGGACTGCATGGGTACTACCTGGGGAATTGAAGAAGCGAATGAGAAGTGTGTAGGTGGTTAGAGGACTGCATGGGTAGTGCACAGAGGATTGTAGCAGTGCATGGTTAGTGCCTGAGTCATTACATGGGTACTGACTGTATGATTAGAGTACTGCAAGGAGAGTGCATGGTGAATTTATAACTGCTTGGGTATTGGCGGAGTGATTGGATAAGTACATGGTGCTGGATGGGTGATTGGAGGAGTGCATGGGAAGTGACAGGGCGATTGCTGGACTCCATGGGTACTACCTGGGTAATTGAAGGAGCGAATGAGTAGTGTGTAGGTGGTTAGAGGACTGCATGGGTAGTGCTCAGGGGATTCTAGCAGTGCATGTGTTAGTGCCTGGGTCCTTGCATGAGTACATGGGTAGTGACTGGATGATTAGAGTAGTGCAAGGAGAGTACATGGTGAATTTATAAGTGCTTGGGTATTGGCGGAGTGATTGGATAACTACATGGTGCTGGATGGGTGATTGGAGGAGTGCATGGGGAGTGACAGGGGGATTGCTGGACTGCATGGGTACTACCTGGGTAATTGAAGCTGTGAATGAGTAGTGTGTAGGTGGTTAGAGAACTGCATGGGTAGTGCACAGGTGATTGTAGCACTGCATGTGTTAGTGCCTGGGTCATTGCATGAGTACATGGGTAGTGACTGGATGATTAGAATACTGCAAGGAGAGTGCATGGAGAATTTATAAGTGCTTGGGTTTTGGCAGAGTGATTGGATTAGAACATGGTACTGGCTGGATCTTTGGAAGAGTGCACAAGGACTGACAGGGGGATTGCTGGACTGCATGGGTAATACCTGGGTAAATAAAGGAGCGAATGAGTAGTGTCTAGGTGGTTAGAGGACTGCATGGGTAGTGCTCAGGGGATTGTAGCAGTGTATATGTTAGTGCCTGGATCATTGCATGAGTACATGGGTACTGACTGGATGATTAGAGTACTGCAAGGAGAGTGCATGGTGAATTTATAAGTGCTTGAGTTTTGGCAGAGTGATTGGATTAGTACTTGGTGGTGGCTGTGTGTTTGGAGTAGTGCATGGGTAGTGACAGGGTGATTGCTGGACTGCATGAGTACTACCTGGGTAATGGAAGGTGTGAATGAGCGGTGTCTAGGCGGTTAGAGTATTGTATGGGAAGTGTACAGGTGATTGTAGCACTGCATGTGTTGGTGCCTGGGTCATTACATGACTACATGGGTAGTGACTGGATGATTAGAGTACTGCAAGGAGAGTGCATGGTGAATTTATAACTCCTTGGGTATTGGTGGAGTGATTGGATAAGTACATGGTGTTGGATGGGTGATTGGAGGAGTGCATGGGTAGTGACAGGGGGATTGCTGGACTGCATGGGTACTACCTGGGTAATTGAAGGAGCGAATGAGTAGTATATAGGTGGTTAGAGGACTGCATGGGTAGTGCTCAGGGGATTGTAGCAGTGCATGTGTTAGTGCCTGGGTCATTACATGAGTACATGGGTAGTGACTGGATGATTACAGTACTGCAAGGAGAGTGCCTGGGTGAATTTACAAGTGCTTGGTTATTGGTGGAGTGAATGGATAAGTACATGGTACTGGGTTTGTGATTGGAGGAGTGCATGGGTAGTGACAGGGTGATAGCTGAACTGCATGGGTACTACATGGGTAATTAAAGGTGTGAATGAATAGTGTCGAGGTGGTTAGAGGACTGCATGGGTAGTGCACAGGGGATTGTAGCACTGCAAGTGTTAGTGCCTGGGTCATTGCATAAGTACATGGGTAGTGACTGGATGATTAGAGTACTGCAAGGAGAGTGCATGGTGAATTTATAAGTGCTTTAGTTTTGGCAGAGTGATTGGATTAGTACTTGGTGGTGGCTGGGTCATTTGAAGAGTGCACGGGGAGTGACGGGGATTGCTGGACTGCATGGGTACTACCTGGAGAATTGAAGGAGCGAATGAGTAGTGTGTAGGTGGTTAGAGGACTGCATTGGTAGTGCACAGGGGATTGTAGCAGTGCATGGTTATTGCCTGGGTCATTGCATGAGTACATGGGTACTGACTGGATGATTAGAGTACTGCAAGGAGAGTGCATGGTGAATTTATATCTGCTTGGGTATTGGTGGAGTCATTGGATAAGTACATGGTGCTGGATGGGTGATTGGAGGAGTGCATGGGTAGTGACAGGGGGATTGCTGGACTGCATGGGTACTACCTGGGTAATTGAAGGAGCGAATGAGTAGTGTGTAGGTTGTTAGAGGACTGCATGGGTAGTGCTCAGGGGATTGTAGCAGTGCATGTGTTAGTGCCTGGGTCATTACATGAGTACATGGGTAGTGACTGGATGATTACAGTACTGCAAGGAGAGTGCCTGGGTGAATTTATAAGTGCTTGGTTATTGGTGGAGTGATTGGATAAGTACATGGTACTGGGTGTGTGATTGGAGGACTGCATGGGTAGTGACGGGGTGATAGCTGAACTGCATGGGTACTACATGGGTAATTAAAGGTGTGAATGAATAGTGTCTAGGTGGTTAGAGGACTACATGGGTAGTGCACAGGTGATAGTACCAGTGCATGGTTACTGCCTGGGTCATTGCATGAGTACATGGGTACTGACTGGATGATTAGAGTACTGCAAGGAGAGTGCATGGTGAATTTATAAGTGCATGAGTTTTGGCAGAGTGATTGGATTAGTACTTGGTGGTGGCTGGGTGATTGGAGGAGTGCATGGGTAGTGACTGGGTGATAGCTGAACTGCATGGGTACTACATGGGTAATTAAAGGTGTGAATGAATAGTGTCTAGGTGGTTAGAGGACTACATGGGTAGTGCACAGGTGATGGTACCAGTGCATGGTTACTGCCTGGGTCATTGCATGAGTACATGGGTACTGACTGGATGATTAGAGTACTGCAAGGAGAGTGCATGGTGAATTTATAAGTGCATGAGTTTTGGCAGAGTGATTGGATTAGTACTTGGTGGTGGCTGGGTGATTGGAGGAGTGCATGGGTAGTGACTGGGTGATTGCTGGACTGCATGAGTACTACCTGGGTAAATGAAGGTGCAAATGAGTACTGTCTAGGTGGTTAGAGGACTGCATGGGTAGTGCACAGGGGATTGTAGCACTGCAAGTGTTAGTGCCTGGGTCATTGCATGAGTACATGGGTAGTGACTGGATGATTAGAGTACTGCAAGGAGAGTGCATGAAGAATTTATAAGTGCTTGGGTTTTGGCGGAGTGATTGGATTAGAACATGGTACTGGCTGGGTCATTGGAAGAGTGCACAGGGATTGACAGGGGGATTGCTGGACAGCATGGGTAATACCTGCGTAATTGAAGGAGCGAATGAGTAGGGTCTAGGTGGTTAGAGGACTGCATGGGTAGTGCTCAGGGGATTGTAGCAGTGCATGTGTTAGTGCCTGGGTCATTGCATGAGTACATGGGTAGTGACTGGATGATTAGAGTACTGCAAGCAGAGTACATGGTGAATTTATAAGTGCTCGGTTTATTGCATGAGTACATGAGTAGTGACTGGATGATTGGGAGAGTGCATGGGTAGTGCCTGGGTGATTTCGTAAGTGTTTGGGTAGTGGCAGAGTGATTTCATGAGTGCTTGAATACTAACTGGGTGATTGCAGAATATGGAATCAGTCAATCATTACTCATGTAGTTTTAAAAATCACCTAGACACTACCTTTGCACTCCTCTAATCGGTCAGGCACCTCTCAATAGTTCACTAGCATTCTTATAACTGTATCAATACAATCTGAACACATAGATGAGTCATTACATATTATCTAGTTAAGTAGATAAGTACAACATGCCTGCAAGGGTAATATATGGTGGTTTACTTTTGAGCTACATCTTGACCATTCTATCTACAAATATGTGACATCATTAAACTATACCTCTCAACAGACTTAAGAAAGAAGGCTAATTAACAACACCTTTTTTTAACATTTTTAAAACCACACTTTTATTCTACATCTTCACCTTTATATCTAAAATTATGTAGCATCATTCAACTATACCTTTGTTCAGACTACAAAAAGAAGACTAATTAACAGCACCTTATTTCACCATTCTAATACACTACACCTTATATGAACATCTTTCAAACTACACATTTCTACTGCATCTTCAACCAACTATCTAAAAATATGCGGCATCATTCAACTATACCTTTGTACAGACTTAAAAAACAAGCTTAATTAATAACATCAGTAATCATCTTAAAAAATACACATATTACCGTACAGACTCTTTTTTAAACAACATTGAAGTACAATGAAACAAATTCCAATATACATCTCTACATTTAATAATATATTTCAAACAACACAGTTTTAGAATAATGTCAATTTTTTTTAAATAAACCTCACAAATTTATAACTCACCTTGCAAATAAATGTGTTGAATGAAAAATCTCACAAACTCTGACAGGTTTTTCTTTTACACACAATCAATATAATGCACCAGACTCAGCAAGGTAAAACCAGTAATGGCAAGGTCTCCCTCTCTTTCTCCATACAAATACACATAAGCAACAAATAACATTGCTTCCCAGAGTTTTTTCAAATTGTAAAACACATTTTCATTGGTTACACATAATAACCCTTAGCAACTGACTAATTCACCCCTTCTGCTTAATGCCAGTTTCCATAGTAACAGGTCATGGAACATTCAACTTAACTGACAGGTCACAAGTTCACCATATTTTCAAGTTCACCACACAATGTTGCAAATACAAACAGCAGGTGTGGTTGGCTTTGCAAAACATGACCTTATCCTTTCTACTGTACCTTTCAAACATTTTTTACTAACCAATAAGAAACATGCTTTTTAAACAAAGTAAAATGCACCCTATTTTTAAATGTACAATGTTCTTAAACAACCAATCAATTCTCTACTTTCTTAAAAACAGCATCTTCACCACCATTTTAGATATCTCTCATTCTACCAACTGACTACCTCAGCTACAGACATCTTTTGATTACTTACAGACATCCCTTCAAGATGCTTTCTGTGTGGATTGTTGGGCACAGCTATGTTTTCTGGTGCAAAAGGTATGCTGAACACAGAGGTATTGACAAAGACCTAGCTTTGCAAGATGTGGACATTAAATGGATTGGACAGAGAGGATTAAAGTGGCATCAATTAATGCCTTTGGTTAAAACCTTTTTGCACCTCCAACCCCCTGACCTCATGATTGTGCACTGTGGTGGCAATGACCTAGGCACATTGACTGGGATAGGTCTGGAAATGCTAATGAAGGACACCTTTGCAGAATTCATGTTGCTTTTCCCCCAAACTGTCTTTGTATACTCTAACATATGCCAAAGACAGAAATGGAAGTGGTCCAATCAATTTTCTCCTCAGATTGAGAAAGCTAGAAAAAATTTCAATAAAGCTGTCTTCTTACCTCAGAGACCATAGGATGGGCTCCATCTATAACAACAATCTACGTTTCCATATGGATGGCATCTACAGAAGTGATGGAGTACACTTCACTGATCAAGGCAACAGAGTGTTTCTCAACAACCTGAAGCTCTGTATCCGCACTTACAGGTAGCTACAACAATCTCCCAATGAAAACAAGGGCTCTTTTTAGAGCCACCCAATAACCCAACATATTACCTAGGTTTATATAAAAAAATCTTAATTATTTTTGCTTGGAGTCGCGCACCCAGCGCGACTAAAAGAGCCGCGCACCCATCGTGTTCACACTAGGGTGCACCGCGCTAGGGTCGTGACTCCAAACTTTGGCGAAAAAAAACCCGTCCACTTCCATTCATTTATATTCGCCCCGGGGACCCCATCCCCGGGGAATGCCCAAATCTATTTATTTATTTTTTTTTTAAAAAGGGAGGGGGACCTCGTGGCCCCCCTCCTGGGCCATTTTTGGCCCCGGGGACCCCATCCCCCGGGGCATGGCCTCACAGTTGGGGACCATGGGGGGAGCCCCAATGCCCCCACGGTCCCGCCGGCTCCCTGCCTCCTGCGGGAACCGGCATTATTTTTGAGCAAGGGGAGCTGCTGACATGCAGCTCCCCTTGCCCAAAAGCAATCCTGCCTTGCTTCATTGAAGCGAGAGCAGGTTTCCCTGCTCTCGCTTCAAGGAAGCAAAGCAGCGTTTGCTATGGCAGGGTGGGAGCCGCACGGCTCCCGCCCTGCCATAGCAAACAGCAGTGTCCCGGGGTGGGCATCCCGGGACACTGCAAGAGCCGGCCCTGGAGGGTAGCGGTCCCCAGGGCTATCAAGGGCTCCTGGAGGTGGCAGCACGGGAGGTGGTGGTCCCCGGGGGTCTACAATGGACCCCCGTATGTAATTATTAAGTGCCCCGGGGAGGTGGTGGTCCCCGGGGCAGTGTGGGGGGGCTTGAGCCCCCCCACACTACTTATTCTGTATAGCCCCGGGGAGGTGGTGGTCCCCGGGGCTCGGGGGCCCGCTAAGCCCTCCCGCCCCTTTTCATCAATGCCCCGGGGAGGTGGAAATTCCTGGGGCAGCGTGGGGGGATTGGGCCCCCCCACGCATTTATATTTATAGGACCGGGGAGGTGGCGGTCCCCGGTGCTGCAGGGGGCCGTAGTGCCCCCCACATACAATGAAAAATGCCCCTGGGAGGTGGCGGTCCCCGGGGCAGCGTGGGGGTATTGGGCCCCCCATGCATTTATGTTTACAGCCCCAGGGAGGAGGCAGTCCCCGGGGCTGCGGGGGGACGTAGTGCCCCCTGCATACAATGAAAAATGCCCCAGGGAGGTGACGGTCCCCGGGGCTGCGGGGGCCCCCGCACATTAATTTGCCAGTGCCCCCGGGACCTGGCCCACCCGTGGGCGTTTTGAAAACGAAGCGCGGGAGACCGCGCTTCATTTTTTTTTTATTTTCTGGGCAGGAGTCGCGACTTCTGTCGTTTTTTTAAAGAAAAAATGCTTTTTTTTGGGCCCTGGTGGTCCTTGTGGGACCCCCTGAGCAGGCCTAGGGGGTCAGGGTGTTTCTACACTGCCCCCTTTTCTTCATTTTACACTTTGTTTCACTGTTTTCTTGTGACTCGGTTCTACCGAGTCACAAGATGGCTGCCAACAGTTCCTGGTTTGGAGTGTTGGCAGCCAATCAGAGTGAAGGATATATATATATATATATATATATATATATATATATATATATTCACTGAAAAAACCATAGGTTTCAGACACGTTATAGTTAGAAATTAGCATTTAAAAAACCTTTGAAATTCACTGAAAAAAACCATAGGTTTCCGACACGTTATAGTTAGAAATTAGCATTTAAAAAACCTTTGAAATTCACTGAAAAAACCATAGGTTTTAGGGACAGTTATAGTTAGTTGGACATTTCACTCGTACAAAACCCGTGAAATTCCCCCGTTATAGTTAGTTCAGCTAACTATAACTCGCGCCCCGCAATGCACTGCTGATGACGTCACATATTACATCACTCATGACATGGTCAGTGACATCACTGATGACATCACTGATGACATCTCAAATGACATCACTGATGACATCACTGATGACATCATCCATGTGATAATTTGATGCATCTTCTCACACCCTAATATAACTTTTGATACACCCACTGTAAATTACAGACTGCCATTGTCAAAACCATAGACACTCCAACACCAATAACTACATATACACTCACTGATTCTTAGGTCTACACACACATCCACTCACTCACCTCTACAGTCACTCATACTTACGGTCACTCAGTACAGGACTTTCATATGCACTTATACACCTACATAGACACTCACACACCGCCACTCATCCATAGAGGTACTCACACACCTAGTCAGTCATGCAAATAATTAATCACACTGCCATTTACTTACCTATACAGTTATACACACACGAGCTCACTTACTCATACAAATACTAGCACATTCTTACGCTCTTATACAATCACTGATACAAGTACACACTCATCCATACAGCCACTCTCACAATCACACACTCTCACTTATAGCCATTTATATACTCCAACACACATATATACTGCCTTTGACATATTAGTTACTCACACATGTACCACTAAGATATACATTCACTCACTAACACACCCATACACACACCCGTTCAGTCCATCACAGATGCACTCTTGAAACCATGCACCCAGTGAATCACCCACTCACACATCGATGCGCAGTCACACACACCCCGCCCAAACAAACACTCAGGCACCCATACAGATACTCAGACAACCAATCAATAACCCATGTAGACACTCATGTAGCTATTCACAAACCCATGCAGCCGCTTACACACCAACACACAGACGGATACAGATATTCACACAGTTTAGTCACTAACCCATGCATTCAGTAAGATAAGTTTAATCACTCACTTATAGAGTCAGTCACGCACCTACTAAATCATCCATCCAGACGCTTATACACCCACTCATTCTTCAATACACCTTGGCATATATATTAAACATATTTAAACTTTACAGAAACACACAGTCACTGGATGATGTCATCAGTGATGTCATCAGTGATGTCACTGACCATGTCATGAGTGATGTAATATGTGACATCATCAGCAGTGCATTGCGGGGGCGCGAGTTATAGTTAGCTGAACTAACTATAACGGGGGAATTTCACGGGTTTTGTACGAGTGAAATGTCCAACTAACTATAACTGTCCCTAAAACCTATGGTTTTTTCAGTATATATATATATATATATATATATATATATATACCCCGAATAGCATCCTGTTTGTCCAGAGTGACCAAATAAACACATTTGCTTTATTTCTGTCCTGGAGTGCCGCCTCTTTCACTCAAGTGGGAGGATGTTTTGTATACATTAACAAGCACTTGCGGTAGTGCTTTATCGGGCACCACCAGCGCAATATATATGTATATGTGTCTATATATATATATATATATATATATATATATATATATATATATATATATGCAATGAAGAGGTTGCCTCCGGTTGGAGAAGCACACACAGGTAGGTTAACAATCCTTTAATGGCGGCTGTAGCAGAACCTGTAGGAGACGTCACAAGCCATTAAACAGCAGCCTTACGCGTTTCGGGCTATGCGCCCTTGATCACAGGCAGAGTTTGGGGCATACGAAATCTTTGGCAGTCAGCTGTTCTACATTCATATACCCGCCCCCAGTGGGCGTTCCGCAAGTGCAGGCATCATGGTATATGTAGTCCCGCAAAAGTTTCCCTCGTGTGAGTTTCGCCAATGTTCCAAAACATTGTAAAATATCAATTAAAACCCCAGTGGGTTGATGAAAATGTCCCGCTGCCAGGAATGCCACACATATTTGCCCACCATTCGGACCCACCGTCCAGACTGATGACTACCGGATAGGTGTCATCACAGGTCCGCGGCATTGCTCCTTGACCGCTGGACAGGCCGTTAAAAATGCAATGAAGAGGTTGCCCCCGGTTGGAGAAGCACTCACAGGTAGGTCAACAATCCTTTAATGGCCGCTGTAGCAGAACCTGTAGGAGACATCACAAGCCATTAAACAGCAGCCTTACGCATTTCGGGCTATGCGCCCTTGATCACAGGCAGAGTTTGGGGCATACGAAATCTTTGGCAGTCAGCTGTTGTACATTCATATACCCGCCCCCAGTGGACGTTCCGCAAGTGCAGGCATCATGGTATATGTAGTCCCGCAAAAGTTTCCCTCATGCGAGTTTCGCCAATGTTCCAAAACATTGTAAAATATCAATTAAAACCTCAGTGGGTTGATGAAAATGTCCCGCTGCCAGGAATGCCACACATATTTGCCCACCATTCGGACCCACCGTCCAGAATGATGACTACCGGATAGGTGTCATCACAGGTCCGCTGCGTGCGGCGGTGCTCCTCGACGGCTGGACTGGCCGTTAAAAATGCAATGAAGAGGTTACCCCCGGTTGGAGAAGCACTCACAGGTAGGTTAACAATCCTTTAATGGCGGCTGTAGCAGAACCTGTAGGAGACATCACAAGCCATTACAAAATCTTTGGCAGTCAGCTGTTCTACATTCATATACCCGCCCCCAGTGGGTCTGAATGGTGGGCAAACAAATTTCATTGCGCGCTGCATCGCCGATTTGGCGTTGCAGCGCGCAATGTAATTTTTTTATTTATTTATTTACTCAACTCCGTTCGGCTGTATGCTGGAGTTTACTACCCCCGCCCTGCCCCTCCCCTGCCGCCCCGCAGCACTCCCTCGAGGAGCCGCCACTGCAGCCCTGCATTGCAGGACTGCTTTTAAAATGCAAATTGTGCCAATACTTGACTTTTGTGTTTGGGGCACTTAAAAATTGATGAAACTAAAATGTTTGGGTATATTAGGTACTCCCAGGTTCTCCCCTAGGTGACCCAGGGGTGGGGGGTCAGGTACTTATAAGGAGAATCCTCATAAAAAGGCTGTATATGCCCTGGGGTTAGTGAAATTGCACATTTCACTCCCCACATTATAGTACAGTGCTTCCCAAAATCGGCTTTTGTGCTAGGAGCACTGTGAAGTGAGGACCTGCAATTTGGTTATCTATTCAGAACCCCTAAAGTATTTCCTAAGTGTTCCAGGGGTGGGGGATCCTGTAGGTATAAGCATGGTCCTTATAAAACATGTTTTATAGGCCCTGGTATTGGAGAAATTGCCCAGTTCATTTTATCCATTGCAGATAAACAGCCCATAGGTTAACATTGCAAGAGGTTATTAATTAATAACTAGAGGAAGGAAAGCCATAAAACTAGGATTAAAGGACTCAGTAAAATGGTTATGATAAATCCAACAATATGGTATTGTTGAATTTATTCTAAAATGTACAGAGAAGTTATGACTTTCTTGTCTGTAAGCCAAAGTTCAGCCCTCTAGTGCTCTTCCTTAATTGGTCAGAGATAAGTGGATTAGCCTGCTGCTTTCAAGAGGTGATAAATGACCCCTGGGGTTAGGAAGCCTTTCTGGGAGGAGAGGTTAATGGGCATAGGAATGCAAGAGCCAGGGGGAGGGGTAGTAAATAATGCTCTTCAAGGTAAGGAGGAGACAAGCTGGAGAAACCAGTTTCATTTACACCTCTCCTCTCTGCCCCGCAGCCAGATGGGGGGATTAAGGAGGAATTGCCAGATGTAAGGGGAGTGGACCTATGCAGAGGAAGCCATTCTGTAGGCTGGTTTTATTAGTTCTGCTCCCTCTGCTGGAAAATCAGCCATGATGAATTTTGGAGAAATAATGCCTCAGTTTAGAGGATGTAGTCATACCCTGGGGTGTTGCCCTGCACCTCCTTGGACAGGAGTGACCTCAGGCTTGACCCAGAGAACTTGGAACAAGTATCTGAGAGGGACAGAGCCTCTCAGATCTGGTGCTTGAAACTTGAGAGAAGAAGGGTCCCTGCTGAAGAGTTTAGTTTGCACCAACTAGGCCCTGCACTCTGAAGATTGCACCTGTTGCACAATTAGGAAACTACGGACCTGTGGACTACCTTGCTTCAAAAGGACTTAAGAGTGGACTCCCTGCAAGCTAGAGGTTAACAGAGCTCACCTGGACCATCACTACCAAGAATCTCCAGCCTGGAGAACTAGCAGTGGATTTGTAAGGATTTTGTCCAAGTGGATTGTGGGAACTGAAGTCCAAAACTTTCAAGAACCATCTTGGAGATTCCAGACCCTTGGAGTACGTTTTGGACACTTTGGGACCCTTTGGGGAACTTCAGGAAGAAATTCCAGAAGTTTGAAGAAACTTTGGAAAAAAGCTCCATAAATGGACCGACTAGACCTGGCCAGCCAAGTCAGCGACCTTCAACCGTGACCCAGCCTGCTGTCCAGGTTCGTCCCACTGAAAAGCTCTGGCGGTCCGACTTCCAGAGTTTGACCGGGAGTAGGCGGAAACCCAAGCCTGCGAACCCTCACCGAAGCCAGCCTGGTGAAGAGCAATGAGGGACCCCTAAAGAAAAAGCTCCGTAAACGTTTCTAAGTCTGAAAGTAGAAAAGATGACCGGGACCAACCACGAGAGGCAAGCCATTCACCTTCAACCGCAAGCCGGCCTGGAACTGCAAGCCGGCCGGGATCCCTGGTTCGTCCCTCTGGAAACCTCCAGAGGTCGGGCTTCCATAAGTTTGACCGGGAGCTCGTCGCAAGGCAAGCTAGCAAACCATCATCGAATCTAGACTGGCTGAGAGCTTCGAGGGACCCCAAGAAGAAAAGCTCCAGAAAAGTTTCTAAGTCAGAAGGTAAAAACTTTGATCGAGACCTACCGCGAGGGGTAGCCGCGCAGGGCTCCTTCGTGGTCAGCCTGAAACTTTGACTTTGACCCGGTCTAGTGTGAGCAGATGTCCCAATAGGCACTATAGGTTTCTATGTGCTATATAGTGCTAAATCTTTAAAAAAATCATATCTCCGTTTCCCTACATTGGATTATTTATGTTTTGGTTTCAGTTTAAAGACGAAAATATTTCTTATTTTTATAAATTGGTGTTGGATTATTTTATGAGTTGTGTCTTAATTATTTACTGAATTGGTGTTTTTAAATGCTTTACATACCTGTCTTTGAAATTGAGCCTGGCTGCTCACAGCCAAGCTACCAAGGGTTGAGCATGGGAATAATTTTCTAAGACCCGTACTGAGCCCTATATTGTGGTAGTGGCCTTATTGCCAGGGGCAGATATACATTTGCCCCTACCTAATAACCCACTTTCCAACATACATGTATAAAACGCGTCATGGCGGATGCGTAAAAATTAAAACAAATCGCATTTCAAATCTGGGTCCTTCAAGATTGATGCAACGGGTATCTTAAGATATATATATATATATATATATATATATATATATATTCACTGAAAAAACCATAGGTTTTAGGGACAGTTATAGTTAGTTGGACATTGCACTCGTACAAAACCCGTGAAATTCCCCCGTTATAGTTAGTTCAGCTAACTATAACTCGCGCCCCCGCAATGCACTGCTGATGACGTCACATATTACATCACTCATGACATGGTCAGTGACATCACTGATGACATCACTGATGACATCTCAAATGACATCACTGATGACATCATCCAGTGACTGTGTGTTTCTGTAAAGTTTAAATATGTTTAATATATATAGGCAAAGGCGTATTGAAGAATGAGTGGGTGTATAAGTGTCTGAATGGATGATTTAGTAGGTGCGTGACTAACTCTATAAGTGAGTGATTAAACGTATCTTACTGAATGCATGGGTTAGTGACTAAACTGGGTGAATGTCTGTATCCGTCTGTCTGTTGGTGTGTAAGTGGATGCATGGATTTGCGAATAGCTACATGAGTGTGTATATGGGTTATTGATTGGTTCTCTGAGTATCTGTATGGGTGCCTGAGTGTTTGTGTGGGTGGGGTGTGTGTGACTCTGTACATAGATGTGTGAGTGGGTGATTCACTGGGTGCATGATTTCAAGAGTGCATCTGTGATGGACTGCTTGGGTGGGTGAGTGTGTGTATGGGTGTGTTAGTGAGTGAATGTATATCTCAGTGGTACATGTGCGAGTAACTACATATGTAAAAGGCAGTATATATGTGTGTTAGAGTATTTAAATGGCTATAAGTGAGAGTGTGTGATTGTGAGAGTGGCTGTATGGATGCGTGTGTGCTTGTATCAGTTATTGTATAAGAGCGTAAGAATGTGCTAGTATTTGTATGAGTAAGTGAGCTGGTGTGTGTATAACTGTATAGGTGAGTAAATGGGTGTGTGATTAATTTTTTGCATGACTGACTAGGTGTGTGAGTACCTCTATGGATGAGTGGCGGTGTGTGAGTGTTTATATAGGTGTATGAGTGCATATGATGGTCCTGTACTGAGTGACTGTAAGTATGAGTGACTGTACAGGTGAGTGAGTGGATGTGTGTGTAGACCTAAGAATCAATGAGTGGGTATGTAGTTATTGGTGTTGGAGTGTCTATGGTTTTGCGAATGGCAGTCTGTAATTTAGAGTGGGTGTATCAAAGGTTATATTAGGGTGTGAGGAGGTGCATCAGATTATCACGTGGATGATGTCATCAGTGATGTCATCAGTGATGTCATTTGAGATGTCATCAGTGATGTCATCAGTGATGTCACTGACCATGTCATGAGTGATGTAATATGTGACGTCATCAGCAGTGCATTGCGGGGGCGCGAGTTATAGTTAGCTGTACTAACTATAACGGGGGAATTTCACGGGTTTTGTACGAGTGCAATGTCCAACTAACTATAACTGTCCCTAAAACCTATGGTTTTTTCAGTGAATTTGTAAGGTTTTTTAAATGCAAATTTCTAACTATAACGTGTCTGAAACCTATGGTTTTTTCAGTGAATTTCAAAGGTTTTTTAAATGCTAATTTCTAACTATAACGTGTCTGAAACCTATGGTTTTTTCAGTGAATTTCAAAGGTTTTTTAAATGCTAATTTCTAACTATAACGTGCCTGAAACCTATGGTTTTTTCAGTGAATTTCAAAGGTTTTTAAATGCTAATTTCTAACTATAACGTGCCTGAAACCTATGGTTTTTCAGTGAATTTCAAAGTTTTTTAAATGCTAATTCCTAACTATAACATGTCTGAAACCTATGGTTTTTTTCAGTGAATTTCCAAGGTTTTGTAAATGACAATTTTTAAATGTATTAATTGTTATCTTTATTTTTTGATACTGATTTACTACATTTTTTTAAACTATTTATTTTTTAAATTACATTGTAATTACATTATACATTACTTTACAAAATATACTTTCTCAGAATGAATTACTTTAGTTTAAATTCTTTGCAAATAGGCAATAGACTTTTAAGTACAGTAGTTACAGTTGTTGCAATGGGCAACACAATTTCAAACACAATGCAACATTGAGCTCAATGTGAATTTCTAGTTAAATGCAATTAGTTACTTTATGGATTACTTTTCTAACCACAGGACTGGATCCTAGATTCAGTCCTGGGACATCTCCTGTAAACAGTTGAGTAAAAGCGTTTTGGTTACAGTACTGATTTTTAAGGAATATTATTGTATTTTAAAAGTTGACACTTGGAAACTTTTTCACATAGAATCACCAATGTTATCCTATGGGAGGAAATTCACTTAGCAGGTAAGTAGTGTTATCGTTACTTTTTCTTACTCAGTGGTGGATCCTGGATCCAGCACTGGTGCATCTCCTGTAAACAGTTGAAAGAATGCGTTTAAGTCATACAGGCGATTTTTAAGGAATATTTGTAGTTTGTGAAAATCGACACTTTGAAACTTTTCTGCTGAAAACCAGACAATGGATTCCTATGGAAGGAAATACAAGTTACTGGTAAGTACGGTTATAATTACTTTTCAGGGTCAGTACTGGGCTAAAAGATGCAGCACTGGGTTCTCTCCTGATAACAGGTGAGTAAATCGGAATTCGTAGTTCGGCTGATTTTAGAGGAATATTCTAAAGTTCCAAAACTCCACACTTAGAAGAATTTCCAAGTGAAACCCGTCAATGTTAGCCTATGGAAGGAAATTCAAGTTACTGGTAAGTGCGGTTAGAATTACTGTTCAGGGTCAGTGCTGGGCTAAAAGATGCAGCACTGGGTTCTCTCCTGATAACAGGTGAGTAAATCGGAATTCGTAGTTCGGCTGATTTTAGAGGAATATTATAAAGTTCCAAAACTCCACACACAGAAGAATTTCCAAGTGAAACCAGTCAATGTTAGCCTATGGAAGGAAATTCAAGTTACTGGTAAGTACGGTTAGAATTACTTTTCAGGGTCAGTGCTGGGCTAAAAGATGCAGCACTGGGTTCTCTCCTGATAACAGGTGAGTAAATCGGAATTCGTAGTTCGGCTGATTTTAGAGGAATATTATAAAGTTCCAAAACTCCACACTTAGAAGAATTTCCAAGTGAAACCAGTCAATGTTAGCCTATGGAAGGAAATTCAAGATACTGGTAAGTACGGTTAGAATTACTTTTCAGGGTCAGTGCTGGGCTAAAAGATGCAGCACTGGGTTCTCTCCTGATAACAGGTGAGTAAATCGGAATTCGTAGTTCGGCTGATTTTAGAGGAATATTTGCACAATGGTGAAGGAAGGGGGTGGGGCCTGAGGTGACATGTCTGCAAACACGCCATGTGGCGCATTTTAAGTTGGAGAATTAATTCCTCCTCAATCCCGAGGGTCCCTAGGGGCCAACTAGCCCACCAGATACCTCCAGTATGCGCCAGAGAGCTGCGTTGCAGAGAGGTGTTCAGAGGCCACGCCCCTCTTTGCACCTCTCTGCAACGCAGCTCTGTGGTGCTTTCTGGACGTACTTGGTGGGCTAGTTGTCCCCCAGGGACCCTCAGGATTGGATTGAAGGGGATTTAATTCCCCATCTTAAAACACGCCACGGGGCCTGTTTGCACACATGTCATCTCAAGCCCCGCCCCCTCCCTTCACCACTGTGCAAACGCGCCCGTGGCGCGTTTTAAGTCGGGGGATTAACTCCCCTTCAATTCTGAGGGTCCCTGGGGTGCAACTAGCCCACCAGCTCCCTCCATTATGCGCCACAGAGCTGCGTTGCAGAGAGGTGTAAAATGGGGCGTGGCCTCAGAACACCTCTCTGCAACGCAGCCCCCTGGCGCATACTGGAAGTTCCTGGTGGGCTAGTTGGCCCCCAGGGACCCCCAGTATTCAAGGGGAATTCGTTCCCCATCTGCAAACGCGCCAGGGCGCGTTTGCAGAGTGGTGAAAGAAGGGCGTGGCCTCCGGCGTGATGCCGGTGTTTTTTTTTTTTTAAGAAGGGGGCTGTGTGGCCCCCTTCTTTTCTAATTTATTGGTCCTGGGGACCCCATCCCCCAGGGCCTGCCCCCTATTTATTTATTTAAAAAAAAAAAAACAATTTGGAAGGGTGCCGTGTGGCCCCCCTCCCGAGGCCTTAATCGGCCCCGGAGACCCCATCCCCCGGGGCATGGCCTTTTTAAAAAATGTTTATTGTTTTGGAGGGGGGCTGCGTTGCCCCCCTCCTCAGGCCACTTATGGCCCCGGGGACCCCATCCCCCCGGGGCCGGCCTTTTTTTTTCTTTCAAACTTTTGGGGAAGGGGGCCGCGTGGCCCCCCTCCCGGGCCACTACTTGCCCCGGGGACCCCATCCCCCGGGGCTGGCCCTCTCCGTTGGGAGCCGGCATTGCTTTTCCACATGGGGAGCTGCTAAGATGCAGCTCCCCATGTGGAAAGCTAATTGCTTTGGATATTGGAAGCGAGAGCAGGTTTCCCTGCTCTCGCTCCAATATCCAAAGCAGTTTGCATGACAGGACGGGAGCCGCGAGGATCCCGTCCTGTCATAGCAAACTACAGTGTCCCGGGGATAGGCACCCCGGGACACTGCAGGAGCCGGCCCTGGGGGTGGCGGTCCCCAGGGCCATCAAGGGCTCCAGGAGGGGGCCGCGCGGCCCCCTCCCTTGAATTGCACAGCCCCGGGGAGGTGGTGGTCCCCGGGCTCTGAGGTCCGTAACGGACCCCACATTAAAATATTTAGTGCCCCGGGAGGTGGCGGTCCCTGGGGCGTGTGGGGGCTCAAGCCCCCCACATAGGTAATTTAAAAAATAAAAAGAAGCCCCGGGGTGGCGGTCCCCAGGGCTGCGGGAGGGCCGAGAGCCCTCCCGCATAATTTTTTTTATTAAAGCCCCGGGGGGTGGCGGTCCCCGGGGTTTGGGGGGCCTTAGAGGCCCCCCACACATAAAACTTAACCCCCGCATGCCCCCGGGACTTGGCCCACCCGGGGGCCAATTACCAAAGAAGCGCGGGAGCCCGCGCTTCGTTTTTTTTTTTAATCGGCAGGATCCGCGCACCGTAAGCGCATCCTGCCGATTTAAAAATTTTTTTTTTATTTTTTTGGCCCTGGGGGTCCTTGTAGGACCCCCTGAGCAGGCCTAGGGGGTCAGGGTGTTTCTACCCTGCCCCCTTTTTGCGTATTGCGCACTTTTTTTACTGCTTTCTTGTTCCTCGGTTCTACCGAGGAACAAGATGGCTGCCAACACTTCCTGGTTTGGAGTGTTGACAGCCAATTAGCATGCAGCTCGTGGTCGGGAGGGTGCGCGGATCCTCCGTGCCTCTAAATATCGAAACTTTTATTTTGGATTTTCTCAGCAACTACTGAACGGATTTACACCATTTTTAAAAAGGGTGCTTTGTGAACGAAGCACTACCTTTTTGCCAAATTTGGTGTAATTCCGTTCAGCAGTTTTTGCTGTAGCCTTGCATAAAGTTTCCTATGGGAAATCGATTTTTTCACTCTTATTTTTTGAATTTCTCCGCAACTACTGAACGGATTTACACCATTTAAAAAAAGGTCGCTTTCTGAACCAAGCGCTACCTTTTTGCAAAATTTGGTGTAATTCCGTTCAGCAGTTCGGGCTGTAGCCGTGGCTAAAATTTCCTATGGGAATTAACATGGAGAAAACTGAGAAAACGTGTTTTGGGACCCCCCTTTTTTCTCGGCCCCCGCTTGACGAATCAACCCGAGACTTTCACGGTAGGAGCGGAGCGCCCCAACAAGTTGGAAGCTTTCGCAAAGATTCGTCAACCGGCGCAAGAGTTATTTCAAATAGAATGTTGCGGATTTCCTATGGATAAAGGTCCTAACTATAACTATCTACTGGCGACCGCCAGTAGATAATATATATATACATATATATATATATATATACATATATACACCCTCACAAGACTCCTCCAGTAAAAAGAAGTTAGAGACCACTCGGGGAAGCCCATGGAAGTCCTTTATTAGACAGCTTGGGCATAATGCATTTCGGCAGAGTTGCCCTCGTCAGATGCAGCTGTTACCAGGAAACTGCTCCAACCACGCCTTTGAATGTCCTGCACCACTTCCATTGGTGGGAGTGCAATTGGCCCCAGATCACATGGTCACGTACCAACTACAATCCTGTATGAACTGCAGTTACCAGAAGACAACATACCTGGGTAGGTAATGCGTGGGGAAAGTACAAAAATAGCAAACCCAATTGGGCATTTAATATTCACAGCAAAGGCGCGGTGTGTCAGAATGGAAAATCCTGGTTTGGTATTGTGTCCTTGGGCTTCCTCGGGTCCCCTTGAACATTCAGCCCCTTATACAGGTGTGTATATATATATATATATATATATATATATATAATCACAACAAACCATTATCTTCTCATGCTCACCTGAGAAGCAGTCTAGCAGCCTAATAATATCATCTTTGCACTCCAGTTAGTTACACTATCTTTTAGTTTCTTAAATGTTAAATTGTGATTCTCTTTTCTTCTCAATTCCCCATATTTAACATTACCATCTCTATTGTATTTGTAAAACACACTAATGCTTCTCTATGCAGCAACACTACATAAAAATCTTAAAGTAATAAATTGCATTATCTGTAGAATTTACGGCTTGTTGAGAATTGTGACCCTATGGATTATAGATGGATTGCATCTCATGAAATATCAAACTTTTGTGCAAGGGTTCAGAAATGAGATGTTGCAAATTAGAAAAACTGCGGCTTTTGGTAATAGCATGCTAAGAGGTTCTCAGACTTTTTCTTGCTTTATTAGTTTCATCTGTTTCAGAAGAATTGTTCAGGCCCTAAGTTAATTGCAAAAGCTGGTGGCATATTACATTCCAGGAAGGAACCTCTGCTCAGCTACACTTCATCTTATCTACCAACAACCTTTTAAAGAGCAGACGCTTATATGTCAGGTTCCCAAACCTTTTAGAACACTGCAGTGTTGTCTGAGGGTACAACCAACCCACCAGTATTTCCCAAGACTACTTTGCATTGAAGTGCTCAAACAATTGTTCTGCTGTGGACATGACCTTGTGATTGCAACCAAGAAAATTCAAATAAGGTATCGCCTTCACATGCAACTGTATTGTAGAGCCCTTTTACTATGCTCTGTCTATTCTCCAAAGTAGCTGTAAGGTGACGTAGCACACTGTTAATATGTGTATCAGTATGCATCAAGTGTTGCTCTTGCCAAATTGCAAACAATGGACTAAAGAAAGCTTTGAATTTGTCCTCACGTTTTTTCAGTCCCAAATAATTTATTGATGTTTTAACAGTCGTTCTTCTCAATACCATGATATGTTCACTGCTGTTGTGTTTTTTACCCCATACATTGAGTGAATACACCAACAGCAAACACTTCTAAATGCCAAAAATCATTCACAATAATAGATTGCTGAGGAGGATACAAAAGAAAATCAAGCAAAAGTGGAGCCAGTAGATATTGCGCTTAAAAGGCTGAGCTAGTTGCTTTGTCAATGCTTGTTCAAAATAACATGTGCACGCATGGTTGGCAATCTTGAAATGGAGTTTCTACCAAAGGAAGCCCATTCTAAAGTGGCTGCCATGCATCTTGATAAATGTGAATGTATCCGTTACTGCATGCATGCATGCACATACATCTTCATGCATGTCATCACATGCACACATGTGTATTGTAACACATGCACAAGTGTT
This sequence comes from Calotriton arnoldi, assembly GCA_963921515.1. Classification (NCBI taxonomy): domain Eukaryota; kingdom Metazoa; phylum Chordata; class Amphibia; order Caudata; family Salamandridae; genus Calotriton; species Calotriton arnoldi. The sequence continues at coordinate 2,479,910 of CAWUFW010000536.1, read as the reverse complement.
ATGAAGCATCCCTGCACTTGCATCATGACACAGCTGCCAAAATGTAGATTTCCAAGATTGTAGACACTCATCTTGGAGTGGTAATTTTTTTTTAAAAGTATTAAATGTACACAAATGTTCATTTGTGAAGGGGAGTCTGGCAGCATATTGTATGGTAAATCAAAACTTGCTTAGACCATGATTGTAGGAGACGAGAAGGTGCTCACTTTGCCACTGGATTCAAGATAGCCTGGCTGATGACGGCTGTAAGCCAGAAACCGGTCCCAGGATGCTTGTTTCCAGTCCAGGGAAGACATGGCTTGGCAGTTCGGGCTGGACTGTTCCCATGAGGCACAGGGTCAGACTGATTTGCATATGGCCATGTCTGAACTGGGGTGGCGGAGTGAGCTAAAGAATGATGATGGATTAAACCCAGATCAGTTGACTGGGGGTGAGTGCTTGCAATGTTCAACACTCCGCCCTTCATCCCTTTTGGTTTTGCTATGATTAAAAATAACCCCCATTCACCCAACCATTTTTTTGCCCATGGTCATCCATCTTTAAAAAGGAAATCTGCTTTGGAATATAATAAAAAATTATGGATTCCGACCCCTGTTTTAGCCATCTATCTGTTATGAATTGTATATCAAAAATATGACTAGTTAACAGATCAAACATTTTAAGAGCATATTTAGCTCAGGGCCAGGCATTAGTTAGACCATTTTTTATATGATTACCCACACAATTATTTTAATATATCTTGAAGTGGATGAACAGTGTTTATTTAGTGGCATGTGTTGTTTAGAATCAGAGGAAGGCAATATGATGGGTATGTAGAATCTGTACGACTCAGGTAAGACATACCTCATTTCCAGGTAGGTGTAGATTTGGAGCTCTGAGATCTCTCATGGAGTATTGCAGGCAGGGTATACCTCATTTGTAATCTTGGATAATTTCAGCACTTAGTCGAACAAACCCTTGAATAGGGATGAAAACAATGAAATCAGGAGCAAACAAGTAACATAAACAACAACATTCTCCAATCATGAACAAGGGACTGATGCAAACTGCACTCTGTGTGTATTAGAAACCATTGGTCTAGCTAACACACAACTAAAGCTGTCTGTAGCCAAGACCTGATGAATGGATGTGTGAAAAATGCGAAATTCACTAAGCAGATGTAAGAAGTGAGACAAGTCTTAGTTTCTTTCTAGTTTTTGTTGCATATCCATTGTGGCCTACAGTTGGAAACCACTGACAGTACAAAGGTGCAACTGTTATCATTCAAGATTTCAAAAACACAATTCTGCATAAAGTAACTGGGGCATGCTGTGGACCCATTACTCCAAATCTGAAAGGCTGTGCTCAAGCCATTTGCCACAGTTCCTCTTCAGATTGGTTTACCTTCAGAGGGTCATATCCATATTCCATTTTTGAAGAACCATCAAGTTCTTCTTAAGACCCTTCATCTCACTCAGGTCTTAATAATCACCATGCTTAGTGGCAAAGGCTATCCTGATTGCATCCTGAATGAAAAGTGAAGGATGTAGTGCTTGAATTAATCTCAGCCACTGATAATTACATCATTATTTTGCACACTGTGCCACCTCAGTTTGGACCCAGCCATATCCAAATCAGTTTCAACCCTTCACCAATGGGAACAGACCAGCCTGAACTGCCAGGCTAGGTTCTCCCTGAACCAAAACACAAGCAACCCAAGACCAGTCTAACCTTACTAGGGCTCATCTTTCGGGTATAACTTGGCTCCAGTGGCACAGTGTGCACAGGAACTACGTCTGAGCATACCTGTCCCACACTGAAGTATACAAAAAAAATGATGGATGGAATGCCACTGGCAGTTACTCTGGGTCGCAAATGACTAAGGGCCATGGGATATAATGCATTTGTAATAAGGCAGAGTAACCCATCCTCCAAACTGTAAATCAGGCTCTACATGCCATGCCAAATCTGTTTTCAACCGCTCTCAAAGGGTCCTCTGCAGCTGCTTCATGGCGTCCGTAAAAGCCCTCTGGGAAACACCGATCATGTCGACATCTTCTGAGACCAGTTAACTGTGTTCTGCAGGGGAACGCCTGCTGTGGATGAGTAACAGCCACTATGCTGGTCTCTGATCAGGGATTGGGGCCAGAACATGTTGGGTCGTTGGTGCCCTGACTGTAAGGGCAACACGTAGTTTAGGGTTTATGATTTATAAAGCAATGATATTATTTGTGCATTCTGGCATTCCTAGCTTGTTTCAACTTTCCAGTGTGCTACAGAATGAAAACGTAACCACAGCCACACAGTTTACTTTAAATATCGCTTGCCATTTGTAATAGTCAGAGGCACCTTGTCATAGTTTTGATGGAATAGCAGTGCCCTCTGATATTATGTTCGATGTACCATTATTCTTCGAGCAATAAGCAGCTTCGTCAAAATACCCTGGGGGCAGTCGTGCAGCCCAGTCTCAAATGCAAGTTTTTAAAATATCCATGTCCATAAGCTAACTCGGTCACATTACAATTTTTCTTTTTTTATCAAACTTTAGTTTATCCTCATTGTTTAACATCACACATTGTAGCTAGAACCATTTATCCAATGTACTTTCTATTTTGTTTATTTATGTACAACTCTAGTTTCCCCAAATTTGGCTGATCTGCTAAGCAACATGCATTTTAAAAATGGATGTGCTGTTCGCAGATGAGTGCTTTAGCACAATTGCATAGTACAAGTCCTTTGTTAAAGGTCGAATGATTAAGTACGAAAAAACTGCGCCCGACTTTGTTAAGGCGCCGCCTCAAAGATGAAAAAGAGCAAAATGAATTTCTTTATAAAGTTTAGCACTTGATTGGCTCGAGCGAGCACAGGGAGAGTTCACTGAAAGTTACATTAACTAAAATTGCAAGCTGGAAAAAAATGTTGTGCCCTGGGAATAAGTGAAAAATAAGAGTTTGAGTAATGATGGCAGCAGTAAAATGGGATTGAACAGTAGCCAAAGGACTTTTGCAGGTGTCAAAATGAAAGAATTATGAAGGAGTAGAAAGCTAATTGCAATTAATGTAATTATGAGGAGAGAAATGTACTCCAAAGGGAGCTGAATGCTTTGGTTCTGGCATGTGCAGACGTATCCCTCTCCCCATGGTCTGCATATAGTTATAATTAATGAGCCTCCTCTTCCCATGGTGGAGAGAGTGCTTTCACTTGGAATCTTCTCCAATACTTTGCTCCTGGGTGCGAGGCAGCTCTAATTGCCTTTGGCAGAGACATGACAGATACACTCCAGATATTCAATGTTGAAAGGAGCAAAAGCAAATAGGCAGAAAAAGCTGTAATTAAATATGGAAAGGCATGAATATTTACAGTTTGGTCATGACTTGTAAGTGTATGCCAAAGTTTTTGAAAATAATTATGTTAATGTACACCAGCTAAAGTATTAGTCTATATTATACACTCATTATTTACATAGAGTTATTAAACAGTACTAAATCGCCAAGCTAGTAAGCTTGTTAACTTTTAAACTCACTGCCAATAAAGTCACCACCAGCGGTATGCTTTACCATTAACAGTAACAACACTCTGTAAATATTAACATTTATCAATTTTCTGACATGCCCACACTGTGTTAAGGCTAGAAAAGGTGTGGTTTTTGCTGTCAGAGTATGTTCTCAAACAGATGGTTATATCCATTCGTATTGTAAGTTTTGAAAAAGAACTGGTTTTAGAAAGTTTTTCTCAAATTTAGTGTCGCACTTGGTATTGTGCGCTTCTCTTGCAGGCAGTGGAAAAGGGACAACATGGAATAACTAAGTACAAAAACAAGTTTCAAGCAGGAGGGTCCTAGGGAAATTTAAAGACCTGCAAAGGATTCAATCCCCAACTATTAACAGATAAAGACACGTACGAAATCCTTGGGTCTATCATGTGTAAAAATAGAATAAAAATAAAAGATAATTAAGCCGTAGACTATTCCACACAGATTTAACTGTGGGAAATTCCCTTTCAAGGACGAAATCCCTCACTCACCAAAGGTGACATGCTTCATCATATGGGATTCTCCTCTCGAAGGAAAAACCTAGTTCCTTCGAGGGCTACAACCCCCTCTCTGAGAGGGAGGAGCTCAGGGATGTTTTTTGGGTATCTAATTTTTGGGATGTTCTAAATCCACATAGATGAGCAAGATGGTGTGAACGAGGACGCAGCGCAAAACAAATGTAGAATGTGAAGGAAGTGAGAATAAAACTAGCTAGGGGGCGTCAAATATATGTTTTATTCAGAAGCACCCTCTGCCAGGATTAAAAACAGTGCATCAGCGACATAGATTTAAGTCGCCGTGGTATGATGTAAATTAATGGTCGACATGTTTCAGCCTAGAGTGCCCCCTGATCGGGCAAGGCTTTCTTCAGGACCTATACAATGCTGCTGCTGGTGCTCAAATAAGAGTACAAACAAAGGATACAAGAACCAAGGGGCCTATTAGCAATAACCGGCGATAATTATCGCTAAGCGCAGTTAGCGCTAGTGTTAGACCTGGCATCCTTGGCGTGGGTCTCCCTTCCATTTTTTATAATGCCTCCTATGTTACTGATCTGTTTTTGCTGGTGTTAGATGCTTTGGGCACTGTGCCACTGCTATTCAGTGCCACAGTGCAAGTGCTCCCTATGATAAATTGTGTGATGGATTAGTGACTCCATGATTGGATGATTGGTTTACTTGTCAGTCCCTAGTACAGTGCACTGAGTGTGCCCAGGGCTTGTAAATCCAATGCCGCTGGTGGGCTTGCAGCACTGGTTGTGCCACCCACAGAAGCGGCTTGTAAAATGTGCCTCAGGCCTGCTATTGCAGAGCCTGTGTGCAGCCTAGGGCTGCCATGTCGACTTGGTGAGTACACCCACTTACCAGTCCCTAAACCTTCCCTTTACTGCATGTTGGTCACCCCTAAAGTAGGCCCTAGGGCAGGGTGCATTGTAAGTACAAGGTAGGACATGCCCTGGTGTGTGTGGCATGTCCTAATAGTGAATTACAGCCATTTTCGTTTTTCACTATTGCAAGGCTACCTGCTCCCCATAGGCCAGAATGGGCAGACTGACTATTACACTTTATAGTCAGAACTGACCCAGGGAACATGGTAGAAAAACGAATTTAGTATGCCTGAACTCAGAATGATAAAATACATCTTTTAGTGAAGTTGGTTTTAACATTCTGTGTTTGAAAATACCACTTTTAGAAAGTGGGTATTTTCTTGCCTAAACTTCCAAGCCTGCCTCTGCTAGGTTGTGTATTCCTTGTCTGGAGATTGAGTGACAGGGGCTGGGGGTGGCTACAGGAGACAGGGTGAGTCAGCACAGGGCTGAATAGAAAGATCTGCATCCAGAGTGGAGGGAGGAGTTGCACCTGGGTCTGAATAGGGCTGTGCCTGCCTTCCACAATGCTGGCTCCACCTCCTGCCGGGCGGCTGAGCACCCTGCCCCACATTCTGAAAGGAAAGAAGGAGTCAGAAAAACAAAGTGCTCCAGGACTGACCAGAACTGGTTTTGGACTAGGCAGAGGCCTCTCTGCCTTCAGAGAACAAAGAAAAACTGTGTATAAAAAGGGGACCCAGACCCATAGGAAATTAGATCACTTTGGGAAAACAAGAAGAAACCTTTGCTGAGGAGCGGAACCAAGAAGAAACTGAGGAGAAGACTATCCCTAAGCTAGAGGGATCTGCCTGCAGTGGTTGCCTGACTGCCAAAGGAAGGAGAAAGGACTTTGTGTGCACTTTTATTCAACTTGTAAAGTATCTCCAAGGGCTTGAGAAAAGAGCTTGCCTCCTGCTGAAGTCTCAGGGACAACAGACTTCAACCACCAGCTCCCCAAGAATCCTTTGGAAGTGCCTGCTGCTGTTTTGGGCCTTCTGAAGGGACTGCGTGTCGCAAGGAGCTGGAAGCGCGACTCAAGAGGGAGAAGCGTGTCGCCGTCGCAGCCGCCGCATCACCGAGATGACGCCGCTGTAGCTGACGCATTGCACCGCATCTCGAGAAACGTCCCGCAACCCCGAAGAAGCGTGTCGCCGTCGCAGCCGTCGCATCGTAGATGTCGCCGCTGTAGCTGTCGCATTGCACCGCATCAAGAGAAGAGTCTCGCATCGAGGAAGAAGCGTGTCGCCGTCGCAGCCGCTGCCGTCGCAACGTAGATGTCGCCGCTGTAGCTGACGCATTGCACCGCATCGAGAGAAGCGCCTCGCATCCACGGAGAAGCGTGCCGCCGTCGGAGCTGCTGCCGTCGCATCACGAAACAAGGGTGTCGCCGCTGCAGTTGTCGCATCGAGCGGAAGCGTCTCGCAACGTTGGAGAAGAGTGTCGCAGCCGAAGCTGTTGCCGTCGCATCGCTGAACAAGGGTGTCGCCGCTGCAGTTGACGCATCGAGTCGAGACTTCTCGCAACATCGGAGAAGCGTGCCGCATCAGGAAGAACTTGACGTCTTTATTTCTTTGCACCAGAACTTTGTCGCATTTCCATCGCTGCAACCTTGCTTGTTGTGGAAGCGTCCCGCATCGTAAGGTACATTGACTTAAAGTGTCGCATCTTAAGAACTGAACTGAACTAAGCTAAAACTACCATTTTAAGTACAGTATTGTGGATTTTTGTCGTTTATGGTCTTGTGTTAAAACTATATAAAGAATACTTATTTTTGATATAAACCTTGTGTGGTGTCCATCTGTAGTGTGTCACTAGATTACTGTATGTGTTCACAAATGCTTTACACACTGCCTCTGAGATAAGCCTGTCTGCTCGTGCCAAGCTACCAAGGGGGTGAGCAGGGGTTATTTTAGAAGTGTACCCCTTTACCCTGACTAGAGGCGAGGGTCCCTATTTGTCACAAGTACCTACCTGTGCCAACTAGAGACCCCCAATTCTAACATTGGTGGTCAGCGGTGAGGATTCTGGACTTGCATTTGTGACTCATGTACAGTGATTGGTGAACACTACTAGTGAGTGCAGACCAAAACGCGACCACATACTTTTGGTAGAGTTGTTTTTCTAGGACGTTCCATTTTTTTCCTAGTTCAGCCATCATGAAACCAGCATCCATAGCATCTGTTGATTTTGATTGGGAAGAAGAGAAACTAGAATGCTACAATGCAAAGCAGCTGAAGCACTTCTGCAAAAGATTTAATGTTGCAATTACCGGGCTCACCAAGAAGGAGGAGTTCTATAAGGCGCTGAGGGCCTGGGTAGAAGCAAGGAAAACCCCTGAGAATGAGGAAGGGGATAACGATGCAGATGTGCAGCTGGTAGGGCCATTGGGTCCAGGGGAAAGGAAGGCACCTTCCCCAGCAGGTAGCAGTGTTTCTGCCAAAGGTCTGTCCACAGAAGAGCTGGAGGACAGGGAGAGAAATAGGATGCATGAGTTGGAGCTGGCCAAAATGAATGGGCAATTGGAAATTAGGAAACTGGCCCTGGAAGAAAAGAGGATACAGCTTGAGCATGATAGAAGTTTGAGGGAGTTGGATTTGAAAGCTAGGAGCTTAGAAATTACTCCCTCTGGTGGCAGCACACCGTCAATGCCTGTGGAATCTAGAGTGTATATTCCTAAAGATGTGGTCAGGGAATTTTAAAAAAATGATGACATTGGGCAGTGGTTCAAGGCCTATGAGGTAGCCATGTCTTCCCACCGGGTCCCTGAGAAGGATTGGGGAGCGGGGTTGTGGGGACGGTTCCTTAGTGAGGGGCGGGACACACTGCTAGATTTGCCTTCTGATGTCCATAATTCATATCACCACATGAAGGATGCTTTAATGTCTAGGTATGGTTTAACTCCTGAATTGTATAGGCAGAGGTTCAGAGGTTGCAAGAAGATAGAGAACAGTACCTGGGTTGAATATGTCACTTTTTTCTGCAGAGCATTGGATGGTTGGGTGAAGGGTAGCAAAGTTGATGATTTTCAGGGGCTCCTTGATTTGATTGCATGGGAGCACTTGTCAAGTAACTGTTTTCCAGAGCTACGCCAGCACCTGATAGATAGCAAGCTGACTATCCCTAGGAAGCTTGCTGAGGAGGCGGACCGCTGGGTCAGTACCAGGGTCCACAAGGGTCACGTGGGAGACTCAGCCAAGGGTGGGCAGGGTCCCCAGCAGAAGAGTGGGGGGACAAGGGTAAACAGAGAGAGTTCCAAAGAAGGCCCCAAAGTAGTCCCCAAGGGAACCAAGGGAAAGGTTCCCAGCCTCCCCCAGAAACCCTCAGGGGCCCCGACAGGTCCACCTGTTCAAAGGGGACCCCTGAGATGCTACAAATGTGGGGACCTGGGTCATATAGCGAGTGATCCCAGGTGCCACCAGTTTGGAAAGACCTCACCCCTGGTGCAGCCCCCGGCAGATGGCTAGTGTAGCCCTGGGGGAGGAGATGGATGCCCCAGAGGGGTGGGGTACCGCACAGATGTCCCTTGTCTCATTAGGAGACTGTGAGATGGTCCCCAAGACCCAGCTGCCTGATAACACTAAGAAATACAGGCAGTGGGTGACCATCAATGGCCATAGGGTGGAGGCTCTTAGAGATACAGGAGCCAGTGTGACAGCTGTCAAGTGACACCTGGTGTCTCAAGGGCAGGTTGTCCCCCATGCATTCTATCCAGTTGTTGCCGCTGACAACACAGAGAGTCACTGCAAAGTGGCTCAGGTTCCCTTTGAGTGGGGGGTCTCTGGTACTCTTCAGGTAGCTGTGAGGCCCGCCATGCATGTTGACTGTTTGTTAGGGAACGACTTGGAGAGCTCACCTTGGGCGAAGGTGGAGCGAAGTGCTCATTTAGAGATGTTGGGTTTGCCTGACTGGGCGTGTGTGACCACCCGGTCCATGGCAGCAAGTAAAGGTGCTCAAGAGGACCTGGAGCCTGAGAGGGAGGCCCAGGTACCTGCCGTCACGAGAAGAGGCAGGGGGCGCGGGAAACCGGCCCCCGAAGTTCCCACGGTCCAGGAGGAGGCAGACCTTGAGGGGGATGCCCTGGAGCCTACAGGGGAACAGGTAGCTGAACTGGGGGACCTGCCTGAGCTGACCCATTGGCAGCAAGAAGGAGGACCCTCCAGGGAAGAATTCTGCAAGGAGCAGAAAGAATGCCCTTCTCTGGTGGGTCTGCGGCAACAGGCTGCAGACCAGGCAACAGGTGATCAGTCTGGGTCACATTGGGTCTATTGGGAGAATGATCTCCTGTATACTGAGCCTAAGGTTGCTGAGCCTGGGTCAGCCCGTGTGCTGGTGGTACCCCAGTGCCTCAGAGCCTTCCTACTGGGGCTGGCTCATGATGTTCCATTGGCAGGACATTTGGGGCAGGACAAGACCTTTGAGAGGCTTGTCACCCACTTTTATTGGCCCCAAATGCACAGGAGTTCAGACACTCACTGCAGGACATGTCAGACTTGCCAGGCAAGTGGAAAGAGTGGGAGGAAGCGCAAGGCTCCTCTCCAGCCATTCCCTGTAGTCAGCACCCCCTTTGAACGGGTGGGTATTGACATTGTGGGGCCACTGGACCCCAAGACAGCCATGGGCAACAGGTTCATCCTGGTCTTGGTGGACCATGCCACCCGGTACCCGGAAGCCATACCTCTGAGGACAGTGACGGCCCCGTGGTGGGACGAGCACTGATGGGAATTTTCTCCCAAGTGGGATTCCCTAGCGAGGTAGTGTCTGACCGGGGACCAACTTCATTTCCAAGTATATGAAGTCCCTGTGGCAGGAGTGTGGGGTAACCTACAAGTTTACCACTCCTTACCACCCCCAAGGAAATGGATTGGTTGAAAGGTTCAACCGAACCCTCAAAGGCATGATTATGGGTCTTGAGGAACCTATGAGGCGTAAGTGGGACGTCCTCTTACCATGCCTGCTCTTTGCTTACCGTGAGGTGCCACAGAAATCTCTAGGGTTCAGTCCCTTTGAGCTTCTCTATGGACACCCAGTAAGAGGACCTCTAAGTTTGGTCAAAGAAGGCTGGGAGCAATCTCCCAGGAAACCTCTCCAGGATGTATACAGTTACATGCTGGCCTTTAGGAACCAAACTAGGCGTTTCAGGCAACTCGCTGAGGCGAATCTGGAAGCCAGCCAGGAGGAGATGAAGCGGTGGTACGACCAGAATGCCACTCTGGTAGAGCTTCAGCCTGGTCAGAAAGTGTGGGTCATGGCCCCAGTGGAGCCCTGCGCGCTCCAGGATAAGTGGACCGGACCCTTTCAGGTTGTAGAGCGCAAAAGTCCGGTTACCTACTTGGTGGACTTGCGGTCTCCCAGGAACCCCTTGAGGGTCCTGCATGTCAACCGCCTGAAGCCCCACTTGGAGAGGTCCCAAGTGGGCATGCTCTTAGCGACAGATGCTGGGATGGAGGAGGAGACCGAGCCTCTTCCTGACCTCCTGTCAGCAACAGAGCAAGATGGGTCAGTGGATGGTGTCAACCTCTCTTCCACCCTGACCCCTGAGCAACAGAATGACTGCCGCCAGTTGCTGGGACAGTTTTCTGATCTGTTCTCCCTGGTTCCCGGTGTCACAGATTGGTGCATCCATGATGTGGACACTGGGGACAGTACACCTGTGAAGCACAAATCTTACAGGGTGACTGACAGGGTGAGAGCTTGCATCAAGGAGGAGGTCTCCAAAATGCTTGCGTTAGGGGTGATTGAGTCCTCTAACAGTCCTTGGGCCAGCCCAGTGGTCTTGGTCCCAAAGGCTGCCGCACCGTGTGCCACACCAGAACTCCGGTTCTGTGTGGACTACCGAGGACTCAATTCAGTCACCAGGACTGACGCGCACCCCATCCCCAGAGCTGATGAGCTCATAGATCGGCTAGGGGCTGCACGGTACCTCAGCACGTTTGACTTAACGTCTGGGTACTGGCAGATCGCCTTGACTGATGGGGCAAGAGAGAGGTCAGCATTCTCCACACCAGATGGGCACTACCAGTTCCGGGTGATGCCCTTTGGGATGAAGAATGCCCCTGCCACCTTCCAGAGGTTGGTCAACCAGGTGTTGGCTGGACTGGACTCGTTCAGTGCCGCCTACCTGGATGACATCGCGGTGTTCAGCGCCAGTTGGGAAGAACATCTGCGCCACCTCTGGGAAGTGTTGATGGCGCTGCGGAGGGCAGGCCTCACGATCAAGGCGAGTAAGTGCCAGATCGGGCAGGGTTCCGTGGTGTACTTGGGACACCAAGTGGGGAGCGGCCAGGTGGCGCCCCTACAACCCAAAATTGAAACCATCCTGAATTGGGAACCCCCAAAACCCAGACAGAGGTGAGAGCCTTCTTAGGACTCACGGGTTACTACAGGAGGTTTGTCAAGGGGTATGGCAGCATCGTTGCACCCCTGACAGAGCTGACTTCCAAGAAGCAGCCCAGGAAAGTGATTTGGACTGACACCTGTCAGAAAGCTTTTGAGGCCCTGAAAACTGCCATGTGCACGGCGCCCGTGCTCCTGGCACCCAACTTCTCCAAAGAGTTCGTAGTACAAACAGACGCTTCAGAGCATGGTGTGGGGGCTGTTCTGTCACAGATGAATGAGGAGGGCCTAGATCAACCCGTAGCCTTCATCAGTAGGAGGTTACTACCACGGGAACAGAGGTGGAGTGCTATTGAGCGTGAGGCATTTGCTGTGGTCTGGGCACTGAAGAAGCTGAGACCATACCTGTTTGGGACTCACTTCCGGGTTCAGACAGACCACAGGCCCCTCAGATGGTTGATGCAGATGAGGGGTGAGAATCCAAAGCTGTTGAGGTGGTCCATTTCCCTACAGGGGATGGATTTCACGGTGGAACACGGCCCTGGTACAGAACACGCCAATGCTGATGGTCTGTCCAGATTTTTCCGACTTAGTGAAGAGAGCTCCCCTGAGGTAGGGTAGTTCTCCCCACATTTCAGCTGGAGGGGACACGTGTTAGACCTGGCATCCTTGGCGTGGGTCTCCCTTCCATTTTTTATGATGCCTCCTATGTTACTGATCTGTTTTTGCTGGTGTTAGATGCTTTGGGCACTGTGCCACTGCTATTCAGTGCCACAGTGCAAGTGCTCCCTATGATAAATTGTGTGATGGATTAGTGACTCCATGATTGGATGATTGGTTTACTTGTCAGTCCCTAGTAGTGTGCCCAGGGCTTGTAAATCCAATGCCGCTGGTGGGCTTGCAGCACTGGTTGTGCCACCCACAGAAGCGGCTTGTAAAATGTGCCTCAGGCCTGCCATTGCAGAGCCTGTGTGCAGCCTAGGGCTGCCATGTCAACTTGGTGAGTACACCCACTTACCAGTCCCTAAACCTTCCCTTTACTGCATGTTGGTCACCCCTAAAGTAGGCCCTAGGGCAGGGTGCATTGTAAGTACAAGGTAGGACATGCCCTGGTGTGTGTGGCATGTCCTAATAGTGAATTACAGCCATTTTCGTTTTTCACTATTGCAAGGCTACCTGCTCCCCATAGGCCAGAATGGGCAGACTGACTATTACACCTTATAGTCAGAACTGACCCAGGGAACATGGTAGAAAAACGAATTTAGTATGCCTGAACTCAGAATGATAAAATACATCTTTTAGTGAAGTTGGTTTTAACATTCTGTGTTTGAAAATACCACTTTTAGAAAGTGGGTATTTTCTTGCCTAAACTTCCAAGCCTGCCTCTGCTAGGTTGTGTATTCCTTGTCTGGAGATTGAGTGACAGGGGCTGGGGGTGGCTGCAGGAGACAGGGTGAGTCAGCACAGGGCTGAATAGAAAGATCTGCATCCAGAGTGGAGGGAGGAGTTGCACCTGGGTCTGAATAGGGCTGTGCCTGCCTTCCACAATGCTGGCTCCACCTCCTGCCGGGCGGCTGAGCACCCTGCCCCACATTCTGAAAGGAAAGAAGGAGTCAGAAAAACAAAGTGCTCCAGGACTGACCAGAACTGGTTTTGGACTAGGCAGAGGCCTCTCTGCCTTCAGAGAACAAAGAAAAACTGTGTATAAAAAGGGGACCCAGACCCCTAGGAAATTAGATCACTTTGGGAAAACAAGAAGAAACCTTTGCTGAGGAGCGGAACCAAGAAGAAACTGAGGAGAAGACTATCCCTAAGCTAGAGGGATCTGCCTGCAGTGGTTGCCTGACTGCCAAAGGAAGGAGAAAGGACTTTGTGTGCACTTTTATTCAACTTGTAAAGTATCTCCAAGGGCTTGAGAAAAGAGCTTGCCTCCTGCTGAAGTCTCAGGGACAACAGACTTCAACCACCAGCTCCCCAAGAATCCTTTGGAAGTGCCTGCTGCTGTTTTGGGCCTTCTGAAGGGACTGCGTGTCGCAAGGAGCTGGAAGCGCGACTCAAGAGGGAGAAGCGTGTCGCCGTCGCAGCTGCTGCCGTCGCATCACGGAGATGACGCCGCTGTAGCTGACGCATTGCACCGCATCTCGAGAAACGTCCCGCAACCCCGAAGAAGCGTGTCGCCGTCGCAGCCGCTGCCGTCGCATCGTAGATGTCGCCGCTGTAGCTGTCGCATTGCACCGCATCAAGAGAAGAGTCTCGCATCGAGGAAGAAGCGTGTCGCCGTCGCGCGCCGCATCGTAGATGTCGCCGCTGTAGCTGACGCATTGCACCGCATCGAGAGAAGCGCCTCGCATCCACGGAGAAGCGTGCCGCCGTCGGAGCTGCTGCCGTCGCATCACGAAACAAGGGTGTCGCCGCTGCAGTTGTCGCATTGAGCGGAAGCGTCTCGCAACGTTGGAGAAGAGTGTCGCAGCCGAAGCTGTTGCCGTCGCATCGCTGAACAAGGGTGTCGCCGCTGCAGTTGACGCATCGAGTCGAGACTTCTCGCAACATCGGAGAAGCGTGCCGCATCAGGAAGAACTTGACGTCTTTATTTCTTTGCACCAGAACTTTGTCGCATTTCCATCGCTGCAACCTTGCTTGTTGTGGAAGCGTCCCGCATCGTAAGGTACATTGACTTAAAGTGTCGCATCTTAAGAACTGAACTGAACTAAGCTAAAACTACCATTTTAAGTACAGTATTGTGGATTTTTGTCGTTTATGGTCTTGTGTTAAAACTATATAAAGAATACTTATTTTTGATATAAACCTTGTGTGGTGTCCATCTGTAGTGTGTCACTAGATTACTGTATGTGTTCACAAATGCTTTACAAACTGCCTCTGAGATAAGCCTGTCTGCTCATGCCAAGCTACCAAGGGGGTGAGCAGGGGTTATTTTAGGAGTGTACCCCTTTACCCTGACTAGAGGCGAGGGTCCCTATTTGTCACAAGTACCTACCTGTGCAAACTAGAGACCCCCAATTCTAACAGCTAGGATAATTATCGCCGGCTATCGCAGGTTTCTATCGCGGAGATAGCGTGCTATCAGCAACGCTTATCTCCAAAGCGATAGAAACCCTGGAGAACAGTGTGAATATCGCTTGAAAACAAGCGATATTCGCACTGTGACCAGTGTTAGCTTGGTAATAGGGCGAGGGGGATTTAGCCATGTAATCCACCTCCCATTGGATTACATGGCTAAGTCAGGTTTGGACCAAGCGTTAACAAACAAGCGCTAAACGTGTTTAGCGCTGGTTCGTTAATCACCTCCCCTGCCTCGCTAATAGGCGATAGCGACCTTAGCGACTGTTTCCAGTCGCTTTTAGGTTGGGAACATCTACTTTGCATGCCATTAGCGATAAATATCGCTGGCATGCAAAGTGGCACCCAACCCGGTCGCTATCGCCTAAAAGCTGTCGCTAACAGCAGTTAGCGACAGCTTGCTAATAGGGCGATTGAATTATCGCCGCTTTAGCGGGAAAAAGTCCAGCTAAAGCGGCGATAATAACGTTGCTAATATGCCCCCAAATGTGTTAAACTCCGACTGCTCCGGAAGGTGAAATTACCTATTGGAAACAGAAGCATTTATTGGAATTCATGCAACCTGTGTGAAAAGAATATATCTCTAGGCTTAAATCTACAATAGAAAACAAAATGAAAAAGAAAACATATTTTAATTAGTGGAAAGCAGGTCATTGCAAAATTGCAGTGTTATAGATTAAGCAAAGTCTTGTAAAATCAACAGTCTAATTCAGAAGCGGAAATATCTGTTTAGAAAATTAGTTTGTTCTGCCCTACAGCAGTGTTTGTTAGAATACTAATAGGAGTGCAATACAGTAAGTTGATGTTCTTAATGAGATTGTGTTGAAAAAAGTAAAGAGAAACATTTCACTGTTCTAACCAAAAGTGGATGAAAACATAAACATCTCAGACATCAGACTCGCCGGTGTAACTTTGTGTTCATAGGAAGGGCATCTGAGGCTTTCAGAATAACCTACGTATTCTTATTAACTGGTCCTTAGGGAGAGAATGGTAAGTCTGCTAAGCAAACGTTCGGCCTAATGGCTGACTACTGTGACTTAGGGCAACACTTACAAAACTTTATGTGCATCTATTAACATTTAGATGCAGAGAAAGTGTCATCTGCACCTGCAAATGACATCGATTCACAGGATCTAGCAGAGTACGGCACCCGGAGGGAGCCTAGAGGGCCGGCGCCTTAAGCGACGCCAAGCCCCAGCCAGAACCAGTTTGCTGCGGTCGCGCCGAAGGGCGCGAACAACCAGGGGACCCCCCCCCCCACCGCGCGTCACGGATCGGCAGCAGCTCCCCCCCATCCAATGGGGGACACGAGCAATTTACGAACCCCCCAATGGGGGGAGGCCACAAGATTGGCGGGAGAGCGCGCGGGGGGGATATAAGCCCTGCTGCTTCCCCAGGTAGGTACTGACCTACGGAACAGGGGAGCAGCAGCGGCGTGAGGTTTTTGTAGGAAGACGACGGCAAGAGGCGAGTGATCGAGAGCCCACCCCGGCCATCGCAGCGAGAAGGACCCGGAGCTGCCCGCCGCTGCTCCCGACTAACGATCCAGGGCAGAGGAGTCTGGCCCGACCACCTTTTGCAGCCCGCCGCGGCACCCTGACCGAGTCTCGGACGACCGGGAGCCCACCCCGGCCTCCATGTTGAAGGAACGGCCCAAGGTCCCGGCGCGGAATTGCGGGAGCCCACCCCGACCACCGTCGCTTGCTGCCGCTTCCTGAGCGGGAAAAGCCTTCACTCGCCGGCGCTGAAGACTCACCGGTGTTGTTTGGTCGCGGCGTGTCCTCGACTACACGGAAGAAGCAACGACTGGCGTGCAGGCTGACGACCGGGAGCCCACCCCGGCCGCCGCAAGGGAGGTGAGGTCTGCCCGGGGCATCGGCGCCAGGGAGAGTGCGTTCAGGAGGCAGGGAGAACCCGGGCTCGCCGGCGGCAGCGAGCGCATCGCGCTGCTCACCTCTAACCAACCGAGAGGCGGGGAGCAGACAGCGAGAGCGCGCGCCTCCTGACGACGCGGACGCACGTCGGCCTCGGCATTTAAAGAGGCAGAGGCTCAATTTTGAACTTTTAAAAAAAAAGGAAAAAAGAAAAGCGGCGGCCGGTGATCACAGCCGTGCTAGCTTGGGACCGATAGCACAAGGTTGCGGGTTTGACCCCCCCGTACTGGCCAGAAACTTTATTTTAACACTACGGGGGTATAGCTCAAAGGAGAGAGCATCGGGCCACAAAGCAAGAGGTCCCCCATTACAGCAATTGGATGGCAGGGCACAACAAGAATCGGACAAGGTAGCGAGTTGTAGCCTAACTCCGGGACAGAAACTACACCCCCTCCACGCAAAGAGAAGGCAAACCCAACCGGAAGAAGCAACGACCCAGCAGGGCCAAGAGACAATGCAAGCCTGCAAAGTACATGAGCAACGAACTGTCAGTCTAAGCGGCGATTGGGGCAATGTATATATGAGATACGCAAATGCAATGTATAACGAGATACAAAGGAAGTATGATGCAAAGATGACAGCTCGCTGAGAATGCTTATGCATGACGCACACAAAAGTAATGCAATATATATATGCGTGTATTCCTAATAAACTGCGGCCAACAATGGACCACCACAAGACAAGATGGTATGTTGGCTTATTCACGAGTAGGAATACGATGTACGGAAGTGGAGAGTGGGCAAGTGCGGGGGTTATGCAGAGCGAGTACAGGAGGCACACTTGTGGAAAGTCCATCACGTGGCCATATTGTCTGCTTTGGTGTATGTGTGAGAGGGATAGAGCCTAAATGGGATAGATCCTCTAAATCTGTGCCACATTTTGGATGCAAACATTTGTGTTTCTTTTCTAAGATAGTACAGGATGTTGCAAGTGTAACTTATTGCTTGCTGTCCAGACTTGAACTCCTATACACAGCTTAATGGATACTTCTGCAATGTCTTGTGGTTCTCATCTGCGGATAGAATAGCAGAATCAAGCAAGGCAGAGCAGCATATTTTATGGTAGAATGTCAATGGTGCATAGTTCATGTATTCTTCTGGAAGTAAATATAGACCCGGCCTGACTTCACGTGCTAACGTGTGTTGAACGGACTTGCTGCGGTGACGAAACAAGTGCATAAAGCAATGCAAAAGAGATAAAGTTGAGCATGCAAGTAAATAGATTTATAAAGTGCAAAGCTACCTATAAACCATTGGAGTGCTGTAATGGGGAGCAAATGAAGGTGGTGTGCATGTAGTAGGTTAAGCTGGGTTGGGGCAGAATGAAGCGTCCTGGCAGTGGGGTGTGGGAGAGGCTGTGGGACAGTGGTTTTGGGTTGACTGACAGGCCGGAGTGTGGAGGTGCTAACCTAGCTCACTTAAGGTAAACATGATCTTAGGTATGTGGATCAGAGTTTACATATTGAAGTGGTGGTGCTCAAACAGCAGACTATGTCCAGCGTTTAGGTCACATTAAGACTAGTTCTTTGGATAACAGCCACTAGGTTAAAGGTCCCATTTGTTTAGCTAACAAGCTTGTCTTCTAAGTAAGGAATTCTGTCAGACACCTGCGCATTTGTTGATTCAAAATACTGGAGATATCAAAAAGAACCTTCATTCAACAGCTTGTCTCTCATGCACTTCGGGTCAGCACTTTCATATTATATCTATATTTTTATAAATTTGGTGGTGTGTTCAGAAATGTGTGAATTTAATTTATGGTTGGTTTTGACAACATATGTTAAACATAGGCATGTGCGTTTGTTAAATAAAAGCAGTGTCATGATTAATGAATCTTAATTTTTGTATTTTCATTAGGTTGTATTTCTACTGAAAATACACATATCACAAGCCTGGTGCGACCAGTTAATTTATAACACTTTTACCTCCCAGGTTTCGAATTAGTATTTCCTATTTGCCTAATATATAGATTTTATCATCTCCCTGGAAAGGTATACCCCCATTGCTGGGATGGGGATAAAATAGAGGGGAAATGTGTTTTTTCCAGACATAATGATTTATCTTTTAATTCTGGTTTTCTGATTTTGAATGAGGTACAACTATACGTGTTGACAAAAGAGATGACCTGATAAATAAAGCATCTTTAGGTACACTCTGAATGCACAAGAGTGGGCTTCTGAGGGTCTGTAAGCTTCTTGTGGTAGTACCGCTTTCGTGAAACTAATTTAGTCTAGGTCTAGACGAGGTTTAGATTTAGAGTGAGTAATATAGGCTCAGAATTAACCAGTGTAAATGTGAGATGTTTTTTCAGTGTATGTAGTAGGCGACAGGAGATGCGTAGTAAGCTATTACCGGTGATAGGCTTATGATCAATCAATCAATCAATCATGTCACTTATAAAGCGCACTACATACCCGCGAGGGTCTCAAGGCGCTGGGGGAAGAGGGGGGTGGTGCTGCTACTGATCGAAGAGCCAGGTCTTGAGGAGTCTTCTGAAGGCCAGTAGGTCTTGGGTCTGTCGGAGGTTGGTGGGGAGGGTGTTCCAGGTCTTGGCGGCGAGGTGGGAGAAGGATCTGCCGCCGGCGGTCGTTTTCCGGATGCGGGGGACTGTGGCGAGGGCGAGGCTGGTTGAGCGGAGCTGGCGGGTGGGGGTGTAGAAGCTGAGTCGTCTGTTGAGGTAGGCTGGTCCGGAGTTGTGGAGTGCTTTGTGTGCGTGGGTGAGGAGCTTGAAGGTTATCCTCTTGTTGACAGGGAGCCAGTGCAGGTCTCTCAGGTGGGGTGTGATGTGGCTGCGTCGGGGGATGTCGAGGATAAGACGTGCAGAGGCGTTCTGGATGTGTTGCAGCCGTCTCAGGAGCTTAGCCGTCGTTCCTGCGTAGAGGGCGTTTCCGTAGTCCAGCCTGCTGGTGACGAGAGGCCTGGGTGACTGTTTTTCTTGTTTCGGTGGGGATCCACTTGAAGATCCTGCGGAGCATTCGGAGGATGTTGAAGCAGGATGAGGAAACGGCGTTGACCTGCTTAGTCATGGAGAGGGTGGGGTCGAGGATGACCCCTAGGTTGCGTACGTGGTCGGTGGGTGGCGGGGCTGTTCCCAGTGATGTTGGCCACCAGGAGTCGTCCCAGGCTGAAGGGTTGGAACCAAGGATGAGGACCTCCGTCTTGTCCGAGTTCAGCTTCAGGCGGCTGGTCCTCATCCATTCGGCGACGGCCTTCATTCCTTCGTGGAGGTGGGCTTTGGCGGTGTGAGGGTCTTTGGTGAGGGAGAGGATCAGCTGGGTGTCGTCGGCGTAGGAGATGATGTTGAGGTTGTGCTGTCGGGCGACGTGGGCGAGGGTGCCATGTAGATGTTGAACAGCGTTGGGCTGAGGGAGGAGCCTTGGGGTACGCCGCAGATGATCTTGGTGGCCTTGGATCGGAAGGGGCGAGGCGGACGCTTTGTGTTCTGCCGGAAAGGAAGGATGTGGTCCAGTCCAGGGCCTTCTCTTGGATCCCGGCGTCGTGAAGGCGTGTTCGTAGTGTGTGGTGGCAGACCGTGTCGAAGGCGGCTGATAGGTCCAGGAGGATGAGGGCTGCTGTTTCTCCGTTGTCTAGCAGGGTCCTGTTGTCATCGGTGGCGGCGATGAGGGCGGTTTCGGTGCTGTGGTTGCTGCGGAAGCCGGACTGGGAAGGGTCCAGGATGTTGTTCTCCTCGAGGTAGCGGGTCAGTTGTTTGTTGACGATTTTCTCGGTGACCTTCGCGGGGAACGGGAGCAGAGAGATGGGTCGGAAGTTCTTGAGGTCCTTGGGGTCTGCCTTGGGTTTCTTGAGTAAGGCGGTGATCTCGGCGTGCTTCCAACTTTCCGGGAAGGTTGCTGTCTCGAAGGAGATGTTGATTATTTTCCGGAGATGGGGCGCGATGGCTGTACTGGCTTTGTTGAAGATGTGGTGAGGGCACGGGTCTAGCGGTGAACCGGAGTGGATGGTGTTCATGATCTCGCTGGTGTCCTTGTCGTTGATGTTGGTCCAGGAGAGCAGGCGGTTGGTGGTTGTGGGGGCAGTGGTCTCGGTGGTTGCCGGGGCGGTCGTGGTGTTGAAGCTGTCGTGGATGTCGGCGATTTTGCGGTGGAAGAAGGTGGCCAGTGAGTCGCACAGGTCTCGCGACGGCTGGATGTCGTTGGTGTTGGAGCGGGGGTTGGAGAGTTCCTTCACGATGTTGAAGAGCTCTTTGCTGTTGTGTGCGTTGTTGTCTAGGTGGTCTTTGAGTGAGGCCCTTTTGGCGGATCTGATGAGGTGATGGTGACTGCGGGTGGCACTCTTGTGGGCGGCGTAGCTGTCCGCTGTCCGTTCGTGGAGCCAGATCTTCTCCAGTTTTCGGCATGTTTGTTTGGAGGCCTGGAGGTCTTCGGTGAACCAGGTGGCTTTCTTGCTGGTGTGGCTGTTGGGCGGATTCTTGAGCGGGGCGAGGGTGTTGGCGCAGTCGTCGATCCACTGTCTGAGGTTGCGGGCGGCGGTGTCGGGGTCGGAGGGTTCGGCGGGTGGGCTCAGGGCGAGAGTTGTGGTTAGCTGGTCTTCCGTGACTCTGCTCCAGCAGCGGCGAGGCATTTGTTCGGTGCGGTGGTGCGTGGTGGGCTTCCTGTAGGTGAAGTGGATGCAGTGGTGGTCAGTCCAGTGGGGTTCGGAGGTGTGGTTGAAGGAGACGTGTGGGCTTGCGGAAAAGATGGAGTCTAGCGTGTGGCCGGCGGCGTGGGTGGGTGTAGTCACGAGCTGTCTGAGTCCGAGGGTGGCGAGGTTGTCGATCAGGGTGGTGGAGTTGGTGGAGTTGGTGTTGGTTGATAAACTCTAGGGCTAATATGACAATTCTTATCTCGTTAAGCAGAACAGATGGAAATGGTATGCTGGTGGAGTTTAGATAGAGAGGAGATGCATTTTGTGCATTTCCCATTTCTGGTACCAAAAACATCATTAATGAATTGCTGCAAAAAGACATGCATGGAGAGGTCTAGGGTAGTGTGAAGTGGGTGGTACAACTCTGTCTATTTTACCAATCACAGAAAGCTTCAGATCAAGAAAGAATTTTCCAAGAACTAGCCACCGCTGGTAAACAAAAGTACTAGATTTTGGCCTCCAGTGGTTGGCTTGTTATTAAAGCCAAAGCTCTTGAAGTACACCAGGTTTATATGCCTTAGCTTAGTGTAAGTCCCCATTGTGTTAAATTGGTCTTACTTTTACACTCATTTTCAAAGTTTTTTACTACATCCTTCATTCTTTCAGTGCCAAAAACTTCATCTGTTGGCTTTAAAAATATTTTATTGACATCTAGGTCTGTTTTTGGTGTTTATTTACACTTGGTGGCAGATGTGCCTTCATAAATGGCTTGAGTATTAAAGTAAAGAGAAACATAATTAATTTGAAGTCCGCCTCATGCAACAGATCAGTGAAAGTGATGATAGAAAGTGTGATTGAAAAAGAATTACCAACTATCTTATAATCAGCATAATGTTCAAAGCTACAACAGCATAAGTTAACACTTTGTAATTATGTACACAAAGAATACAAATTTCCCTAATACTTGCATCTGTGCTCTATTTTGGATCCTAGTGAAACGTTATTGAAACAGAGAAAAAAATATTATTATTCGTGAGTACAAGAAAAAAGAGGGGACAGAACTCTGTACATCATAAACACTCCACTAAGGTAATTCATGACAGATTTAATCATCATGCATGAACAAATCAGACATTGTTGTGGTGCATTGATGGCAAGGTGAAGAGCATGGAGGCAAATAACCTGGTTTCACAACTTTCCCTCCACCCCCCACAATTAATGATAAACCTTTTTTAGCACTGCAAGTTTCCTCTTGATACAGTAAAACATGAGAAGGTAAGCGATAGGTCAAAACTACCTTTATGAAGTAAATGGTGGGATATTTTATTTTCCTCACATGCAATGCAGGCCTTTGTCCTGGATCTAGCACAAGAGCATAGAGAAATACCCCTAGGCCCTGAGTTTCTAAAGCTCTAGATACATTTACAAAAATAATCTTGATATCTGATTCAATAACTATGAAAATGGAAATCTAGAGTAAATTTTTGATAAAGCATTTAAATCTGAAGATTCACATCTAAATTAGATTTTTATGAAAAGGATACACATATAAATTAGTGCAGAGGGCCCAATACATAAAGTTTCTAGAATTGGCTTGAAAACGTGATAAATATGCTGATTATTCTGCCTGAAATGGACTGATTAATTCAAACTTCAGCCACACCAAGGAAAAACTATTAGTTTTCTGTTCAGCCAAAATGCTTGGGCTATTAAGCTTCCTAGTGAGAATAAAAAGTATCTGCAGGTTCTAAGACTGGTATGAGGACACCACTCTCTGCTGTGCCTCATCATTGTACTCCTCTTTGTCATACAAGGGTGGAGCAATAAAGGAGCAGAAACCAATTAGTAAGTCACATGAAGTCTGATTTATCTAGTGTTAGAACAAGATGAAGATTAGATGAATATCAGATATATACTAAAACATTAACTGCTGAGGCTTTTCCACCACAGTGCCGAGTCATTTTATTTGGTGTTGGGTGCACTTCGTGCTTTAGCATTTATAACTTTTTTCCACAAAAAGTATCCAGGCCAAACCAGTGTTCTTTTTTCTCCAAATGTTAGCGGTTCTGTGGGTATACTGGGTTTATGTGTTCCCTTAGACTGAACTGAGAAAATAGCACAAATATAATAATTTTTGGGACTCCTGGGATGGAAGGGCTGTGCAAGAAAGCATTTCCTCTTTTTTAAATTTTTATTTATCAATCAATGGTTTGCTGTGTTAAGATTCCCATATTCTCAACTTTCTAGAACAAGCAGAGTTGTAAAATAAAAATAAAGTTGTTTTTAATCACAGTTTTTGTATTCTTCTAAGCAGTAGTACATTTTTTCTATTTTTTTAGATTTCAACCTAGTTTAAAGTTTTGATGGAAACTGGTATAAAATTACAATTTCATCAAGGGGACACTTGTGTAAATTGCTTAGGCTTTACCCAAAGAAACTAACCATTGAAATCAAAAAGCTTGTAAAAAATAGAAAAACAATGAAATAGCTGGCAGCATTTTAATTTATAGTTTTTTACTCTATGGCCTGTTTACAAAAGGACATACCATTATGTATGTCAGAGCCTTCTAGTCAAAAGTAACTACAGCGTTTGTTGGTTGGCCAAAAGCATGCTATACCAGAACCAAAAACTGAGCTGCAGCTTATAATGATTTTTCATTGTGTACTGACTATGCTTCAATACATACGGTCAAATCTAACTAATGAAAAATGGGTATAAATAAAACCTATGCATTTTTTTTAAAATGTGCCTAAGATGCTGAGTTTAGGTATAGTGGTGATTTGTACAGCTCTGAATATGGGGTTATTAAATGATTCAGAAGGCATTTAGCAATTTGTGTTCTTTCTTGCACATTGATTTACATTTAATTTTGCCAAAAAAAGAGTGAAATTAAATTGATAACAACTTAATGATTGGCATGTGTACTAGTGAGTGTGACTGACTGTCTGACCCTCATTCATGCGAGGGTCTGAGATTGACAGCCAGCCAGGCAGTGATTACATTGTGCTGCTTACCATAATTTTTAAATTGTATGCCATTTATAAAATTACAGTAGCGGCTGCTCTCTCTAGACAGTGGTGAGGCACATAAATTACTTTCAAACTATTAAAATTTTTAAAAAACGTACTTCTCTGCAGGCTGCAGCACACATTCGGCTCCTGCCTCGCGCTGCTTGCCGAATAAATGCATCGAGCCAATCCAAGCACTGCTCCCTTGCTGCTTACAATGCTAAACAGCATAGGAGCAGTGCTAGGATTGGCTGGAACAGGCAATCACAGCGCTCCATCGAAGACCTACGAGGCTGTGCTTCTACTTCTCAGCTGCCTTTAAGCTGTTGAGACATTAGCCTGAACCGCGCATGTCAGGCTGGCCACAGTTAAAACACCGGCCAATCCGACATGCACAGTTTAGTTAACACAGCCTGAGCTGCTGCTGTTACACCGGGAGAGAGAGCTCTGTCATGGCCTACCCCCTAAGAAGGTGAGGGTGAAAAGCGTGAGGGGACATGTGTACTGTGCATGTGTGTGTAGTGGGTCGCAGTGGGGAAGTCAGGGGGTCAACGCCCCCATGCTCCTATGCATAAACAGCCCCTGTAAAATTAGCATAACAACACCAGACGTGGAGAGGTGGAGCCCCGACATCCTCTTTAACCAACCTCCCACTACTATTCTCTCTATCAGCATGTGCGATAACTCATGAATCACAATTCCCAGTCTACTTAGATTGAACACTTGACCTCCAGTAGAGATTATTCCTATCTTTTTTATTTTACAGTGTTGAACACAGAAATAATATTATATAATTTTATGATATCATAGTATGCCGTCTGTTGTTAATACATTATACTATTTTACTTAAGAGTCATTTCTGAAATGTTACCTCCTGGAAAGTGTGGAACGAATGTGCCTCTTATCATGCAAATGCCCAGCCTAGAACATATCTAATTTAAAGCTGAGAAATCTCTTTCATAGAGTAGGAAAATGGTCTCACTCATGTTTGGGATGTTACCTGGAATCTCCAAGGTCAAAATGTATCAATTTTGAATTTGCTGCTGCATCAGTAATGACTTTGATACAAACCACATAGTCTCCCTACCCTCAAACCTTCAGCCAGCCTGGCACTTCTTTGGCTCAAAAACCGGTAGGTTACCTGCTTAAAACCTGTGCTTGTCCTTGTTTGACATGCTTTGTCCTAATCCACAACCACTCTTGGGGCCAGATGTACGACCATAGCACTTTGCGACTCGCAAATTGTGAGTCGAAATTTGCGAGTCGCAAAATGCTATGTACAACAGTGTCTGAGACACTGTTTGCGATTCCCAAAGGGGTCGCAAATTTCATGCCTCATGAATATTAATGAGGCAGTCGCAATTTGCGACCCCATTGGGAATCGCTAGCACTCCCAGGGATGGTGGCCTGCTGGGGTCAGCAGACCACCATATCTGGGACTGCTTTTACATAAAGCAGTTTTATTTTTTTTCAAATGCAGCCTGTTTTCCTTAAAGGAAAAAGGGATGCATTTAAAAAAGGAAAATTAAACTTTTAAGTTTAATTTTTTAAGGGCAGGCATTGGTCCCTGGGACCACTGCCTGCCCTTAAACAATAATTGCGCATGCATTCCCAAAGGGGAAGGGGTCCCTTGGGGACCATTTCCCGTTTGCGAGTGCCTTACCACCCTTCTGAGAAGGGTGGTGAATTATGAGTGTTTTACGACCGCAATTGCGGTCGCAAAACATTCATACATTGGTTTTGGAGTCGCTATTAGGAAGGGACGCCCTTGAAACGGCCCTTCCTAATAGCGAGTCGCTAACCCTATTTTGCGAGTCGCTAATTGATTTGCGACTCGCAAAATAGGGTTGGTACATGGGCCACACGTTATTTGCGGTCGCAAACAGGCCTAAAACCCCTTTGCAACCGCAATAAACGGTCATACATCTGGCCCTAAGCCTCTTTGAGGTCTCCTATTGGACACTCTTGCTCCCCCACACACAGGGATGAACAGAGAGAAACACACCACCATCAGCCACTGCCGGCAAGATGGCTCAATGAGTAAAACATTATTGTGGTCATCCGAAGTGACCTGAATGCCGAACCTCAGGAATTTGAATCCTAAAAAGGCTGCCTGGTGCAGTATGAAGTAATGTATGAAAAAAGAGTGTGAGAAAATGCCCTTTTTGTGTGGTCACCCCCATTTTTCTCTAGATTTTACTGCTGGTTTTCAGGCTCAGCACAGTGGAGCACTTCTGTCCAGTGCTCAGTTTATGTGTTTTGACCCCTGAAACATGTAGAAATGAGCTAATCCCTCTTTGGCATATTTAACTCTTCTGTAAGGTCATAGTATATGGTGTAGAAACTGCACCAATTCATGGCTATAGGCCTACCATTGTAGTCTGACTGCTGCAGTGTAAAACCTGCTGTGCTACTTTTTAAAATAACAATTGTTGACAGGTAAATACCTCCATTCTAAATTTTAGTAAGTCACTACTATGTAGGCTGTGTAGCCCACAAAGTAGGATGCATGGTATTTAAAAGTGGGTCATGAAGAATAATAATGGTAACATATTCCTACAGAGATAAAGCATAAATGCTGTTTTTACTGTGGCAGGCCTCACTTTCTTATATAGAAAACCAGAGTACAGTTTAAAATTCTAAAACTGCTAACACAGATTTTTAATATTTATTAAAAATCCAATTACATGGCGAAGACAGATTTGTAATGACTATCAGGGAAAAGTAACTTTTATAAAGTTACCCTGTACCTGCCTACGTTTTTAGATGGCTAATTAGCATAAGCCTCTGTCAACTCCCAGCCTGTACTTAGCCTTGAATGAGGTGTGAACGAGGTGTTAAATTTCTTGCTGGAGCTACACAATAAATTGACCTGAATGGTCAAGGATGACTCATCAGACTCTGCAGAATCTTTAGGCAAGGGCTCTGGGCATCCGGTTGGCACCACATTGTCAACATCTACCTGGCAGGCCTGTTTAAGCTACATGTAACACTTTAGTCAATTTAAAAGGGAAGAAAACAGGACACCAAGACAATTCTTGTGTATCCCCTGACTGGGTGCTGTAGAACTCTGCCTTTCCTAACAGGCTTCTGTCTCTGAATTTGGTGTGGTTACAGGTTCTGCCTCAAAATGGATTTTAGTGTTAGATGTGGGAAGACACTAGTGATTTCCATAATGCACTCCCCTACACACCCACCACCCTTAGAGCCCGTGTTTTTTGTGGATGAAGAATTTCACCATCTTGAAAATGCCCTGAAACAAACCATTTTGGGCCTGTTTGCAGTAAGGCATGAACATGAATTAATGGAAAAGTGGATGGAGTTGCCCCTAGGAGCTTCTATCCAATTGGTTAGGGAGTGTCCATGAGTCATCTCCACCAAATAGCTACTGTCACTCCATCAGAACACTTTCAGAAGCTGTGGAAGAACAGAAGAATTACTACACCTGGTGTTTGAGCACGTGAGGAGACCAAAAGGGCTGGGCCAGCTCCCACTTGTACCCAGGATGAAGAAGTGGACTACAAGGGTCAGTTGGATGACCTCCTGTGTGGCTACAAGGATACACCAAGCTGCAAGAGGCCTTCTTTTCCTAAAGTGCTCCCCTGACCAGTACCAACTGGACCTCAACTTTAACCTGCTGTTGGCCTCTGACTACCTTGAGGTCCTAAGGGCCTTAGAAGTGTACTCCCTTGATTGTGTGGGCAGCAGAAGAAACTTTGGAAGCTTTTGAAAAGTTTTCCTCCAGATCTGCGGGACTTCCAGACTTTCACTGGGACCAATCCACTTGGTGTGTCCGATACGGGCTCCATCATGATCGACCTGAAATTGCATCTGGACCCAGTTCAATGTCTGATTTGCTCGCTCAGAACATCATAGAAACTAGGCTGCATTGATAGTGCTCATATCGTCCCCTGCATATGAGGATGAGTCACAATGTCCCTCATTTTGATTGCGCAGAAATGTTACTACTACATATCTATATGTGAAATGTTCGAAGCAATCTCTGCTACTGTTTTACATTAGTACCAAAACAGTGTGTAGGAAAGAGTTACCAACTGAATTGTAGATTCTTTAAAGAAAAAACATGCTTACTGTAGCATGTGTAAAGAAAAGAGAAAGCAGTTAAATGTACATGTTAATTCTACTGTTTGCTTCAGTATATTTTTCAACACTAGAAATATCACTTATTCATTATGTTACCAGTCAAGTCTTTGATGGTGCCAGTGGGGTTGTCGGGTATGATGTCATCAATGATGCCTTTAGTGATGTCATCAGTCAGGTCATGCGGAGTAAATGGCAAATAGATGAAGTTTGCCTAGCCATATTAATGGCCGCATTTTGGATCTTTTGGGGTTCTGAGCCGGAACCTTAACATTGAGCTAAAATATTGGATTGATGTGCTCACTATATAATCACTTCCTTTTACATTAATTGTTCACATGTATTGAATGTAGACATATTGAATAAGTGGTATAGAACCGCATCTTCATGGACCAACCTTTAACAAGGCAGACTTTTCTTTAATGCATTTTCACATTGAAACTAGAATTCTCTGTATCAAATTCTCCATTTTTGAAATGTGAGTCATAAATCCATGTCCATGGCTGGCACTTCCCAATGGTGAGGTAAAGCAGCATCTTTTATGCACGAGTTAATGATCACACCTAATTCATGAAACAGCACTCCAAAATGTAAAATTCTTCAGCTGGCAGAAGAATATTTTGCCTAGCTCTCTGAAAATCCTTGCATGGTTTCTTTTGAACCTAACGCTACGTAAGACGGGAGTCCTCCTTCCTTACATCCGGCTTCAACCTCTCCAAATTAAAGCTTTTATTTGCTGTTAAAATGATGTTTTTCATTGTACAGATTCATTTTACTCCCTCCTCCTTTAAGAGGTTCCTTTTGAATTTGTCCTAACGTCAATCTCATCCGTGCCAGTTTCCTAAATCAGACATGAGCCGAGTTGTGTCATAACCTCCGGATCTGGACGCTGTAATTTTAACTTGTCAAAGTGCCCATATTTCCTCAGTTCATGTGATGGATACAATGTTTCGCGTCCTGACGGACTGTATCCGCGTATTGAGATTCCAAATCTGCAAGGCGACGGTCCCCTGTGGAAGACATAGATGAAAAATTAGGCGAAACAGACTAGCCGAAAGGCCACATTTCAATGGGAAGTAATGCCGCAATGGCCCAATGTGTTCCCAATGAACGATCAGCGTTTTATAGAAATAAACGAAATGAAGAAATAAATGAAACGTAAACGTCACATTGATCCAATCAGTTCGAAATATACATTCAGCTTTTTATACACATGAAGAAATTAATTAAATGCATGTGTATTTATGCCAGGTATTTTTATTACAGCAAACAAATGATGGACGGAATGCTGACAATGCAAACATTCTCCCCCAGTCAAAAGATCTGGGTTAAATCCATCGTTCTTTTGCCCACTACGCCACCCCAGTTTGGACCCAGCCATATGCAAATCAGTCTTGACCCTGTGCCCCATGGGAACAGTCCAGACCGAACTGCCAGGCCAGGTCCTCCCTGGACCGGAAACAAGCATCCTGGGACCAGTTTCAGGGTATGTCACCCTTCTTCAGCCAGGCTAGCTTGAATCCAGTGGCACAGTGAGCAAGGGACCCACGTCTGGGCATACCCATCCCACTTAGGGCGAAAAGTGTTACAGCAAACAAATGATGGACGGAATGCTGACAATGCAAACATTCTCCCCCAGTCAAAAGATCTGGGTTAAATCCATCGTTCTTTTGCCCACTACGCCACCCCAGTTTGGACCCAGCCATATGCAAATCAGTCTTGACCCTGTGCCCCATGGGAACAGTCCAGACCGAACTGCCAAGCCAGGTCCTCCCTGGACCGGAAACAAGCATCCTGGGACCAGTTTCAGGGTATGTCACCCTTCTACAGCCAGGCTAGCTTGAATCCAGTGGCACAGTGAGCAAGGGACCCACGTCTGGGCATACCCATCCCACTTAGGGCGAAAAGTGTTACAGCAAACAAATGATGGATGGAATGCTGACAATGCAAACATTCTCCCCCAGTCAAAAGATCTGGGTTAAATCCATCGTTCTTTTGCCCACTACGCCACCCCAGTTTGGACCCAGCCATATGCAAATCAGTCTTGACCCTGTGCCCCATGGGAACAGTCCAGACCGAACTGCCAGGCCAGGTCCTCCCTGGACCAGAAACAAGCATCCTGGGACCGGTTTCAGGGTATGTCACCCTTCTTCAGCCAGGCTAGCTTGCATCCAGTGGCACAGTGAGCAAGGGACCCACGTCTGGGCATACCCATCCCACTTAGGGCGAAAAGTGTTACAGCAAACAAATGATGGACGGAATGCTGAGAATGCAAACATTCTCCCCCAGTCTAAAGATCTGGGTTAAATCCATTGTTCTTTTGCCCACTTCGCCACCCCAGTTTGGACCCAGCCATATGCAAATCAGTCTTGACCCTGTGCCCCCTGGGAACAGTCCAGACGAACTGCCAGGCCAGGTCCTCCCTGGACCGGAAACAAGCATCCTGGGACCGGTTTCAGGGTATGTCACCCTTCTTCAGCCAGGCTAGCTTGAATCCAGTGGCACAGTGAGCAAGGGACCCACGTCTGGGCATACCCATCCCACTTAGGGCGAAAAGTGTTACAGCAAACAAATGATGGACGGAATGCTGACAATGCAAACATTCTCCCCCAGTCAAAAGAACTGGGTTAAATCCATCGTTCTTTTGCCCACTGCGCCACCCCAGTTTGGACCCAGCCATATGCAAATCAGTCTTGACCCTCTGCCCCATGGGAACAGTCCAGACCGAACTGCCAGGCCAGGTCCTCCCTGGACCGGAAACAAGCATCCTGGGACCGGTTTCAGGGTATGTCACCCTTCTTCAGCCAGGCTAGCTTGAATCCAGTGGCACAGTGAGCAAGGGACCCACGTCTGGGCATACCCATCCCACTTAGGGCGAAAAGTGTTACAGCAAACAAATGATGGACGGAATGCTGACAATGCAAACATTCTCCCCCAGTCAAAAGATCTGGGTTAAATCCATCGTTCTTTTGCCCACTATGCCACCCCAGTTTGGACCCAGCCATATGCAAATCAGTCTTGACCCTGTGCCCATGGGAACAGTCCAGACCGAACTGCCAGGCCAGGTCCTCCCTGGACCGGAAACAAGCATCCTGGGACCGGTTTCAGGGTATGTCACCCTTCTTCAGCCAGGCTAGCTTGAATCCAGTGGCACAGTGAGCAAGGGACCCACGTCTGGGCATACCCATCCCACTTAGGGCGAAAAGTGTTACAGCAAACAAATGATGGACGGAATGCTGACAATGCAAACATTCTCCCCCAGTCAAAAGATCTGGGTTAAATCCATCGTTCTTTTGCCCACTACGCCACCCCAGTTTGGAACCAGCCATATGCAAATCAGTCTTGACCCGTATTTTTATTAAGCAAATGAATTTATAATACATTAATAATAAATTGTTCTTGATTTAAGACGTAAATCTCTATTTCCCTAGTCTTAATTCCCATATATGTTTTTCTTTTAATAATTGTTGCACTTAAGCAGGCTGGAGCGCTGCAAACCACTTGCCTGAGACCATGTGAAAATCGGTTAAAAAGGTAAAACGGATTATGAGGGAGTCGGTATGCATGTAAAGACATGAGCAAAGCTGAGTCACAAAAGCTACATTTTAAACAACGTCTAGAAAAGAATAAAAATTGGGCAAATGAGCAGCATTTGTTGTGTGTTAACATGATCAAACTGGCAATTGAATTCACATAAAAACATGGCAGTGCTGATTTTACAGTAGACGTTTGTGGTGCCTTTTGAATAACGTGCAGCAATAGCAATCTACCAAGCTTGCTGTAAAATGAATTTAACCTTGCTCTACAAATTGGCCTTGAAGTGACACACAACACTGTGTCAGGGTCCCGGTAATGGCGCAGGTATGGATCTTTCACTGTAGAGGCCCAGGTGTCAAGAACAAGTTTTATTGTGATCAATCGTGTTTGGGCATGTCAGCAGTGGGGTCAAGTGTGACACTGCTTATAAACAGCCTGTGAATGTACAGCAGAAGAGCAGAGGTTTTATAGGAGTTTGACTTTCTGTAGACCACATAGCAATTTCACTAGCACACATCCTGCAGTAGAGGCAGTAATAGGGTTGTTATATTCTGACAGCTTAACTCATGAAGAAATGCATAACTTCACGAGTTGATTTTTGCAGTGTTTCTTAATTTTGAGGACGTGCAAAAGTACAAAAATCCCTATCATTGTACAAGGACAGCTTTTAGACTAAGAAACATTTTAATTACGCTTGCAAAATTTGTGACATAGGCGAATTTCACATGGCATGAAATGTGCAAAATATTGTATTACTCAATTTTTTTGCAAATGTTTTGTTCTCAAGAGTCTGGCTCATGGCGAGAGATTTTCTACTTAAACCAATTATCCTGCTGGTATCTTCCATGACTTTTCATGCTACGATTGACCTCAAATCAAAATTCATGCAGGATATTAGTAAACCACAATTTTTGTAATTTAGCATAATTGTTTGTAATTTTGGTCCATTTTCATTAAAAAAAAAATATCCAATTTAACACACCCCAGCTTTTAATGTTGCTCCTTTTGCTCTAAATCACCTTTAGGGATTAACTGTATGACTTTGCAAAAAGTGATGTAAATACATTGATTTAGGTTTTTTGTAAAGTTTCGGTTATCCACTCATGATAACTTTGGAACACTGAAATATTGAGAAGGGAAAGAACAAAAGCAGTAAAGTACATAAAGTAAGCAGTGGCCCATTAAAGTTTAACTGTATGACTTGAACACCACATTACTTGACATGGTCTATCGCATTCCCTGTGGGGAATTCAGTCAGCAGATTTGTCCAAAAGTTAAATTTTGAGGAATTTCTGAAATAGGCCTATTTTGCCTTGGGTCTGATTTAGGAGTCCAGGTTCAACAATTCTGGGAACAAGGCACCCAAGGAATTACCAAAATATTTGTCAACGTGTTCAGATGTGGGGAAATTAATGAAAAGTTCCTAATGAAGATGCAGTTTGGAACCATTGTTTACAAGTATGCTGAACAATTGTTCAAGTCGGTCTTAAACATAGTATTGTGTTGCATTTGGTCATAGGTTTCAGTATAGCTGGTAGAGTGCATGAACAGCTGACTTATTGTGATCAAACTTTCTTAAACTGCAAAACATATTGTCAGCTTTATTTTGTATCTTTGAAATTCGACCATTAATTGAGATCCTTATATAAAAGGCTGTAATAAATAAAGTCCCAAATGTTAAGGTCGTGGTCAAAATTGTGCCCATAAAAATATAAGGTAAAATATTGTTAATTGGTAACATTGAAAATAATTGAGTTGGAGATTAGTAAGTGTATAATAATTTCTTCTTTTTAACAACCTGGGTCAACAAACACTGCATTCCTCTCATATCCTTCCACTCTTTCTCTAAAACACTTACTTCTGTCTATGAACAGTCCGTATTTCCCATGCTGCACTATCTGCGGTCTCTTTTTCTGCTTTCCTCTTCTTGCCCAAGTATTAGAGCGTTTCTCCTACCATCCTCAAAAGTGGTGGTTGGTTTAACATTTTAAGAAGATACTTCTTTAAACTTTTGAACTTATTTGACATATAGGGCCTAATTACGATGCGGTTTGGACCGCAACCGACAGCTTGTCGGTTGCGGTCCGAACCGCATCTACTGCTGTAGTCCGACTGACGCATTACTATGTGTGCGGTCGGAGGCAGCAGTAGGAGGGAGCGATCAGCGCTTTCCGACGTCAGAAACTCACCATAATCCCTTAAGGATGGAGTTTCTGCCGCCGGGATTATGATGTCGGTTTCCCACAGCCTTTCCATGTCGGCCTTTCCCCTGAACATCCCTGCACCGTGTGGCAGGTACCCTGAGGCGGCTGCCACATGATGCAGGGATGTTCACAAACTCCCATTACTCAATGGGAATTTATGCGATGGGCGGTTTCCGCCCACCACACAAGCTCCCATTGAGAAATGGGAGTTTGCGGTCGGATTGTAATTCGGTGTGCGGAACCGCCGACCTGTGGTCTTGGTGGTTCCTCCACCAAAACGGAGTTGGTCGGAGGCAACTCCGACAGACATTATAATCAGGCCCATAGTATTGTTTTGATACCACATGTTTTCATTAATTTGTTTTTAGATTGTTTTTGTTCAATATTTTTGTACCACAAGTTTGTTTCTACTTTGTAACTAGAATCTGTCTGAGCTATGTTGTATTAGTCTAGCCACCCTACAACATAATAGTCCAGATGAGTGGAAGATTTAGGAGATTAATATCTTTATGTAGTTTTAATTTGTTAGCCTATTGAGAGGTTGAAATCATATGGTATACCTAAGTATTTGGCCTTACAAGAGGCAGAGGGAGCTGGCTATTGGCTAGAGGACCCCTCAACTAGAAGAACAGCCAGGAGTTTACCTCTCAATGCACGCATATCTATTTTTCTCCAAGGATGGATGTTATCTAGAAATATGATGTCATCATATGAGGTGTTTTCAGTATATTATAGAGAACTATACAAAAACGTGATGGGTAGAAAGCTTGTATTAATCTCTGCCACTGGTAGTTCCTCAGGGCCGCATCCCTGTCTATCATTATTTTGCACACCATACCACCTCAGTTTGGACCCAGCTGTATATAAATTAGTCTGGGCCCTGCTTCAGTAGGATCAGTCCAGCCCAAACTGCCAGACCAGATCCATCCTGAACTGGAATAAATGCGACCTGAAACTTGTTTTGTTTTCATTGGCACTCTTCAGTCGTGGGTAGCTTGGCTCAAGGGCAAAGTGAGCACACGATCCACACTTAGGCATACCTGTTGCACGTAGGGCACTGCAGTGAAGTATATAAAAAAGTTATGGATGGAATCATCAAAACATATGATGTCATCCTATGAGGTGCTCTCAGTATATTATACAAAAATGTGATGGGTGGGATGCTTGAAATAATCTCAGGCCACATACTAGTCCATTGTCATTTTGCACACCATGTCTTTGGACCTAGACTTATGCAAATCAGTCTTGGCACTCCTCCAAAGGGAACAGACCTGCCCGAACTACCAGGCCAGATCCTTCCTGAGCTGGAACACAAGCAAACCAAGAGGAGTTTTGCTCTCACTAAGTCTATTCATTTGGGTGAAAATTGGTTTCAGTGGGGCTTCATTATTATGAAATGTTATCGTAGGCCAATGATTTACAACTATAGTCCCATGGAGATATTTTGCAGTGAGATGAGCACTAATACCCAGAGTGGGTTTGTGACACTGTCGCAACGTCGAGTCTTGTTTATTTTGGTTGGTAAGATATATCTATCTATCTATCTATCTATCTATCTATCTATCTATCTAGCGGTCGCCAGTAGGTAGTTATAGTTAGGATAGTCTCCATAGGAAAAGCGTTTTTGATTTGCCAATATCTTTGGCGCCGTTTGACGAATCTTCGCGAAAGTTTCAAAACTAATGGGGCGCTCCGGTCAGCTCCTGTCTTGAAAATTTCGGGGTGATTTGTCAAGCGGGGGCTGAGAAAAAAGGCGGGTCCCAAAACGCGTTTTCCCCATGTTAATTTCCATAGGAACTTTTGTCGCGGCTACAGCCCGAACTGCTGAACGGAATTACACCAAATTTGGCAGAGAGGTAGCTGTTGTTCCAGAGTGCACTCTTTGATTT
Source organism: Calotriton arnoldi (assembly GCA_963921515.1). NCBI lineage: Eukaryota > Metazoa > Chordata > Amphibia > Caudata > Salamandridae > Calotriton > Calotriton arnoldi. The sequence continues at coordinate 2,444,365 of CAWUFW010000536.1, read as the reverse complement.
AAATGGTGTCAATCCATTCAGTAGTTGCTGAGAAATTCAAAAAATTAAAATTTATATATCTGAGCACCGAGGAGGATTCGCGAACCCTCCCGAGCACGAGCTTCATTCTTATTGGCTGCCAAGACTCCAAACCAGAATGTGTTGGCAGCCATCTTGTGACTGACCGAGTCACAAGAAAACAGTTTAAAAAATGATAAAAAACAAGAAAAGGGGGCAGGGTACAAACACCCTGACCCCCTAGGCCTGCTCAGGGGGTCCCACAAGGACCCCGAGGGCCAAAAAAAGCATGTAAAAAAAAAAGAAATTGGCCGAAATTGCGCTGGGTTAGCGAATTCGACTGAGAAAATAAAAAAAAATGAACCGCGCTTCGTTTTCTATAAGCCCCCGGGTGGGCCAGGTCCTGGGGGCAATGCGCAATAAATTAACGGAGGCCTTCGGGGGGCCCCCACAGCCCCGGGGACCGCCACCTCCCCGGGGCTTTATCCATTATGTGTGGGAGGCACACAGCCCCCCCCACAGCCCCGGGGACCGCCACCTCCCTGGGGCTTGTAAAAAAATGCATGGGGGGGCTCCTGCCACCCCCATGCTGCCCCAGGGACCGCCACCTCCCCGGGGCATTAATCATTATGGGCGGGGGGCTCGCGGGCCCCCCCAAGCCCCGGGGACCGCCACCTCCCCGGGGCTTAAATTAAAATCAAAAAGTGGGGGGGCTCCTGCCCCTGGCACCACCACCTTCCCGGGGCTTTAAACAGTTGGGAGGGGGGACTCGCGGCCCCCCTCCTGGAGCCCTCCTTTGCCCTGGGTACCGCCACCCCCAGGGCCGGCTCCTGCAATGTCCCAGGGTGCCCACCCCCGGGACATTGCTGTTTGCTATGACAGGGCGGGAGCACGGCTCCATGAAGCCAAGCAGAATTGCTTTTGGGCAAGGGGGGCTGCATGTTAGCAGCTCCCCTTGCCCAAAAGCAATGCCGGCTCCTGCATAAGGCGGGGAGCCGGCTGGGACCATGGGGGCATTGGGTCTCCCCCACGGTTCCCATCAAGGAGGCCAGGCCCCGGGGATGTGTCCACCAGCATGCCCCAGGAGCAGCGTTTGCAGAGTGGTGTAAAAAGGGGGCGTGGCCTCAGACCACTCTCAGCAATCCAGGTGTGTGGCGCTTATTGGAGGTACCTGGTGGGCTAGCCCCCAGGGACCCTCAGGAATGTAGGGGACTTAATACCCCAACTTAGAATGCGCCAGGAGGCGCGTTTGCAGAGTGGTGGACAAAGGGGGCGTGGCCTGTGTCCACCTTTCAGCAATCCCACTATCTGGGGCATACTGTAGGTATCAGGTAGGCTAGTTGGCCTCTAAGGACTCCCAGCAGCGAAGGGGACTTTAATCCCCATCCAAGAGCGCGCCAGGGAGTGCGTTTGGGGAGTGGTGGGGAAAGGGGGCGTGGCCTGCTCTGATGTCACTGACCATGTCATGAATGATGTAATATGTGACATCATCAGCAGTGCATTGCGGGGGCGCGAGTTATAGTTAGCTCAACTAACTATAACAGCCGAATTTCACTGGTTTTTTAAATGCTAATTTCCAACTATAACGTCCCTGAAACCTATGGTTTTTTAAGTGAATTTCAAAGGTTTTTTAAATGCTAATTTCTAAGTATAACATCCCTGAAACCTATGGTTTTTTCAGTGAATATATATATATATATATATATATATATATATTTTAAATAAAGTGGTCCAAAGCGGCGCACTCTTGCTGCTGGTGCCAGCGTTAGGATAGGACCAGTATCCGCAAACATTTAACATCCAAAAAATGATGCTGCACTCTCGTGGGCTTTGAATTCCAAAAAGATTTAATCAGCATCAGTATTCCACCTACTCAAAGTGCAGGATATATGTATATACTTCTTCAAACCAGCACAGTTCATGCTCGATGACTTCAAGTACGCCTGGTGTTTCCCCTGCAATGGAAGATGTGCCAGGGACAGCCTCACAGGATAAGGTGAGCACATGTCCTTGGCAAATGTCTCCTTCATGCCAATGCAACCCTGTAAATGAAAAGGGTTTGTGGACTTTGGCAAAAAAGCAAGTATGTCTGATACAAGAGCAATTGTGAACTGCCCATAAATACTGGCAACTTGGACAAATATCTTGTTTTTATATATTGAAGTAATGTTCAAACAGAGACTATAATTCAAGCATGAACTGTGGTGGTTTGAAGAAGTATATACATATATCCTGCACTTCGAGTTGAAATAATAATAATACTACAAGTACCAGAATTCCCAGGAGGGGTTAAATTGGGAAAGCAAATAACATCGCAATTAACAGCAGACTTGCCACCGTGATCAGGGCTAAAATAGCTGAAACGCGTAGGTGGAATACTGATGCTGATTAAATCTTTTTGAATTCAGAGCCCACGAGAGTGCAGCGTCATTTTTTTGTGTATATATATATATATATCTTCTCAAGAGTATTTGCTATTTCATGAGATAACTCTGTCAGCTCTGCACTTGCTGTAGAGTTGTGTGTGTCCTGCATGTCACATGTTCCAACACCGACAGGACTAACTGAGTCTTCATCCTTCAGAGGTGAATCATGTAAATTGCAATTATCTGGATGATAAATGCCCCTCTTAATTAAAGGCAAAGAGAGTTTAGTGTTGATTGTGTTCCTATTGAAGTCAATAGTCATATATTTTGAACACAGCACCACTATTACCGTATTTCAAATAATGGACAAGAGCTAAATTTGTACTAAGGATTCCAAGAAGCAGTCTGCCGATCCTTTGCTTGTGAGTATGCTTGGCTATGTGCGGCTTAATTGAACTGCAGAAATGTTATTTATTATCCATGCTCTGTTGCCAGTAAAGGTGATAGATGATTACAGAAGTTTAATAGTTGAGAGGCGCAATAAAGAAGACTTCTTGACAATTATTATATTTTTATTATTTGGTTATCATACTTTATGGTTCTGCAGCCATTAAGAAAGATCAGTGGTTGCTTGAGAATGAGTTGTTTTGTAATTATATTATGCTAATGTAATATGCAGCTTAATGTTACATAGTGTGTTATGCCCAATAATGTTTTAAAATACAAATTATGATTTCGTAGATTCATTATTAATTCAAGGGTGTCTTGTTAATATGACTTTCATTTGAGGGTGCTAAGAATAGAAACAACCCAGTGCTCTCTTGTGTGGTGAGCATGTGCCACTGTGTATGTGCCTAATTGAACACCTCTTTTGGGAACCCTTCATCAGAATGAAGTAACAGTACACCGCCAAAAAACCGAGTTGTCCCTCCATTCACTCACTGATTGTACTTTTGCCTTCAATCCTGTACAGCTCTTCGCTACCTTTCTACTAGGTTCACGCTATGCAAGTACCACATGCATACATTTATCTTTTTCTAACTAAATATACATAATGCACAACAGCTTGTTGATGTGCCACTCCAGCTCTCATTACAACTGGCTTACAAAAGTGCAGGAGCAAATTGTGCATTTTTTAGTGTGGGGTGTGCAAACTACCAGGTGTGTGCAAATTGCCCCTGATAATGGATTGTGCACCCAGGTTTGTGCAGATTGCACCCAAGAATGGATTGTGCAACCAGGAATGGGCAATCACACTATTTACGTATTATTCCACCCATCGTCAAGTGCACAAAATTACATTTTTCACAACATTTGCTATGGTTTGGGGCAAGTTCTACCTGCCACAGATTGTGCGCACAAACTCCTGAGTCAGGAGCGATTGGGCAAAGACAAGAGATTGCACCCAGAAAAGGAACATACATCATTCTTTGTCCATGTGGAAAAGGATATGTTGGAAAAGCGAATCAGATTGCTCAAAACAGGATTACGCAGCATAAGAATCAGATGTAAAGTGATTATCACTCCTTTGGTCCTACATTTTATCTGAAAGCGGCATTTAGTTACAGATTTACAATGAGATGGTTAAGCTAGTTTACAGAAGAAGCAGAAGTAAAGGAAACAGTTGTAAGAGCCGAAACAAGGATTATAATAAAGCTTTGTACTGTGGAGACTGGTCTCAATGAGTTATCAGAACTAAGCACTATAGTGAATTTTTATTTTGAGCAGTCACACCTTATTTGCTAACAGCAGCACTACTTGGAACATAGACTTAAGAATAGATGTTTTGGCATAATGAGGTCCAGCACAATTGGCTTAATGTAACATTACACATCGATTTTAGGCTAGTTAATAAAGTCACCATAAGAAAAGGTTCCATCACAAACTCTGGCATTTTTTTCAGACTGTGGAGCTGTGTCTGAAATGCACTAAAGGTGATGGGAGGCTGCTTGCATTAAGTCTGACCACTGGCAATAGCTCGGGATAGCACTGCAAGCCATTGTTCTTTTGCTCACCATGCCACCTCAGTTTGGACCCAGCCATATGCAAATCAGTCTTGACCCTACTCCTCATGGGAACAGTCCAACTAGAACTGCCAAGTCATGTCCTCTCTGAACCGGAACACAAGCAGCCCAGAACTGGTTTTGCCCTAGTTATGGGCTCATCAGCTGGGTACAGCTTGGTTCCAGTGACACAGTGAACATGGGAACCATGTCTGGGCATACCCATGGCACTTAGGGCAGTACATTGGATCTGTGACGCCATGAAAGAGAAATGTGAACTTTCGGTTGATGTAACTAGTTTCCAATTGTACTTGGACAGAAGAGTGTATGCCACAATAAACTGCAGCTCCCAGATTTCTCTTGTGAGCTATCATATGTGGTAAAATAAGTGGAACTGAACACAATTGTATTGGGCTGGAAAGAGGACACATTACAATCTAAAATTAATGTGGAGGGATTCAAAATCACCTCATCAAGTTCTGGCACTCTCACGCTGTGCTGAGAGGGAACTGCAGTTTACAGTAATCCACCTCAACATGCATATGTGGCTCAATTGTACTTGGGGTCAGAAGAGTGTGTACCATAAAAGGCTACAGCTTCCAGATTCCCCTAATGGGTAGCAGAGTAGAATCCAATTCTAATGTACCAAAATCACAAAAGTATGGGACCTAGAAACAAGACTAACGTTGATGGAATTAACATTACCTCATTAAGCTGTTAAAGTCTTTGGTTACACCAAATGGAATGACAGCTTCCAGAGTTCCATATTGACACACACTTTTAGAGTACGCGTTCTTACATCAACAGAAAGAGGGAGATGAGGTGCTATAGAGGAGGGCTCATCCTCCTTACTATGAAAATCCAACACAAAAGAAGGCGCCCTACTCCAACGAATGGGCTCGTCCTCCCTTTGTGAAAAGCAAAAAGCTTTTTATAGTATAATCAGCACCCACCAGGGTTATACCTTGGTGACATGCTTCATCATTGGGTTCTTCCCGTTCTGCTGCAGAATGGGACATGCTACAACCTTTGAGTTACACAGGAGCACTGAATGATAATGATATCAAACCACAAAATAATGGAGGGGTTCTATTTAGGTTAAAAATACCTGTCTGGTAGGAAACTGTGTTTTATTAAATCCTCTAGTCAATATGATTAAAATATGGGAAAGAAAAGGTGAAAATGTAATGGCCCTGCCTTCCTTCCTGAGCTCGGTCAACATGTTTCTGCCACCCTTCCTGTGGCTTTCGTCAGGACCATGAATCTCACTCCCTGACCACTCCTTACTTTACTTTATAATAAGTGCTAAGTGCTATCCATTCATGCACTCTGCATGCCAAATATAAACTATGCTCCTGCTTGGTGTTTGTTCCAAATCATCTGCAACATAAATGGGAGAATTAGCTTGCAATAGTAGTGGGCACTAAGCAAAATCCTATGCGCCCAGAAGCGGTGTAGCTGGCATAAATGCCCATTGTATTAAAATTCAAAATTCACCATATTGCGTTAATGCCGATGAACATGAAAAGGAGCGTCCAAATGCTGTTAAAATAAAGAAATATGTGAACACATCTAGCTCACTTGTTGGGCATAACCCCTGTGATCACACATTCACTCTAAACATACTACATGCATACTAGATAGTACATACATAAAAAATACTAATTAGTGCTCCATAGGTCCAACAGAAACTAGGCGAGCCTGTAGTCACACTCTGCATATAAAGAGGGAGGAAAAATTAGTCATTAAATATATCAAGCATGATCCTACAATGCCGATTCACCCGGCTGTGGCGTACCTACTCAGTCAAGTTCTCGCCTGGTTTAACAACATAAATTAGCATCACCGGTGGCATGAAGTATTAAGTGTGCAAGCTCGCTTACCGAGCTTTTAAATGTTGTGCCTTGTCAAAAGCAGCATGCGCGCATTACGTGTGTCCTGCTAAGAATGCTGGGTGCCGGTAGTCTATATCACTCACCCAGCAAAAATGGCGAGTGGTAATGGAACCACTTCCTGGTTCCATAACCAATAATAAGGCCTACTTTAACGGCAGTGTTGAGGATGGGATTATTTTGTATTATTGAGTATAGGGGGCATATTTATTAGAAAAAGGATTGGTGAAGGTGATTCAAATAGGACGAAAAAGCATGGTCTGAATGGGAGAGCTGGCTAAAATGTCAATGTTTATAAATAGAAAAATGTGATTAATGATACCTCATGATCAGACAAAAATGTATATGATGAAAATTAATAACAAAATGATGAAATCACAGAAAACCATAAAATAAATAACAGAATTAATAAAAAACTAACAGAAAGGAAAAAGGGGGCAAAAAGTGATCTAAATTGATACATGATGGGGTTCACATAACCTCCAAACATCACAAATAATGTATATGTGGAAAAACATATATGTGGAAAAAGGAATTTGGGCCACATATGTCGCATTCCTCTAGCTATCTTATTCACAATAAAAACCATTGTTTTAGAGGGTATATGAGTAGTTGTTTTGTGTGTCCCATGAATGGAATCATGAGCTGATTATGTCGTAAATTGGCCCCATGGGATGTTGTCATTGAGGCCCTCAGTATGTGTGTTCAACTTGAAGACCCAACGTTGTTCTCTCTCTAGTAATCTTCTTTCACAGTTCGTCTTGTCCGATATGTGTTCAAGGACCACCCATTGGTAATCGGATACTGTGTGTCTTTTTTCAAACAAGTGTGCAGACATTTTGGTCATATTCCGCCCACATCTCAGGTTTGGGACCCCAAAAAGTGCCTTTGTTTTATCTCCCTTTAGAGCAAATGTACTCTTTCTTGTATCTAGGCCTCACTACAAATTAACAATCATGAATAGTTGTCCCAGCCCCCTGTCAATCTGCGTTACAACATATGTTATGTTATAAAAAATGTATACAGCGCACGTACACCCAGAGGTTTCATGGCGCTAACTCTAGAACTTGCCGGAGCCAAATGGAGAGTGTTATTCGTGGGCCTGCACGAACAGCCAAGTCTTAAGCATTTTCCTAAAACTCAGAAGGTCAGTACATGACCGAATCTCCGAAGGGAAGGAATTCCACAGTCGTGGGGCCAGGGATGCAAACCTGCATCCTCCCTGTCGTTTTAGCTTGAAGGCAGGGGTGGTCAGTAACTGGAGATGTGCTGAGCGGAGGTTGCGAGAGGGAGTGTACCTAGATAGGAGGTTGTTAATGAATTTGGGGCTCTGACCATGAAGGGACTTAAAAATTAGACATCCCGTCTTAAGCGCAATGCGTTGTGGGATAGGGAGCCAATGTAGTTTTTCCAAGAGCGGTCTGGCCGATTGCCATCTGGGTTGCTGGTGGTTCAGTCTCGCTGCTTGGTTCTGAACCATCTGTAGCCGCTTGATTAGGAAGAGTGGCATGCCTAGGTAGATTGAGTTGGCATAGTCTAAGTGGGATAGCACCAAGGCTATCACGACCTGTATCAGTGCTGCGTGAGTGAGCAGACAGCTGATTTTCCTGATCTTTCGAAGCTGAAAGAAACAGGACGAGACCACCGCCCCGACATGAGATCTTAAGGATAGGTCGTTATTGATAGTGACTCCAAGGCTCTTGACATAGGTAGAGGGCACGGGGGGGATCCAAGTTCCGAAGGCCAGTAGTGTGGGCCCCAGAAGATCTGGCTGCTCCCTGTCAGAACTAGTTCAGTCTTGCCTGGATTGAGTTTTAGATGGTTTAGATCCATCCAGCGGCGGATGTGGAGCATGGTGGCCTGGAATTCGAGGACTGAGTTAGGTGAGTTATCTATGGTGAACATTAGCTGTAGATCATCGGCATAATTGAAGGTAGTCACATTCCTTTCCTTCAGGGACTGAATCAAAGGTAGGAGGTAAAGATTAAACAGATGGGGGGATAGTGAGGATCCCTGTGGAACTCCACATGTTGATGTTAGCTTAGTGGCTGTGAAAGGGGCCAAGCGTACTGCTTGGGTGCGGCCTTCGAGGAAGGAGCTAATCCAGCTAAAGGCTGAGCCTTTAATGCCCGCCTGCCTGACACGGTCCCTCAGAATGCCATGATCGACCGTGTCGAAGGCGGCAGATAGATCTAATAGCACCAGGGCCTGTGGGCTGCCTTTGTCAGCTTTATATCGTAAAGCGTCCAGGACTGCCAAAATTTCTGTCTCCGTGGAATGGGCGGGACGGAATCCTGCTTGGTGTGGATCCAAGTAGTCAGACAGTTCCATGAAGTTGGACAAGCACTTTGCCACGTGGGCTTCCAGTACTTTGGCCAGGTAGGTGAGCAGGGAAATGGGCCGGTAATTTGACAGGTTTTGGGGATCTGCTCCCGGTTTTTTTAGGAGAGGGACCACGATTGTGTGTTTGAATGCTTTAGGGACACGGCCCTGCGAGAGAGACTCATTCAGGAGGGTCATAGCGAGACTCGGCAGGGCGGAAAGTGTGTCTTTTAAGATATAGGTTGGGGGGGCAGCAATCCATGGGGGAGCTGGATTTTACTCTGGACAACAAGTCCAGAAAGGTTTCAGTGTTGATGGCCGGGAAATGATCCAAGGTAGAGGGGTTCCTTGTCGTGACAAGGGGTGTCTCATTGGGGATGGGTATTGGAATGGTGGCTTTAATGTTAGAGATTTTTTCCAAAAAGCAGTTGTTTAAAGAATCGCAGAGTGCTTGGGTAGGTGTAGGTTTAGGTAGAACTCTATCTGCGTTAGATAGTTCGTTTACAATATAGAAGATTTCCTTTGACCTATTGTCAGAATTTAAAATTCTTGAGGAGAAATAGGCGGCCTTAGCTGTAGTAATGGCTTTTTTATATTCTTTCCGTGCTTCCGAATAGTGGCATTTTCCTTCTAGGGAGTAGTTCAGTCTCCATTTCCTTTCTTTTTGACGAAGGACAAGTTTTTGTTCTTTCAATTCGTCAGAGAACCATTTCTGTGCATCAGAGCGGCGAGCTCATTTTAGTTTTTTAAGCGGGGCATGCATATCACTAGCCGCTAATAGACAGGCTGAGATATTTGCTTCCAGGAGATCAACATCAGGGTCCGAAGTTGGAGTTGAACTGGCCAAAGAGTCCTGAAATTCCTGTTTATTAAGGGCACTCCATTTCCTAATTATACCCCCCTCAGTCGTGGGGGTCTTGCTACTGATAGGCAGTGTTACCGTGAATTTTATTAGGTGGTGGTCAGACCATATACAAGGTAGGATCATGGGTGCGGACACAGTGAGATTAGTGGTCCAGACTTGGTCCAATATGTGTCCTTAAGTGTGTGTGGCTGACGTTAGATGCTGGGTAAAGTTTAGATTGGTTAAGAGGTCAGTCAATTCAGCAGAGTGGGGCCCGCCAAGTGTATCCCTAGACCAGTAATTTAGGTCACCTATCAATAATACTTTAGCATAATTTGTTACAAGGTTGGCTATTTGTTCACTCAGCGAAAGAGGGAACAGGGGCATGTGCTGCGGGGGCCTGTAGACCAGGACACAGATAAGCGGGGCAGAGTTGGACTCTAATTTGATGACTATGTTATCCACTGCAGGGAGACTCAAGGAGCTGATGGCAGTGAATTTATAGTCTTGATGGATGATCGCTGCTACTCCACCACCCATCTTTCCTGGTGGGCGATTCACGTGAAGGATGTAGTAATCGTTTGGCAATGCTGCCAGGATATCAGGGGTGGAGTCGAGAGTCAGCCATGTTTCCGTTACGAGAAAGATGTCTGGTTTTTCAGACACTAGGAGCAGGAAAACATCAAGCTGATGCTTGACTAAGGAGCGGGTGTTGAGGTAAAATACACGTAGTGCTGAGTGCTGAAGTTGGGTAGCACCCGAAGGACGGGGAGTGTGAGACATGGGTTCGGAGATTTCTGGGCAAGATCTCCGTGTCTGAAGGATTTCAGTGAGGCTCAGGCGCGTACGAATGACAGGGTCGAGTGAGAATGACGCCTCATGGAATTTTTTAAGTTCCTCCGAGGTATACGTGTGGATTTGGGCATGGGTTGTGGCCCCTGGGCCCGTCAGGGCGCAGACGGGCTTGCCTTGGGTGCAGATGGGCTTGCCTTTGGCGCGCCCGCTGCGCGCGTCCGCTGCGCTCCCGCGCTGCAACGGACATTAGTACAGATTCCCCGCCTATGGTTCCTCCCCCACCCGGCGTGATTGGCTAAGGCCGAGGGGTGTGCTCAGGAGACCACTAGGGAACCCGTGCCGCCAGCAGAGTGCAAACGTTGGTATTTTAGGTTTAAAATCACATAAAATACATCAATTACATACAATTTTTAAAAGCAGTTCAGCGCGAGCAAAACAGTCCGCAGGGTAGCGGCACAATTTCTAAAGTGCCCGCTCCCGCGCTGCAACGGACATTAGTACAGATTCCCCGCCTATGTTTCCTCCCCCACCCGGCGTGATTGGCTAAGGCCGAGGGGTGTGCTCAGGAAACCGCTAGGGAACCCGTGCCGCCAGCAAAGTGCAAACGTTGGTATTTTAGGTTTAAAATCACATAAAATACATCAATTACATACAATTTTTAAAACCAGTTCAGCGCGAGCAAAACAGCAGTCCGCAGGGTAGAGGCACAATATCACCCATAAACATTTGGAAACTCAGATAGTGCATTGTGATGTTCTGTGTCAGTGGATGGATGCACTCATTAAAAAGAAGAGGATTAATACACAGACCTCTGGAGGGCACAGAAGATGAGTCAGAACACTTCAGATTATGTGAAACCTTTAATTATTTGCTGAGTTTGTTTTTCCAGAAACGACTGGGTCCTATGTTCTTGCCCTTCCTAAAAACCAGATCAGTTTTTCTGCTGCTCCTAAAAGCCAGATCCCATTTTGTGCTGCTCGACTGAGAGCCAATGGAACTCCCTCATAAAATTTAAAACATTAAGAATTGGTGGTTACCTTTGATCACTTGCCAATAGGCAATATCTCTCCTGTCTACCAGAATTGATTCCAGACTATGACATCTCAATGATTGATGTTTATTAATTACCTTTTCTATGGTAGTTCTGTAGCTGATTATGCACTGTTGATTACAAAATTTTGCCCAGTGCGGGTAAATTGGAATCAGGGCAAATGAAAGATTGCCTTTCTTCTACTACCTGGGGCCATATTACAGAAAGTGTCCCAGGGGGTGCAACGGGCATGTGGGCCCACTTTTTGTGCCCTCTGGGGCACTTTGGTGTTACAGAAGGGATAACAGACGCTTATGTGGCCCCTTCTATAATACTGATAGTGCCGGCGCACATGTAGCTCCAGTGCTATCATTAGGTGTATCCTCTGTCTTCCCATAACTGGTTTTTGTGCAAAGGAGCTGCCTCTTGCAATTCTCACAGATGTAGCCACGCTGTCTCATCATAATGAGGTATGTCTTTGTCTGTGGTAATATTGTATAGACTCAGGCGGTGAGGCAGTTTGAGCGACCAGAACAGGAACATGTTGTGAACCTGATGGCACAGGTGGGGGCGGGCTCCTAGCTGCATCTTTAGCTGCCCAATCTGCCAGCACATTATCCCGAGACACAAAATCCTGTCCACTTGTTTCTGCTGCACATTTCACAACTGCCACTGTCTGCGGTAACACGAGTGCCTCTATTAGAGCCTCTAAGAGGTTCCTATACATAACACGACTTCTGTCTGACTTAAAGAAACCTGTCCTGGCTCATCTCTTAATGCTGGAATTCGTAGTGGTTGTCACATAAGCTGAATTGGAAAATACTGTAATGACTTCTCCTGCTGCTAATTTAAAAGCCACTATTAGTGCTGTTAATTCTGCTGCTTGCGCGGAATAATGCGCTGGTAATGTCAACTGTTCTACTATATGCAATGTATCAGAAGAATCATGCTGTTGTGCACTGACTACTGCTGCACCTGTGTGCCTAATTCATACCTTCTGGTTAATAGTTGAAGAACCGTCAACAAAATAGACAATGCTACCTGGTATAGGACCCTTTGCTGCTTGATTGGATTCATTGAGAGTATAGGTTGCACAGTCATGTGCATCATCCTCAGAGTCTAATACTGGATGGGCAAAGAATGTTGCAGGATTCACTGTATGACACTATACGATCTTCACAGATGGCAGCGATAGTATCACCTCATATCCCCTCTGTGTAGTCAGAGTGGTCTTAGCCTTCTGAATATTAGCTAATACTGCATGCTCTTCATTGAATGCTAATGGTGCCCCCATGAGAGGGATAATGTCTTTTTATTACTGAATCCAGCAGTCCTCTAAAATATGCAATGGGTTTATGTCCTAAAGGGTGTTTCTGTTTAAGGACAGCTGTCATCACCCGACCATTGCAATGGCAGAAAAAGTAAAACTCCTTGGTATAATCAGGAGTTCCTAATACTGGACATTTGTTATTTCATGCTTCAATTTCTGGAAATGCTTCCTGATCTCTGGTGTCCATGTTATCTTATCATTCCTCTCTGTTGCTTGTTTGATGGAAGCTAACAAAGGCGATATTAACATGCTATATTCAAAAACCCATTGTCTCAATTAATTACAGACACCAACTTCTGCATTCCTTTGACAGTTTCTGGCTTACTCATTTGGCGGATGGATGTTGCTCTTTCAGGGGTCACTCATCTACCAAAAGCTGACAACAATTGCCCTAAATAACGATCCTCTTCCTGACAGTACTGAATTTTCTGTCTCTCCACTTTGTATCCTCTCTGGGCAAGAGTTACTAAAAGAGATAAAGGGCCCGATTATGAGTTTGGCAGTGTGGGAGCGGGCAGCCAAGTCACCACCCCGCTCCCACACCGCCAAACAGGAACGCCGCCCGCCTGGCAGATTACGTGTAATTTCGTGGCCTGGTGGGCAGGTGGCATGGCGGTCTTGTGGCGGTGCACTACCAAGGCTCATATGTGAGCCTTAGAAGTGCACCGCTGTGGGACCGCCAATGCTCTTTCCAGCATGGCATGGAATGTGCAGTCCATGCCGTGTAGGTACAGGGGTCCATGCACACAAGGCGCACAACATGTGCCCCCGAGCATGCACCGGGGCAAGAGGGGGCCCTGTAGGCCCTGTGTTTCCTCATTGCCAGCACTTTCATGGCATGAGAACTGCCATGAGACCGATGGCAGTGAGGAAACACGTAATATGCTTGGTGGTGCCGCAGTGGCCACACCAAACATATTGCGCCCTCAAGACTGCTGCTCCACCGCCCGCCAAACTCATAATTAGGCCCATTGTGTCTTTTCTGCTCTGCTGCTCAATAGGACGACAAATCAATATGTCATCGACATATTGCAATAATGTGCTGTCACACTGGAAAGTTGACAAGTCTTTCTTTATCATTCTGTTAACAGCCTAGGACTCAAAATACCCTTGGGGTAAACAAAAGTACAAATACTGAGTCCCGCGATAGGAGAACGCTGTCAGATAATGGCTCTCTGGATGGTGAGGGATGCTAAAAAAGGTGTACTTCAAATCAGTAACAGAATTTTCTTTTTGGCATCCTGAGCAATATTCATCAAAATGATGGAAGGGTCAGGAACAATTGGAAATTCTGGTACAACTATGTTGTTCAGGGGGTGCAGGTCTTGAACCATGCGCCCAGTTTTACCCTTAGAATGCTTGACCGGGTTAAACGGGATGTTGCAAGGAGACGCTCAAGGGTAACTTACTCCTTGCTCTGGCTATGCCTGTATGGAAGGGACGGTGCCCTCATCTGCCTCTTAGACCGAGGATATTGCCTCACTCTAGGTAAGAGAGCACCTTTCTTTAATGTAATTCGGAAGGGTGTGGCAATTCAAATAAACCTGACATCATGGGGAACCTTAGTCCACAAGGTGTCTGGTACTTGGGACAGATCTGCTTCCCTAACAGAATTAAAAGCTGTACTTGGTGTGGGCATCCTTACTTCTAACACTGTTCTCAATGGTATGTCATCTTGGAAAATTACAACCATTTTCTAGGGATCATCATCAAACAGCTGGTCATCCAATATCTCCCTAACCCTTTTTCCTGGCTCAATGAAGATACCACATACCCATAAAACATTATTATGGTCACTGGCTATTAGAGCACATAGATTGTTGTTACTTCTAAAGCCTCTATTTGCAATATTAATTTAGCATCAGATATCCAAGAGTCCTGTCCTTGTTGCTGAAAGATAAAGTATTCGGTAACTTAATCTCCCTTCCCAGTAACTCTTGTGTCTCTGCTATAATTGTATACACTGCTGTGGTGAATGCTACCATATCAGCAGGTCGTGCTCTGATCTGATCTCCAGTAGAGGAATCTAATGTTACTGCCTTGATCCTGGAAGGTGAAACTTCAGGGGTGAAACAAATCATGGTACCCTCTGATTCAAAATGAATAGTCATATTTAATTTGGCCATCAGATCTCTTCCTAACAGATTAGTTGGGGAAGCTGGAAAAAACAGTAAACAGACATCAATGTGCTTCCCTCCTAGTTCCATCTCCACTGGTTTGGTAAAAGGAAAACGTATCACTTCCCAGAGAATTCTTGTGTGTCCATTGATCTATTGGAAATCGGAAGGCTCCCCTCTCTAATACAGGATCTAGTTGCTCCTGTATCTGTGAGGAATGCATACCTTTTGTCATTGATAGCTACCATCACAGTGAGATCCTCATCAGGCCTGTGAGTCACTGAGAAGACTGGACACATAGAAATACTCTGCAGGCACCTTCATTGTATATATCTTCCATCAGAATTCACCTGGAAAGGATTTTTTCCCCTCACAACTACACCTTGTCCACTTTGAAGTGTAGTCCCCATTGGGGGTGTTTGGTAGCTTTGCTGAGACGGCTCCTGCTGCTCTTGAGACGGTACTGGTGGCTGTGTATTTTAGGATGGTGTCCTCTGCACATATATTACTTGTGGATTTGGTGGTCGCTGTACTGTTGTGTTCCCTGGCTGATTATAAATTTCTACTCTTCCAGTTTGCTCATCCCATCTTGCAGTCTCTAATAAAATGCTCAAACCTCTGACAATAATGACATTCCTGATCTCTCTTTTGAGGACCCATCTTACCTCTTCCTACTCCTCTTCCTACTGCTCTTCCTCCTCCTCTACTACTTTCCTGCTTCCTTACATTATCCTGCTGTTGTGGGTACTGTTGTTGAGTGATCCCTGGGAACGATCCCACAGACATTTCAGTCATCCGAGTGGCGGCTGCCACTACAGCTCCTTCTACTGTACCTTCTACGCCAACTTCTCCTGCACTAACTTAGCTACTGCTTTCTCTGTCACCTTCTGTTTGTTCCTTTCTTTCTCCTGCTTCTTGCAAAAATGGATTATGTGCGCTTGTATTTCTGTCCAGGTCTTGGCTTCTAGTGCCACTATGTTACCTAGGCTTTCCTGCACGTCAGAGGGCAACCCTTTTCTAACTACATTATAAAACAATACTGCATTGCCTCCTGTTACTTCGCAACCCTGACCTACTTCCTGGTTCAATTTTTCTTTCATCCTATTAAGGAACTGGACGGGATCCTCATTTGGCTGCGTTGACTGAGCCATGAGAGATCCAATGTCTGGACTATCAGGATACATTTTCCTCAGCTGATCCCAAACTACTGTTCTAACCAAATTAAATGGAGACCCATCACAACTAGTCTCAGTGAGAGTAACATTTCTCACTCCAGCTTTTTGAAATACAGTGTCTGTTTCATCTTCTATAAAAGAACTAAGCAAACTCTTTATGTCCCCTACTGCTAAGGTGATAACTGTGGTTTGTTCTTCAAATGCTCTTATCTATTTCCCTGCTCCTTCTGTAAGCAGAGGCAACAGTTTTCTGAGATTTTCCTGTCCGTATCACCGGCATTTGGTGTAAGGGAATGGTTAAACACTGGGGATTGTGCTGTCTGGCATATTTCTGCTATACTGTGCAAACATTTCCACATGTAGGGGTAATCCCAGTCTGGATCTCCCTCTCCATAAAGGATGCAATCCTCAGCATTCACCATATTGCATGGATCAAAGCTCCCTTCTTGTGGCCATTCAGTCCAGTCTACTAAATTATCTACATATGGCACAACATTGTACCAGATATTCTCTCCTTCAGCGACTATCTCACTTGGAGTGAGATCTGCACTGCACAAAATTGATTGAACACTTATTTGCTGCACTGGTCTATCCTGTAAAGTCAATCCTCCCATAGCCCCCCTGGATCCCATCCTGGGGACTGGCTGGCCATGTGTTCCCTGAAACCGCAATCGCTCAAGCTCTGTCCCTCGTGTTTTTCTACCTCTAGAAAGCACACCCTGCTCTCTTTCTCTAATAATCAATATGTTTAGGCAATCTACTTGCACTCCTTGTGTGGTCCAAATCAATAAGGGGTCTTTCTTGAATATCGATATCATAGGTAGGGTGCCTAGATTTTGAAGTTTGAAGTATTTCACCCATACTATCCACACGCTTTTGTATAGACTCTATCCTATTTGTTATTCTCCCTGCATCTGTCCTCACAAATCATCGTGATATCCCTTTCTCCTTACTTCACTGGCATCTCTCCAACTCGCACCTGTGATAACCATTCTTGAACACTTTCCGGTGTAACTATTACACTCCCCTTCTGTCAACGTGGTAAACTGTCTTCAGTCCTTCTACGCTCCTCTTCTCTTTGATGCTGGCCATCGTGCCATACTTACAGCCCTATCCAAATAGCCAATCCATCTGGCATCATCTGCTTCTCTTTGCTATGGGGTAGATACCTGCTCTCTAACTACCCTTCCTGTATTGTTCTTTCTGTGCAACAAACGCGTTGCTGCTGATGATATATGTGACTGTTCATCGATATCTCCTAGACTTTGCTCTTCATTGTTATCCTTCTGGGGGGGAGGCTAAATCTAGATGCAGTACGAACTGCACTTCTAGTTGTCCTGAAAACTGGGAGTCACCTACCCTTGTTTTCTTCCTAGGTGTAGTCTCATGTTTTGGCTTTGGTGTTTGTTGGGTGCCATTAGGGGTGGCTTTTGGAGATTGTGGAGGGGTCCCAAATCCCACTGCAGCTTCTTGTAGCTGCACCAGTGGATAGATACTAGGTACCTTAGGAGAGGTTCTCAATAAGATTGTATGGGGGTGGAGGAACAGAAGGGGTACTAGAGGCATCATCTTTTGGGAGTCTTTAGATTTATCACAGAAAACTTGCCACAAAGCTAAATTAGCTTCTCTCTTCTGCAGTTTGGCTCCTGAATATTTACTTCTAAGATATGTACTAATAGGCTCAATTAATTTGTCATCAAATGTTCCTGTGGCCAGGAATACGTATGCTTTTGGGTGGCTTTAAACCATTCTAAGTTATATCGTAATTTTCACTGATCATGTGGAAAAGTCTTTTGCATATGTGTTTAGGGAGTCTCCATGATCATTCGTATTTCTAATGCTTTCTAGAATTTAACTTTTTTCTGTCTGGACAAATATTAATGCTCTGTTAAAAATTTACACAAGTATTTAGAGAGCAGGAAAATCCATCATTTCCTTTCTGTTTTGTGATGTATGCAATGCACATTAAAATATCAACTTTTGTCTTACCAATTTTGTGATGCACATTAAAATAACAACTTTGGTCTTAGCAATTATGCGATGCACCTTAAAATATCAACTTTTGTCTTACCAATTATGTGATGCACATTACAATATCTACTTTTGTCTTACCAATTATTCACAATATGCAACATTACACAACAACATCATACCGTGGCCATATTTCATTCATACATGCACACACTCACTATTGGCTCAGTCACTTATTGGCAGAAAAATATGAACACATCCACTTATTCTAAATGATAATCAACATTATTCTATTCTGAACGGTAAATGCCATTGGCAACCCCTGGTCACTTTTTTCCATGCTCAGAGAAGATTCCTTTCAAACCATGCATCTTTGAGACCATGGAATGACTTCTGGACATTAGGTCCAGGGCAGTAATTTGAGTGTTCAGATCGTATCTGGACGTAGAGTTTAGCGACACCAGCGTTTCAGCTGTCCCTCTGTGTCAAGCATTGGCACACATATTGGCGCATTCCAATTTCAAATTACCCACATTGACCACTTCCTAGGTTATATTGGGAATATCAAGTTAACCAATTATGTAGCGCCTCAATCATTAATTTCTATTCTACTCGGTAAATGCAACTGGCAACCCATGGTCACTTCCCTCCACGCTTAGAGAAGATTCCTTTCAAACCATGCATCTTTGAGACCATGGAATGACTTCTGTACATTAGGTCCAGGGCACTCTCTTGAGTGTTCAGATCATAGCAAGAGGTAAAGTTTAGCGACACCAGCTTTTCAGCTGTCCCTCTGTGTCAAGCATTGGAACACATATCGACACCTCCCGAATTCAAATTGCCCACATTGACCACATCCAACGTTATATTGGGAATATCATGTTAACCAGTTATGTAGCACCTTACCTATTTGCAACACATGTACACAATACAAATTTCTGCCAATGATTCTTGCAAGAAATAACGAATGGGTGATCATATGCAGGAAAAGTGAACATTTTATGCTCAACATAATCAAAAAAGAAACCTGAAATAATGTTAAATGTGAGTAACACAGTAATCAGTATTTACTTCAGGGTTTGCTTGTGCAATAAATATTTAGCAAAGCCTCAAACCATAAGTGTCTACAATTTTGCCTCGGTTAAGCTGAGATGGCTGGTTCACATTTAAATGACAATAAATTATGCTATTTAAGATATTTCTTGCATATCCCTTCTGACCCAAAGAAGCACACATATACCCCATTTTCAGAAAGGAAGCCTAGCCTGTGAGATCTCAGAGGCTCTGGATAAAGAAGTAGGTGGAACCTCAACATGAGGCCAGCCACCCTACAAAACTCTATAAATTCTTGTATGTAATGCAAAATAAAAGCAGGACAATGTGTATGTGATCTCAAGCAGTTTGTAGGTAGGGTGTCAGTGCTGGGGGCAAGGTGGAAAACAGATTTGACTGCACAAATGCCAACTGACTTTGGATGGCAGAATTCCTGACTGTTTACACAATTCTTGTTTTGCTTAAATGAAGTGTGTAATAGGCATTTCACTTAAAAAGACATTCCAGAAGAAATTCAAGCTTGTAAAGAACATTTTTAAGATGCCCACTATTCCCTTATGATGCAGTAACCAACATAAAGCGGTATGATGATGAGAGGAATGAGCTTAATGATTAAAAGAGTCATCTATGGAGAAGCAAGCATTTGTCTCCCATGCTAAAGAATAGTAATAAGCAAAAGATTTCACAATAAGTGACTTCAATTTTAATACGTTTGTAGCTGTGAACAGATTAATGAGTTCTTAGAAATACAGTATCACTGCATCCTTTTTGCCACTGTCCTACAACACTATTTCAGCAAAGTACTATTACACAAAGCCTTCTTTGGATTGGAGCACTTTGTCTTGTCTTTTTTAAATTTAGTTTAAAATATAAGTCTGTTTGGTCTGCTTTGCTTTTGAATCCTGGAGGGACAAGACTTGGTTTCAAAGGGTGCTTCAAACTTGCACGTTTGTGGCTACTCACCAACTTTTTACAGGCAGTCTCCCACTCCTGAAAACACTTAGAAATTTACTGCTGGCAAGAACAAGTGTAAATTATATATTTTCTGTGTGGAAATGGGGAGCGAACACCTTAACAATACATACGGAAATATGGACCTGTTTATTTTCTTTATATAGAAATAATTGTGCATGTGACAAAAATTCTGGGACTCAGCAACACTTGCAGAATCACAGGGATACTGCTGAGGTTCTGAGAATTCTGATTAAGTTGGAAATGTATTTCAAGCTAGATAGTAACTTTGTCTAGGATATTTCTGAAGGTTATCCTGGCAAGATTGTGAATTGTCATATTTTTGTGTATTTATGTGCAAAGTATCTCGAGGCAGATTGCATCATGTTTTCATGTCATGGGAGTCAATAGTGCAAATACTCCGCTGTGGTCCATATTTCAGCAGTGGCAGGTCAAGTTGGTGTTCACAGTATACTAGCCAAAGGTGGTTGTGTGCATTGCATTGATGAGTAAACCTTGGTTTGACTTGCTCAAAAGCTAAAGTATACCACAAAAAATCTGCTCCTTCTAGCACCAAAGACAAAGCCCATTCCCCATTTGACCAGTTACACGTCAGTACTTACTGGTCTGGTGCTTTGGGTATTTTCTTAATCAATAGTTTCTTTGTTACAAGCAGATTAAAGAAAGTTTCACCATTTACAGCCAATACCTTTCAAATTATGGCTATGCATATTACAATCAGCAGTGCTCCTCTCCGTTCGGGTTGTAGTATTTCCTCTGCACTTAAAGTGGATGGTCTTGCGAAGTCTTTTTATGTATAGCATTTTAGTAGGAAACCTTTTGACATTTATGTGTGTGAACACTACTTTCCCAGAAAACACATTTTAATTTATTGAAATTACTTCAGCAGAAAGTGCTACATCTGTCCTAAACATTAATTTGTGATAGGATGATAAAAACCTAAGGCAGATAATGCAGCAAAAATGTTATATATTTTCTTCATCACTCCATTATGCCTTGCTGATGCCACCCACGCATGACCTTCTCAGAGATTGTTTTGGATCATGTATGTTTTGTCAGTATTCCATTGCAATGTACTTCATCTCCTACTCTATCGCCTCCTGTTTTTATTCCTCTTATTTTCGAGTGCATCTCAACATTATTCTCTCCACGTTCTTAATGTTTTCTGCCCTCCTGGTTTTGTGGAGATTTTATACATTTGAATTTATTTTCCTTCTCTCTGCTTCCAGGATGCCTTGTGATATATGTTATTGCAGACATGTATTTATTTCCATATTTAAAATAGTATTCTTACTTATTGTTTTTGATTATACTGTTACAGGTGAATTGAAAAATAATATAGACACAAAGGAAAAAAAACAGTATTGCAAAGTAAATCTGCCAAAAGAAAGTGAGTAGAATACTTACATTTCGGATAACAAGGCATTCAGTGATAAAAAGTGAAGAACAATTATGTAGTTAAAAATGTTTCTGACTAAACGGCTCAGCAAATGAACTCTCATTGCGTACATTTGCAGTGATCTGGGGGGGTCACAAGTTATATATATACATAACACTGTATATCAACCAAGTTAATATTATCATCTATGGAATTGCATTATAACTATTTTATTAAAAACCATGCTCACAGTTTGCAACATCTTGCTAATTAAAGACTTACTTGATATGTGCCCTTTGCTAGCCAAATCAATGAAAGAGAGGCTACACATCAATGACAACACTTTGTGGAGTTGTACAACGATTCTCCATGGCAGACAATCTCGTAGAGGAATGATATCCATTACAACCAATGTAAGAGAAGTGTTACTTATTTCTCTTCCTTCTGGCACCTCAGAATTATTTTTCTTACTTTATTTATCAGTGACCTTGAACAGTGACAGGCTTTCTGGAACACCCAGAGAATTTTGCTTGTGTCCCTAGAACAGCTCTGTAATGGTTTTCATCAATCTGTTCTAACCAAAACCAGCAAATCAGCTTGGGTGTGTGTACTTAATTGCTGGGATGGGAATGTCCTTTGCATGGTGTACAGGTGTGTATCCCTGCCTAGAGTTTCTGACTCTATGTGAAACTGGCTGCATGTATCTTCACTTTTATTTTGACCTTGGCATCATGCTAATCTCGTGTGAACACAGAGGTTTAAGCCTCTTGCTGACAATGTGAAGCCCCTTCCTGGATGTATAAAGCTGTGGTGGCAGCATCCTGCGTTATGTAACTTGTAGCGTGACTAGATCTTTTTGTGGGTGTCTGTGAGCTACTTACCCATCTTGTGTAAAGTACTGCTGGTTGGTTTGTGACATAGAGAACCTAGCATGTGTATGTTTATTGTGTGTGTACAGTCAGCATGTGACACATGAATGGAATTAAGACTGTGTATATGTCTGCCTGAGTACTGATGCTAGTGGGATCGGTTTTGTATGCCTTTGGTTGTAGCATGGCACATGATGGAGGATAAGGATAGCCTCCACACACAGTTGAACTGTATTGCCTGCATTCCTATAGCAGGTGGGTGGAGACCCAGACATTGAAGTGAAAAGAATGGAGGCACTGCTGTCTTTAGAAATATAATGAGACTTTATTAGCATAGAACTGCTGATTCGTTCTTCCTGCGCACTGCCATTTAGTAAATGGTAAGAGTGCAGGGTGAAACAACAGATTCTGTTGTTTAATGTGAGGACATTCCTAGGCAGGTACTGCCCTTTTTTATGTCTCTGATTACTGCATCAAGATGTCTGATACTAGCAAGCGGCAGAGATCTCATACTTCATTGTGCCCATGTTGTGGGCATTCCTGGTTTGAACCAGCCTCATTGCCTCCATCACACGTTTTCTGTCTGGATAGTATGACATCCAAAACAGAACCAACCCAAAGTGGTTCTGTCTGAAAAATGTGTTTACAAGTAGGATCCAAACAACCACACTATATTCCAGTCCTAAGTTTTAACAAGGAAGGAAGTGTTCTACAGAATAATTAAAGAAATGCTGTGTAGCCAGGGCTGGTGTCTGTCTGACATCCAGTTTCCCAGAAGTGGGGGGACATCACCTGAAGTTATCACTTTCTGTTGAAAGAGATGAGGTTCTGCTTGAAGTCTGCCAGCCTGCAGAGAGAGAGGAGGAGTGTGCCTGGCCCTGCAGGAGGAGAGACTGTCTAAGAGAAGAGGCCCTTTATGTTTCTGGTGGAGTAGCACCCAGAATTGATGAGTGCGAGACAGTGATCCTGGAGTGATCCAGTTTCTCTGCAGAAATCATTAGGGCTGTAAATAATATTGTAGCATAGCCTGTAATTATGTGTCACTTGGCAGCAGGCCGAGTGACTGACATGGTCACTCCAACGAGGAGAAGGATATCGAATCACCTTTGAAGCTGGATGCCCCAAAACAGCACGGAGGCAGTAACTGCCGCCAGACACCATGTAGAAGACATGTCATGAAGGCTGCAAATTTTGCAAGTTGAAGTGCCAATCTGGAGCCAACTCTAGATTGTTTCGGCTGCTGAAGACTGGTGCCAATGTATAAGCTTGTAACCAGAGGCAGTCCTTTGAAGATCATTCTACTCGCATTAGCCACTGCAGTGATTTACAAAGGAGAAGCTCAGCCTGTAAAGGCAGGAATTGTACCCACGCCCACTGTATAGCTGGATAGATGCTGATCACCAACAGGTAACTGTGGGGCTTACTTGCACCTTGGGATGGGAGAGAGACTGAGACTCGGTGACAAATCTGCCACCCCCACTAGAGATTTTTTTATACAAGAGTCGATAAAGTTAAAGTGCCGCCTTAGGGGTGTGCGAACTGTGCGGTCACAAAGGGCCGGCAACTTTGGGGGGCCCAAAAATGTCTCTGAAAATTTCACAGAAATTTACCATCGATGTCAGAGTGCCTACCCCTTAGCGTCGGTGCTCTTGTCAGCCAGCGCTCTCAGCCGAAAAAGAGCTGGGCGCTTTCAGCTGTGGAGGCATAAAATGGACAAGCTGATTTTAGCTGAGCCAGTCAGAGATGCAGAGAGAGACGAGAACCTATCCCAAAACTTATGACCAACGCTTCACACTTGTGCATTTCTATAAAACCTTTACAAATGATGAAAGAATTGAGAGACAGTGGCTAGTATACTCCAACACAGCTGATGCAGTATATTGTTTCTGCTGCAAATTGTTTGGTAAAGGATCAGGCAAACTCTCTACTTCATGATTCAGTGGCATGGCACATGATGAAGAATACCTGCATTCATATGAAAAGTATGCTGATCATATGCGGCACATGCATTCATGGTATGAATCATAAAGGAGACTTTACACTTGTACAGGGATTGATCGAGTAGAGCAGACCTTACTTCAGTCTGAAATTCGATTTTGGATTTCCATTTTGCACCGTCTTGTGTCATTAGTACAGTTTGTAGCAGAACGAAACTTGGCTTTGAGGGGAACCAATGAGAAACTTGGAAACATTCAAAATGGCAATTTTCTGGGTCAAGTAGAACTGCTTACTAAATATGATGATCTCAAGGCAGAGCACATTAGAAGAGTTGAGAAAAAGGAAATAGCAGACCATTACCTAGGGAAAACAATTCAGACTGAAATCATTTAACTTATATCACAAAACATCCAGAAAAGATTGCTAGATATTATCAGGTCTTCCAAGTATTATTCATTCATACTGGACTGTACACCAGACATAAGTCATCAAGAGCAAATGATGATTTGTGTAGTTAATATATACATCAACTATCCCATCAGTAGAGGTACACTTCATGGGGTTCATACCTGTAGATGACACAAGTGGTGAAGCACTACTTGACAAACTGAAAAATTTAGGAATACCTCTTGAACACTGCCGAGGTCAAGGTTATGACAATGGGGCTAATATGAAGGGAAGACATTCCGATGTGCAGAAAATTTACTAGACTTGAACCCTGAAGAAATTTTCATTCCTGTGCTCGTCATTCTCTTAATCTAGTATTGTGTGATGCAGCGAACTCATCAACTACAGCACTGTCATTCTCTGGATATTTACAGAGAATATACCAAATGTCTGCAGCATCAACAAAAAGATGGGCCATACTTACCTCCTGTGTTAGTACTGCAGTTGTAAAGAGGCAATCAGACACACGATGGGAGAGCAGAATTGAGAGTGTGCAAGGTCTTTTTAACTATGCCCCTGATGTTCACAGAGCATTGCTAAATGTTTTGGATGTGCCTAATTTTGATGGACATTCATTCTCCGAGATCCAGAGTTTACAGAATGAGATTCACTCATTTCTATTTCTTGTCAGCATTATTATCTGTTATTAAAATTTAGGTCAAATTAAAAAAGTTAGCAAATAAATGCAAAGTATTAACATGCAGTTAGATGTTGCCATACCCCTGCTGAAATGTACTGGGGATTACATGAGAGCGTATTGTTACACAGAATTTGATAAAGCTATTGAAGTTGCCTCTGAGATAGCCTCAAGGTTTGATGATCAAGTGAAGACCAGTCTTGAGATTGAGAAGAGGACAAGAAGGAAGACACAACATTTTGATTATGAAGGAGAAGATGATCCAGTAATTGGAGCAGAAGAAAAATTAAAAATTGAAAACTTCAATATCATTGTTGATCAGGCAATCAGAAAACTCAAAGAATGCTTTGAACAAATGGTAACATGTAATGACAGATATGGGTTTGTGCACCAAGTCATATCAGGTAATCTCTTGGAAACAGGAGAGCTCGAGAATAACTGAAGTTATTTAACTTTGAATGCGTAACTTATGAAAACCTTTGAGTGATCTGCACCTGGGCCTAATGTTTGCATATGGTCTAGTGGATGGTAAGAGCGGTATCTTGAGCATTGCAGGAGGGGTGACAGATGTTGGGGCAGAAGGGGAAGTTTGGCACTTCATGGTTAATGAGTAACTTATGATAATAATGCATGACATTATTTGAATTGTGTAGTATTTAATTATTCTTGTGAGATGAAAAGTACCTTTTTATATAAAGGTAAGCAATGCGCTGGACATTACATTATTGTTTCTGTTTGATTGTTGAGTTTTAAGCTCTTGTCCCCACTCTGTCTCTCTGAAAAGGCTGTGACTGCTTCCCCTTGCTAGCCTGATGGTCATATGTGGAAAGGTTTTTGTTCGCCCTAAGTTGGCAGCTTATGCCCAGACGTGGGTCCCTTGCTCACTTTGCCACTGGATTCAAGCTAGCCTGGCTGATGAGGGGTGTTACTCCGAAACCGGTCCCAGGATGCTTGGTTCCGGTCCAGGGAAGACCTGGCTTGGCAGTTCGGGCTGGACAGTTCCCATGAGGAACAGGGTCAAGACTGATTTGCATATGGCTGGGTCTGAACTGGGGTGGCAAAGTGAGCTAAAGAATGATGATGAATTCAACACAGATCTGTGACTGGGGGTGAGTGTCTGAAAAGTTTCAGTGCTCCGTCCATCATCTCCTTTGTTTTTGCAAGGTTTTTATTTGGCCAAGTTTGGAGAACCATAGTAGTGTGGACCCCGTGACTCCACCAGCAAATGGCCACAATCCCCACAGTTGCGGCCCACTAGGCCGTGTCTGCCAATTAACCCACTCCCTGAACAGGGTCTCACATTCATCAATTAAAACTATTGTCTGTGGGTCTCAGAGGAATCACCTATGTCAACTCTACTCTATTACATATATATGGAAAACCCATGCCCCAGGTCATCTCCCTCTTCAACATGCAATTTCAGATATCTGTAGAAGACATTCAGCTCCACATTCAAATTGATAGGAACTCAAACTTAATTTTACAAAATGCATACGATGCAGAAACTACTGGAATAATGAAAATTACCTCCATTAAAATGGCCTGAAAGCAAAACTATTTATGTCTGGAAACTCTTTAGTTGACAACATACAATTTGTGTGACGTGAAGATTTAGGACCAACCACAGACACTGATGTCTCCTTTGTACACCAAATTTTGCGTGTGGTCACCCACACCAAATCATGAAATTTGCCTCTGCCCCTACCCCGTTCCCTTCTCCCCCTCAAGATACAATACAGAATTTAACTCGCCAGAGTTTTGGTGTTGTCAAGAGCTCTGCACTATGACCCACACTGGAGTACCCAAAAAGCGAATCCAAAAGCTGAAGATTTGGGTTCCGATTGTATATATGGGATCTGCGTTGTTTATATAGTCAATGGCTTCACTTATAAAATAATAGCGGATCCTTTGCCATTGTTTGGAGTACCTGGCAATTCCATTTTCAGTTCTCTGCTACGGTACCCTTTGCATAAAAAGTGCCTTGACACAATTACTCTAAGTGTGAGAAGACCGTGTCAAGCTTAGCCATAAACATGTTGTATTTCAAGGCAAAATTGTTGGCCTTTCTTTATATTTTGATGTGACTTATTGAAATCATTGATCAAAAAGAACAATTGATAAAGTATTGATTATAGTACATTCAACTTAGTATTTAACTTGTTCATCTCTGAGGCAAAAAAATAACATGCCTTCAGAAAAATTCTGCTGCTTTATTCTTCACAAACTCATTTACAATCACTATCTAAATTCCGCAATTTTCAGTAAATGAATATGACTAATGACAAACATTGAATACAAATAAACTGTTCTTTTAGCATGCTTTTTTACAGCCATATAGGGAGCAATTGGCAAGGGAGCCTAGACTGCTTTGTAAAGCGAAAGCCAATTGAATAGAACGTGAAGCATGTTTATTTCAGCAGATGGTGGAAATGTAGGAAGTGGATGGACAGTATTTACAGCGCACAAACGAATTAGGTTAAAAATGAACTATTTTGTGGTCTGAAAATAAACTGTAATTGAGCAACCTGATGCAAGCTGAGAAATGGCCTGTGTGCTGAGCTGAAAATAATAGTAATTTGGTTTTGCAGAAACACAAAGCCAACTTTTCTGAGTTACCCTCATCACCTGATAGTCCGCAGTGGGCATTGGTTAGCAGTTCACATCTAAGGCCTAGTTAACAATGCTCCTTGTAAAAAGTGGGTCATCTCTTTTCATTTCATTTTAATTCTTGTGCGAGCAAATTTCTGACTTTTGTATGGGTTCACAAGGAAACCCCGTAGTTCTCCGAGAAATATACAACAAATGTGGATTTCTTGCAATACTCTAGTCCTTAAGACTTAAGCTTGCAGAATGTCTATGAGGTTAGAAGATTCTCCATGTCTAAATGAAAACTAAATGAGCATTAGTACATGTAACGTTTTTTTTCTCCATGTCAAAATTATCTTTCCACATGAAATTGCTCTCTCTACATATCCATCTATCATAAGAGAGTTTCCCCATTTACCACCATGCAAAGGAGTTGACAGTGCCTTTGATATGAACTAATTTAGATGTTGTTCTAAAATGGGAGACTACCTTTAAAAATATGTGACTATCCACAAAGTTAGGGGTGTGTGAAAGTTTATCTACTTCTGCCAGGTGGCCATGCAGAAACTCTGAACTACCTGACTCTAACACAAAACCTTAGAATATGACCACGCTGCCATACAGGCGGCATTTCTACTTTTGTACACGCATCTTACAAAAGTAATATTCCGCTAAATCTGATTCTGAAAATCAAGATGCATAATTTCCACTAGGGAAGATATTTTGTTGACAAAACTGATATTTCTGCACCATCTTTTTGTACTACAAAGGCATGACAACCAATCTGTGGTTAAGGCCCCAATAGTCTGAATGTAACGAATAATACCAAGGTGACACTGTAAGCTGCTTATGAAATTCCAGTGTGTCAGAAATAGGGTTATTCGTTTGGGAGAGGATGACCCCTATCAACCTAATAAACACAATGCTGTTAGGTCAAAACACCTTTCTTTTTTTATAACACATTTTATTGATTTTAGTTGAAAATTTCATCATAAAGGAAAAACAAAGTTATAACAGTGTAACCATTGTGCTTTTCCCCTTATTTCTCCCCCAATGCCCCTCCTGGGGCAGGCCGAAGAGTTCACAGCAGTCCGCCCATATAGGGCCACATGCAGCCATCCCATGTACTTGCTGATTTCTTCCACTAATATTGTGGTCTGTGATTCCCCAATATTCTGCCAATTTCTTCCAGATTCTGATGTATTCTTTGGGGCAGGCTCTGGCTTTGTACTTTGACTTGTCTCTACTCATGCACCAGTCAAGTGTTCGCTGTCATTCCCCTACAAAAGGAGAGTCATTGTTTTTTCATAGGGGGCCTATGTCCCTTTTTGCCACAGTCAAGCCAAGCCACAGCACTGCTATGTTAGAGAGTTCCTCGTTGAGGTCCATGGTGACATGCAGAAGGGCCAACTTTGGGTTTCTAGGCATAGTCCACCCTAGCACCAGTCCCAGCAGAAAAGTACCTGCTTCCAGTATGATCAAGCTTGTCACACTCCCATGTGACGTGGAGTAGATTACCATTCTGCCTCATGCACCTAATGTAGGATGGGGAGGCAATTATACCTTTTTCCCAGAGTTTTTGTCTTGTGAAGTATATTCTGTGAATGCACTTTAGCTGGATGAAACCATGTCCTGTCGCTATTGCCCAGTGTCATGGGGAAGTCCTAGCTTTCGCCCATTCTTTATCAGTGAGAGTACCGAGGTAATTTTCCCAAGCAGTGTGAAGTGCAGTGAAGGCGTCAATGAGGAGTCACTCGGCCAGAGGCTCTATGGCGATGGGAATAAGGAGTGGTGACAGTGGCCAACCCTCCTTCCTGCCACGTTAGATAGTGAAGTGTGCTGAATTTGCAGTTCCGACTCGGACGCGGTCTGTCAGATCTGTATATAAGAGTCTCACATAGGCTATGAATTCGGGCCCAAAGTTAAGATGACAAAGGAGGGAAAATAAATATGACCAGTTCACAAAATCAAACACCTTCTCAATATCTGCTAATAGCACAGCTGCCGGCAGTTCCAGTCTGTCAGAAAGCCCGGGATATTATATAACTGTCTGATATTGTGTCAGGTGGCTCGGCGGGGCATAAATTCCGACTGGTCTGGATGAACCAATGAGGAGATTACTGTAAGTAGGCAGTCTGCTCAAAACACATTTCTGAGAGAATCTCTGCTCAAGCAGCAAACAATCCCCAGAGAGAGGTGTGTGTTAAGTTCAAGCAGTGCCAGTAGTTGTTTTTTGTCACTCACACCAATTTTAAAGTAAAGGACACAACACAATAAAAATTCCCTAAGCAATTTAAAAAATAAAGAAAAAATGGATTTAGCAAAAAGACACTAAGATCATTAAAGATATGAATTTTTGAGATTTAAGGGCAGAAAGAGCTTGGAGAAAGTAATGGGTCATTACAAAGGGGTAGAGGATGTAGCCTAACAGCTAGGGCCGTCGATCTCAAATCTGGGGAACCGGGTTTGAGTTTCAGCATTGACGCTCATCATCCTGTGATTCTGGGCAAATCACTTAATCTCCCCATGCCTAGCAAAAATTAATGTGTCCTTGCGTAATGGAACTGGTGCTCAAGTAAAGCATTCTGATACCTTCGGGTCAAGTTTGCGCTATATAAAACTACCAAAAAAGTAAAGAAAAAAACAAGGTTTTACCTTTGGACCTATTCACTTCTTTAGTGGTTGAAATTCTCCAGTGATGCAAAGCTGAAAGCTGGAAAGGGGCAGGCTCCGCGAGGCCATATACCTTTACAGTGAGATCCTGCTGCTAAACCTGTTTGTGGCGCAGCTAAATGCTCTGAGCTGGGTTTTCTTCTCCACCTATCATGCAACCTTCCTACGCAAGCCTCAGCAACCTGTCCCATTCCTCTGAATTTGGAACAAAAATGAGTAATTCCCACTTTTCTCTTCCTGCTTGGAAAGTTCCTTGTGATTGGTCCTGCAGGCCCTAGCTTCTCAGGGCATGGTTCTAGGCATTAGGTGTCTCTCCAGCCAGGTCTCCTGCAGGATCTATATGGCCAGGTGGGCTTTCCACCAGTGAGAAGCCCTGATTTCTTTGTCCCTGAATCAGGCAAACAGGATGCCCACCTCTTGAACCTTGGAAAGCAGTTCCATCCCCTGAGTGCTAGCAGGAGTTTGGAGACTATGAATGAGCCATCTTCATCCAGAAGGTATCAGAAACCTTCTTGCAGCAGAGCCTTCTACTTCAGGGGGTGTCTTCCCAGATCTACAAATGTTCTGAGGGAGGTTGTGGTAGGTTCCAGATATATCCTTTGCTCCAGCCAGTGAATGGAACATTCTGCCTCCCAATTATAACTATTTTCTCACAGCACCCCACATCCTTTTGAAACAATTTCTCGTTATCTTCTGTAAAAATTAGAGCCAGGATACCCTTGTGTGTGATAGTGCACTTTACAAATACATATGACATAACATAAAATTTCCCTGGAACTGCTGTTTCAATATGGCAGAACCTATCTGCCACCAGGCCGACCTTGCTCCCACTCCTTAGTCACTACCCTGTATAGATGAGCTGTCCTCCCACCTGACTGGGTTCCTACTGGTTCTCATCCCCCACTGTGATTGGAGCCTGGCTGTCTGGAATGGTCTCGCGAATGAATAGGAGTAATCCTTTTTCGCATCTCCAAGACCAAAGAGGTAGAGCTAACTCAGACTTTTGTTTGTTTTGCCAACTGTTCCTGTCCTATATCAGATAGCTAACCCCTGCTACTTGGTCAACAGTTAACACCCCCTTGAACTACCTGGGCTCAAAACAAACTTTTGTCTCCTGAGTGTGGGTCATTAACTCTCCAGCCAAGAGTGTGTATTCTCAATCTCAGGAGGTGGGATTAGAGGCAGAACTGGTTTAAGCTAGTTCTCTGTAATGCAGCATAAAGTACTTTTTTACAAAGTTACTTTACCACATATGCTGTCAAAAGTTTGAAAATTAAGTAAGAATTAATTTTTAAGGACTTTGCTAGCATTTTCACTGGTAAAGATATGAATTTAACTCTGAGTAACCCCTAGGCCTATAGAAAATGTAGCCAGATGTGCAGACTGAAATAATCAATAAGCCTTCAATCACTGTGAGGGCACACTTTTTAAATACAGTGTGTGCTATTTTTATATGTTGGGCACACTTTCTTTTATGGTTTCCAAAATACATTTTAGGGTTGACATTATTATATAAAAATTGGTTTTCCTCCATGCAAAATTCACTTTTCCACGTCATGTGTTACTGCAGTGCCTTTAAACTGCAGCCAGCCAGAGAACAGTGGTGATCCTGACACCTATATATTTTTGACCTATTATTGGGTGACGTAAATACACACTGCAGCCCACATATGGCATTTAACTCCCATCCCATTTGGGCATTTTCTGTGCTGTCTACCCTGACCATTCAGGAAAGTTAAATAGACAAATTAGTTGAAGCAATTTTACTAATCACATTTTACGGCCAGAGAACACTGAATGGCGGTGTCATGGCGCAATAAATCCTCATAACAGCAAAAAATTGGGTCCAGAGAAAGTTAAAAAATGAAGCGTCCCCACGTAGAAAAGGCGAATTTGCTACACAATGGCCTTCAAAATCCATACACAATGAAGCAGTCTGCCCCTTTTGTGGAATGAATGTTTGCATCAAAGTGCCAACTTCCTGCTGTTATTGTTTTGCTCTACCGTAAAAGGATGTGCACCAACATCCTCCTGTATGTCTGTATTTTTTACTGATTTTATTTTATACTAACTTAAGGAGTCAGTTTATGATCTTCTCATTTACCCCCAAACCATTCTAAGGATTACCAAGTGTGACATATTTAATTCGATATCGAGGAGGTAATTGACTAAGGACCATATTTAGATCTCGGCAGATGGGTTACTCCGTCACAACGGTGACGGATATCCCGTCCGCCGAAATATAAATCCCATAGGATAGAATGGGATTTATATTTCAGCTGACGGGATATCTGTCACCATTGTGGTGGAGTTACCCATACGCCGAGATCTGAATCAGGCCCTAAGACTTGTACTGGCTATTTCATTATCTCATAAGTAAGATTTTCTTGTGGGTTAACAGGAGAAAGATTTAGACTAAGGGCCAGATGTATTAAAGGGATTTACCCATTCTGTGTCTATGGGAAAATGTGTTCATACATATGGCCCTAAGTCCCTCATTTTTATCTGTCAGCTATGATTT
The DNA here is from genome assembly GCA_963921515.1 of Calotriton arnoldi. NCBI lineage: Eukaryota > Metazoa > Chordata > Amphibia > Caudata > Salamandridae > Calotriton > Calotriton arnoldi. Next base: position 2,411,449 of record CAWUFW010000536.1, on the reverse strand, counting down.
GTGCCAAGACAAAGCTGATATACACTACACAAAGCAACTGCCAGTGTAAGTGGTGATGCTGCTAGAAATAATTTGGTTTCTAGATTGTGCTCTAACGTAATCCCAGGATAATACAACATAACATAGTAAAACAGGTTTTCCTACATGCAAAATGCACGTACATGACAGTGTCAAGAGTAGGCTCTGGGCAACTGGTCTCCTTGTGTTTAAGGAACATCAATATTCCACGTCACCTCCAAATGTATTGCTTTCAAGGCAAGTGGTTTCCGCTAAGAGCAGACAAGCTCTTCCTAAGTGGACGCTACACTTGGCTCTTTGCTAGGTCCAAATGTTGTCGTTTTATTGCACACTCTGATTTGGGTACATATATACTCTGCTGGCTGTTGGCAGAAAAGGCAATTTTCACATAATCACTGATTTCACGTCGAGGAATAGTTTTTGTCTTTAGAAGATGTTTTGATGGGAGCAAGAAAACCTCCACCTATCATAGTAACCGCATTTTCTGCATGTTACATATATGCTATTCATTATATGATGGAGTGTGTTTCATAATGAGATTGTCATTCTTAAAATGTAATGGTTTTTTGGTCTAGAAACGTACAGGATATGTTTCTTGAGTAACAGGTCATGAACATAGTTGGCAATTTGGCGAACATTACATGACTTTTATTTGGCTGAGACAACACTGAACGATCTTAGAAGGGTGTAGAATAAATCCTTATTCTGTAACGTAAAATTGAAACAAAAAGGCTACCAAAGGCTAATAATGATTTTGTCGTGCCTGGAAACACTGGAACTGAATTGTATTAAGTGATAGGGGCTTCTTTTCCACTATATGTGACTAGACTGAACTGGGGGATGTAGGTCAAGACGGCGGCACACTTTGGTGTTGGGCCAGAGATCTTCATCATCATGACTAGAAGTTTTAGAACATTTTGTGATTTGTATTTTTATAACTTTTTCCTGGCAATAATAAATCAGTGCTCCCACAACACATCTATTTTCCTTTTTTGCTGGCTCCTTTGCCCGGCTCCCCTCGCATATACAGAAACTGTTGTTGCTCATTTGTATGAGATATGAGGCTAATCAGAAGGACATAGGAAAAACTGATAATAATTAATGTCCCTTCCGCTCTGTCATGTTGATGCCTACTGTGAAGCGAGCATCTTGTTAGAGGACTCCTAAATGAGCGGCGGTTGTGTACCCAGAGGAAGTCTGTGCCAGGGAGCGGCAATGCCAAGGGAAGAAGTAAACAGCAGCTAATAGCAGGATTTCCAGCAACAGAGGCGCTCAAATCTGCACATCACACACACCCCGCCACTGCAGTTTTTCTTCGGGCTGCTTAGCTATTTTGCTGTCGGATACAGTTTTCTAGATAATGTGATGCGAATATCCACAGGAGACTTCTGTAAAAATAAGAACCGTAGCTGAGAGACATCATAATTGGTACAGAGATGGATTTCCCAGCTATTGACACAGAGTCAGACTTGCTGGTGGCTGGAAGTTTTACCAACATTACTTATTAACTTGATGATCACGTTTTAATGGTTGATTTAACAGAGTAATGTTTTTGTTCATCGAAGAATTAGCGCCCATGACTGATGGTCTTTTTATGCAATATAACAAAATAAAGTCTAATGATTTAAAGAAATGCGTATCTTACAGATGTGTGAAAACATTGTAAAAAAGCATAGTAAATACTCCAGATATATCACAAATCACAATCGCCAACGCTGCCCAGCGTAGGTGTAAAGGCCCGGATACATGGCAGAATTTCAAAATATCCACAAGAGATGTAGTTACATACAATTAATCCGAACAGTTCTCATTACATCTAAAGTGGTTAGAATTGAAATAAGGGACTCGAGCCTATCCTTCTACACCATAACATTCTGCTTAATTTCTATGAACTATTAACTAAGTCATGTGTTGAAGTTCTTTCATGCGCAATGTAGGTCAGCTACGCGGTGACTATTCTCAGACCATATGGCCAGGTTCATTCTTTATTTGAATTCATACCTTGGTCTCTGCACTAGATCTTTGCACGCCTATTTCTTACTTTTATTGCTCCATGCAGACTTCATGTGTATCCTTGCTCCAGTTACCGCCATTTTGAATGCCAGTAGCTCTTCTGCTTTTATCGGCTTGCAAGGGTTATTTCAGCTGCACCTCATGTTTGCGTATGTTTATTGTTTATACCCCAGAGACAAGCAGATATTTTTTTAGCTTCCGCACAAAGGCAATGGGGCCACATTGTCTGCTTGTGAGTAAAACTACTGCCTGCTGTTGCTACTGCATTGGGCAGCATCCTAGTCTTGCTTTGCCTTACAACCAGCCGAAGTCAGTGTGCACTATTTGACTGCCACAGAATCTGTTTTGTCTTCCTATCAGGGCAAGCTTGCTCCTTTGTCTGGTGAGGCAGATCAGGGTTGTCATAAAAGCTGCTCATTTCAGTCCTTTCCTCTGGGTCAGAGTGAGGGACTGGGCATGCACGAGCACGGAGTGGTTCAAGGATCAGCTGCGGTCCGAGAAGCTGGGTTTGACACCTCATCATAATGGATGTGTGTTGGATCTCCAGAGCCAGGAGATCTTTCTGTTGATTGCATAGCTACTGGGGACTGTAAGCAGCGTGCAAGAGCTCGAAATAAAGTGGGATCCTGGAAGTACATATTTAGGATTTACAAGGTGGGAACCTCCGGTTGGGTTATCTCTTGCTTTTCTAGTTTTGAAATGGTTGAATAGATCACTGGTGCTGTAGCATGTATTGAGACGAACATGACAAGTGCACTAGAATGCAGAGAGGAATCTCCTGAGCATACAACTGACCATATGGAATGAATGAGAAGCAGACATGAAAAATCTCTTACTAAGTAGAGGATAGCTGGTTTGTGAAGGTCTGTCAAAGCTCTAACCTGTGTGCACAGATGATTGTCCTAGGGGCCAGATATCCCTGCAGAAACAACGTGGTTCTACCCTATCAGTGCTATGTTGAGGACAGCCAACACTGCATGGCCCTTTTCGCAGGTTTATCATCAAATTTTTGCCTTTTGCCTCCTATTTTTCTGACCCTGTTTTTATTGGCTATAGGATTCTGGGCACTTTACCACTGCTGATCAGTGCTAAAGTGCATATGCTATCTGTATAAATGGTGATATGATTGGTTATCCATGATCGGCATATTTGATTTAGTGGTAAGGCCCTAGTAAAGTGCACTGAGTGTGCCAGGGCCTGTAAATCAAATCCTACTAGTGGGTTTGCAGCACTGGTTGTGCCACGCACATGAGTAGCCCTGTAAATGTGTCTCAGAGCTGCCACTGTAGTGTCTGCATGCGCAGTTATAAACTGCCACGTTGCCCTGGCAAGTGCACCCACTTGCCAGGCCCAAACCTTCCCTTTCCTTATATGTAAGGCACCCCTAAGGTAGGCCCAAGGTACCCCCATGGGCAGGGTGCAGTATATATGAAAGGTAGGACATGTCCTGATAGTGAAATACTGTGTGTCAGCAATGAGGGTCTCTAGTTGGCAATGGTTTGCACCTTTGTCCAAGTAGGGACCCTTCTTCTTAGTCAGGGTAAGGGGGATACACTTCTAAAATAACCCCTGCTCACCCCCTTGGTAGCTTGGCACGAGCAGACAGGCTTATCTCAGAGGCAGTGTGTAAAGCATTAGTGCATACATACAGTAATACAGTGAAAACACTACAAATGGACACCACACCAGTTTAGAAAAATAAGTAATCTTTATCTAAACCAAACAAGACCAAAACCACACAAATCCACAATGCAATAATCAAAATATCCTCAAAAAGGAGTTATTCTCAAAAGGAAAATTTGTAGCAACAAATAACTCTCACAATCCCTGGTAGTGAGGACGAGTGGTAGGTGACGGGCTGATGACCGCGCATGGACCTAAACCACAATAATCTTGCGGTCCCCTGCCTTGACCTAGGGCACATTATGGCCTATGAGTAGGGGTTGATTTATGGATTTGTACTGGGGTGAGCATGACATAGATACCTAGAATCTACTTTATCACTACCAGGGATTGAGTATAATAAGAATCTAGATACCCACCTGAATTCAGGGGTAGGGAACATATTTTTTGGTCCTGAAGAAACGCTAGGGATCCAGTACTGGACCAACATAGCGTGAAACATGTCGACCTGAATATTGAAACCGCGATAGTTCACTATAACACACTCACTGAGTAGTGGCGTATCATATCCTTGCGCACACTACCGCATCTTAGTTTTTAACCTTACTGAAGGGTCTCTGAATAAAATTTGACCTCCTTTAGGTAATTTTAAGATCACGCTCTCCACCTTACACATTATATCCCACACACCCGCATGCACCGTCATGGCTGATACAAGAAAAGATCTCCGACAAAGAGCCCTCTCGCGGGGCCCGTGGGGCATTGCAGCGCTGGCCCCACGAGGAACAAAACGCCTGATGATGAAGCATGACGCCCACAAGGGTGTTTGAGGGCAACACTTCAAAATAAGGAAGATCACCCTGGAACCATATATTCCAACCACACCTTTTCTTTAACGTTTTCTACACCCTCTCCACATAGGAACAAGTACCCACACTGATTAGATGACCCAAGATTAATACCACGTGCATACCTCCTCCTTCTCGCACATCTGACTGGCTGCTTGATAGTTGACAATTTTCGGGATCTCAAGCCCCCGTCTTATAGTCCATTTCCAGACACCAAATGTGATTTAGAGTTTTCTTCTTTGAAGTTTATGTTGGGGGTCCGCTTCCTTTCAAAGTTCCCTCTCCTCTTTTCCTCCAGAAAGCAGTCTGTCACAGCAGAAGTGACACCAAATGTGATGGCACGCAACACAGGTCATGAGAGTGACTAGAGGTTCACATCTGGATGTCTGGCACAGGGATATTTGTATCAGAATGTTACACCAGGGCCTCAGTGCTACTCTTTATGCTTCTCTTATCAGCCCAACCTCTTTCCTGAGATGTGCCCAGGCCCCTTCCCTGGTGACCTCGCTCTGATTCAAAGAGCACCCTTTTAAGTGTGCGAAGAGCCTGGTTCTCCTTTCCTCCAGTGTGTCCCACTCAGCTTACAGGATTGCAGCAATGCACAAATCTGTCTGGGGGATTCCTCTATCTCCTCCCTGATTTTAATACATTCAGCCCTGGGTGTCCCAAAATGGAACCCAGTTCCAAGAGTCTTCCATGTATTGTACAACTCATAGGCATACATAAAACTCATGCATATTTGAGACACCCACTGCCCAGTACTGCCTTATTGCTGTATTGTACCATTCACAGGTATTCGTACAGCCACCACATATGTAACACACATGTACTGCACAGCACTACACATGCAACTGGTGTAGGCCAAGGGTGAGTTAAGCACACAGCAGGAGAACTTTAAATGAGTGAGCCTGTCGGTCTCACTCCAGTGACACAGGTTAAAAGGTTGTGTTCATGCCTCCTGATCAGTACACTGTATACTGTCACCACTACTCTTGTGCACCTACTAAAGTAGTTTTTCACCAGTATGAAGGTAGTGCTTTGGGCACCCCTTCCGGTCCAACAACACAGCATCCATAACTATGTAATGGTGCACATGCATGATCCTTGTTAACCCATGACAACAAAAGTAAGCATTACGGATCCAGATATCATTACAGTAGGGGCACACAGGGCAAGGGTGCATGTCGGTCACCACTCGAGGGACTTTTAAGCCCCAACATTCACTGTTTGTTGGTACCAATTCTTCACCATATAGGCTCCGATTGCAAGTTAGGTTGAGCAAAATGAACATGTTTTGTGCATTAATTTTGCTCTGACTGAATAGGATTTGTTAGGTTTTTCCACACCAGGTTGTTGGAGAACCTGAAGCAATTTTTCCAGGTAGAAGAAGCAGCCACGCCTATATTCCACTTTCTTTTTCTAACAGAAGAAGCATACTTGGCCCAGCTAGTAAACGGCTCACCTCCCTTGCTCCCCACAAACCCCTCCCTCACCCCCACCATACCCACAGGCCCATGCTCAGAGCAGGTGACAAATGTATGCAGTCAAACCCTGTGGAAAGTGAGTTCCGTGAGATTCTGCGACTGGGAAAATTGGTCCCATGTGGTAATTCCCTATTCCATGCGGTTCAAGTAATATTTGCACGGTACTGAGGCGATTTAACTGGGCAGTAATGGTAAAACCTAATGCAATCTTACTGTGACCCCAGTAACATGCAACTCCTAATCAGCTCCATATTGTTTTATCAAAAATACAAATCCATTTTAGATTGGTATTCGTTATCGCAGGTGGAGATTGCATTAGGTGTCAGTTTAACCCAAAGCAACTAGTATATTTTGAGTGTATGTATTTGTTCATCACTTAAAATGCAAACTTACTTTTCTCACTCCGTTTCATAACTCTCTTCTTTGAGTGTACATCTTGCCTCTCTCTTTGCAGTTTGTTCAGCAAAAGGGCCTTACTCCCAGCTTCCGGTTTGTTGAGCCTATGATTTTGTGGGATTTCCTTACTGTGACAGCTATGGGCACAACACACAGAGTTGCCAATGTTTGTTAGTACTGCAGTGGAAGCGGTACTACCTTTTATCTTCGCAGTGGTCGTAAAACTTCTTGTTTCTACGCAGCTGCATTCATTTTCTGTTCCTGAGCGCGGGGCTAGCAGGGATAATCTTGATCTCGTCGTACAGTGGTCCATTTTGGCAAAGCATTTTGTTTCAGGCCAGAGCTGATGCCTCCACTGAGAATTCAATAACACTCCGTCTGGGCCTGGCAGTGACCCCTCCGCCCCCTTCACAGAGAGTCAAGATTTCACCGAGAAGGGTCGGACAGGAGTCTTGAACCCTGGCACCTTGCACTGCTGGGAACAGCAGCTTAATGTGATTTAAGTCTGCAACAATAAATGCAGCATGCAGCTGGAGCAGGGATGTGGAGCGCCTCTCACCCTGAGACACCCATAACACCAGATCGTTATTGTTTATGGGATTTCACGACACAGGCCTCAGAACCACAGAGTGCTGTGCTCGCTGTTTTTCCAGCTGATCAGTCTCGAACATAAGAGTTGGCTTGAGAGGTTTTCGTGGAAGAAAAAAAATGAGAAGGAAAAAACATTTGGAGAAAACCTGTCCGCGACTGCTGCCCTAGTTACTGTACTGTTTCGAAAGCAGTCAGCTGAAAAGAAACGCATAACCGATTTATCATGGATCAGTGAAATATAGTTGCTTCAGAGGGATATCATTTCATCTCTGCATTCAAATCCTTGGCCATCACAAATCCGAGGCTATGCCTATTTTGCATTGCCACAGGGAGAGAGTTGCAGATTTGTTTACTTAAGCTATTTAGAAAAAATATTTGAGATGTACAAAATATATTTCTTAATGAGATTTGTTGACGTTCTGGTTCTGTAAGGAATGCCCACAAAAATTCTAAATACTCGTGATTTAGGAAACATGCAAAATACATTTAGGAGCCCTACTGAAAGGCAGTTTTCAGTGACATTAGCTCCCACCACTAGTGCGACAAGCATTATTAAAGCCTAAAGGTTTGATTTGCTCTTTGAAATGTGAGCCACACCTATTGGCTTTGCCAGTACCCATCTCTCGGTGGTGCCCAGCGATACAACAGATGCATGCAGCTCTTGTGCTGGTAGCATCCTTTAGTTTCCGTAAAGCAATTTACTTCTGTTATTTCCAGGAGAATTACATTTACAGCACCCCACTCCCTTTGGCACCACATATGCAGGGCTGACATTTGTGCTGCTTGCGCCGAGTGCGACAATCGTTTTTGCCCCAACACTATTGGCCTCCTTCACTACTACCCTCCAGTATTGCCCCTCATCTCTCCATAGCCCCTCTCTCATATACATTTAATTTGTTTTAAAAGTGCTGGTTAGGGTTGGCTTTACTAATAATGTATATCTACCTAAATGATGACGTTTTTTCTAGCAACATTAGGAATAGATAATGAAAGACGGGGGATAAAACATAACAGCCTAACCTATATTGTGCAGTTTGCATGCAGCTCTTTGGTGCCAGTTCACTGTTCTATATTAGGAGTGTAACTTATGAACTGCTGTAACAAAAGGCTCTTTGTGACAAAAAGCAGTAATTCAGTAAGATGGCCACATAAAAAAACATTTTTGTGATCTGCATGGTACACGTTCTTTGCAGCAGGCATATCAACCCTCTGTGCTACTTTATGATGAGGCAACACAAACAAGCCACCCTGGGTCGGACTAGTAACAACAGAGTGCAAGGGGGTCCCTTTTTAAAGGACGAATTCCCTCACCCACCCGCAGGTGGCATGCTTCATCATCGGGTATCTCCTCGCACTGCAAACCTAGTCGCAGTGCAGGCTACAACCCCCTCACTGTGAGGGAGGAGCTCAGGGATGTTTTTGATTGTGATGGTAAGGAGGTATACTAAAACCTTCAGATGAGCTGGGCGAGGAGGGAGTGTGTGAAAAGAGTGACAGTGCGACTAAAACTAACTCCCTGGTGTGTTAAAGATTACTTTTAATAGGGCACCCAGGGGTCAGGATTAAAAACTGAGAATGTGGGCCATGGTAGGAAGATTCACCTAACACATGGTCTAAAAATGGTTAATTGGTCGACATGTTTCAGCCTCAATGCCCTCCGCAGAGGTGCCCTGGCTTTCTTCAGGACCAGGTGAAACGTGAGACAGTGTGAGTGTGGTAGTGGGAAAAGAGGATACAACCAACTGATGGGTTGGTGCATCAATCGAAGGATACTGCTGTTCAGCGTCGTCCCCTTATTGTCGGGAGCGCAAATGGCTAACTCACCCTCGGCGCACGCACTCGAGGTGGCTTCCAAAACCTTCAGAGGAGGTCCTTGTGACCGGCTACTTTATGATGAGTCAGACTGCCACTAGACAAAACTCTGATCTCTCTCCTAAAGAAAAATTAATCACCAGAGTTATCCTGACATTTTTATTGCTGCCTAAAAACTGCTGTATCCACTAGGAACTCTGCAGCAGGTGTTTTGAAAACCATAAATTATTTCTAAACACAGTGCCTCACCCCCCTTCCCTCCGCCACCTCCCATCCTGTGGTCAGCACCTTCTGTGGCTGCAATGGTCGCCCTACCTAAATCCGGCTGTGCACACATGTTCTTTTGTGTCTTCTATCAGACCCAAGAAGCAGTGCAGTATTAAAGGACGGACACTGAGGGAAGAAACAGGCAGATGAGGAAAAGCAAATACTGCTGACAAGAGACAATGCAAAGAAAAGCAGGAACTGCTGACAGATGTAGGCGTGCAGGCAGGGAAAAGAAGGAACTAATGAAAAAAGAGAGAAGAGAGGGGGCAAGCAGTAACTTTTAAGGGGGGAAGATAGTGAAAAAACGAAACTGTTAATAAAGGAAACGGGGGAAACATGAACTGCAGAGAAAAGAAAATAGGCTCACCAAAAATGTTCCTTTGTCATTTTAAATTGACTGGTCACATACCAAAAGGTACCTTGTATTGTATTGTATTGTATTATATTGTATTGCAGCCCTTGTATAGCGCTTGCTACCCCTGTCGGTGACACTGAAAAGCTTGCCTACTTGTGCAGCTAGCTAGGTTGTGTGTTTGGAAGTGTGTTGTCGTTTTTGATACTATGTAGGAAGTGTTTCTATGTTATGCACTATAACCACCAAGGTGAAGCTATTGTGTTATGGGACTACACCCTTAGCAATGTGGTGGATGAAGGGATGCGAGAGATACACACACATTTTATGGTTTTCGAGTAAGTTGGCAAGTTTGAGCTGCTCCGCATAATCATAGTTTACTTAGCTGGTTACTGCACTTTAATGTCCTACCTGATATTTTGTTTAAAAGTTTATGATTCTGAGTAGGCATGGTTGGAGAGAGACGTGGTGATCCGGGATGAACTTTGTTAATGTCATGCCATATCTCAATGTCATTGTGAGATATAAAGAAGCGGTCATAGTTTGGTCTAGTTGGGACCTGAAATGGTGTACAAGATTAGAGTCTTCAGATTGGCCAGCACTATGTGGCTGATAACTTCAATTATTCCATGCATGTTCAGTTGATGTTGGATGGTTTATGGACTGGCACAGTACTGGGTGATGAACAGGACCAGCAACAGATATGTCTTATGTGAGTGTTAGAAGATTAAGCTACAGTTGGCTGCTGATCGCTGATTGTTATGGTATTAGTATTAGCATTGGCTAGAAGAGTTATACATTAATTGACATTACTATATAGCACCCAAGCTAGCCATAGGTCAGCCCCTCTTGACTTACTTGGCTGTAGAGTCATGTACTGGTTGTTTTTTTCCATATATCTGGGCTGTAAAATGTGGATTGTACTTGAAAATTTAATTCTCATTCCGGTATAATGTGGCTATCTTGGAAATAGCCATGCTTTCAACTATCTTATGAGAGTATGTGCTACTGAGTGCTTTGAATGTTTGCTGGTAACGAGTTCCAGAGCTTGGTAGCTTGTCTTGAGAAAGCAGTTGCTCCTACGGATTTCATATGGTAAGGTGGTATGAATGATCCATGGTGCAAGTCTGGAGTGCATTGTCCTCTTTTGTTTGTATTGCTTGAATTTAACTTGCAGGTCTAGTGGTCCTTTCCTTGGAAGGCTCTGTGGCAATGAAGAGTGTCTTGAACATTGCTCTTATAGCTATAGTAGCCAGTGGAGCGATTGGTTGACTGGAGTCATGTTTTCTTGGGTGAAGGTGCGGAAGGAGTCTTAAGGCAGCTTTTTGGATTAGTTGTATTTTGCTTGTGATGTCTGCCAAGGTATAGGCTTTTGGCATGGTCCAGCTTGGAGATTATAAGTATCAGGATAGCTTGTCATTTTTGATATCTAAGGTTTTGGAAGATGTGATGCAGTGTTCATTTTGTAGAAGGCACTCTTTGTGATGTTCTTGACGTGTTATCAAGGACAGGTTTGAATCCATGGTTATCCCCAGGTTTCTGACTTTTCCCGGTGTTGTTGGAGGGGCTTTGAGTTCCCTGGGCCTTTTGGTGGTAGGCTGGTATTTTGCCATTATCCGCAGGTCATAATCTCTGTCTATGTAATGTTGAAGTTTAGGTTGTTAAACATCATGCATGAGTTTATGGCGCAAAAGCAGTTGTCAAGTTTTGCGTTGTAAAGGCCTTTTTGGCCATTCATTTGTAGAATAATTTGATTGTCATTTACTTAGCTGTAATAAAAGAGGTTGCATTTTTTTAATCAAGTCAGATCATACTCTTCTATAAATTTTAAAGTTGAATAAACACGGCTCCTTCAAATATTGTTCCTGAGAATGAGACACTTGTTATAGGTCTGTAGTTTGCTGGGTGAGATGGGTCAAGCTTTTTCTTTTTGAGCAATGGTCTAATATAGCCTGTTTTCAGCTTGGATGGGACAATGTTGGATAAGCTTATAGCTACCTCCACTGCACAGGCTGTGCAAAGATTTTTGGGAGCGCTGGGATTAATGTGGTCTACTTGCAATGTAAATAAAATATTTTTCTGAGAGTGTAATGAAGGTACTCAGTCTTGGAATATTTTTTTGTCTTTTTCTATGGTGGTTGGTTCATGTTTGAATTGAGTTTTCTGTGTTCTCCTAAAGTTAATTTTCTATCTTTCTAATATTTGAGATCCTTTCCATGGAGATTGTGTCACAGAAGTTTTGCTATTGTGGTGTTTGTGCACTCAGTATTGTGGAATTCATCTAGATTCTTATTGAATGGCTTAGAAGGGTCATCTGCTTCAGTTATGCGTTGAGAAGTGTCTTTTTCTGGTTCTGCTAGTATTTCTTAGAGGCTCTGTTATAGTGGTGTAGCATGATGTTGTTTGTATCATATCTTTTCCAATTGCATTTTAGTATGTTGAGTAGTATTTTTATTGTTTTCATGTGGTGATTAATTATTGAGGTATATTTTTTGTGGCTAACCCTGGATATGGTCGTTATCGGCATCTGTTTGTCCAATTCAGTGGAGATCCAGCTGTGGAAAACATGCATGTCTTGAGATTGCATATTTATTGGGGTTCTTTCTAGACAGGAGTCGAGTTTATGAAGGTATTGTTTTTACCATTGTCTGTATGAGCATTTATTGTTGGTGGTGTTTGACGTGTTCTCATCAGTAGGTGTGTTGATCCTGTGAGGATGATGTGGTTGTTCCAGCATACTGAGGAGTTGTGTGTTACTGCGGCCTGTCCCAGATGGGCAAATATGGCATCCAGAGTGTGTTTATCGGAGTGGGTTGTAGAGGATTTAGTGCCTCAATGTTGGTTGTGATATCTGTGGTTGTAGATAGATTCTTCTTGTCAACCCATATAATGGGATCCCCTACAATGTATAGGTTTGGGTGGGTCAGATGGGTCTTGGTCACTGTATCTAGTAAGGCATTTTTAAAGTTTGCATTGCTGGATGGTAGTCTATATATTAAGAAGAATTGATAAGCGACATTTAGAGTGGGGTGACATCTTATCAAGGATTTATAGTTATCTATGAATAAGTTTTGAATGTGTGTTATATTTAAGTATTTTTGTTGTGGTGAACAGACAGGCCTCCTCCAATTTTGCCAATAGGATTTTTTTTGATGCTGAGAAATCCAGGGGGCAAGGCTTTGTTAAATATGGGTGCACAGTCATCGCTGAGAAATGTTTTTGTAATGAAGGTGTGTTCTAGTATGTTACCTGAGAGTAGAAAATAAATGTTGAAGCATTGTATGTTTGTGGATCTTGCATGGAAGAGAAAGCATTTTAGATTTTGTGATTCTTTCCTCTAGATTTTACAGTGCTATGAGGGGCATGTGTGGTTTAGTGTGGGAAGACAAAAAAGGGCTTATAGGAAATTGATACAGGTGGGTTGGGGATAGTATGATTGCATGTTGTGGTGAACAGAATAGTGTTGATTTAAAGAATTTAGATTTTTGAGAGATGGGTGTGTGGATTTTTTGTGAACGGTAATAGTGTTGTCTCTGCTGTGTTGTGGTTTGGTGTGGGTGTGCAGAGTTCTAGAGGGGAGGTGAGGTCATGGAACCTAGTGATCATGTGTTTGCGCCTTCCTTTAATTTTTAATTTGCTCCTGGCAAGTGATATTGTTTATGTCAGTTGTTTGAGTTGTCTTTTTACAGTACGTGTGTTGTTGTGTGATGCTTGGTTTGGTTGTTGATGAGACTATATGGTTGATGCAGGAAGTTCAGTAGTAGTTATGTTCACCCTATGAATATATATGACAGGAATCTATTCAAATAGTCTTCAGGAGTAGTACTAGATATAGATTGTGTATATGAGTGGTTGCATATCTGGAGTTTCAGAGATAGAGTCTCTAGCCCTATGCCCTTTCCAGGCCCAGAGAGTCAGTCAAGTTAACCTGACAGCCTTTGCCTGGATACCCAGGCTGGTCGTCCTAAACCCTCTGATCATATGAAGTGGGCCAATGGGAACCCTAGCCTTAGAAACAGACAGGAACCCAAGCTCTAAACATGCACCAATAGAGGCCCCAGCTCTAGGAACCAATGGGGGCCCAAGCTAGAAGCCCTAACTGTGAAAACCAGTGACAGCATAAGCCCTAATCCCCACTACCAATAGAATCCCTAGCTGTGGGAACCAATGGGAGCTCGAGCACTAAGCTCTACAGCCAGTAGAAACCATAGATTAGGTGACCTTAAACTAAAGGGGCAATACAGGGTGTGAGGGGATGAGGAAGGCCTGTTGAGGTGACTCTGGGCCAGCCCAGTCACTTAGCCTGCAACTGGTGTGAAGAGGGGGCTGTCAGGTGCTGTTCAGCTCAGTTTGGTTACAGTCTGACCCAATATTCTTTTCTGCTCCTACTCAACACTGCAAGTAAGGCCCAATCTAACGAATTTGGAATGCTATTGTACACTTTAACATTCTTCTCTAAACACCTGAAAACTGGTTCTCAGCAGAGGCAGGAACACAATTTAACATAGATTTATATGACAGGAGCTGCCCTTATACCTATCTGTACCTGGCCCATTAATAGTTATCCTAAAGACCACCTCTATCTGTAGCCAAGGCAACACATAGACACATTATCCATCCTCGGACTGTTTGGCTTGCGCAGGGCGGCCTCATCACATCGAACTCATCGGGTTCTCGTATATAGGCCGCATATCTAGGGGCCTGTCCCCACCGACACCACCAGGGACATGATTTTACAGGTGTCGATCCAATTGCATATCTACTACTCGGAGATTTACTGCCTACCCCTGAGTGAGTATGTTCTTCTTATTCATTTTGTATCTGGTACTCTACCATGGTGTTACACTTTTTTATCCCGGACTAGCTCATTCTGTACTGATAAGTCTGGCCCTACAGATGTCCCTTTATGCTACTGTTCTGATGAGACCCTGCTATCCTTGATAGGGTTGAAACATCATCAACAACTAAACAACAAACAAACCCTATTACAACTGTTGGGCTATTAACAAACATTACATGAAGTTGTTTTGTTTGTGGCTTCTGCTTTGTCAATGTGGACACATATATGCATACGCTTGAAAATATCTTTATAATATGTTTTGGTTTACAAATGTGGATAACGTTTTATCCCTGCCTGCAATTCTTGAGTGCTGGTTGTATGTTGTTGTATGAACTTCGGCATTAAGTGCAGACTGTGATTTCACTGAATACTGTAATTTATTTATGAATGGTACCAATGAGAACCACAATTTAACCCAAGCAAAACAGATGAATCCACCACTGTGTAGTTATAGTTAGTACCTTGTTACCATAATAAATTAATTTTTGTGATTGGCTGGCCGCAACATGAAAGAGAAATGTTGCGGCCACCATTTTAGGACAGGGGGAATTGGTCCCTGTGTCCTCAAAATGAAAGAACAATATATGGTGTAAGGGGGCAGGGTAGAGGTACCATGACCTCCTCAACCTTGTGGGGTTTCCAGAGGGACCAGATTTACATTTTATTTGGGGGTTTCCGTAATCCTGCAGTAGTCCAGAGGAGGGCCCACATGGGTGCTGCGGGAGTCACACAGGAGCGCTGAGGCTGTGCTGGTGGGGGCAAGGCTTAAGTGCCTGCAGCGGGTTGCTGTGAACGGGCAGTTGGTCCTGTGGCTAACCCACATGTCTGTGCAGATCTGAGGGTTGGCTGCCCTTGGGGGGGTGGGGGGGAGGGTACAGGGTCTGGCTATCCTTAGGTGTGCAGTTGGGCTGAAGGCTGTGCATGGTGGGGTTTTTCATACTTACAAATGGTAATAAAATGTTTGATAGGTGAACAATCAGGATATTGCTTTTGCGCTGTACTTGATAAAACGATTGTAGTAACAAAAAATATATTAGTTAGACAGGCGCAAGTGCATTTATATCTTAAGTGAGAGGAGACAAATTTTCTGTTTGGTGAGATGTAAGATCTTCTCTGGGACATGTTGAATCTTGCAAGAAGGGATGCAAGCTCTGTTGTGCTACTCAGTCACTGCATTTTCCTAATCCAGGTAATGGTTCAATGATGTGTTTAAGAGTTATATTAACATTGTTAAGCCTGAGGCTTCAGAATATTTTGGTGACGGCAGGGTTTTCCCCATATATATAGTGAACACAGCGAACTAGTGATTTGCTTCAGACAGAGAGACAGTCCAGTATTTTGTGTTGTGCTGTTTATTTAGAAAATGTCACAAACCGATTGCATCAACAAGCCAGGATTATGACTAGGCCACGTGATTCTTCCTATGAACTGCTTTAGAATTCTGTAGTTCAAGGGCGGCTTCCCTCTGCCTCTACATGTAGGTAAATCTTCTGTTATATTGGGGTTCCATTGGTGGAGATTTATCTTCCACCTCGATGTCATAGAGGCAGGGTGGAATGCCAGTGGTACTTCAAAATCTTCTCCTTGGAAGGTCTGAAAGGGGTGGATTCCAGTCAAGTACAGGTGTTCACATGGTTTGCACTGCAGACTCAACAGGTGAAAGCACGGCGGGCACATATGCTTTGGTCTTCAATGGCCCAATAGCTGCCAACCTACATGTTTTCTTACCAGGAAACACTTGAGGAATCTGTGGGTGGCTGTTAGACTTGGCATCTTTGGCGTGGTTTCCCCTGACTTTTTGCCTCTACTTCCTGTATTTTTGATGCTGTGCTGGATTTCATTTTTGCTGGTTTAGATGCTTTTGGCACTTTGACACTGATCAGCAGTGGCAAAGTGCAAGTGCTCCCTGTGTAAATTGTTATTACAATTGGTTGTCCCTGATTGGCATATTTGATTTACTGGTAAGTCCCTAGTAAAGTGCACTGAGAGTACCAGTGCCTGTAAATCAAATGCTACTAGTGGGCCTGCAGTACTGATTGTGCCACCCACATGAGTAGCCCTGAAAAGGTGTCTTAGACCTGCCACTGCAGTGTCAGTGCGCAGTTTTAAACTGCCATGTCGACCTGGCAAGTATAACTTCCCATTGGGACAAGATTGAGAAATAAAGTTTAGGCTCTCTGAACTCAGAATTTAAAACACATCTTTTAGTAAAGGTGGTTTTTAAATTGTGTTGGAAAATGCCACTTTTAGAAAGTAGGCATTTTCTTGTTTAACCATTCTTGGTGCCTCTGCCTGTTTGTTGATTGACTGTCTGGTTTTGGAATGACAGGGGCTGGGTATGTGCATTCACTGTAGACAGCCACTGGGGGCGGGTTGAGGTGTGCCTGGCTCTTCCTGTATGACTCAGAGCTGAGCTGAATGGGGCTTGGCTGCATTTAGAGTAGTGGGAGGAGTTTTCCTTGCACCTGAATAGGGCCTGTCTCCCTTTCACAATACTGTCTCAACCCCCTGTGGTCATACTGCACCAGTGAGGACAGAACTGGTTTGGACTGGGCTCAGGGACCCTTGCACAAAGAAGAACAAAGACAATCTGGGGTATAAGTAGTGGACCTTAAAACTCAAAACTTTATATCACTTCTGGACTCAAGAGGAACCTTTGCCAAGGAGAAGAGCTGGAGAGCTGTGAGAAGGGGTACTGCTCCTTTGCTGTGTGGGGTTGGCCTGCAGTTGCTGCTTCTGCCAAGGAAAGGACAAAGACTAGAACTTTGCTGTGAACCTGCTTGAAGAAGAATCTCCAAGGGCCTGTGGGTGCTGGCCCCCGGTTCTGAAGTCTCAGGGACATAAAGACTTCACCCCCAGCTCCCCAGAACTCGATTTCTGAGAGTTCTGACCTGCCAGGAGGTGCCTATTCCAGTTTTGGGCTCTGGAGGTTGTTCCTGCTGTTGGGAGCTGGAAGCAACTTAAAAGAAACAAAAAAACCTGTCTCCGAAGCCGTCAGCGATGCCGCTGTGATGCCATGACCCGCACCAAGGCCAGGGGCACCACTCGTGAAGTGCACGACGCACCGCCCGGCCTGCACCGCTGCTGCGATGCCGTTCAATGCCTGCGGTTATCGGCATTCCCGACACCAACTCCGTCATCACCAGCGCCTGCTTCCTGTTATCACGGCACCAATAACCACTGAGGATGACTCCACGAACTCGCCAACTTTGCGCCGTCACCAGAACCGAGGCCTCACCGCCAACGCAACCGACTTCCCATGTCCTGGATTCGACACATCGTCTCCTCGCGGCCACGATGCCTCACCTTCCCCGTGGCAGCCAGGGAGCCGGCCTCGACCTCAGCACCGACGCCTCACCTCTACAACACCGTGCATCGTCATAGACTTCGTTATCCACAGGTACTGTTTGGAGGTCCGTGTGACTCCGTGCCCGACGCCGCGCACCTCACGGTCGGCGCCGTACTTTGGATTTATTGCTGTCACGACGTCACAATAGCCCCAGGTGGAGCTATTTGTTTTCTACAAGCTTTATTCCTGAAATTACTGTTTTGAAGTGCTACTTTACTACATGTATGTTGAATTTGTTGTAGTTTTTGGTCTTTTTAAGTTTAGATAAAGAAACTTTATTTTTCTAAACTGGTGTGGTGTCCATTTGTGGTGATATCACTGTGTTAATGTGTGTTTTGAGTACAAATACTTTACACATTGCCTTTGGGATAAGCCTGTCTGCTCGTGCCAAGCTATCAAGGGGGTGAGCAGGGGTTTTCTGAAGTGTGTATCCCTTTACCCTGACTAGAAGCAAGGGTCCCTACTT
Source organism: Calotriton arnoldi (assembly GCA_963921515.1). NCBI lineage: Eukaryota > Metazoa > Chordata > Amphibia > Caudata > Salamandridae > Calotriton > Calotriton arnoldi. The sequence continues at coordinate 2,393,390 of CAWUFW010000536.1, read as the reverse complement.
GGACAAAGGTACATACCTCTGCCAATTAGAGACCCCCATTTCTAACAGTGGGCAACTGGCTGTGAGCCTCAACTGAAACTTAGGTTTTTGTTCTTTAACACATAATTGTACAAGATGTTCAGTCGTAAATTAAGGCAACATGTTCATAAGTCGATTATTTGTCACTTATGCATTCTGGCTTAGTAAGAAATATCCATGTGAATGCAAGAACAGAGAAAGTTAGAAAGTTTAGAATGAGCACGCAGTGATAGTCAGCTTCATAGTATGTTCAGTTCATAAAACAAAGTTCCATTAAACACGTGTGATGTACACCATATTAGTTTAACAATTATCAATGCAGAACTTTACAAACATTATATAACAGACTGATCAATCAATATAGACATTTCTTATCAAGTACTCAAAATTTCTAGAGCATGGTGATAAAATATGCCTCTTTTCATATTTTCTGATTGATAAAACATGACGATCAACCCTATACGATAAAAAAAAGCTTTGAATTGTAGCCCGCTCAGAGTGCATTTCATACAAATTGATCAAATCCTTTACAAAGATTTAAATATAATTAACATTTAAAACTGACAGAATGCTTGACTCAATAAAGTGCACAGAATCTAGTGAATCATCTAAGCAATGCTATCTTTGGCAGACATTGCAAGGTAGGATCAATTCTTATTCCATATATAGTGTGTAGTTAGTTATTTATAGGTTATAAAAAGTTGTTTTCACAATGAGGTACACACACCACAGTGAGGCAAAAAACAAGGATAGCATCACATCGACATTTATGAAGTCCAAAACAATCTGGGTTGGTACGTTTTACAGATTACAACTACCCTTCACTCAATGGGTAAAAAAGAAGAAATATATTAAGTTATTGGAAGCGCCCTCCCCATTTCATGGGTTTGCTTCCTAAGAAGTCTTCTACATTTGAATACATTTTCTTGCTTGTATCTTCCAGGTGTTGCCGTATCCTACTGATATATTTCAAGCTTTATATGAACGGACGTGAAAGTGCTTAAATTGTGATGTCAGCCAACTTCTTCTCTGAATCGCACAACAGAGACACTAACACAGAAAATGTTGCTTGTTTTCAGCTGAAGCATTGGAGCATACAAAGAGGGGACGTATTGTTTATTGGCCACTTAACAGTAAAAGCTTGTGCGGGTAGAGTCCCGAAGGAACATCTTTACACGTGCAGAGCGTTTGTATCCAGAGTCCACATAAGATTCTACACCGGGAAGATGTTTGTACATCAGGCAAGCCAGCCTCAAAGATGCTTCATACACGTCACTTATTGTCCCACACTGAACAATATTTCTGGACCTCGCTTTCGGAGTTTGGCTGCCACAATTTTCCCTATATCCATCTCAGCCCAAATATATTTCAAGCCCACCCTAAGAAGAGCTATACGTATGGGGCAACATTAGTGCTACCGGATGTGACCATATTCTAAACCACCATAAGAGCTTCTTGCTTACTTGTGCACGCTATTGCAGCAGAAACTTAAATGGGTCGAGTTTGGCAGCCAGCAAATTATCCTGAGGACAATTTTTGGGGGGTATAATCAGCTGGGTCACTTCTTTTAATACCCCTCTCTCCCCATTTGTGCACCATGAAAGGCCCCAGATTCACTTTTTGCGTGGTAAGCCTGTGGTAGAGTTTTTTTTTTTAACTCTTTTTATTGAATTTTTGCATTTATATAACAAACATTGGTAGCAGCATTGCAAGCAGTGTGTGGTACTTTTTAAGTCTTTTCTTCATATTTTACATAACATAGGTGCTCTTATGCAGAAGGTCTCAAGGCTCATCACTGTGGCAGCAGAAGTACATGAGGCAACTACAATGACTACCGTCTGGCGCATATGGTCACATTCTCAGCACACCTAGACATCATCTCTTTTCCAAGTTTCGCCGTGTAAATATGATAAGATAACCCATAACAGCATATAGCCCACATAGCTCTCATCCAGTATCTGCTCCCCACCTGTTGGTAGAATTGACTCTGATTTCTAGCGTTCCTCAAGCAGGTTAGAGCATAGTTGTTTCTGTGCTAGCCTGCGGCGTATCACATGGGTGCGCCAGTAGGTAACATGTCAGGGGGGCCCAAATGTCCCTAGGCCGAGATGCGCTCGGCAGCAATTCAGCATATGCAGTGAGCTTCTCTTGGCAGTTCACTAGGTCGTCGATCCACTCCTTAAATTTGGGCGCCCGCCCTCTTCCCCAGCGACAGGCCACCCGCCTTTTAGCCATCAGTAATGCTAGGGCTACATATCTGCGGTGCGCTGCTTGTGTGGTTTAACATAGCCAAGCAGGGCTATCAATGGGCTAGGTTCCACGCGTGTATTTATCATCAATGTCAAGGCATCAAAGACTTGCCCCCAATATTCATTCACCCTCGGGCATTCCCACGCCAGATGCAGAAAACCCGCTCCAGGAGCATGACATCTGTCACACCTGTCCGAGTCTCTAAGATGGTATCTGTGCAGCCTGGCTGGGGTGTAATACATTCTGTGTAGGAACTTATAATGTATAATGCGGAGTCTGCTACTGGCTGAAACCCATTCTGTTTGTAGGCAGCTATACTCCCAATGATCGTCCGTCAGGTCGTATCCCAGTTCCTCACCCCAGCGGGTCCTAGATGCCGTAGCTGGTAATTCCCTCTGCATGTGCACTGTGCGATAAATCAGGGAGACAAGACGTTTAGCCGTCGTGCTCTTTAGTATCGACTGTAGTGGTGTTAAAACCTGTGGTTCGGGAACTCTAAAAGTTGCTTTAATGATTTCTCAGTTCATGCAAACAAAACAGCATCATCCCAATAGTTATAACTCGTTATATGCTCTACTACTCTGTGTGAAAAGAAGTTCTAGTCTATTGTAGGAGAGCAGTATTACGGGATGGGGTAGCTCCATGTTGGACAGGGCGAAGAATGGGGTTTGAGTGAATGGTGATGGAAAAATAAAGGAGGGTAGGAATTGGTTTTGTAAATCTTTTTCAGAGATAGGATACAGGGTTTACCCTGAGCATGTCGATTTCAGTGGTAACTATTCCTCTGCAGTCCCTTTTAGGGCAATTTTGGTCATCTTTTCAAACATCAAAGGAGCGTAAGAGTCCTCTAACATATGATCCAGTAGTGAGCCTAAAACCTTTCAAAAACATCCATGAATCTTTAGACTGTCTTTACTTAGGGGGCCATCTCCACCATTTCATTCAGCCATTCACTGTGGCTTTAGAACTATGCAGTTCTCTTTCACCAGCAACTTCTAAAATCAATTTTTTTTATAAAGGTTAATTATATTGGTAAAACAGGAAATCTTGCAATTCATTGATCAGGAATTCTCATTTGGAACAGTAGCCACTGATGTTTCACATGCTTCCCCATAATTTGTTCTAGTGTACTTTACATTTTGTCCATTTGCAGCCTTGCTGGTGGCAATTAAAGCCAAGCAGCAGGGCTGCTCTGAATAATCTCGCAGGAGTTCAGTGCCATTTATGTTGGCTGGTGAAAAAAAAACACTTCTCTCTGCTTTCAGCACATTTCATTGATAGGCGTACCTTGTAGGCAAGATGGCACTCCTCTATGGTGGCCCCAATTCTGGAATAAGGCGTGGATGTAGGAGAATATCAGTTTTGTAGAAGTGGTTTTCAATTCATCATGCACGCAGTATCTCGCATGCATGTATGTCAGGTTGTAAAATATTCATATTGAACTTGACTTGCGGCTCTGAGAACAGTGTTATATGTTTTTTATTTATTATGTTGCCTATCTTGAGTGTTCCTCAAGATTTCCACAATGGCTAGAGTCCAGTTTTAATACCAATCAGTAGTCTCACAATTTTCACTGTGTAGGCCTTTCTTTAGTGAAATCTACATATTCCCAGGGTGTCACGCTATATGTTCAATATAGTGTGTATTATTTCAATAATATTCAGTGGTAGGCTTCGGTCACAGTTATAATTGCATTCTAAACCTTCCTCATCACTGTGTAATTTCCATTCACTTACATGTCAAGGAGTTTGGATTCTAGCTTTCAGAAACATATGGCAACTGAGAAAGCTGTTGCACTTTGCAATGTGTGTCCATGCAAGGCATTATTAGCTCACCAATTGCACTGACGGTATATTGTTATATGCCTGTAGATTGCATTAATCGTGGGAGTTGGTATCATTAAGCAGGTAGTTGGCCACAGGAGTAGTTACATTTTGAAGGATGTGGTTGAATCTGTCTGTTATGATCATCTTGGTCGTCTTTACATTTCCCAATAATGACCATTGCTGTTTCAACCATTGTGTAATGTTATTGGCACAAGGTATTTGAGGTTGTCTGTGACCACGCTTCAAGGCCTCTGTTCACTTTAATTTCCCAGTATTTATTATTCTTCTGTACACAGAGAAATTGAAAAGACCTCTCTACCTCACTGGTTGTGAATTTAGTAATGGATAGTATTTCGTATTTGAGTTTGCCCTGTATCTGAAAAAATAATGTCTCTCTGTCCTCACATTGGTTATGCATAATCTTGATATGTTGGGCATATCGCTACTCTGAGGACCCAGGCTTGTGCTTTATAAATACCTTAAATAAAATAAAATAAAGGAGCCTGAAAACAGTGTATCAATCTAATGAGTTCAATATGAAAGTCTTGGAAGAATGAGCTGTATTTGTTCATCACATAACACAATCTTTAACTCTCTGACAACAGTGTTAATGTTTGATGTTTCAAAAGAAGTTCAACCACCAGTAAAATATCTAACCCTCAAGAGTCTTTTTAAAAGGCTTGTGTCAAAATGTATTAGTGGGATTGTCGGCATTTACTGTAATCCACAGAGTATATCTCCAGTTTACAGATCAGAAATATTGGAGCTCTGTTGGATTCTTTGCTTGCTGTGGGTGAGGTTTCAGCTTCCTTTAAGTTGAAAAGGAAGTTTATTGATATAATATAGAAACATCACAATAAAATACAGAAATAGGAAGTACAATCTTAACTGTATAATCTGTTAAGGTAACATGGGAAGGGAGGGGGAGAGAAAAGAGGGGAAGGGAAGAAGGTAGGAAATGACATTCATTAAATATTATTTTTAACATAACCACTTATATAATTATTAATATCTATTGAATTGCATAATGAAAGAAAGATGAATAAAAAGGAAACAGTATTGATATATAGACAACTAAAATGAAATCATGGGGGTTTAGGTACTTCTTCAACTCGGGGATTATGGATTTGTGCTGTTTTTGCAGTTATATCTAGAAAATGAGTAATACGTGACCATAGGTATTCTCGTTTCATTGCAAGAGAAATGGGGTGGACATACGCTCTGTCTAGCCTGTGGTTATAACAAACCCCATACCACCAGGCTTGATAAGAAATATTGGTGGCATTCTTCCATGCCCTGGTAATCTGTTGGAAAGCAACTGCAAGGAGTAGGTCAATAATATGAAAATTATTTGAGTGTGATTCCCATTCAGAAGATACACTACCTAGAAATATATTAACAAAAGTGAAGGGGATTTGTGTGTGAAAAATATTATTGATTTGTCTACAAACTTGTTTCTAGAAGTTATGAACATGGGGACACGTAAATAACATGTGTTGTACATCTGCTGGGGATGCATTACAGGACCAGCATGAGGGAGAGAGAGTAGGGTTTATTTTATGTAATGAGACAGGAGTCAGTAAGAGTCTGTTATAGATGTAAAATAAAGTTTGGGTAGTATTATCAGCCCTGGAAGATTTCCTAATTTTAATCCAGACCCTATTCCAGGTAGAAATAGAGAGGGACAGGTTGAGATCAGTTTCCCATGAGAGTTCCACCTCTGTTTTATCTCAAGAAATTGGAGAAGAAGATAAATGTTTATAAACTTGAGATGCGGACTGGGAGAGAGATAAGAGGGAAAGGATAGTATGAGGCGAAGATGACAAGGTACTAATGAGTGCCAAACGATTGTAAGTTGACTGAATCAATGAAATTAAAGACGCTTATTTAGATGCACACGAGATAGGTAGAGAAAATCGTGCTTGAGCAACTGTAAAGGTTATACATGCATTATCTTGATAAAGTTGATGTACCCAGTGAAGCCCTTTGACATGCCAACCCCTCCAAAAATAATTCTGTTATTGATTTTAAGATGTTTATTATATCAAATTGAAGAATGCAAAAATTTATCTTTGGGAGAAAGGTGATTTGTAAGTAAAGGTTGGAGAATTCTGCAGCTGTTATTAAAAATGGGAAGAGAAAGTGACAAAGGGCGGTGTGTAAAGGATAAAAATTCTTGAAAGGAGAAAGGTTGAAGAAAATTGTTTTCAATGGTAGTCCATAACGGTAATGATGAATCCTCATTATCATCTTGGAGTAATAGAGAGGAATGTTTAAGAGAGAACGCGGTATGATAGGATTGAACATCTGGGAAATTGACACCACCCAACTGTTTTGGTCGTTTAAGTTTATGTAAAGACATACGAGGTTTCTTATTATTCCACAGAAATTTCGATAGAATAGAATAGATTGTTTTAAAATGTGACTTAGGAATAGTTATGGGAATATTAGAGATATAAAAAAGTATTATAGGCACCAACATCATTTTTATCGTGTCAAGACGGCCCACCAAGATAAAAACATGGGATTCCATCTGGACGTGGTAGCTTTCAAGAGCGTCTGTAATTCTCTTAAATTTACTAACATGGATTCTTTAATGGAAGAATTAAACCATAAACCCAAGTACTTGATTTTCTCCGATGCCCAACGAAAACCCGAAGAGGTATAGTCCACAGAGAAGCATAATTTGTTTAATGGGAGGATTTCACATTTGTCGCCATTTAATTTAATAACCAGACACAGAGGCAAAAGATTGTACTTCAGAGAAGAAAGCTGGCAAAGAGGTCTGAGGTTGTGATAGAAAAAGCAAGATATCATCCGCATAAACAGAAAGTTTTAATTGGTTGACGCCATATTTAAAGCCAGTAATCTGAGAGTTTGAACGAATCTTAATCAGGAAGAGTTCGAGAGCAAGTATAAAAAGAAGAGGAGAAAGAGGACAACCTTGCCTTACCCCACGATATAAAGGAAAAGAGGAAGAGATAAGGCCATTAGATAAAATGGAGGAGACAGGTGAAGAATATAATAAGGAGATATAATTTATAAATTTGTGACCAAAACCAAACCAGGACAAAGTAGAGAAAATATATGACCAACCTATTCTATCAAAAGCTTTCTCAGCATCCAAAGATATGGCCGCTAAAGAAACTTTATAGGATTTGGCCTTGGTAAGGACATTAAAGAAAAGTCTAGTGTTGTCTGAGATATGCCTACCTTTAATAAAACCACATTGTTCTCGCCCAATTAATAGGGGTAAAAATTTCTCTAAGCGCAAAGCTAGAATTTTTACAAACATTTTATAGTCTAAATTAATTAAAGAAATGGGTCTGTAATTTTTACAAACAGTATGATCTTTACCCTCCTTGGGAAGAAGGCATATCAAAGCCTCTTGAAAAGAGCCACTGGACTTTTTGAAGGAAATAAAGAATTGAAATAATTGATGCAATTTAGGAATAAGAGCTCGAGAAATATAGGAATAAAATTAAATCGTGAAACCATCAGGTCCTGGGGCTTTACCGTGTTTAATAGAGTGAATAGCAGTAAGGAGATCTAGTTCTCGGATATCCTCATCTAACACTGAAAAATCCAGATTGGAAGAAGAAGGTGGATTAATAGAGGATAAGTACTGAAGTATATCCTACTGAGGTACCGAGGACTCAGGGGTGTATAGAGTTTGAAAAAATTGAGTGAATTCTGATAAAATATCTTCATTTTTGTAAACTATGTGATTGTTAGTAGAAAGGATAGAACTAATCTTGGTACGTTCTTTTTTAACTTTAAGATAATTGGCTAATAGCTTCCCTGCTTTATTTTGACCTCCATAGTATTTGGCTGAGGATTTGAGCAGAAATGAGTTAGCATTTTCAGTAGATATTTTGTTGAATTCGAATTTGTATTTGATAAGCTCATCCAAGCAAGTTTTAGAATTTGTGTGGAAAAAGGAATGTTCTAATTGTTTAATGCGAGCCGTAAGTGATTGCAAACTAAGTAAAGAAGATTTCTTCCGCTGGGATACAAAGGAAATAATAAAGTCTCTAGAGGTTGCTTTAAAAGTATCCCAGATAATCTGTGGAGACATGAGTGGAGTTTCATTTTCAAGAAAGAAAGTAGTGATAAAGGGTTCAAATTGTTGGGTAAACTTGGAGTCTAAGAGGAGGGAATTGTTGAATCTCCATCTTCGTGTACCCTGACCAGGAGGAAGAAGGTCTAAATCTAAAGTGACTGGGGCATGATCAGAAATTAATATGGAACCAATATCAGAATGAGTGATATGTTGTGTGAGTGCTTTTGAAGTGAATAGATAATCTAAGCGAGACTGGGAAGAGTGTACTGGAGAAAAGAAAGAGTATTCTCGAAGTGTAGGATTGCATAATCGCCAAGCATCCACTAGTATCTTTGTTGAATAGTGGATGTGAATTGAGAGTGCATAGGGGAGGGAATAAATTTAGATTGAGAATTACAGTCAATAATAGGGTCCATAACCAAATTACAATCCCCCCCCCAACTAACAAGTATTCATCTTGAAAAGACATCAATTTAGATAATATTTTAGGCCAAAAAGCAACATCTGGGGCAGTAGGTGCATACAGATTAAAAAGAGTCAAGGGGATATTATTCACTAACAGCGAAGCAGAAACCCACCTACCCACATCACCAGCATCTTGTGAAAGAATCTGTAAGTCAAGACGTTTATGACATAAAATGGCTACACCATTACAATTACCCGTACCTGGTGAAGCAAAAACATGACCAACCCATTGCCTTTTAAGTTTAGGAATTTCTTTCTCTAAAACATGAATTTCCTGTAATAAAGCTATATCACATTTTAAATTAGATAAATGAGAGAATAACCGTTGACGTTTTATAGGAGAACCCAAACTTTTAACATTCCATGGAACAACATTTAAAGCCATTTAAAGTAATCGAAAAGACATAAAGATTATGTAACAATAATTAAAACAATTAAAAATGTGATAATATGATATAAGAAATAATATTTAGCAAAAAATTTGCAAAACCGTACCAGCAAACATGAATAGCATAGAGGAGGAAATAAGTAGTTATGAAAATCGAGAAAATGAGAGAGCTAGGTATAAGCTGGGAGGAAGGAGAAAGTGTAAAGAAAGAAGAGGAAAAAGGAAAGATCATTGGCGAAGTGAAAAGAGTATCTGAAAAAAGACAGAGAAATTGGAAAAAAGAAGAAGAGACAAATACAACAAACAAAAAACATATACCATAAATTCTGAAAACATAATAACCGACTACAAAAAACATGAACAAGATGAGGGTGGTGAAGCCACATGAGGATAATGGTACAACTAACCAGGTGACTCAGGGCGGACCGGGAAGGGAGGACATCATCCAAGCAGACCAGGGATAACAGAAAATATGTCTGAAGGGAATACCGCACCTAATAAAAGAGAAAACATAACAGGTAAGTATAACATAGGGAAATCCGAGAAACTTAACTAGACGAGAACAAAAACAACAATGTCTGAACAACAGAGTATATTAGACCAATAACATCACAAGATTAAACAGTAGCTTGTCAGGACATATCCATATCTTCTTCTCTGCACTGCTCCAAGAACCGTTGTAGTAAAGCAGGATCTTCGTAATTTGTGGTTCTATTCTTATATGTCACTTTGAAAAGACATGGGTGGAAGAGACCAAATCTGCCATTGTGAGTACGAAGTGCTGGTCTCATATCCAGGAATTTCTTTCTTCGATCCGCTGTTTCCTTGGCATAATCTTGAGCAAAGAAGAGATTAGAGCCTTGCCATGAAATACGGCCTTTGAGTTTAGCTGCCTGTAAGATCTTCAATAAATCTGTATATCCCAAGAAGTATACGATTACTCCTCTAGGTTTGGCTGAAGAGGCTGCCATGGTTGGGATACGACCTAAACGATGCGCTCTTTGAATGTTCAAGACAGGAGAGCTAGGTAGACCAAGCACTTGTGGAAGAAATTATTTGAAAAATGAAATGGCGTCTGAGCCTTCCAAGCCTTCTGCCAGACCATAAATGCGCAAGTTATTACGCCTGTTACGGTTCTCCAAATTTTCCACGTGTTTTTTAAGTAGTAAAATTTTGCATTTCATTGAAGGAACTTGGTTCACCACAACCTGAACAGAATCTACTTGCTGTTCAATCTGCATAACCCTATTCTCTATAGTAGACCACTTGTCGTCCAAAGCTTGGAGCCTTTTATTCGTTTCCTCCATGTAGGGCCGAAGAGCCAGTATCTCCTCAAGAAGCACATCCATAGCACTTGGTGGAGGAGACGTAGTAGGTGAAGGAGGGTCCTTTTTGATGCGCTTTCGAGAGGTCAATATAGACGAAGTGGTCAATTTAGGAGTAAGTTTGTTGGTGGGAAGCGGAATACTAGATGATGCTACCAATGGTTCCTTATTGGAAAGAGATGAATTGCTTTCAGAGCTCTCCATATTCGTTGAAAGAACAGAGTAAGGATTGTGGTCTGCCAAAGATGAGAATGGTAGAGAAGAACCAGTAACATGACGAGTAGATTTTGTTCTCCCCATAAAATGCTGAGCGGGATTTGAAAATACTGAAAATACCAAGACAGCATGTAAAATATGAAGTAAAAGCACAGACTCAGTGTAGGAACTCAAAAGTGATGTGTTGTAGCAGCCAAAAGAAAACCGTTGTTGAAATAACAGCAAGTATTCCCTTGAAAGTAGAGAAATTAAGACCAGCAAACTAGATAATATTTGTAAGCCATAATGAACTCAACTCATTTATAGTCCATTCCTGCTTGACATAAGACTATAATGAAACATATGACGAGCATCAAAACCCATGTGGAGAAATAGCGCATCGCCTACAGCAACCTGGTACCAAATGATTAAATCTAGTCTCGACTATTTGCCAAAACAAAGTCAGAGACTCACTGTGGTAGATAATTCATCTTATGTCATTCACCGTAGCTCTGCGTGCAATTGAGGCAGTCTAAGACGAATGGAAATTCTCACTTAATAGTAACATAGACTTTCATGCTCCTTATCTTCCAATTAATCATGAAATTGCCCTTTAATACTGAGAATATTGGGCACTGAAGTATGGTCGGGCATAAAACATTGTGAGTGCTCCCGTTTCTGTCTCTCATTGAATGCGGGCCGTTTCAAGAAAAAACAAAATGGCGGGCCGACTCCTGTGAGGGAAATGCTCCGGCCACAATTGAAGGGGAGAGATGCTCACCCAGACCGTGGAAACAGCAAAAAGGACATCCAGAGTCTTTCATCCCACGAAGGACTCCATCGACATGCGGCAAAGCGGCGGAGGTCCGCAGGAAAGCCGCCACTCCGTCCGAGCCACCACAGAGCTCCCTCAGCGAGTGGCCATTTTCTATTGGCATCAGGCCACGCCCCCCAGGTTTCAGCTTCCTTAAACACTGTAAACAGGAGGAGAATGATGGGGGCATGCCCTTTTTGTAAAAGGTCAAGGTGAAACACCAGTACTCACACTGCTGATAACATTATTGCTCTAATTTTCATTGGTTTTACTTTCTAGGAATTGCCTTGCTTTGGCTTATAGTTGGAGAATTCTCACTAAGATAAAAACTATTCTTCAATCCGTTTGTCTCTCTCTGATCTGAGTTGTACACATTTCTGAAAAATGAGATGAAGGCTCTTGTGATGTCAGGCAGGTGAGATATGAGATTTGCACAATTGGTGTGTATTTTGAGTATATGGCTCGTAGTGCTCCCTTTTTGTATGTTAGGTGGCACAAATTCTTTAATTTCATAGCCTTAAATTTATTTGAGACGGCATACTCTACCTATGCTGACGTCCTATTATGCTACTTCAAATGTGTGTGGTTTTCTAGAGGGATGTGCCATATCCTATTTTGATTTCAGACTTATCTTCTGGAGTTTGGTCTGCCTCACCACATTCTTTTCCAACAATAAAGCAATGACTCTCGTCAGCCTACCTCTATGATAGGCTTTTCATGCCATGCACAATGATTGTCTGGAAGCAACAGAATCCTGGTTAGTTTGTAGGTGCAATACATATACTTATATGATCATATTCTTGTCTCTCATATCCGGCTGAACGAATCTCATTTCAGTTTGACTCTTTCAACGCCAGATGAGTTCCCCGTATGTAAGTGATGTACGGTTCTCTGCAAGGTAATTTAAAATGTCTTCCTTTTAACTTTTTGGTTCAGTCCAGTTATGTTCAAAGAGAGTGCAGTGAAAATAAGTTCCCTTTTGTTAAGATAGGGTGTTATATTTAAACTGTATGGAGAACCTCAGAGTAGCACATTCATCTGTCTGAGTTTAGCACTGTGAACTTGTAAGGTGAAAAGGTGGAAGAGGATGTGTATTGCTCTCACATAGATTTATTTAAAAAAAAAAATGAAAATATGGTTTCTTCTCCTCGAGACTGTTGCTTTTAACCTAGCACTGTTATCCTAAACTTGTGGGTATCATTTTATACTGTAGGTCCAAATATGCCAGTGGTGTCTCCACCAGATAATTCCCCAGAACCAGGCAATTTCATATAGACACATGTATCAGGGACATCTTTACATGTGTAAGTTTTAAGTAGGCTGCAGAACTGGTACTCCCATGACAGAAGTGCTACTTGTGTCTGTATCATATATTCTAGTGGTTGGTTGAATTGTATTGCTCATGGGAGTAAAATATTTTCCAGTTTGACTTATCCACCCTTACCCTTAAGGGTGACCTCAAATTGGGTCTGCCTCTTCCATTTAGCTCTTCCCTTAACTTCTGTATGTTTAATCCATGCATGGGATGGATGTGAGAATGTTTCCTATTTACATTAATCCCCTGACATCTTCCTTCTGTACTCATGCACTCTCAGTGGTAGTGCCAAGTGACACACCTGAAGTGTCCATTGTGGATATTTCAAATTAATCCAGAAGTCTTGCAGTCAGTCATCATAATCAAAGTAGCAGTATCCAGTAGTACCAATGTATGCAGCCCATTTGTGCAAGACGCATCCTAGCATTGAGTGTTTCTTTAAGTTACTTGTTTCACCTACGAATTCATTTGCGACATAGACTTTATTTCCTTTATGGCCAAATGAGCAGTTTTTTCTTGCATTGATCAGGACCTCTGAGGCTTTCTGTTAGAGGAATTAGTGCTCATTGAGCAGTCTTGTGATATCTTTCCTGGCTGAATTCTGGGTGCATATTTTGTGTGCCTTTTGCAGCTCCAGTGCTAGGAAGAAAGACATTTTCAGAAATGTCATTAGGATGTAGTCCAGAAAACGGTTTGTAACATAATCTTCATGTTTCTCCAAGATACTGAAGAATCTGCTAATTATTATTCATCCTTTCCTAAATAGAGTCTGTGGACCTTTGCAGTTAGTTGTCACTAGAATTGAGTCTGCTCTCAAAGGTTCCCGTCTCTTTGTAGCACATAAAGATATGAAACCATGTGTGTTGATGTTCTCTATTCATCTCCATTGTCTTAGCTTCGATAGGTCTGATGAAAGTTATATTGGCTTTGAGTTTGCTAAAAGAGAGTTTGAGTGATTAACATTATTCATGCGTGGAAGTGGATAGCATTGGATTCTGTGCTACCGTGTCTGAAAATGATCTTCCTTAGGAGTGGCTGGAACTCATCAGCTATAAACAGAAACTGGATGGGAGTTATAAGCAGGCCTTGCATGGGTCTGAGGGGGACTCATGCTATTCACTAAGTTGCCTTGTAGTCTGTGGTTGCAGGCACTCTGTTGAAAACAGTGGCCTGACCATATGGGAGTAACAGATGCTGACAATAATTACATCTGGCAGGTCAGTTCAATGATAGGTCGAATGCAATAGCATAGGCATGTTCCAAATAATACAATTACTCAGACAGCAAAGGGTGAAACCAAGAAGCCCACTGGAGTCATTGCTCCATTATAATTCATAATCGCCATGTATTTACCGATATGTGGATGAGGAATGGGGTCAGAAGATGCTGCATACTGGTTTCTGGGAACTGTGTTTATCGTATTATAGAACAGCACAGGTTAGGTAAGGTTCCAAGCTTGGTTGGATTTTAGTGCTTGTGGTTTTGCCTCTGGTGTATTGTCACAAAAAAGTGCGTCACCTGCATTATCTTGTTCAAAGTCCCTCTTTGTAAGTTTTCCTGCAAGTGATGGTAAGGCCCCATACAGTATTCCCGATTCAAATAAAAGCCCAGTCAGTACATATTGAAGATAGCATTGGGTGAAGAAATTGTGGACTCCATAGTGCTGGGGTCACATGACTCAAATGTGGCTTCTCTAAAATGACAAGATGTTGCTATTCCTGTAATTCCAGGACCCTACCACTGTTGATCTGCGTTCAGGGGGTGGATCAGAGTTGTTGGCTTACCTTCACTGGTATTTGCCCCCTAAGTTCCATTTGCCCCACTCATGCTGGCATTGGCCCCTGTTGAACGACAGTTGTGTTTTTTTCTGGCTGACCAAGGCTGGTTGTTGTGATGCTGTATAGTCCATTTTTTGAAGGGCCATTATGGAAGAAGTCACTGCCATGCGCTTAGGAGGTCCTGTTGCCAACCACATGTACACAGGCCAGATCTTCAGTGTCGGATTAATGCAGTAGTTGCCAATGTGAGTGAGCGTCTGTGATTGTGGTAATCACTTTAATCCAGTTATGCTGCATTAGGCTGATCTGTGTGTGTGGGTTGATGTCTGGTATAGAAGTTGTGTCTGTGTTGCATTTCATGAAGTGTGTTTGGGCTTTGGAGCATTTCACTTATGTCTGAGGTGTCATCAGTTGTGTGGTGCCGCAATGTCAGGCAAATATGAATCAATAAATGGTAACATTTATATGGGGCACACTATCCAGTGGGTTGCATAGCACCAAGATATATTCATCCCTAACCCATAGGGATCAAGGGTGAGAGGGGGCATGTCAATATGAGAATTCACTAAGCTCAGGGAAGAACAGCCAATTATGTATGCGCCCAAGCACCAGTTTCTCCATTCCCATAAGAATGTCTCTGTTATTGCTGTTTTTAACATAAACCCATTGCCTATATTAAGATGAGGGCTCGCCCCCTAGCAAACGTGTCTTTTTGCTGAAACATAAACTGCATCACATACTGAAATTCTTTCAACCAACTCCAAATTCAAGATAAAAGCACTGGACTAGAGAGCAGAAATTGAATCCTCTTGGTATCTTTGTCATCCCTTCCACCATGTTCAATTTTGCCCTGAAAATGTGGAAGTAAACCCCAGGACAATAGAGGTTTATCACATGGATTGACTCGTTGGCCCATGCCACCCTCCCTTGCAGCATTATTGGGCGATCTGGGTCATGCCTAACTGCGGCAGTCCAATTAGAAGGTTTTGCAAGAAGAACCTTCATTCCACTCGAAACTCCTGCTCCTACAGTTAAAAAGATGGGAACCTTCAGCTAGCCTAAATCTTGGTTTCTTTCTGGAAGGCTTCGTGCTATATTTCTTGGTACCCATTGCCTAGCAGCTCATTGAGTCGTACACTTTGTTGTCTTTTTGTGCCCAAAAAGGCAATTCAGAATAATATTCTGCTTCCATATGAAAAATGTTTGCTGACGTAATATTGACAATTAACAAATGGTGTAACTGCAAAAACAGTTTTGTGGGCTGTGCAGCAGATATGCATCATTCTAATGGTTTAAATAGTAAGAGATCACAAGTTTCCAACCCTGGTTAGAACTCCCGAACAACTGGCTTATCTATGCATTTATAAAATACTACCCAAAGTTCATTTCATTCAGTCTCAGGTGGGGACATAGGGCCAGACGTACAAAGCTTTTTTGAGGTCACAAACGGCCCAATTAGCAGAATGGGCCGTTTGTGACTGCAGAAAATTATTTTTCAATGCACAAAGCCCTATTTGAGATTCAGTAACCTATTAATGAATTGCAAAGTTGGTTTGCATTTCGATATTAGGAAGGGCCATTCGCAAAACATTCGCATTTTACCACCTACTTCAAGTAGGTGGTAAATCATTTGCAAATGGGATGGGGGACCCCAAGGGACCCCTTTCCCTTTGTGAATGTTTGTAAAAACATTTTTTAAGAGCAGACAGTGGTCCCACAGACCGCTGCCTACTCTTAAAAAATTAAAAGAAAACGTTTCTTTTTTTTTTAAACGCATTCCCTTTTCCTTTAAGGATAACGGGCTACATTTATAAAAAAATGCTTTATTGAATAGCAGTGACAGACATGGGGGTCTGCTGACCCTAGCATCCCACCATCCCTGTGATTTTTGCGATTCCCAATGGGTCACAAACTGACACCTACGTCATGAATACTAATGAGGTAGGTCTGTTTGCGAACCACTGGGAACCACAGAAAGTGTAAAGCACACTTTCGTACATAGGTGTTTGTGATTACCAAATAGCGAACGACAAAAAATCACTATTTGGTAATAGCAAAACCTCACCTACATACATCTGTCCCTAAATGTCTTTCAAGGGTAATGTGCGCTTCTTGCCTGATGTTTTTTGTGCCTGTAATTGTATTGACAACCGTATTCACTTTTCAGATGTCAAACGGCTAATATGAAATGATTTATTGTTCTCTTCATTTGGGATTTTTAAAGTTGTAGTAAATTAAGTATGGAAACCAATGGGAAACATTCCGCTGACATAATGCATGGTTCATGAAGCCCAGGTTTTGGAGAATTGTTTTTAAATGTGTGAACAAAAGAAAAATGTCACCTGTCTTTGTTTTCAGTCGCACCCCCTAACCTTCCTTTGTTCAGTGTGTGCACTACATTGAGTGGTCTCGCCTTTCTCTTCTTTTAGGGGAAGAGGATGTGGAACATTTTGCTGTTTCCAGCCTGCCTGAAGAAGTGCTGCGGAACATTGAAGCTGACAGCTACTGGTGCATGAACAAGTTGCTCGACGGCATTCAGGTAAATTGATTCCCCCGTCTTCAACCAGTAGGGATGACTGATTCATTTCACGCTCTCGAGAGACTTCCGATGACTGAAAAAAGGAAAGCTTAGACTGAAAGTGGGAGAACGGCTATCGAACAACAGCTGAAGGATGCCTGCCTTTTCGTTTCAGACTCGTGATAAATGTTTTCTAACTTCATTAATAATATTCTTTTTACCACTTATGGGTTTGTTTCCCCAGATGGGAATATTAACACAAAACTAATTTTGTCAGCCACAAACTGTGCATTAGGGACAGTAATGAGTACCATTATGTTAAGCTGATTGATTATCCTGTGCCAGCTGAAAGAGTACTGCAGATGAGTGGGCGCACCAGAGAGAGTCAAAGGAGTGGCCTGGGAAATTCTGTGCAAATTAGGTGAATACTCACACACACTCCTAACTTTGTGAATTTTCACAAGTGTTGGAACCAACTACGAATCTCTGCAGTATGCATAGTGCCAATATTGACAACCCTCCCCTGTTTAGCAGTAATTGGTTGCGCTGAACAAAATAATCAGTCCACACACATTTTTTGGGGGGGGAACAGTTTGCTGCATGTTTATTTCTTACATGAAGTATGCCAATGTGGTGGGTTAACTTACGGGCGATCCAAGGGCAGGCAGCGGTGGCTGACCTTATATGCCATGCCCGCTTGATGAGGCAAACTGCACCTTGGCCAACCCAATCGGTGCTTCCATTTATGTGGGGATTATCCCCCTTAAATACCATGGACCACCAGTCCATAACTTTACTCACACCTTTTTAGGGGCGGAGCGCTGCAAGGCAAGCCCCCAGTTGCTCAGACTTACAACAGCCCGAAGGACAACGGGGTGCTGACGTTTTCATCCAAGGTCCTGCTGTAAAGACTCCTGGGGTTTGGCATAGGGCACCCCTATTGTGCTCCTGGAGAGGGTACCCCTATGTACCAATCAGCCTCCAAATGGCACTGTTACTCCGCCAACGCCAAGGATGTGGCTGCCATCATATCCGGGGCCCCCCATCATGACAGGCTTCATAACCTTCTGCATCCTGCAGTTACCAGTCCTTCTAGCTGAACCAATTCCCTTATCTACCTCTGGCAGGTGTGCCCCGTCTCTATCGGGGTACCATGTGGTGTTTGCACTAATGAACCCATGCCAAATTTACCAAGCCCTTCTTATTATATTTGATTTTGAATTTGAGTTGAACCAAGCCCTCCTGCTTGGTGGGCTTGTACATGGCTGTGTTACCCTTCTGTAGGAATGTTCGATTGCCTCCCCGGAAGTTGGGTACTACTGTTTTGTTCTTTAACCACAGTCCTGTGTGGTGTCCCAATGGTGCCCTCTGTGCCAATTTGGGCCTTCTGATTAGGGGTTGGCTGTGCTCTATATTTACTCCTCACTGAGAAATAGGACCCCTTGGGGATTTAAAACTACTGCTCTCTTCGTAACCACATTCTGGGTGATATAATCCATTGTGCACTGTGTGCAAATTTGTGCATTTACATTTAGGGGTTGACTAAGCCCTTGTTTACACCCCCCCCCCCCCTACTTGGGAAGTCCCAAATTTGAGGGTTCAAACTGATAATCATGTGCTGAACCAGCAAGTGAAATATGGACCCACTGGAGAGGGTCATTGGGTGGGGACAGGGTGGAGTCTTGTGACCGATGGTACCCCTCCTTGTTTGAGCTAGCACCTTAGGCATGGCCCTCTCACCCATAGGATTCATATGACATGTATCAAATTTAAGCTGTGTCATGTCCTTTCGAGGACGCCAGGTGAGCCTCTCCCACCTAAACCAAGACAAAGGTGGATCTATAAACAAGGGGTGAGGCCTGAGGTCCCCCAAGTGTACTCCAAATTATTCTGCTACATTTCATGTCCATATTGCCTTTAAAGCCCATCAGTCTGCCTGCGATCTTCAGATGCTGTGTCGCCATGCTGGTGTCCCCAGCCTAGCGTATGTAGCCTATAGCCAGACTTTTGCTAAAGGTATACCAGGGTGCCGAAAAAGATGCCAATGCTTTTGGATGGTGAGAACATGGAGTAAAACATATGAGCAAATGTACCTGCACCTTCTTAAATATTAAAATAAAATCTGTTCTGGTAATTGTCAGCATTTGTGCTCCAGACCCATATTTCTCAACACTATTGTAGTCACAGCACACTGTTTGGAATGACAAACTAACACAACCCACCTGGATGAATGGCGGCTTTTTTTTTTAGCTTTAATGCAGGATCCCGTTATCCATACTCTCATGTTTACAGAGTGCACATCTTCTATAGAAATAGCCAAAAGGAAAACCTATTTAAAACCCACTCTATTTACACAAATTCCTGCCAATGTACTCTTCTGCTCCTATATGGGCAAATGTAATGCCTATAGCATTGCGAATCCCACTGCCCTACCATCTTAATGCGATCGGGGGGGCCTGCACTCCATGTATTCTGCTTCATTTCATGTCCTTATTGCCTGAAAGCCCATCACCGACTGACTGCGATATTTAGATGTTGTGTCGCCATGCTGATGTCCCCACCATAGCGTAAGTAGCCCAGTGCCAAATTTCTGCTAATGTATACCAGAATGCAGACAGGTGGATGGAAAAGCTTTTGGGATGGTGAGAACAGGAGGAGAACCATATATACAGAATACCTGCTCTTTCTTAAATTGTGGGAATGCCGACTGTTTTCTTATAATTATAGTCATTGTGCTCTAACTCAGTGTTTCCCAAGACTTTGGAGCCACAGCACACTTCTAGGATGACAAGCTTACACAACCCGTCTAGCTACAATGGCGATAAGGCGGGTGAATTTTACCTCAACTGAAGCAACCTGTATCACGCACTCGGTGAGTGGGTGGGAACTGTCTGGAATGCCAGCAACAAGTGGGGCATTGACCCAAATCAGTGATTGCCACTTCCCCTCTAGTGACTGCACCCAAGAGCCACTAACTCGAGTCAATTAGTAGGGGTATAGAGGAGAACGTTTTGCCCGTAAGTAGGTTTTTCCAAATAACTTATATTGTAATTATATAGTCCAAGATGCTTTCTTCGGTTTTTATGTTAATTTATTTGAAGCAAATCTAAGGAGCCACAACAGAGAGGAAAAACAGCTGACACGTGTTTCTCCCGTGGGGCCAATAGGCCAAGGGCTTTTTCAAGGCTGGAAATTACAGACAGGCCCAAGAAGTGCATAGGATTGGAATGTGATAAGTCAAATTTCCAGGTACGTGATTTATACGTGATAAGGTAAGCAAACATGCCACCATTATAGTGTTCCCCAACCACGAAGGATTAGAAGAAAAAGAAAAGGTAGAGAGTTGAGAGACATGTTTGGTGATAAGATAAAGAAAAGGTGAAGTGTTGAGACATATAACTGGAATAAAAAAGATGAGAAAGAAAATGTAAGTAAAGAGAAAAACAAACAGACAGAAGTTATAAAACATTTCTCAAAGCAATCTTAAGGTTAAAATGTCAATGCAAAGTACATGGGCAGTGCCCTAATCAATTTTTCACATATGTTCATTATCATCATTTCTTTCTTCTGGAAACGCATTATGAAGGTCGGTATATGTATATAGATTACCTACTGGCGGTCGCCAGTAGGTAGTTATAGTTAGGACCACGTTTCCATAGGAAAAGCATTTTTTGATGTGCTTATAACTTTGGTGTCGTTTGCCGAATCTTTACGAAAGTTTCCAAAAAGTTCCTCTTTTCAGGTGAGCTCCTATCCTGAAAGTTTGGGGGTGATTCGTGAAGGGGGGGCTGAGAAAAAAGGGGGGTCCCAAAACGTGTTTTCTCCATGCAATTTCCATAGGAAACTTTAGACAAGGCTACAGGTCAAACTGCTGAACGGAATTACACCAAATTTGGCAGGGAGAAAGGTCTTGGTCCAGAAAGCACGCTTTTGTTTAAATGGGGTAAGTCCGTTCAGTAGTTTTAGAGAAATATCAAAATTTACAGATATCCATATTTGAGAATTCTGACATCTGATTGGCTGAGGCGTTAAGAGCACGAGCGTGCGGCTCATTGGTTGCGAACTGTTGAAACTAGGAAGTGTTGGCAGCCATTTTGTGACTGACTTGAAAGGCGTAGGGCGAAACAAAAGAGAAAAATTGTATGAGGGTATAGTAGGAACACTGTGGTCTTAGTTTAAGCAGTCTGTACGGTGCAGAGGCAAGGAGTTTGAATGTTGCGTAGGCCGTGGAAATCACGTCCGCAGACGTGGAAATCATGTCCGCAGAACAACGGTGCGCGGTATTGCGGCAAGGTTGCGTAGGCTCTGGAAATCCCATCGGGAAAATAACAATGCGCCGTATTGCAGCCTTCCTTTAATATAATGCGCAGTAATGTTTACTTATAATGCGGTGTTCACTTTTATCACGGACAGTGTCACTTTCTTACACGAAAATTAATATTATGTGGGAGGGCGTGTTCTGTTCGTGTGTCTGGAACAAAATTAACGTTTAATTGGCTGAGGTGTTCCAACAACGAGCTCAATGTTCATTGGCTGCAAACCATTGAAAGTAGAAGTGTTGCCAGCCATTTCCTTCCCGTCCGCAGAGTAGCAGGGACATCTGATTGGCTGACGTGTTCCAAGCAGGACCTTCCCAAGCTTAATGTTCATTGGCTGCGAACCATTGAAAGTAGAAGTGTTGCCAGCCATTTCCTCCCCATCCGCGGAGTAGGAGGGACATCTGATTGGCTGACGTGTTCCAAGCAGGACCTTCCCAAGCTTAATGTTCATTGGCTGCGAACCATTGAAAGTACAAGTGTTGCCAGCCATTTCCTCCCCGTCCGTGGAGTAGCAGGAACATGTTATTGGCTGATATGTTCCAAGCAGGACGTTCCCAAGCTTAATGTTCATTGGCTGTAAACCATTGAAAGTAGAAGTGTTGCCAGCCATTCCCTCCCCCTCCGCGGAGCATCAGTGACATCTGATTGGGTAACGTGTTCCAAGCAGGACCTTCCCAAGCTTAATGTTCATTGGCTGTGAAGCATTAAAAGTAGAAGTGTTGGCAGCGATTCCCTCCCCCTCTGCGGAACACCATGGACATTTTATTGGCTAAAGTGGTCCGAGTACAAGTTTGCTCATTATTGGCTGGGAACGGTTCACTGTTGTGAACTATTTTGTGACGCACTTCAATGGAGTACGGGAAAAGAAAGTAGTAGCGGGGAGGGTAGGAACACTATTAACTCTGTACAGTGGTCACAAGGTGGTGGAGAGGGATTGTGAAGGTAAAAATAGTTTTTTATATATTTTAAGGGCCATTTATATAATTGGCGTGGGGTGTACAAATCACGGCGGGAAAATAACAAAGTGTGTTGCGGTCTTCTTTTTATTAAGTTTGCGGGTGGGATACTTCTCAGGAGCACTGTTTAGTTATAATGTGGTGTTTACTTTTCTAACGGGGAGCTGTGGTTGCGCAACAAAAATTTCAGTCTAGGTTTGAAATAGTTTTTATTAAGCAATTACAAATATACTTGGTTCGGAAACTGAAGCTGTATATATCAAAGGGGTGACAAATAAAAACACAATTCATAAAATATCCCTTAAGCGTGGGCACACCCTCCCTTTTTTTTTCTGCTATAGTTTGTAAAAGTGTTGCCCCATATTCTTGATAATATAAGAGGGCATGAGTTACTTTTACATAAAGTAGAAAAGAAGTGCTACAAGAAACACTCCCGCACTACATCATCTCAGGTCACAAGAACAATAACAAGTAAAAAACAGTTAAACACAAATCACTTTATATTACATAGAAATGTACGCTTTATCATTTTTTATAATTTCTATTATTGTAGAATTCGGGAAAGTTCGGTCGTAGTGCTTAGATCACGTACTCCTTTAAGAATATATAGGAAAGTAGTATAATATTATACACTACTGGTCGTATATATTCTATAGGGAGAAGGTGAATAGGAACCGCAACAGACAAAAATAGAAATAGTAAAAAAACATTCAGAAATGTAGGGTTTATCAAAGGTATTCACTAAGAAAGTATCTAGGGAAACGATTTTTTTATACTGCAATTTCCAAAAATATTGTCACTGTAAACAAATCTGATCAAGTAAGTTATAAAGGTCAGTAAACTGTATTTCAGATGGTTTACTCCTGGCGGCGAGAAATCTCCAATTCCTGTTGTGTGGAAATATCACACTCTTACAATATACACAGTGTCACTGATGGCACACAAAAAGGAAAATGAAAATGAAGTCATCAATACAAAACAAGATCAATAACGAAATACTTTCCAGCGATGAGTATGTTGAGAGCTTCTTTTCTCCGGGACTTCGAAATCTTTCATCTTCGCGCCAACGGGTCATAAAGTGCTCTGAGATCACAATGACTGTTAATATTATAATATACATATTCACAGTATATGATCCCAAGAAAGAAACAGAGTAAGAACAAGAAGGTGCTGACGTTAAATATAAATCTTTAGTCTTGCGTCGACGGGTCATAAACTCCACTGAGGTCAGTATAAATGTTCATATTACAATATACATACTCACACTATATGATCTCAAGGGAGAAATAGACTAAAAACGAGAAGCTGCTGACGTTACATATAAATCTTTAGTCTTCGCGCCAACGGGTCACAAACTCCTCTGAGATCATAATGTGTGGTTATTATAATATACATACTCACACTATATGATGTCAAGGGGGAAATAGACTACAAACTAGAAGCTGCTGACGTTACATATAAATCTTTAGTCTTCGCGCCGACGGGTCACCAACACTTCTGAGGTCAAGTACAGTGTCAATATTATAATATACAAAGTCACACTACTATATGAGCTCAAAGGAGCCAGAACAGGAACAATGTTTGCTGTATTCTGTCTGTTTCTGAAAACAAGCTGCTGACGTTACATATAAATGGCAAAAACAACCAATAACACTTTTTTCTAAATACAAGTGTTTAAAGAATGACAAATAGCTACGTATTATAAATATCTAGTATTGCATAATCAAACAACTTACAACTCAGGATTATGTTTTGTGGCCGCAAAAGAAGAATCCAACTGTAGAAAAGAGCACCTGCATCACTGAATGGAGACGTGTAAATAACTCGCAAAAACGAAACTAATCAATCAACGGGTGTGGTTTATATACTTTTTGGTTATTCAGTAGTCTATGGAAGGAAGATGTGGCTCCGCCCATTTAGATGTCACGTTTTACAGTTGGCACGTGCTCACGTTTTAACGGTTTCACTTGTGCACGTGTTGGGAAAAGTTACAAAATGTGAAGCGGAAAAAGTTTTGATTTCGAACCTAACACATATAAGGTCCTTAATATGTACATACGTTGGAGAGCTTAAAAACTATTACCCGGAAAACCGTGTCATTTCCATTCTCATGAGTAAATACATTTATTGATTGCCGTAATTCTAAATAGAAGACATAAAAAAAAGATCTATCAGAATAGAAGAAAAAAAAAACATGATAATATTTCTCATCACTATGGTTTTAAATTAAAAAAATGCGAGCATTTGTAAAGCGTACAGCTAACCCTGGAAAGGTGTGCCGGCGCTCGGGGGCATCGGAAAGATTAAGCAAGGTGTTGCCCACAGTGACATAGTGGTGGGCTAACGTGCCGCTGGAGCCGGGAATCGAACTGTGAACGCTGTTGTTCGAAGTCAGGTATCTTAGCTGCTCCGTCACACTTTTTCCACACTTATATGTTAATTAGTGCTAATTAAGTTTTAAACATTGTTAAATTATAACTTATAACAGACTACTGTTACAGTTAGTTTTTCACTACAAAAAGTATGCACGTCTTTTTTAAATTTAGTTAAAAACAATATAGGTTTTAGGGACATTGTAGTTAGAAATTAGCATTTAAAAAACCTTTGAAATTCACTGAAAAAAACCATAGGTTTCAGGGACGTTATAGTTAGAAATTAGCATTTAAAAAACCATTGAAATTCACTGAAAAAACCATAGGTTTTACAGACGTTATAGTTAGAAATTAGCATTTAAAAAACCTTTGAAATTCACTGAAAAAACCATAGGTTTCAGGGGCGTTATAGTTAGCTGGACATTTCACTCGTACAAAACCATAGAAATTTCACTGTTATAGTTAGTTCAGCTAACTATAACTCGCGCCCCCGCAATGCACTGCTCATGACGTCACATATTACATAATTCATGGCATGGTCAGTGACATCACTGATGACATCACTGATGACATCTGAAATGACATCACTGATGACATCATCCAGGTGAAAATCTGATGCACCTCCTCATAGTCTAATATAACCTTTAATACACCCACTGTAAAATACAGACTACCATTTTCGAAACCATCGAGACACCAATACCAGTTACTACATACGCACTCTTTGATTCCTAGGTCTACACACACATCCACTCATTCACCCATACATTCACTTATACATGCAGTTACTCATCAATACAACACTATGATATGCACTCATACACCTATTCATACACTCACACACCGCCACTTATCCATGGAGTTACTCACACACCTAGTTAGTCATGCAAAGAATCAATCACACTCCCATTTACTCACCTATACAGTTATACACACACCACCTCCCTAATTCATACAGATACTAACGCATAATTACTCTCTTATATAATCAGTGATACAAGTACACACTCATCCATACAGCCCCTCTCACAAACACTCACTCTCACATATACTCATTTATATACAGCATCACTCACATATACTGCCTTTTACATATGTAGTTACTCACACATGTACCACTGAGACATCCATTCACTCACCAACACACCCATACATACACTCACCCACCCATACAGCTGTTTCCAAATGCACTCTTGAACCCATACACCCAGTGAATCAACCACTCACACATCAATCCACAGAGTCACACACCTCCAACCCACCCACACACTCAGTCTCCCATACAAATAGTCAGGCAAACAATCAATAACCCATATAAACACTCATGTAGCTACTGACCAACCCATGTAGCAGCTTACACAACAACAGACAGACTGATACACACATTCACACAGTTTAGTCACTAACCCATTGTTGCAAAGTCATCCTGTGCCCTGGGCACCCCCCAACTTTTTGCTGACTGGTACTGATGGTAACTGACTCTGACTGACCCTGGGCTCTGCCTAACCAGGCCCAGGGCCAGTGCCAAGCTGAAAGGAACACATTAGAATACAGTTAAAACACCTAACATACACTAGGGTACACTATAGTATGGTGGGGTACCCCTGTAATTGGCATGACCTACCCCATAAGCCCCTAGTATATAATAGGGCAGGGGATTGAAACTACCTAGAAGTCCCCAGTACCCTGGGGCAGGGCAGTTTAGAGGCCAGCAGCCTTTTTCTGCACTTGCATGTGTGCACTGCTGAAGCCTGAGGTCAGTTTAAAAACAGCCCTGGGTGCCAGGACTGCTTTTAAACAGTAAATTGTGTCCACACTCGACTTTGGTGGTAGGGGCATTTAAAAATGGATAACCTACAATGTTTTGGCATATTAGGGACCCCCAGGGTCTCCCCTAGGTATCCCAGGGGTGGGGGGTCAGATATTTATAAGGTGCACCCTTATAAAATGAGTTTTTATATGCCTGGGTAAAGTGAAATTTCACATTTCACTCCCACATTGTGTTAAAGTGCTGCTCAAATTCGACTTTGATGCTAGAAGCACTGTGGAAGGAGGATCTGCAATATTTCTGCAGATTCAGAACCCCTAAAGTCTCCCCTAGTTGCACAGGGGGTGGGGGTCCTGTAGAAATTAGGGAAATACTTATAAAATATGTTTTTATAAGCCCTGGTGCTAGAAAACTAGCCCAAGTCATTTTCCCCATTGCAAATCCCATGGCCCATAGGTTAACATTGCAGGAAGTTATTAAATAATAACTCCTGATAGGAAGGAGATAGAGCTACCGTTCAAACACTTCCTAGAATGGTAGTGAAAAATCCAACAATATTATATTGTTGAATTTCTTCTAAAATGTACAGACAAGATGTTATTAGACTTTCTTGTTTGTGGATCCAAATCCAGCCTTCCAGTGGTCTGCCCTGATTGGTCACAGTTAAGTGGATTAGCCAGGCTGCTTTGAAGAGGTGATAAAGCGCCCCTGGGGTTAACTGGCTCTGCTGGCAGGGCAGTGTGCTGTTCAATAGGAATGCCAGGCCAGGGGGTGGAGTCGTAAACCATGCTCTTCAAAGGCAGAGGGGAGGCCTGGGTGTCAGTTACACTTTTACACTTTTGACCCAGAGTCAGGGCTAGGCTTAAGGAAGGTATGTGCAGATGGTAGGGGGAGAGTCTAAGTAAATTAGCCATCCTAGGGGTGTGTTTAGCCAGCTCTTACCTCCTTGCTGGAAAATCAGCCATTATGGATTTGGAAGATTTGATGCACTCTGGGACAAAATAATGCCACACTCTACAGGATGTGGTCATCGCCTTGAGGAGTTACCCTGCTCCCATTGGTCAGGAGTGACCTGCTGCTTGACCCAGAGAATTTTGAATAAGTATCTGAGAGGGGCAGAGCCCTCCAGATCTGCTGCTTGAAACTTACTGAAGCAAGACATTGCCAAGCTGAGAAGATTTTGCTGTGCAAAGATTTCTAAGGCCTGACGTCTGAAAACTGCACCATCTGAAACTACAGCCCTGTGGATTATTTTGCTGAAAAAGAACTAAAGAGTGGACTCCCTGAAAGCTACAGGTTAAAAGAGCTCATCTGGAACATCACCAACTAAATCTGCACCTTGGGGAACTACCAGTGGATTTGTAAGGGTGACGTCCCAGTGGATTGTGGGAACTGAAGTCCTCAACTTTCAAGGACCATCTTGGAGCTTCCAGACCCTTGGAGTGAGTTTAAGACACTTTGGGACCCTTTGAGGAACTTCAGGAAGAAGTTCAAGAACTTTGGAGAACTTTGGAGGAACTTTGAAAAAAAGCTCCATAGAGGGACCGACTCAACCTGGTCAGCCAAGCCGCCTGCCTTCAACTGCGAGTCGGCCAAGCCATCCAGGTTCGTCCCTCTAAAAGCTCTGTCGGTCCGACTTCCAGAGTTTGACCGGGAGTAGAAGAAATCTGAAGCCGGCGAACCCTCACCGGATCCGGCTACATGAATAGCATCGAGGGACCCCGCGAGAAAAAGCTCCAGAAAAGCTTCTAAGTCCGCTCGTAGAAAAGGTGACTGGGAGCAACCGCGAACGCCAAGCCGACTGCCTTCCATCGCGTGTCGGCCTGGGCTCCTGGGTTGCCCCGCTGAAGCGCTAAAGAAAAGTTTCTAAGTCCGCTCCAGGAAGTTGACCGGAAGTTGTCAGTGAAATTGCTCTCCCACCCTCGCAGCTCCACCATTAAGTGAGGCCTGCCCCTGCCCCTGCACTCTCGAGTGTTGGTGATCGAGGCCCTCCTCCACCCGCAGGTTTCCCTGCGCCTCATCCCTGGTGGTCCAGTGGACCTCTGTCTCCTTCCTCTCACTCTGCTCTTTCACTCGTTTTCACTCGTTTTTCTACTCGTTTTTCTACTCTTTTTTATCTTTCACCTTTCTGCACTTTTCTGCATCTCTGCTCTTTTGTGCCTTATTTCTGCTCATTTTCCCTTCCTCTCGCTCTGCTCTTTCACTCGTTTTCACTCATTTTTCTACCCTCTTTTATCTTTCACCTTTCTGCACTTTTCTGCATCTCTGCTCTTTTGTGCCTTATTTCTGCTTATTTTCCCTTTTTTCCTTATCCCTTATTTCCTCCTTTTACCTTTCCCCGCTGCTGCTGCCCCCACGGCCCCTCCCCCCCAGCGCGACCGGCCCAATCCAGCTCCCCTCCCCGCTCCCAGCTGTCCAGCCCTCCCCGACCCCTACTTAATGGCGGCCACTGCGGGGACAGGCGAGCAAGACCACTGACTCATTGTCAGTGAAATTGCTCTCCCACCCTCGCAGCTCCACCATTAAGTGAGGCCTGCCCCTGCACTCTCGAGTGTTGGCAATCGAGGCCCTCCTCCACCCGCAGGTTTCCTGCGCCTCATCCCTGGTGGTCCAGTGGACCTCTGTCTCCTTCCTCTCACTCTGCTCTTTCACTTGTTTTCACTCGTTTTTCTACCCTTTTTTTATCTTTCACCTTTCTGCATCTCTGCTCTTTTGTGCCTTATTTCTGCTCTTTTTCCCTTCCTCTCGCTCTGCTCTTTCACTCGTTTTCACTCGTTTTTCTACCCTCTTTTATCTTTCACCTTTCTGCACTTTTCTGCATCTCTGCTCTTTTGTTCCTTATTTCTGCTTATTTTCCCTTTTTTCCTTATCCCATATTTCCTCCCTTTACCTTTCCCTGCCGCCCCGCGGCCCCTCCCCCCAGCGCCACTGGCCCAATCCAGTTCCCCTCCCGGCTCCCGCCTCCCAGCTGTCCAGCCCTCCCGACCCCTACTTAATGGCGACCGCTGCGGGGACAGGCGAGCAAGACCACTGACTCATTGTCAGTGAAATTGCTCTCCCACCCTCGCAGCTCCACCATTAAGTGAGGCCTGCCCCTGCCCTCTCGAGTGTTGGTGATCGAGGCCCTCCTCCACCCGCAGGTTTCCCTGCGCCTCATCCCTGGTGGTCCAGTGGACCTCTGTCTCCTTCCTCTCACTCTGCTCTTTCACTTGTTTTCACTCGTTTTTCTACCCTTTTTTATCTTTCACCTTTCTGCACTTTTCTGCATCTCTGCTCTTTTGTGCCTTATTTCTGCTCATTTACCCTTCCTCTCGCTCTGCTCTTTCACTCGTTTTCACTCGTTTTTCTACCCTCTTTTATCTTTCACCTTTCTGCACTTTTCTGCATCTCTGCTCTTTTGTGCCTTATTTCTGCTTAATTTCCCTTTTTTCCTTATCCCTTATTTCCTCCCTTTACCTTTCCCCGCCGCTGCTGCCCCCGTGGCCAGTCTCCCCCAGCGCGACCGGCCCAATCCAGCTCCCCTCCCCGCCTCCCAGCTGTCCAGCCCTCCCCGACCCCTACTTAATGGCGGCCACTGCGCGGCTGCGGGCATCAGGCGCGTCAAAGGCAAGCCCGTCTGTGCTCGTCCATGACCCGACCGCGACCAGCGCCAGGAACCCTTGACCTCCGCCCCGCCAACGCTACGACCCAGCAGCACTCCACGCACTCAACCCAGGCCGCAACAACAACTGCAAGCTAGCATCACCAGCCGACACCCACAGACCCTTCAGCTGTCACCGCTGCCGGCACACCTGCAGCACCGCCAAGAACACGGATCCAGCACAACCCGCCCACAAGAACACAACCAAACCGAAGACCCTGCAATGCATCCTCCTCAACGTTCGATCCCTCCACAAACACGCCACAGAAATCTGGGACCTCCTCGACAGCACCACCCCGGACGTAGCGTTCTTCACCGAAACCTGGACCAACACCACCTCGGGACCGGACATCGCCATCACCATCCCCCAAGGATACAAGATCTCCAGGAAGGACCGCCCCACCCGCCCAGGAGGAGGAATCGCCATCGTCCACAAATCCAGCCTCCGCCTGAGCACACTCCCTGACGAGCCCACAGAACTGATGGGACACCTTCACTTCAAGATACTGGCCAGCCCCACCGCCACCCTCCGAGGAACCCTCATCTACTGACCCCCTGGACCCTGCGGACCCTTCGCCAACTCCATCACGGACATTATCTCCCCGCAGGCCATCGCATCCACCAACTACACCCTGCTGGGAGACCTCAACTTCCACCTCGACAACCAACTGGATGCCAACACCACATCCCTCCTGGACAACCTCCACAACATTGGACTGCGCCAGATCATGACCGAGCCCCACCGCCACCCTCCGAGGAACCCTCATCTACCGACCCCCTGGACCCCGCGGACCCTTCGCCAACTCCATCACAGACATTATCTCCCCGCAGGCCATCGCATCCACCAACTACACCCTGCTGGGAGACCTCAACTTCCACCTCGACAACCAACTGGACCCCAACACCACATCCCTCCTGGACAACCTCCACAACATTGGACTGTGCCAGATCGTGACCGAGCCCACGCACTCAGCAGGACACACCCTCGACCCCCTCTTCACTACAGGAAACTCCATCACCTTCAGCCACACCACCGAACTCCCATGGACCGACCATCGTTGCGTCCACTTCACCTTCAGAACACCCACCATCCACAGAACCAGCACCTGCTTCCACAAAGAAACTGGACCAAAATCACCGACGACCAGCTCACCTCCTTACTCAACAACTCCACCCCAACCATCGCGGAAAATGACGACCCCAACACCGCAGCCCGAACCCTGCAAAGATGGATCTCGGACAGCACCAACACCATAGCCCCCCTCAAGAAAAACAACAATACCCGCGCCAAGAAAGCCAGATGGTTTACCACCGAACTCCGAGAGTCCAGAAGCACATGCCGCCGCCTCGAAAAGGCCTGGAGGAACACCAAATCCACAGAAGCCCACAACAACTTCAGAGCCGCCACCAACGCCCACCATCAACTCATCAGAGAAACGAGGAAAAAGCGATTGAAGACAGAATCTCCACCCACGCGCACAACAGCAAGGAACTCTTCAGCATCATCAAGGAGTTCGCCCAACCCACTAGCGAGTCTACCAACATCCCTCCCTCACAAGACCTCTGCGACAAACTCAGCACCTTTTTCCACCACAAAATCAAGAGCATCTACGACAACTTAGACGAAGACAACCAACACACTGAACCCTCACCAACCACCCCCGACACCCGGAAACCAGCGATTGACGACTGGACAGACCTCACCACCGAAGACACACTGAAGACAATGAAGTCAATCCACTCAGGGGCCCCCACGGACCCCTGCCCCCACCACATCTTCAACAGAGCCGCCGACACCATCGCACCCATGCTCCGCCACACCATCAACCGCTCCCTGGTGACCGCCTCGTTCCCCGACGACTGGAAACACGCCGAGGTCAACCCCCTCCTAAAGAAACCCTCAGCGGACCCCACCGACCTCAAAAACTACAGACCCATCTCCCTGCTCCCGTTCCCAGCGAAAGTCATCGAGAAAGCCATCAACAGCCAACACGCCACATTCATTGAAGAACACAACATCTTCGACTCCTCCCAATCCGGCTTCAGAAAAAACCACAGTACGGAAACCGCCCTCCTCGCCACAACAGACGACATCCGCACCCTACTGGACAAAGGAGAAACAGTAGCCCTCATCCTCCTCGACCTCTCAGCGGCGTTCGACACAGTCTCCCACCGCACCCTAATATGCAGACTCTACGACGCAGGAATCCAGGACAAGGCCCTCGACTGGATCCGCTCCTTCCTCTCGGGCAGGACGCAGCAGGTCAGACTCCCCCCTTTCCTCTCGGACCCCACACCTACCACCTGCGGAGTCCCCCAGGGCTCCTCCCTCAGCCCGACGCTCTTCAACGTCTACATGGCTCCACTCGCCCCCATCGTCAGAACCTACGGACTCAACATCGTGTCATACGCAGACGACACCCAGCTCATCCTCTCACTATCCAACGAGCCCAACACCGCCAGACGCAACTTTCGAGAAGGCATGGAAGCCGTCGCCAAATGGATGAAAAACAGCTGCCTACAACTAAACACCAACAAAACAGAAGTACTCATCATTGGCCCAAACCCCGATGCCTGGAGCGACACCTGGTGGCCCCCCGCCCTCGGAAACCCACCAACCCCCACAGACCACGCACGCAACCTGGGAATCATCCTGGACTCCGAGCTCAAAATGGACCGCCAGATCAACTCTGCCTCGTCTTCCTGCTTCCACACCCTCCGCCTCCTTCGTAAGACCTTCAAATGGATCCCCCTCGAACACCGAAAGACCGTCACTCACGCCCTGGGCACCAGCAGACTCGACTACGGCAACGCACTCTACGCCGGAATAAACAAAAACCTCACCCGCAAGCTACAGAACATCCAGAACGCCACCGCAAGACTGGTCCTCAACCTGCCAAAACACTGCCACATCTCCCAGCACCTGCGCACACTCCACTGGCTCCCTGTCGAGGCGAGAATCACTTTCAAGATGCTCACCCACACACACAAGGCCCTCCACGGCACCGGACCAGCATACCTGAACAGCCGACTCAAATTCCACGCACCCCGAAGGACCCTACGATCAGCCCAGCTCTCCTACGCCGTGGTCCCCCGCACCAGAAAGACCAGATCGGGAGGCCGCTCCTTCTCCTTCCTCGCGGCCAAAGCATGGAACGCCCTTCCGCTCCACCTCAGACAGACAACATCGCTCCCCATCTTCGCAAGAAACCTCAAAACCTGGCTCTTCGACAGACTCCCTCCTTGATGGATGGAACCTGCACCCCCCTCCCACCCCTAGCGCCTTGAGACCCTTACGGGTGAGTAGTCGCGCTTTAACAAACCCCTGATTCATTGATTGATTGAATTCATCGAAAGGCAAGCCGGCGAACCCGCACCGGATCCAGACTGGCTGGGAGCTTCGAGGGACCTCGCGAGAAAAAGCTCCAGAAAAGTTTCTAAGTGTGAAGGTAGAAACTGAGACCGGGACCTGCCGCAAGCTGTAGCCGCCCAGTGCTCCTTCGCGGTCGGCCTGAAACTTTGACTTTGCCCTGGTCTATCGCGAGCAGGCATCCCAATATGGTGCTATAAACTTCTAAGTGCTATATTTTATTAAATCTTTGAAAATTCATATCTCCGGTTCCCTACATTGGATTTTTGTCGTTTTGGTGTCATTTTAAAGATAAAAATATTCCATATTTTCATAAATTGGTGTTGGATTTTTATTATGTGTTGTGTCTTAATTATTTACTGAAGTGGTGGTTTTAAATGCTTTACATACCTGTCTTTGAAGTTAAGCCTGTCTGCTCGCAGCCACGTTACCAAGGGTTGAGCATGGGAATAATTTTCTAAGACCTATGCTGAGTCCTTCCAATGATTAGTGGCCTTATTGCCAGTGGCAGACCTACATTTGCCCCTACCAATAATCCACTTTCCAACACCCATGCATTCAGTAAGGCACGTTTAATCACTCACTTATACAATCAGTCACACACCTGTAAAATCCCCCATCCAGACACTTATACACCCACTCATTCTTCAATACACCTAAGAATATATGTAAAACATATTTAAAAATTACAGAAACACCTCAATGATGTCATTTCAGATGTCATCAGTGATGTCACTGGCCATGCCATGAATGATGTAATGTGTGACGTCATGAGCAGTGCATTGCGGGGGCGCGAGTTATAGTTAGCTGAACTAACTATAACAGTGGAATTTCTATGGTTTTGTACGAGTGAAATGTCCAGCTAACTATAACGCCCCTGAAACCTATGGTTTTTTCAGTGAATTTCAAAGGTTTTTTAAATGCTAATTTCTAACTATAACGTCTGTAAAACCTATGGTTTTTCAGTGAATATATATATATATATATATATATATATATATATTTTGTATGTCATTTAGGTCTCATGTTTGTCAGGTGAAGAGAGACACGACTTGATAAATATAGCTCAGTGGATCCCCACGCAATACCCATATTGTATTGATCTCATATTTGTTTCAGTGAAGAGAAATACAGACAAATCTTGTAGCATCCTCAAATTCCGACATGCCAAACCCCCTGTTTTGCCCCTCATTAATAGGAAAGGACGAAAGATTGTATTGCATATTTAAGGAGGACTTACTCATCAAGCAATCTTGTTCAAAGTCAAAGTGGCCTAATTAGGGAAAACAAGTAAGTAGCAATTAAGTACATTTCAGCATAAATTTTCTATTACATTATCTCCCCTGAGTAGTCCCTTTTTTGAATCGAAGGAAGGAGTTAATGTTGGCATTAACTGTAGTGGGAACGAGCTCCTAAGTGATAAAATGGATGGACAAAAGGCAATGTGAAAGCCCCGTAAGCAGTCCCTTTTTGTGCAATTTTTATTCTAAAGGAAAACAAAATCCCATGGGTGCAATCCCTCATGATATAGACGAGAATGCTGGGTGAGCAGAAACTCATCCATGTACCCTTAAGGACACGGGCAGAGGATAGTCATTAGCTTTAATGTTAGGGCAATAGAGCTCTAAGTGCAATGCGGCATCAGCATCTCAGCGTGTGCAATTCTTCTGAGTGATCTCATTTTGAATAATAAATTTATAAGACAGCCCAGGCACGCGTCTACTAATATTCATACTTCGGATAAAAAGCGCTAGAGCAGGAAAGGCTTGCGCTCCTAAGACAGTCTTAATACGAAGGTCGTCAGTAGGCCTGTTCTGTGGAAAGTTCGCGAAAATGCGTTAATGAGCAGGATCAGCCCCGTGTTTACCCGCTGTTACCGGTGTCTGTGCCAATCTCTCTTTGTATGGTTACCTTTGGGGTCAAAAAGGTAAGGAGAAGGAACGCGCTCCTAAGGAGTTTAAATATACGCACCAGCCACGGACCTGATTAGCGGCGTGTTTTTGACAGGACAGAACTGCTTAAGTAGGAAAAGTTGCCCTGGGTGTCTCCACCGTATTAGAAGTCTGTGCAAGTGCTTCTGAGGCGCGAGCTCAGAAAAAGAAGAAGAGCAACTTACTCGGAAGTGTTCTGCACGGTCTCCATGGTCCTAGTGAAATGAGGACCGCACATAGTCAATGCCGGTTAAATGACCTGGGACGTCATGCGCCGTAACTGTGACCGAGTGTCATTGGTTACGGCTAAAAAAATAGAAGAGTTACTATTTACTAGGGAGGCGGATCAAAAAAGACCATATAACTGAAAATCAGAAGTTAAAAATTGAAGTTATATTCATAATTCCGGCAAATTGCAATAGTATTTAAGGGGATAGTAAAGAGGGTGGAAACAAATGGAAATGAAGGTCCTACTTGGAGGCCATATTATCACGTTGTGCACCATTGGTATTAGTGTGCACTGGGATACCAGGAGACATATTACAAAGGAGGGGCTATTACATGGACAGGATGCAGGAGACAAGGAATTGTATATCCCCCCTGAGGATATAGGTGTGATGTCACAGGGGATAATTTAATCAGAAATATCTATCTGTACAGTATGGGTTGTATATTTAGAGATCGCATGGGAGGCTTATTCTAAAATCCATATAAATGGTTACATTACCTCATGTTGTAGGCATGACAGAAAGTGGAATGAAGGGTAATCGTGACATGTGAAGTATCCTGAGCCTCAAATTACTTGAGTAAAAGGTTCTTACTTATTTGGGTTTGATGAAGGTCAATCCTCTATAGCTGGAGTGTCCTGAAATGACAAAAGTAGATGTATACAAAGATACACATAGGCGCTGCCAAGGCCTTTGATAGAGTTAGTTGGCCCTACCTTTATGAAGTAATAGAACAGAATGGTTTGGGAGGCAATTTTCTCCTAGCAATCCAAAGTATATACTCTGCTCCCACAGCAAGTATATTGGTCAATGGCTCATTAACTTCAAGCTTTCGGATAAACAGGGGAACTCATCAAGGCTGCCCTCTTTCGCCGCTATTGTTTAATCTGTATATAGAGCCTCTAGCACGGAAAATTAGAGCAGAGCAAAGAATCCCCCCATTTCGGTACTGGGATTGGTATAAAAAAGAAGCTCTATATGCAGACGATTTAATAGTTTACACAAGAAATCTTGAGGTTTCACTGCCGGCAATCATGGAAGTAGCAGAAAGTTTTGGGAAAATCTCGGGTTACCTAGTCAATGAAGATAAAGCAGAGACTATGACGTGGAACAGACCCACTCTTAACCACCTCAAGCAGCTAGATAAAACAGAAATTAGATACCTAGGAATCCGAGTGACGAAAGACGTGGAAAAAATAGCATACATTAACTTCAATAGACTCATGAATGAGTCTAAAAAACTCTTGCAAAGCTAGGCTTCCCTCCCGATTTCTATCTTAGGATGGGCCAATCTAATTCAAAATAATGATTCTCCCAAAATTCACTTTTATTTTTAAGGCTCTCCCCATACATTTCAAACAAGCTTGGTTTAAAAAACTACATGGTCAACTTAGCAGCTTTATATGGAGGAGCAAGATTGTAAGAATCTCTTGGAAAAAGCTCAGGAAGAAAAAGATGGAGGGCGGAATAGCACCTCCTTATTTCCAGCTTTACTATTGGGCCTTCTTCTTGAAAAATGCTAGACGACTGTTGTTGGACGTCCACGGCATGCCAATGCAATATAGAGCCTTAATAAGAGACCTAGCAGAAGAAGGCAAGCACTTCCTATTTAAATTTGGTCATCCCAAATTCTTTAAAAAAATCTAATTCAAGACTCTAATTGCAGCATACAAAGTTTGCACTCAAATCAGGAGAATACTAGAAATCCCATATTATAGTAGTATGGCACCAATTTGGAGATCCCTAGGTACCCCACTCTGCTTGCAGGATAGTTTGGCGACCCCAATACTAAATGCGGGACTACTAAGGTGGGGCCAACTCGCCAAGCAAGGTGTCCTGGCACAATGGCTCTCTTTATGCCAAAGCACAAACTATAACCTATCCAGATTTAAGTACTACCAGTTGGCTAGCTGGTCGCAAACTCAAATGAATATGGGGATGGAATCTGAAACTGAGACGAAACTACAAAATACCCAGAGTTACAGAAAGGAAGTCTCTAAGTGGTACTGGGCTCTGGTACAAGGGACGACGGTCACCCGACACTACCGGAAGAGATCTGGAAGCTGGACATGCCAGGCTGCGACGTTCTCCACTTATGGCAAGTATCTGTAACTACACTATGGTCGTCAGTAAAATCTGCTCCACTCAGGAGGAACCATTTATTTACAGCATACAGGGCCTACTGGTCCCCCAAGAAACTTGTGAAGATGGGAGGAAGCAAGAAGAGATGCTGCCCGAAGTGTGATCTGGAGAATGCGGTCGATGTACATCTTTTTTGGCAGTGTACAGCCATCCAGTCCTTCTGGCAAGACGTGGGTGAAGTATTGAATACAATTTTGGGGGCCGATATTGAGGTAAACTTATCATTAATTATTTTTGGGATGCTAAAGGAAGACAAGCCATCTTTGGAAAGAATTAGATCTTTTTTACTCTTCACATTAATAGCTATTGCACGTAGAGAAATCTGCATAAAATGTGTGTCTGAACTATCGCCTATCTGTGCGGGTTAGCAAAGCTTCTCCAGACACATTGCCAGACTAGATTGTCAATCTGGCTCGCTCAAGAAAGAAAAAATGTGGGCTTCTTTTTTCATGGTTTTCCCATAAATTGATCACTTGCACTATCATAAGAGGGTTGGGATCACAGAACAATCTGGTCATACTACAATTAAGTCCAAGGATTAAGACAAAGCTCAACAGGTTGACAAGGTTAGTGGTGGCTACTTGTAGATTCCTCCTCGACTATTACTTGAAGAAGGCTGGCCAACGGATGCCTGGATCATGGAGGTTATGCGGCGCCCAGATCCTAGCCCACCTCCTAGATCTTGGCTCCTGTTTTTGTCACATAAGAGGACTATTTAAAAAAAAAAAAAAAAGATACACACAGGTAGACCCCCTACCCATTGTGGCATGCTAGTAAGGAAGGTGTAGCATAGAGAAGGGTTCTTAATCTAAGTGCACAACAAAAGGATTTACATGCTCAGGTTACATTTGAAAAAAGTCAATAAAGCCAGAAATGCATTTCTGCATCTCTATTCAATCCATTGGCAACTGTGTTCATGCGTATGATATATTCACTCTCTTTCTATCTCATACGCAGTTCCCGGTTTCCACCTCTTGATTGTGGCTTGATATGCTCCAGCCCCAAAAACTTGAAGTTCTTCTGGTGTGGTTGATGGTCTCGGAAATGTTCCGTCAGTGGGGGTCCGAATTCAGGTTTGTGTATGTTCCTGTAATGTTCCAGAATCCTGGTCTTGAGGGGTCTGATTGTACTTCCCACATAAAGTTTATTGCATGGGCATATGATCACGTAGATCACATTTGTTGAATTGCAGCTGATCCAATCCCTGATTTTGAATGTTTTTGCAGAGTTGGGGGAGAATTCAATTTGTTTGTGTACCCCAAGTTTGCACGCATTACAGTTGTGGCTGATGTAAAAAACCCTTTGGTCTGGTCAGGAAATTTGGTTTTGGTTCTTGTTGTTTGTCTATAAATTCTGACTTACACAAGATTTGTTGTTAAACTCTTTTTATTGCATTTAAAAAATAATCAGCAATGCTACCGTGCAAGGCAGCTACCGTATTGAACCAACCAGAAACAAGCTGCGATCGCTCAACACCATAGGGGGAAAACATTACACATCAAATCAGTGATATCAGTTTACAGTCTGAGTGCCAACTCTCTTCCATAGACATCATTCACTCTGCTCCGGCTTGCGAACCTGCCATGGCCTGCTGTTGAAGATAGTATCGCAGTGGCTCCCAAATGTCTTTGGGTTTGGATGACGTTGGGAATTCCTCCGCATATAACTCCAAGTTTTCTTTGCAGTATACCATGTCTTTAAGCCAGTGTGCCACTTTCGGCGACTGTACCCCTCCCCACGTAATGGCAACTCTACGTTTGGCCATCAACAATGCAATACGTATATATTTACCCATGACCCCTTTCACATGAGGAACATAGCATAGAAGGCATACCAACGGTGTACATTGTAATTTCGTTCCAGACATTTCTTGTATAGTTTGCACCACCTGCCTCCAGTAACCTGCCACTCTCCCACAGTCCCAAGCAAGATGTATAAAATCAGCTTCCAATTGACCACATCTCCTACATCTACTAGAATCCTGTAACCCAAAGCCATGTAGTCGAAGGGGTGTGTGATACGTCTGATGCAGATATTTAAAATGTATTATGCGGAGGTTTCCGTTAGGGGTAAGCTTGCCTGTGAGATTGCAGACATGTTCCCATTCCGCCAGCGTTATTGGGGGGGTCAACGTGTCATTCCAACGTGCAAGGCTCCTATCTGATCCGCGGAGCGTCTCAGCTCGTATTGCCCTGTATAACTTGGTTATTAATTTTCTTCGTGTAGGAGTAGTCAATAAAAACTGTAGGGATTGGAGAGCCGGAGGTTCGGCCGGGTAAGTATCGTAATGTGATTTAATAGCGTGCCTCAATCTATGGACAGCGAACTGAAAAAGCAGTGTAGGGTTAACAACATACTGCAGAGCTGCAGGGGTGAGGAAAGCACCACCTGGGTAAAGGTCTTGCATGGTACTTATACCCGCCTCCCTAAGCAGCCGCATCGGACCAGCCTCCTGCGTCACCGATAACGCCGCATGATGCGCCAGGGGCATCGCTGGGGCATATATAGGTAGTTTATTGGCAAGTCGTCCTATAGATTGCCATGCTGCCATTGTAGTGTCTATTGTGTTTATTTCCGTTTTTGGGGTACCCCGGTGCGTGTGAGTGATGAGACTGTGCAGGGGGGTCGGAGAAGCATCGCCGTCTTCGACTGCCACATGTGGAGTAAAGACGTGCGGATTAAACCAGAAATATGCATATTGTGCTTGAGCACTTAAATAATAGATATAAGGGTCCGGTGCACTGAATCCTCCTCTGGCATAGTCAAGTGTAAGAGTAGTCCACCCCACCCGTGCCTGTTTACCTCCCCAGACTAAACGAAGCAATGACGTTCGCAGAGTCTTAAAAAACCCCTGTGACAGTTTTATTGGAATGTTAGAAAAGAGATACAGAAAACGCGGCAGTACCACCATTTTTATAATCGCAATGCGGTCTGCTAGGGACAGCGGCAATGCTATCCATTTATCAATTTGTTGTTCCAGAGAGACACATGCTCGCCCACAATTTTCCCTTATAACGACGTCGGTGTCTCGAAGAATCCAGACCCCTAGATATTTGACCGGTTCTGCGGTCCAAACTATCGGATATTCCATAGGTGGGGGAAGGGTGGCCGTCGTCAGAGGAATGATAATGGACTTATCCCAGTTAATTGCAAGACCTGAGATCAGTCCGAATCTGATGTATTCTCTTAACACCTGCGCCAGATACCGAGCAGGTTCTCTGATAAAAAGCACCATGTCATCGGCATAGAGAGATATTCCAACTGGATGGTGATTAAAATGTAGAGCCGTGTCTCTGTGTCTTTGACGTATCACACATGCCAGGGGCTCTATTGCGATAGCGAACAACAGTGGTGAGAGAGGGCAACCCTGACGGGTACCCCACTTGATAGAGAATGGCTCAGACATTAGACCTCCTACCCGGACCCTCGCCGACGGGTCAGCGTAAAGTATCTTCACCCATCCCAAAAAGAGTAGGGTAAACCCCATGCGCTGTAAAATGTGGAACATGTAGTTC
This sequence comes from Calotriton arnoldi, assembly GCA_963921515.1. Classification (NCBI taxonomy): domain Eukaryota; kingdom Metazoa; phylum Chordata; class Amphibia; order Caudata; family Salamandridae; genus Calotriton; species Calotriton arnoldi. Next base: position 2,352,195 of record CAWUFW010000536.1, on the reverse strand, counting down.
CATTCTATGGAGTCAAACGCTTTAGCCGCGTCAAGCATAACGGCTGCAGCGTGTAGGTTAGGGTCAAGAACATGCATCATTGCGAAGATGGTCCATAAATTGTGAGACGTGGATCGCTCCGGTATAAAGCCCGATTGGTCCGGCAGGACCAAACATTGCATCAATGGCTGTAATTTAGTGGCTAGGATTTTGGCGAGTATTTTAGCGTCAATGTTAATCAAAGACAAGGGCCGATAGGAATCACAGACGTCAGAGGGTTTATCCTTTTTCAGAAGGGTGACAAAGCCTGACGAAGGGATGGAGGCAAAACACCAGCCTCATGCGCTTCTGCATACATCTCCAGTAAATATGGCGCAAGAAGATCTGTATACGCTTTATAAAATTCTATGGTTAGACCATCTGGCCCTGGTGCTTTTGAATTCGGTAGGGCGCAGATTGCTGCTTTTATGTCCGCTTCATCTATTGGTTGACTCAGGTACTCCCTATGACCGTCCGCCAACCACGCGCAGGCAATGTCATCCAGATACCCTTCCACGGCGGAGTGTGGAATCGCCCCCTGAGAGGTATAGATATTAGCATAATAGCCTCTGAACTGTTCAACTATCTCCAGAGGATTGTAGTGTTCCCCACCCTGAGAGTCAGTGATTTTGTCGATATGATAGTGTTCCGCACGAGTTTTGAGTTTTGCAGCTAAATTACGGCCAGGCCTACCACCCTCTCCATATTTCCTGGCAACGTGCCTACGTGAAATATAGCGAATTTCCGTATCTGCTACTGTGTCATATTCCAGAACTAACTCATGAATACGGGAAAGTGTGTCTGGGGAGGGGTTATTCGTGTAGGCACTTTCTAGGGTTTTTAGCGTGGTCTCTATCTGGGTGAGTTGGGTTCTGAGATCTTTCAGTATGCCGGCTGTGGTGCTAATGCAAACTCCCCGGATCGTCACCTTAAATGCTTCCCACAGCGTGGCAGGACTATCCACTGTACCTTTATTAGCCTCAAAGTAGTGTTCTATTGCCTTGCGAATAATGTCATTATAAATGGGGTCAAGCAAAGCCTCAGAACGGAAACGCCATGTGAAAGGGCGATGGATGACATTGGGGATATGGAGATCCAGTTGCACTGGATTGTGATCGGAAAGAGTGCGTGGATATGCGGTTACAGCAGTCACCCACTCGGTAGCGCCCTCACTCAGAAGCCAAAAATCTAACCTAGACCCGCTATTATGCGCCGGCGTGGCATGCGTTCCCTCCCTCGCTGTGCCATTGCGAAGCCTCCAGACGTCCACCAGCCCAAACTCCAACAGTGCATTATTAATGCTTTGGGCCACTTTAGGCGTGCGAACACTCTGCGGGTTAGATTTGTCCACAGTGGGATCCAAATATGTGTTAAGATCTCCCCCCCCCACACAATGGCAGTCTCGGGCCATTCTCTCAATATGCCATACATTCGCTGGAACACCTCTGGCTCATCTGCTATAGGCCCATATGTATTTATGAGAGTGATTAATGTGTTCCCTAGTTTACCCTGCACCATAGCACAATGACCCTCACTATCCATGTGAGTCCTGAGCGGTGTAAACGGGATTCCCTTCTTGATCAATATTAAAACCCCCCATGCATAGGAGGAGTATGAGGACGCCAGCTTGAATCCTGCCCATTTGATTGCAATTTTTGCTTCTGTAGCCATGGTCAGGTGTGTTTCTTGCAAAAAGGCAATCTGAGTGCCATGCCGGTTCAAATATGCAAAGACTTGGGGTGTTCAGCCCTCTAATGTTCCATGTGAGATATCTGTAGCGTTCACCCATTGTCCTCACTAACGCTGTTTGTCACATATGAGTCAAGCAACTGGCTATCATGGTGCTTTGTATGAAAAATGCAATCCCCAATCCTGGTGTCAATACAATCACAACTAACAATCCTCTTAAATACTACAACTAAACAGTTGCTAACGGCAAACGTAGTTCTCCTTTCCTCCCACCCCCCTCCCACTACAACCTCCCAATTAGGTCGAGAATACAACCCCCCCACCCTCCCAATAGTTACCCCAAACCCACTGTGAGATAACAACCAAATGGGGGATCACCCTCTGGGGGGAGGAACGACGACAAACACCTACCAAGCGGCAGGGTGGCCAGGCTGCTATATCAAACAAGCATTGGCATAGCCAATAGGTCTCGCCTTTGGGACCTTGTAAGTTTTTGGCCATGCAGCACATTATTAGGGGCGCTACAACATCTACTGATGCTTCACATGCCACTAGTGAACGGGGGAGTGAGAGCCGCCAATCAAGCCAGGATGGGCTTGTACAGGCCACAAGAGAGTGAAGAAGCTGCAAGGGTCAGGTATTATACTATAGAAGGGCTGGTGGAACATGTAGTGCCCTTGTAATAGTAAGAGATATAATGGTGATGCGAGTGTGCCTGCCAATCTGACAAACCAAAAAAACTTAGTGAGCGAATGTGCATGTGGTAGACATCAGCAAGTAACCGGTAAGTCAGAGAAGTCGTAGCTCAGTGGGTTACTGTGTCTCCTGCAGAGAGCCTGTGTGTAAACTGCACGTCACGGGTGTCAGATATGGGCCACGTGCTTCAATGAGTTAAAGTGCATGTTACAGAAATAAATGTGTAAGCTAAGAATTGCAGGTTTGAAGGCCAGCCGTGGCCACCTCAGCCTTTCATCCTCCCGATGGTGATAATAATAGCAAGGTGAGAACACTGGATATTGTCGGTGATTTGACTGCACAGGCTGTCACTGTGGTGCTACGTTATGTAGACAAGTGCTGCATTGTCAGTGTCGAGAAGGGGCCGTTCCTTTCCTGTAACAGCTCAACGCTCCAGTGGTTTTACGATCCGCTCTGCTTCAATGCAGCAGACAGCCAGGCTCTTCCGTCAGAGACATATGCTGGCGCCGCCGTGTTCGATTGTGTGTGTGGTGCGACAACCCCGTGAAGCGCCGTTCTCACTTCCACGGGCAGTCAGGTCGCTAGGTGGTTGTTATGTTATGGTGGGTTGAACATTGCATCGGGTGCGCTTATGTACAGAGGGCTACACTGAAACAAACGGACAGGTTGGACGGCAGCAGTTAGTAGTGTTGCTACCGCCACTGGTGTCTTTTGGTACCCAAAGAATAGGCACTATAGTACCGAATATACAGAATACCATACACGCAAACTCATATACGCCATACCGTACCACCCCACACCGTGATATGCCATAACACAACTTAATGTGAGATAACAGTTCAGCATAACACAGACTTGCATCATAATACAGTCACTCTAGCATGGAATAGCACACCGTATGATATTGTACACTATAATACAGTATGAATATGGGCAGTGTGGCATAATATAAAAAAGCTTAGCATAACACAGCATGAACTGACGTGGCAGTTCACAGCAGGATATAGCAACACATACAATAATACAACATGGAAAATTACGATATAAAATGAAGCTTAACATAACATTAAATAACACAAAGTAACAGGTGCAGTTAGGGGAGACACTCAATCTTATGCAACGCCCCAGGAAAATATATGACCACTGCCATACACAGAAACACATAAATAAACACAAGAACACATCCACAAACACAGAGACACATACAGAACAAACATGCAGCCAAAGATAGTACAATAAAACACACTATCATTTCTACGCACAAACAGGCATCTACACAGAGCCAAGAGACCCAGCTAAAGGGTAGGCAGGGACACGCACATGACATACACACATCCCACACCACAAGAGGAAACAAGCCAACATTATTAGTGCAATGGTAAATGTACAGCTATACAAGCACACAGAGATAAAAAAAATTGCGACCTCGAAAGCTGCTATTATGTTATAGCAAGGGGCAGCATGTCTGATACACAACACACCTGCCTGGAGAAGAGACAATTGTGTTCCTAAAAAACAAAACCGAAAATACGTGGTACTTTAATAAATATATTCTTCAATCCAACCAGCATCATCCTTAAAGAAACCTAATTGAAAACGATACATTTTGATCTGGCTAATATACTATTCCACAAATGAGCTCTAAAATCTAACGCAAAAAGACATCACTTCCCGAAAAGGTTCCCCCACAGATCCTGTCCCTCTTCCTCCCTGGAGAGTTGAACTGCCTCCAGCTACCACCGGTGCTGCAGCTGCAACCAGGAAACACTGCACTTTAAGGCGCCTAGGCACAGGGGCCATCTGAGAGGCACAGATGATGCACAAGCTACCTCCCTGCAACCACCACCTTCCTCGAGATTCAAGGCTCGGCGACTGACGGCTGCGCCCCAGCGAGGCTCCCTCAGCATGGTCACAAAAACACACACCCACAGTTTAAGAATTTGCCATTACACCACATAAGTAAAAAAAGCAAGACTCAGCACAATACCCCTTAAGGCTTCACGGCCTGTGACGGCACACACCGGAACCAGTCTGAAAGTCACCACACTACTAATAGCGCTACGAGACCGTGAAACTGGCAGAAAATGAACTATATACAACTGTAATAACATAACATACACAAAATAAAAACACTGTTATGCATAACATAAAGTTACAGTAAAGTGGGTGAGATACAGTTTAGGCTTCACGGTTGGAGTGCGACATTACAAACAAGCAATAAGTGAGCGCACAGCTACTAATCGGAACAAGCTGTCGCCACGCCATTGCGCGAATGAACAAAAAAAAGTGCTCACCCAGGAATGAAAAGACACCGTCTAACGCCGCGAGTAAACGATCCAGACCGGGTGGGCGGGGCCAAAAGGAGACAGGGCGGTAACAAGGAGGGACTAAGAAGCCTCATTACAATAGAAACACAGCGTTTAGCATGCACAATGACGCCAGCCAATAAGATTGATGGGCGGGGCTTTAAGTCCCCTTCCGAAACCATCTCGATCACAATAAGCCTCGCAGAGCGAGGAGCGCATGCGCGCTCCAGCGCTAGGTCTGCGAGACCTAAAAATATGATGCTACTAATACTAACTTGTAGCATAAGCATTAAACGAAAATTAGCCCATTGTAACCTACTGAGCCTGTTGCGTTCTTTGTCGTGACACGTTTCACATGATTTTAAAAGTCACCTAGTTTTGTTTATCATATCAGTTAAGTAGCACCCAGGAGAGGTAGCATTGGACAGTCATTTGGCTGTATCTGCGGATTTATTTTTACAGTTTTCTTTTCGTTTTGCTTTGCTATCGAATGTCATTAGCAGCACCTGTGCTGTCAGTCGTATGATGGCAGCTCCCAGTGTGAGGTCACGGGTGTGAGGGCATAGTGAAGCAAGGAAAAACTCCACACAGGGCCCAGGTGGAAATAAAGTGGAACTGCTATCACTTCTGCTCTATCAAAAAGACACCCAAGAACCTGCTAGAAAGTTAAATACAACATAAGATTTTAGAAACAACAAAGATAAACACTAAAACGCACAAAACTAAAACCACACATAACTTAAAATATAAAAGCATAGCAAAATTATTAAGAATGCACACGTGAAAGAACACTACCATATGACAAACAGCCAATGGTGTTCAGAAAGTGTTTGTTTAAATCCGAGGCTGACTAAAGTGAAATAAAGTATGAATTACATACTATACCACATTCATGTAAAACAAGCATGTGTGGTGAAATGCACGTTTGTGACGACGTGTGCATGCGTCAACAACAATATATGCAGCAACGGAATTATGTGGGTGCCATTTACTATGTTTTTAATGTACTGGTCTAACAAATCAGACGTCATGTGAATCAGTATATAAAATAAAATAATATTTTTTAACTCAAACTGCATAATTTAAACAAGCACGCGAGTGGTGCGTGCGCGCGCGCCACAACATCAGTTTTGAAATATCGCGCATGCGTCTGGGCACGATAATTCAAAACAGATGGTGCCTGTGCGGGTAACCGCAAGCAATAGGCCACACACGCACGAGCGTGTGGTCAGCTTTTTGAAGCCCCCTTACAATAAGTCTCGCAGAGCAGCGCATGCGCGCTGCTAGGCGAGACCTAAAAACCCAATCCAGATCTTCTAGTTTTGAAAGATTAACTATGCCATAGGCCGAACCAGAACATAAATATACTGTACTATCGGCATGTTTCTGATATCACATCAGCGCAATTGAGCTGCGGGCTCTCAGACAGTAATATAGTCTATTGTGTCCATGTGTGCAGTTATGTGGATAAACAACAATAGAACTCATCAAAATTATTTGCTTTCAGTCAGCATCACTGAGAGTCAGTGCCATCGTTGAACTTTTCGAAGCGACCTGAGGAGTTTTGCGTGGACATATATGCTTCATGAACTTCATAGCCGATTTGGAGTCTGTGAAAAAATGTGCTTGTCCATCATGAGTGATCTTCAATTTGGCAGGGTACAACATTGCATAGGGAACAGAGGCAGATTGTAAAAGCCTTTTCACTGGCATGAATTCCCTACGTGCAGCCTGTACTGTTGGGGTGTAATCCGGAAAGAAGGACAAGTTGTTGCCCAAATGAGTGATGGGGCTCTTAGCCCTCGCCTCACGGAGAACAGCATCCCTGTCTGCATAGTTGAGGAGGCGTGCAATGATCAGACGCGGGGGCGCACCCGGCACCGGGCGGGGTCCGAGCGACCGGTGAGCCCTCTCCACGATCATGACCGGGGAAAGTACCGGACCAAACAGCTCCCGCAGCAGGTTTTCAATGAAGGGCTCCATCTTCGAAATGGCTGTCGACTCCGGAAGGCCAATTATTCTAACGTTGTTCCGTCGGGAACGTGCCTCCAGATCTTCATTTTTCGCCCTTATTACCTCCAGCACCTTCTCCATACTAAGGATCTGCGACCTAGATTCAGTCTGAGAATCCTGGGTATCAGACAGTCCATTCTCCAAAACGTCAAGCCGAGGTTCATGGACGTGCACTTTTTTCTTCACTGTGTCGAGGCTGGATGTAAGGGCATCAATCTTACTGTCAATAGTTTTAAGACTGGATCGTACTTCTAGCAAGATAGTCTTCATGTCCTCCTCAGGATTATCTGCACTGTCAACCGAACCTGGAGTAGCACCCAGCTCCGACGACGATTCCATTGTGCGAGTGTGGCACTTGCTCTCGAATGGTAGCTTGGGCTGTTTGGGGTCTGTCTTGCCCATGGTCTTGAGATAGTCATGACACAGCTGGTCCAGCACGTCCGTGCACTATGTCTCGTTATGTCAAACGACGACGTCGTGTACAGGCCCAATCCTAGCTCTGGTCAGTGGATTCTGGAATGCAAGGCAGGCTCAACGGCACCCTAGACAAGATAGGGCCCCATCTTTTTCGCCGCTGTAGCTATCGGCGCAGTAGCCAGAGTTATATACTTGTGGTTGTCCCCAGCACTCCTCACCACTGGCACGTAGGAGAACAGGAGAATGCCCCTGCAACACAACAATAGGAAGCACAACAATAGGAAGCAGCGGTGGCTCTGGGCCGTCCCTCAGAGTCTCTCAACAGGTGTCCCTTCAATGTCAGATGGCCCGTGGCGGCCGGCCTGCACCCGTACACCCCGCTACGTATAGCCTTGCCAGCAGAGTGAACAGTATGGACAATTACCACCAGGCGCCGAAGCAGCCTTCGACAGCCCAGGACGATGCCACAGAGGAATCCCTCCGATGCGCAGCGCTAGGGATGGGAGACCCGGCGGGCACGCACACCACCACAGCGACCCCCCGCTGCCGCTGCTGAAGGGAAGCCAGGCACTGCCCGCAGCCCACCTCAGGTGTCCCACCCCCCGCACCGGACGGTACAGTGGGGATCCCTCTGGATGGAGGGAGCCGGTGAAGCCCAGGATCCCAGCAGGGACCAGCCGACTCGCGCCAATAGCACCGGGCCCCGCAAGGCAGAAAGGCCAGGCGAGGCCTAGGCCGCGCCACCCAAGTCAGCCCAGCCCCAGCCCCAAGACCAGGCCCCGCCACACTCACCTCGTTTCCGATTTGCGCTGGGGGCCAGTCGCCGTATCAGCAAGCACCGCCGCCATTTCTTCACATCCACACGGCCCTCCGCAGCAGGCGACAGCGCAGGGAGGCGCCACAGGGCTCCAGCTTTGCGTCGCAGAGACCGTTCTCCGTCCCCCGATGTCCAGCCGGGCGATCCAGTGTTCCGCTCGATATGTCTCCGCCAGGATAAGCATGGGCACACCTCCTGTCTCCGCCGTCCTCCCCTGCAGGGCCAGGCACCGCGCGTGCAACCAGCGGCGTATCAGTGGCTATCACCCCCTGGGGCAGGCACAGCTCACTCAGCTTCAGCGTATGGTGTGGTGGCCATTTTCCCTCAGGCCCTGCCGTGCTATGCCTCCTCTCGCCAGCTCTAAGTTCCGCAGCGATCAAGCCCCCAGCTCACAGCCGAGTGCTCCAGATGAGTCCGGCCGATGGTGCGCTCAATTTCAACGAGATCTGGTAAGTTTTAAGGATAGTATTTGAAGGATGTTGGGGCCTGGCCTGCGGAGCTCCTTCACCAGGCAGCCATCTCGCAACGTGCCGTAACCACGCCCCCTGACTTACACAAGATTTGTTTGAGGTTTTTGGCTCTCCTGAAACCCATTTATTGGAATTTTTCAATTTGGTCGCTCAGTGATAAATTGTTGGTTAGGAGGTACCAATGCTTCAGTAAGGTCTTCCGAATGTGGTAGTGGCCATTATGGAAGTCAGTCAGAATCTAATTGCATTGGGTTTTTGGGCCTTTATTTGATCTTTTGGTTTTAGAAGTTCCATCCGTGGGAGTTTCCCACATTCCCTCGCTGTTTGTTCTAGTTGTGGTGTAGGATATCCTCGTTGGGCCAATCTCTCCATCGGGTCTTTAGCTTTCTCATTGTAAATGTTGGTGCCACTACAGTTCCTCTGCATAAGTTTGAATTCCCCTTTTGAAATGTTTTGTATTGTTTTTAGCTGGTGACAACTGTCCGCTCTTAATATGAAGTTAGCAGACGTTGGTTTCCGAAAGGCTTTTGTATGAAGTTTGCCATCCTGTATGTATATAGTGATGTCCAAGAAGTCAATTTCCAATTTTGATGTGTTTGATGTGGTTTTGATATTCCATCTGTTGGTGTTGATATTTTGCAGGAAATCACTAAGAAGCTCCTGTGGTTCTTGCCAGATACACAAAATGTCATCAATATAACGCCCCCAGTAAAGTATGTGTGGGGTGTATTCTGAGAAATTCTAATCCCAAAGCCAGTATTTTTCAACTTCTCCCATAAAGATACATGCATATGGGGGAGCGAATTTGGCTCCCATAGCACTCCCTTGTAGTTGTAGGTAGTATTTCATGTTGAAAGAGAACACATTGTTAGTCAGGCAAAATTGTAGCATCTCCATATCATCTTATTTGATTCCCAAAAATGTGCTGGTTTTGTAGCTAGAGTTTTACCAACCACTTCGAATCCATCTTTGTGTCAAATTGAAGTGTAGAGACTTACGACATCAATGGTGGTAAGTATACAGTCGGAGTCCCAAAAGATGTTTTCCCACTTGAGTAGCAAGTCCTTCATATCCTGTATGTATGAGGGTAGGTAGATCTTTCATAAAAGGTTGGAGTTGGTAATCTATATATTCTCCAATTTTGGAACAAATGGAGTTTATACCTGCTATGATTGGTCTTCCAGGTGGGTTAGTGCCATTTTTGTGTATCTTAGGTAAGAGATAGAGAGTAGCCATTGTGGGGTGTTCTATGTACAGTTCATTCAGTTACTCCAGGGTCAGTAAGTTGCAGCCATACCACATGTCCAATTTGTTTTATCCTTTAAATCCTGAAGTATCTTGTTTTTTGGGTTTGTCTCAAGTTCTTTGTAGCATGTCGTGTCACTAAGTTGTCTGTGTGCCTCTGCAATATAATCATTGGTGCGTAGTAAGACTACGTTGCCTCCCTAGTCTGCTTCCTTGATCACTATTTCAGGATTGTTACTGAGGTCTTTGAGGGCTTTAGTTTCATGGGATTCCAGGTTTCTTAGTAAGAGGCACCTCTTCTTCTGATATTTTCTGTATTCTAGAACCAAATTTTTACTGACCGCTGTGTGGAAAAGATCAAGTGTGTTTCCTGTTGGTAGTTGAGGGCAGAATGTTGATTTAAAGTTGATGTTGCTCTCCATGGTAAATGCGATATCAATTCCCAACTCTTGAGCTACACTGAGTGGGGATAAACATTGATATTCGTTGTCATCTGCCAATGTTGTGATCAAATTAATGTTATTCAGATCCTGTACTGTGAGTGAGCTAGTAATAGGTGGTCGTTTCTCCTTAGGAGCAGGTGGCTTGTTGTGAAAAAAATTATGTTAATTTGAGGGTAAATTTGAAGAGGTCTATCATTGTTTTTGGTGAATCCCAAAAGGCTGTTGGGCAAAATGACAACCCTCGATTTATAACTGTTTCCTGTGATCGTGAATGTTCTTGTCCAGAGATGTTGACCATTGGGTTGTTTGGTTCTTCGGTTGAGTTTCTTGTCTCTTCCTCACGGGCTAATCCTGCTGATTAATACAATTTCGCGAACTTTCCACAGAACAGGCCTGCTGACGACCCTCGTATTAAGACTGCCTTAGGAGCGCGATCCTTTCCTGCTCTAGTGCTTATTATCCGAAGTATGAATATTAGTAGACACGTGCCTGGGCTGTCTTATAAATCTATTATTTAAAATGAGATCACTCAGAGGAATTGCACATGTTGAGATGCTGATGCTCCATTGCACTTAGAGCTCTATCGCCCTAATGTTAAAGCTAATGCCTATCCTATGCCCGTATCCATAAGGGGACATGGATTAGTTTCTGCTCTCCCAGCTTTCTCGTCTATATCATGAGGGATTGTACCCATGGGATTTTGATTTCCTTTAGAATAAGATTGCACAAAAAGGGACTGCTTACAGGGGTTTCACATTGCCTTTTGTCCATCCATTTTATCATTTAGGAGCTCATTCCCACTACCGTTAATGCCAACATTAACTCCTTCATGGCTTCATAGAAGGGACTACTCAGGGAAGATAATGTAATGGAAAATTTATGCTGAAATGTTCTTAGTTGCTACTTGTTTGCCCTAATTAGGCCACTTTGACTTTGAACAAGATTGCTTGGTGAGTACGTCCTCCTTAAATATGCAATACAATCTTTCACTCTTTCCTATTAATGAGGGGCAAAACAGGGGGTTTGGAATGTCGGAATTTGAGGATGCTACAAGATTTGTCTGTATTTCTCTTCACTGAAACAAATATGAGATCAATACGATATGGGTATTGCGTGGGGATCCACTGAGCTATATTTATCAAGTTGTCTCTCTCTCCACCTGACAAACATGAGGCCTAAATGGCATACAAATTATATATATATAAATGGATTCTGTGCGGACCTTCATAGTGCATTTCCAGAAGAAAGAAATGATGATAATGAATTCATACATATGTGAAAAATTGATTAGGGCACTGCCCATGTACTTTGCATTAACATGCTTGACCTTAAGATTGCTCTGAGAAATGTTTTATAACTTCTGTCTGTTTGTTTTTCTCTTTACTTACATTCTCTTTCTCATCTTTTTTATTCCGGTTATATATCTCAACACTTCACCGCTTCTTTATCTTATCACCAAACATGTCTCTCAACTCTCTACCTTTTCTTTTTCTTCTAATCCTTCATGGTGGGGGAACACTCTAACAGTGGCATGTTTGCTTACCTTATCATGTATAAATCACGTACCTGAAAATTTGACTTATCACATTCCAATCCTATACACTTCTTGGGCCTATCTGTAATTTCCAGCCTTGTAAAAGCCCTTGGCCTATTGGCCCCATGTGCAAAACACGTGTCGGCTGTTTTTCCTCTCTGTTGTGGCTCATGAGATTTGCTTTAAATAAATGAACAGAAAAACCGAAGAATGTGTCTTGGACTATATCATTACAATATAAGTTATATGGAAAAACCTACTTATGGGCACAACTTTCTCCCTCTATACCCCTGCTGTAGCACACACTCGTTTTCGGAGAGCACATTTTCTGTTGAAATGACCAAACATTTGCACAGACAGTATTATTGATAAAACTGTGGCAAACAAATTAATGTGTCATCCGGTTTCAGTGAATGTTTGTCTTTTGTGTATCTGCCTGTAAGTACCTTGATTTCTGTTGGCTGTGTTAAAATTGTTGCTTCCGTCACACTTGAGGATTACACGAAAAGTGCTTAATCTTTTGCTTTCTTGACTGCTGAGTGTGCCCAGTCCATTCACAGATATTTCTTTACATTTTCCATTTCTGACTGCAAAATGGAAGGAGACTGCAAGCACCAATTCAAGTGCAAATAAATAAAATGTTAGCATTTTCTCTCAAGGGACATAGTCTCATTTTCGCCCTCTGTGGTGTGATCTGAACTGCTATGACTATGCGTCAATGAAGGCCTCGGCAAATCATGTGTACCCTGTTCCATCTTGTGATGCACCTCCGCTAACTGTGTTTACTATGCTCCCTATTTATGGTACTTTGTCGTAAATCAATGATGTTGTCAACAGCAGTGCCTTTGCTGGACTGTGTGAGAATATTCAATACCTGTCCCCAGCACACTGCCTGCCGGAAATGATGCCGCAGAGGTGCCGAACTTAAGAGGGACGCCTCTGGGAAGGGGTCCAAGTGACTGGTGCGCGGGATGTGCCTAATGCGGCACTAAGAGGGCCCCCCTCTTACAGGGGCACACTCCTTGCTCTGCAGGCAGCTGCAGAGTATGCATACGGAGGCTTAAGGAAATCAGAGCTACACTGCACAAGCCACACAAAAATAAATCCTAGCTTTCCTTTGCTGGTGCATGGTAGTCTAGCAAACTGAGTAGACTGTTCTAAATGTTCGCAATGCGTAGCAAATCCAGAGGAGTATGACTCCTTTGTGAATCAGGCTTCAAAGGTGTAGGCAGACATACAGAAGTGACTGTAGCCGATCGGTAACGACCACCTGAATTTTTATCTTTTTGAGTTTAGGGCACTTTATAGATACATTTTACTTAATTGAAGTAAGCTGCAACACCTTTTCCAAATTTGTATACTAAAACAAATAGGGGGGTTTCACTAACAACATGTTAGAAAGGGGCGTGGCTAGCCAAGATGGCCGCTCAGATGTGGCCTTAGGGAACTCCTGCTCCCCTCTTTTTAAAATCCTCCATAATCTTGTTTACCCGCACCCATCCAGGAGCGGCTGCATGCCACTTTGTAGCTGAACATCCCATGCCTGGTCTGGGAGCCTTTTGGAAATCATCATCACCCAGGATTGCCAACTAGCTGGAGGGTGCTGGTTGCGGCCTGCGGAGTGTGGCTGCATCGCTGAGCCACAGAGTTTTGGCCACAGAGGGGTTTGGCGGCCTGTGCGGCAGAGAGCGGGCCCCCAGAAGAGCGGCTTGCCCCTACTGCTGGCAATGGACTGCAAGGTGGTGCTGCCAGCCCCAAAGAGGTGGAGCCAGAAAGGGCCGCAGGCGGAGTGTGGCCTGTCAGGGCGTCCTGCCCCGGGGCTGGGTAGTGCCCATATAGCACTGCCTGGAAAGGCAAAGTGGCCCGCCCCAACTGTATTGGGCCAGAGAGGGCCGGGCTCTGGTGTGGCCTGTAGATACTGTGGACCCGAGAGCCAGAGTAGTGGCCCTATGATGAAAGTGTTGGGGGTGGTTGGTGTGGCCCCAACCAATGAGATCAGTGCCTGAGTGGGCTACAGGGGAGGAGCGGTCTACTGGAGCTGTGTGGCCAGGGGCAGGAGAGCGCCCCAGTGGCAGTGATCCTTGCAGAGGTACTGATTGCCAGGAGGGAGCTATTGGAGGCATCAGGCCTATGACTGGTCTGCAGCCTGTGATGGCATAGCAGCCTCCTAGCCACGACTGGCCCTATGGAGAGGGGTTGCGGCCTTGCCAAGATTCGAATGCCTAGGTCGCAAGGAGACCATGGAGTGAAGGGTGACCGACAAGTGGTGTCCGGCTCCTGAAGTGGACAGTGCTGGCTGACTGGAGTAGGTTAGGAGTAGTTCTCGCTTGCTTGGTAGCAGAAAGCTTCATGCCAGCAGCGAATTGACCCAAGGAGAGGTGGTTTCTGGGTGGTGGATACAACACATCAATTGATAGCGCTTCCAGTGTGGTGAGACAGTGGCACTGTGTAAGCGTGTGATTCCTGGCTATGCAACAACCAGACAGACCAGGTCCCAGTAGGTCTACTCTGGGGGTGACAGGTGCGTGGGTGCCCCTGGGGGTGTACTGCTGTTGACTGCTTGGCCTGGAGGTGACGTGCCCTGGCATGGCTTCTTCCTGAGTGGGCCAGTGGACTTCCCGGGTGTGATGTTGGTGTCCAAACTCTCTGTGATCCTGCAAGGGCCCCCCCCCACGTCTGTGTGCGCTAACTCTGGTAACGCTCCACAGCTGGTCAAGCTGGAATAACTTGGAGAGTGTGTATGCGACTGTGGATTCGCAGCAGAGACAAGGTAGCTTCTGACGGAGATTGGTGATCTCAAGGTTACGGAACTGCTTTGTGCCCGGTCCCCTGTACAGACTGGAGGTATAGCATTGTGTCTTAGGCTGGGGTGCTAGACCTGAGTGGCAGCACATGGGCAGACTCTTGGCAATTTGTGGACCTGGATAGGGCATTGTACTGTGTCGCTCATCTTTCATCCGCTCAAGTTGGGTAAGAATAGGCCTCAGCAGTAACATCAGGGGAATACTATTACACTACATGCCGTCAGATCACCCATAGACTCACTCATTTGAAGCACCAGTCTACGCCTGAACAGCAGGACGATCCCTCCCGTGCTGCACTTTTGGAGGCAATACAGGGATCAAGAGTGCCTTGGAGCGCAGATTGCATGGGTATCCATAGAGGTTAACCTGGTGAGAGCTGGTATCCGCAAGGTAGCTGACAAAGCCAAGAACGCTGAGACCAACATCACTACTTTACAGACTGAAGTGAAGCAGCTCAAAAACGGGTCGCCCAGTTGCAGACGGTCGCGAGCACCCTGGAGCATAGAGTTGAGGATGCTGAAGGGCATTCCAGGAGGAATAATGTGCATCTGCTGGGCTTCATTGAGTTGGCGGAAGGTCAATCTGCTGAGTGCTTTCTGGAGAACTGGGTGAGGACTGTGTTGTGCCCTAAAGATTTGTCGAATTTTTTCATCATTGAAAGAGCTCCTTGGACACTGGTACCGGTCCTACCACCGGGCGCCCCCAAAGGCATTTATTGCTCAGATTTTCAATTATAGGGACGTGATTCTGAGAACAGCTAGGGAGGCTCCAATCTCACAGTATGAAAATTGCAGTATAGCTGTATATCCTGATTATACTCAGAAGGTGCAGGAAAAGTGCAAGTGTTTTCTTGAGGTTAAAAGGAAACTACATACCTCAGGTATATGCTTTTATAGGCAGCCAAGCTTTGTGTTTTCGCCTCGGGGAGGCCCCATTTCTTTGAACACCCGGAGAATGTTTGGTCCTGGCTAGACATGTCAGATATTCACCCTGCTCGCACATTTAATGATGCCGATCTGCTTCATACTCGAGGAGAATGTGGAGAGCGAGAGCGCCTTCGCCAGTGGGACGTCTCTAGGTCCCGGCCACATCGTGGTCCATGAGAATGGCACATTGGCTGCTACTGAATTTGATGCATTGTTGATTCCTGAGACTCTGGTGAGCGGGGCTGTGCAGGAGGGTCTGACGCTGGAGGCACAGTCCTAAGTCAGTGACGTTGTGCGGGACACAGTTCCACTGTGAGGGGTTGAAGTGAATATTGATTTTGTTTCCTCTTTATGTTTGGGGGGAACTGTCTGGCTGCGGGGCCGTGTTTGATGCGGGGGTACTGTGGGACTCAGTTGCCTCGACTGGAGGAACCCTTAAGTATTTACATGATTTGGGTGGTTGCAATACTTTTGGGGTGCATGGGTGGCACACTTTATGGTTCATGTTGCGATCTTCCCTCTTGAGTTCTCCTTACTTTGGAATAGGCACTATCCCAGATGGATGGTGTGGATGTCTGGGCTTGCAGTCTTCCAGCCAGAATTGGATGCTTGGGGAGACCTTGGTGTGAGTGTTGGCAGGGTGCAGAGATGTGATTCTTTAAATGAAAGCAGGGGTAACTTGGGGAGGGGCTTGTTGTGGTTGTAAGTTGGGGTAGCGATGCTGAACGTCCAAATGCATTGATCACTATGGACCTATATATGCTGTTTGTTAGTACGGGCATGTCCGGTGTGGGGGGAGGGTGGTGCTCTGTTTGATATGGGTTCTGTTAAGGGGTTTGTGTTGAAGCTCTTTCCATTATGTCACAGGGAAGACATTAGGATTTGTCCAGTTAGTGTTATTTTGCAATGTGTGCTGTAGGAACGTTTAAGCTCATTACTTGGAATGAGCGGGGGCTGGGATCTTATAAAAAGTGATATCGGGTGCACTCCTTACTTAAGAGATGCAAAGGGGACATTGCATGTTTGCAGAAGACTCATCTCTCCGATAGGGAATTGGCCAAAATAGGCAAGAAATGGCGGGTTCAAACGTACAGTGCTAATTATTCCACTTTCTCTTTTGGGGGTGCTTATATGGATGGTGCCTGGGGTTCCCTTTGCACTGATGTATATGGAGGTGGATGTGGAAAGAAGCTTTATTTTGATTCAAGCCAGGCTTGCGGGGGAGGAGGTGATCCTGGTCAACACTTAGGGCCCCAATGTTGATGACACGGCCTTCTATCCGAAGCTGCGGGATAGTATTGCGCCAGTGCTTGATACTTGAGTACTGTGGGTGGGAGGCTTTAATTGTGTGGTGGCTGGGGCACTGGACAGTCACCTACCAAGTCCGGGAACTTAACCTAGAATGACAGTGGCCCTCGGGAAGGCTGTGGTACACTTGTGTCTGTGATGTTTGGTGGGCTCAACACCCCTTGTCCATGAAATATACTTATTATTCACCAATGCATGGAACTTATAGCTGACTTGACCGCATTCTTACACCAGCTTCATTGGGACCTGATGTTATAGAGGTGTCACATCTCACCCACTATTTGTCTGATCATTGTCCAGTTTACTGTGAATTCCCATGGGTGGGTAGGAGGACACTGGGAACAAGGAGGCTGTCCCCTGAGGTCCTGCAGGACCCTGAGGGGAGGAAAACCTTGTGTGGGGAATTGAAAGACTTTTTCTAACTCAATGGGTGCACGACGTAGGCTTGGGCGACCTAATAGGAGGCCATGAAGGCGGTGCTCCGAGGCTGCTATATTGGCCAGTCATTTGGAGAGTGGCGCACTTCACAGTCTGAGCTCATTCGGAAGGACGATGCTGTGACACGGCCTAGCAGTCAGCACCGGATGGCGGGGAGGGGTGCCAGAATGATTTGCAATGTTTGCAAGCAGTCACAGAGGTTAGGGATAGACTAGAGTGATTCACACTTAGATTGTATCTCCAGCTACTCCATAAGGAGGGGGATAGATCCGGGCACCTCCTTGCCTGGCTCCTTCGAAGGTAGGTCCCTCACTCTGTAATTTTGCACCTCCATATTTCTCAGGGTAGGGAGGTTTACACACAGGAACGTATAGTGGATACACTGTACACCTACTTAGAACAGGTGTACCGTGACCCAGCCCCTTATTCGCAGGCACCGGTCAAGACCTTTCTGGTGTCATTGCCACTACAGCGGCTGGGAGACCTGGAGACTCAGGACTTGGATGCAGCCCTCACATTGAAGGAGATTTGCATTGCCGTAGGGCAATTACCGGGGGCAAGGTGCCGGGTTGTAATGGTTTTCCTGCCAAGTTCTACCAGACGTTTTCATTGGTACTTACACAGCATTTATTGGAGGTGTACTTAGAGGCACAAAAGAGGGTCATGCTTCCGAGTTCTGTGACAGAGGGCTGCATTACCATGCTCTTGAAGCTCGTAGGGGACCCGTCAGATCCCTCGGGTTATAGGCCACTTAAAATGATTATTACAGACACTAAGATATGTTGTAAAGTGCTTGCTCTTTGGCTGCGCCCGATTGTTACTCGACTCATTCATGCAGACCAATGCGGATTTATTCCTGGTCATAGTACTTCTATGAATCTGCGGCGACTGATGCATGTGTTACATGAGGAGGAGGGTTATGACGATGAACAAGCTGTGGTGTCAATAGACATAGCTAAAGATTTTGATCCTATTAGGTGGCAATATCTCATGCAGCTGTTGGAGCCTATGGGGGTTGGACCTCAATTCTGTTCCTGGGTATGTCTATTGTATACAAAGATCTGTGACTGGGGGTGAGTGTCTGAAAAGTTTCAGCACTCCGTCCATCATCTCCTTGTGTTTGCTTTGTTCGCCCTAAGTTGGCAGGGTATGCCCAGACGTGGGTCCCTTGCTCACTTTGCCACTGAATTCAAGCTAGCCTGGCTGATGAAGGGTGTTACCCAGAAACCGGTCCCAGGATGCTTGTTTCCGGTTCAGGGAAGACCTGGCTTGGCAGTTCGGGCTGGACTGTTCCCATGAGGCACAGGGTCAAGACTGATTTGCATATAGCTGGGTCTAAACTGAGGTGGTGAAGTGAGCTAAAGAATGATGATGGATTCAACCCAGATCTGTGACTGGGGGTGAGTGTCTGAAAAGTTTCAGCGCTCCATCCATCATCTCCTTGTGTTTGCTTTGTTCGCCCTAAGTTGGCAGGGTATGCCCAGACGTGGGTCCCTTGCTCACTTTGCCACTGGATTCAAGCTAGCCTGGCTGATGAAGGGTGTTACCCAGAAACCGGTCCCAGGATGCTTGTTTCCGGTTCAGGGAAGACCAGGCTTGGCAGTTAGGGCTGGACTATTCCCATGAGGCACAGAGTCAAGACTGATTTGCATATAGCTGGGTCTGAACTGAGGTGGTGAAGTGAGCTAAAGAATGATGATGGATTCAACCCAGATCTGTGACTGGGGGGTGAGTGTCTGAAAAGTTTCAGCGCTCCGTCCATCGTCTCCTTGTGTTTGCTTTGTTCGCCCTAAGTTGGCAGGGTATGCCCAGACGTGGGTCCCTTGCTCACTTTGCCGTTGTATTCAAGCTAGCCTGGCTGATGAAGGGTGTTACCCAGAAACCGGTCCCAGGATGCTTGTTTCCGGTTCAGGGAAGACCTGGCTTGGCAGTTCGGGCTGGACTGTTCCCATGAGGCACAGGGTCAAGTCTGATTTGCATATAGCTGGGTCTGAACTGAGGTGGTGAAGTGAGCTAAAGAATGATGATGGATTCAACCCAGATCTGTGACTGGGGGTGAGTGTCTGAAAAGTTTCAGCGCTCCGTCCATCATCTCCTTGTGTTTTCTTTGTTCGCCCTAAGTTGGCAGGGTATGCCCTGACGTGGGTCCCTTGCTCATTTTGCCACTGAATTCAAGCTAGCCTGGCTGATGAAGGGTGTTACCCAAAAACCGGTCCCAGAATGCTTGTTTCCGGTTCAGGGAAGGCTTGGCAGTTTGGGCTGGACTGTTCCCATGAGGCACAGGGTCAAGACTGATTTGCATATAGCTGGGTCTGAACTGAGGTGGTGAAGTGAGCTAAAGAATGATGATGGATTCAACCCAGATCTGTGACTGGGGATGAGTGTCTGAAAAGTTTCAGCGCTCCGTCCATCATCTCCTTGTGTTTGCTTTGTTCGCCCTAAGTTGGCAGGGTATGCCCAGACGTGGGTCCCTTGCTCACTTTGCCACTGGATTCAAGCTAGCCTGGCTGATGAAGGGTGTTACCCAGAAACCGGTCCCAGGATGCTTGTTTCCGGTTCAGGGAAGACCTGGCTTGGCAGTTAGGGCTGGACTGTTCCCATGAGGCACAGGGTCAAGACTGATTTGCATATAGCTGGGTTTGAACTGAGGTGGTGAAGTGAGCTAAAGAATGATGATGGATTCAACCCAGATCTGTGACTGGGGGTGAGTGTCTGAAAAGTTTCAGCGCTCTGTCCATCATCTCCTTGTGTTAGCTTTGTTCACCCTAAGTTGGCAGGGTATGCCCAGACGTGGGTCCCTTGCTCACTTTGCCACTGGATTCAAACTAGCCTGGCTGATGAAGGGTGTTACCCAGAAACCGGTCCCAGGATGCTTGTTTCCGGTTCAGGGAAGACCTGGCTTGGCAGTTCGGGCTGGACTGTTCCCATGAGGCACAGGGTCAAGACTGATTTGCATATAGCTGGGTCTGAACTGAGGTGGTGAAGTGAGCTAAAGAATGATGATGGATTCAACCCAGATCTGTGACTGGGGGTAAGTGTCTGAAAAGTTTCAGCACTCCGTCCATCATCTCCTTGTGTTTGCTTTATTTTATACAAAGCCCACTGCTTGGATAAGGGTGGGACAGATGTGCTCTGCACTCGAGAGGTGGAGAGCGACATGTGCAGAGCGACATGTGACAGGGGTGTCCGTTGTCCCTCCCTCCCCCTCTCTGCTATTGCACTAGAGCCTCTCGCGGTACAGATCTGGCAACATATGGGTAAGTGGGGGATAGGTGTGGGGGGGTCACCCACTTGGTGTCCTTGTATGCAGACAATTCTCTTGTCTTATTTAACTACTTTTGGGGAAATATCAGGCCTCCACCATAATCGTGGTAAGTCCCTTGTGTTCCCATTAGGGTCTCTGGCTTCCTGTGGAGAGGGGGAATTGCAGTGGTGCCCCTTCGAAGAGAGTTGTGCTTCTTTCTCTATCTGGGGGTTGTTATTGTCCATACCCCACAAAGGCTCAAACAATGCAACATAGAGAGGTAATTGAGGGACTGTGCTCATCGGTGTGATTCTGGACTTCCCTTCCGCTATCTCTCATGGTCCGCGTGGCTGTCGTGAAGATGGTGTTTCTGCCCTGGTGCCGCTACGTTATCCTGCATTCCTTTGATGTGCTGTCCTGGGCTGTCTTTCGTTGGCTGAACTCTGGTCAGATGTCTTAGATCTGGGTGGGGGGGCGGAGTACAGTGGCTAGGGTCCATATGACACTGCCATTGGAGGTGGGAGATCTGGTGGTACCTGATCTAGAGCAATACTACTTGGCTGCCCAAATAAAACATGTGGTGCATTGGTTGGTTGAGGAGGGCAACTGGGAGAAGTCACCGTTGGGAGATTTCAGAGGGTGGTCAACCATACCTCAGCTCTTGATGGCGGGGGCAGGGATGTAGAGAATGTCTCTTATTTAGTCAGACACACTGCTTCACTGTGGGAACGAATTGTTAAAAGTGTGTAGAGCCCTGTTTGCTCATGACTTGTTCTTCTGAGATCTCCGTGCCTTTAGACTGTTAGGGGCTTCTGTTGACTTGACTGCCTGGAGGACAGGAGGTTGCAAAGTGCTGGGGGACCTGTTTCCTAATGAGGAGTTTATAGATTTTGAGACCGCACAGGAGTGTTTCAGTGTAGGGCCAGGCCAATTTTTGAGCATGCGAGCATTACGGTTATTGTGCAGGATATAGGGCCCGCGTTTCCCACAGCTTCAACTACCTCACTTACTTTTAGATACCTGTTGTAGTTGGGCAGGAGCTGTCACTTGATATCACACCTATATATGGCATTGATGGTTGACTGTAGGCAGGACCTGTTCCCAGCCTGGGGCGCCTGGTAGAGGGCGAATGGTTCTCTTTGGACCGGATGGGTGCACTGGTAAAGACGGTGTCAACTAATGCTCAAATCAAACACCTACATTTCCTTCATTGTACATATTTCACACCAGTGTTGATGCATAGAATAGATCCTGGTAGAACTGAGTCATATCACAGGTGTATTGCCCCGACGGCTTCCTTCCTGCACTTAACATGGTCATGTCCTGAGGTTATGACTAGTGAGGAAAAGGCGGAGGAGCGTCGCCCCACTGCTTTTAACTAAGTGTAACTAAGGAACAATAAAATTATAATAACGTGATGTTATTATGATTTTATTGTTTACATCTGCTTTGCAGGCGGTGGGCGGGGCTGCTCTGCTCTCAGAGCAGGGCAGAGGAGGAGTGATTTGCTCACTCCTAATTGCGTAATGACGCTGTGACCGGCCCTCTTGGGCCGGCCAAACCGTCATGCACACTTTGCATGTTCTCCATGCAGGCTGCATTACAGCCTGCATGGAGAACATGCCCGGGCCCCCAGTTCCCATCTGAGCGCCGAGCCACGGCGCTCAGACCAATCTCAACGCTGCATTGCAGCGTTGTGATTGGTCAGGGTAGCCTGGCAGTGCTTCCTGGTTCAGCTGAGTCCCAAGGAGGAGAGACGCAGGACGCGGCGATATGGTAAGTGTTTTCATTTTTTTTCATTTCTTTTACATCCCCGCCCACCACCCCGATCTGTGCCGGCCGCCACTGGAAATGTGTTGATTTGTGTGAGGACCATAGTGCGGATCCCTGTGGCTACCGACCCTCTGGTATGCTTGTTGGGGAACGTCCGTCAACCGAAGGGCCAGAAAATGGCCTTTAAGTTTTTGCATTTGATGTTGTTATTGGCCAAGAGATGGGTTGCGATCACTTGGATGGCTTAGGTTGGACCGAGCGAGGAACGGTGGGTGGCGGATGTGGTTGAATGGGCTGCAGCTGAGGAGGTTTGTTTGAGGAGGTGTAGGCATGATGAGAGAGCTCAGGAGGACATTGAAGTCAGGGTGGGACTAATGGATAGGTTTATTCATCCAGAAGGGGTATGTTCTTCCTCCACTTCAGATGGTGAAGGGTCTTTAGACTCTACTGAGGAATAAAATGATCCTATTATATTTTTTGTGCGGGTTGGAGGTTGGGAAAGGGTGAGAATGGGATAGTACTTTGGTGGGCATGTGTAGATGTATGCTGAACTTATCATCTCCTTTATGTTAAATTGATTCTACTGTGAGACATTAACCTTTACTGTGACATGATGGACTGTGGCGAGTAGTTTTGTACCTGTTGGTGCCGTTTGTATTTGATGAAACCAATAAAATATTTATTTAAAAACACCTATTGTTAAAACAACTTTTCCAATTAGAGACTTCGGCCAGTAGCCTTCTATTAGGCAGGCTGCTTGAAGTGTGTCTGTAAAAGTGCTGTTAAAATTTGAAGAGGATAGGCTTTGATTGACCTTCTTGTACACAATGGAAAGGCATAGATTTGTGAATAAAAGGTGATGAACCATCCACTGATTCCAGCGGTGGTTTCTTCACTTGGGCGGGGGAGCGTTGCCCCCGCGAGCTGTGCAGGAAAAAATAAAATGGCAATAAAAAGATTTCACTGTCATTTTATTTTTCTGATGTGCGCACTTGCAGCAGCGCCAGTCCCGAGCCCTGAGACATGCAGGGCGTGTCCTCTGCTGCTGATTGGTAGCAGAGGACAGGAGAAGTGGTTGGCTGGATGCTCCAAAGTGCGCATGTCACTTTGGCCGGCTGTCTTGCTCCGGCCAAAGTGACATGCACACTTTGAACCTCTCCACCTAGTTGTCTTAGACAGCTGGGTGGGGAGACCAAGCACAAGCCTACTGGGCCTAAGGGAGCATCTAGCCAGCCTGCTCATCCAATCTAGTGCTGCTCTCACAGCATGAGGGCAGTGCAAGGATTGGTTAAGGTAGTTGGCTGGGCCATGCTGGAGCAAGAAGAAGCTCAGGACGGGCAAGGACTTGCAGCCAGGTAAGTGACATTTTTTTATTTACATATTTTGTTTTCTGCCTTGTTATTTCTGGCCCACCACTCCCCAGATCTGGCAGCCACCGCTAACTGATTCACAAATCGAAACTACAGAGGAAGATTAAATCTTAGTTTAAGGCGAATGACACAAAAATACTGAATAACATGAGGAGGGTATTACAGTCCAAGATGCACTTATGACACTTTGCTTTTTGTTCCTTTAAAATGGGTAAGATATGTACATTTTTAGTATTCTCTAAACGGTTCCATATTGGTAGCAGTCCATATGTTGTCTGTTAACGGCTAGTGGATAATACTTTTTTTAAACATTTATTCCTACATTGGACAAACTCTTTATTACTATTGAATGATATTCAGGTAAGGTAAAAATATGTTAACTATAAAATAGTTGCAAAGGCAATATATTAAATGTGTATAAATGATTCGATAGCTTTTCGTATGTATCTGTAAAAAAAAAAACAATAAAAATATATTAAAAAAAAAAAAAATTGATTCGATAGCTACATATACCACAGAAAGATAATTATATATCACCTTCACAAGTCTTTGGTGTTGGCAAAATGTCATTTTTATATGGTACTCGTTTTATCCACCTTGAAAGGATGAAAGGCTGAGTGGACCTGCTGGGATTTGAACCTGTGACCATGAGGTCAAACACAGATACCTGCTGTGGGTGCATTAGTCCACTAAGCCACCAGAGCTGGCATAATGCTACTGATTGTCTTTACAAAAGGACTTGACGTTTTCTTAATAATGTTTATGCTGGCTTCCAGTAGCTCAGAGGGTCTTGTTGTGGAGATTTCGTGAAAGACCAAGGTTTTCCTAGGTTATTTTCAAGACGATGTGATAGTAGTTTCAGGCACCATATTCTGTAGGTATCATAAAGCAAAATGTGTGTATTACATAGTAGACAGCTTAGACCAATCTAGGTCAACTTTAGCAACAATGCCATTTCTTGAAACCCACACAATTCCGTGTTTTGGTGGACTACACATGGGAATAAAAATTGGAACAAGGAAAAACACTTATGGGTGTGAACATTTTAAAAACAAATCTGGCTTGATTTGATGCGAGGCTTGGAACAACATAAAAAAAATATTGTTCAAAGTCCAGGTTTTGGGGAAAACTCATGATGTGGTATGATTCGAAGAATATATATTTTAGAAGAATTGTATAAAACTACACATTGTTTCTATATATGGTCTGGAATAACTGGGGCAGCATTTGAGTACAGTATTCTCAAATCAATATTTACTTCAAGCAAGGAATTGGAACGATACAGATCTCAGCTGAGAATATTGACAATATTCTTAAGCAAACAAAATTATTTAAGGGAGAATTAGCCGTTTGTTCAAATTTGGCTCTGCATAAAATAGCTGTCAACAATTTATAAGAAGCTACCACTAAACAAAAATGAAATAAAGGTTGCAACTTACTTGGTGAACATACAGTGGAGTAAAAAGCTCCAGAATAATCTCAAAGACATTTGGAAAGAGGCGGTGTCTAAACTTACAGATTCTTCTTTGTAAATTGTTTGTAATAATATAATTTGAAGAAAATAAAACTGCACAAGCTAATAGGCTTTTCACCATAATCTAGCAGGGTAAATGAAGGTCTGAAGAAAGTCAATTGACCTTTCGGGCAGTCCCTATAGCTGAAACATGTTGACCTAAATAGACACCTAGGATCATTTAAATCCCAAGGGCGTCGTTATTATTTTTTAATCTAGCCCCTAGACATATGAGTTTGAGTTTGAGCTTTTAGATTTATAAAGCGACTGGTTACACCAACTGGTGTGTCCCCGCGCTATATCCTTCAACTGACAATTCCAAGAATCATTTGCCTGCAGTTCGAATATGGCTCTTATCTACTGTGTAAAAAGCCATGTTTTTAATTTTTGCGAAAAACTTTCTGTGATTGTTCCTCCCGAAGGGACATGGGAAGCTCATTCCAGCTCTTGGCTGCCAGATAGCTGTAAGAGCGTGCGCCCATGCGTGCTCTTTTATCCTTGGGACTTTGACCTGATGTGTCCCAGTAGATCTTAACTGGCGTGCCCGTCTTATATGGTAGAAGTAGGTTGTGCAGATATGTAGGGCCTTTTTTCTGCAGAATACAATGGCCAAAACACAGTGCCTTGAACGTGATCCGCTTCTGAACAGGCAACCAATGCAGTGTTTCCAATGCATTCTTAGAAGGTGCCCTTCTTGGAAGGTTCAGAGCCAGACGGGCAGCTGCATTCTGGATGGATTGCAGTTTCTGAAGACCCTTTTTAGTTGCACCCAAGAGCAGCACATTCCCGTAATCCAGTCTTGTCGTGACCAGAGCATGGATCAAGGTTTATCTGGCAGAAATAGGAAGAATGTCCAGGGTTTTCCTGAGGATCTTCAGGATTCCGAAACATTTCCCTCTCGTTCTTTTGATCTGGGCATCGAAGGATAGTTTAGAGTCCATCCATACTCCCAGATTTTTCACCTCAGTCTTCGGAGACGGAGCAGGTCCTAGCATAGTTGGCCACCAAGCCGGCGACCATATAGAGGGAGAATTTCCTACTATTAATACCTCTGTCTTACTGCCAATTAGACTTAGGCAGTTATCAGACATCCACCCTGCCAGGTCTTTCAGGCAGTCTGCAAAACTGTTAGCTGCTTGAGGTGAATTGGGAGCCAAAGTGACCACTAGCTGAGTGTCATCTGCGTACGACACAATTGAATCTCCATGTTTTTCTACAATATCGGCCAGGGGTGCGACATATAGATTGAAGAGAGTTGGGCTCAAAATTGAGCCCTGTGGCACCCCCTGTGCCAAGGTAATGGGTTTGGATCTGTACGCAGATTGTATCACTTGAAAGCTGCAATCCTGTAAGTAAGATACCATCCAGTCCATCGCAGCCCCCACCACACCCCCTCTTCTGAGACGGTGTATGAGCAGCTTATGTGACACCGTATCAAAAGCCGCGCTCAAGTCTAATAAGATTACTCAATAAAGATTACTGTTTTTTGTTTAGAAGGCTATTTTAGCACACCCAAATTCCCTGCCTTCACTCACAGTTACCTTAGCACTCCGCTTACAAACGCGTCGAGTCCACTCAAACACTCTGTGTATGAGTGAGGGTCCAATGATGAAGCATGCCACGGGTGGTACCTGTGGGTGAGGACCCTAATATATATATATATGTATATACGCGTCACCTACCTGTTTGTAGCCTGAATAAACGCGCATTGAAGCAACCCCGAGCGTGCTGGAGTCTGTATCAAACTGTCAAGCAGACGCTGTAACGAATATATATATATATATATATATATATATATATATTCACTGAAAAACCATAGGTTTTAGGGAAAGTTATAGTTAGTTGGACGTTGCACTCGTACAAAACCCGTGAAATTCCCCCGTTATAGTTAGTTCAGCTAACTATAACTCGTGCCCCGCAATGCACTGCTGATGACGTCACATATTACATCACTCATGACATGGTCAGTGACATCACTGATGACATCACTGATGACATCTCAAATGACATCACTGATGACATCACTGATGACATCATCCAGTGACTGTGTGTTTCTGTAAAGTTTAACTATGTTTAATATATATAGGGAAAGGCGTATTGAAGAATGAGTGGGTGTATAAGCTGTCTGAATGGATGATTTAGTAGGTGCGTGACTGAGTCTATAAGTGAGTGATTAAACGTATCTTACTGGATGCATGGGTGAGTGACTAAACTGTGTGAATGTCTGTATCCGTCTGTCTGTTGTTGTGTAAGCAGCTGCATGGGTTTCTGACTAGCTAAATGAGTGTCTATATGGGTTATGGATTGGTTCTCTGAGTATCTGTATGGGTGCCTCAGTGTTTGTGTGGGTGGGGTGTGTATGACTCTGTGCATAGATGTGTGAGTGGGTGATTCACTGGGTGCATGGTTTCAAGAGTGCGTCTGTGATGGACTGTATGGGTGGGTGAGTGTGTGTATGGGTGTGTTAGTGATTGAATGTATATCTCAGTGGTACATGTGTGAGTAACTACATATGTGAAAGGCAGTATATATGTGTGTTGGAGTATATAAATGGCTATAAGTGAGAGTGTGTGATTGTGAGAGTGGCTATATGGATGAGTGTGTGTGCTTGCATCAGTGATTGCATAGGAGCGTAAGAATGTGCTAGTATTTTTATGAGTAAGTGAGCTGGTGTGTATAACTGTATAGGTGAGTAAATTGGAGTGTGATTAATTATTTGCATGACTGACTAGGTGTGTGAGTACCTCTATGGATGAGTTGCGTTGTGTGAGTGTTTATATAGGTGTATGAGTGCATATGATAGTCCTGTACTGAGTGACTGTAAGTATGAGTGACTGTACGGGTGAGTGAGTAGATGTGTGTGTGTAGACCTAAGAATCAGTGAGTGGGTATGTACTTATTGGTATTGGAGTGTGTATGGTTTTGAGAATGGCAGTCTGTAATTTAGAGTGGGTGTATCAAAAGTTATATTAGGGTGTGAGAAGATGCATTAAATTCTCACATGGATGATGTCATCAGTGATGTCATCAGTGATGTCACTGACCATGTCATGAGTGATGTAATATGTGACGTCATCAGCAGTGCATTGCGGGCGCGAGTTATAGTATAGCTGAACTAACTATAACGGGGAATTTCACGGGTTTTGTACGAGTGCAATGTCCAACTAACTATAACTTTCCCTAAAACCTATGGTTTTTTCAGTGAATTTCAAAGGTTTTTTAAATGCTAAACCCTAACTATAACAGGCCTGAAACCTATGGTTTTTCCAGTGAATTTCAAAGGTTTTTAAAATGCTAATTCCTAACTATAACAAGCCTGAAACCTATGGTTTTTTCAGTGAATTTCAAAGGTTTTTTAAATGCTAATTCCTAACTATAACATGTCTGAAACCTATGGTTTTTTTCAGTGAATTTCAAAGGTTTTGTAAATGACAATTTTTAAATGTATTAATTGTTATATTTTTTTTTTTATACTGATTTACTACATTTTTTTAAACTATTTATTTTTAGATATTTTATTTTTAAATTACATTGTAATTACATTATACATTACATTACAAAATATACTTTCTCAGAATGAATTACTTTAGTTTAAATACTTTGCAAATAGGCAATAGACTTTTAAGTACAGTAGTTACAGTTGTTGCAATGGGCAACACAATTTCAAACACAATGCAACATTGAGCTCAATGTGAATTTCTATCTAAATGCAATTAGTTACTTTATGGATTACTTTTCTAACCACAGGACTGGATCCTAGATTCAGTCCTGGGACATCTCCTGTAAACAGTTGAGTAAAAGTGTTTTGGTTACAGTAGTGATTTTTAAGGAATATTATTGTATTTTAAAAGTTGACACTTAGATACTTTTTCACATAGAATCACCAATGTTATCCTATGGGAGGAAATTCACTTAGCAGGTAAGTAGTGTTATCGTTACTTTTTCTTACTCAGTGGTGGATCCTGGATCCAGCACTGGTGCATCTCCTGTAAACAGTTGAAAGAATGCGTTTAAGTCATACAGGCGATTTTTAAGGAATATTTGTAGTTTGTGAAAATCAACACTTTGAAACTTTTCTGCTGAAAACCAGACAATGGATTCCTATGGAAGGAAATATAAGTTACTGGTAAGTACGGTTAAAATTACTTTTCAGGACCAGTACTGGGCTGAAAGATGCAGCACTGAGGTCTCTCCTGATAACAGGTGAGTAAATCGGAATTCGTATTTCGGCTGATTTTAGAGGAATATTATAAAGTTCCAAAACTCCACACTTAGAAGAATTTCCAAGTGAAACCAGTCAATGTTAGCCTATGGAAGGAAATTCAAGTTACTGGTAAGTACGGTTAAAATTACTTTTCAGGATCAGTACTGGGCTGAAAGATGCAGCACTGAGGTCTCTCCTGATATCAGGTGAGTAAATCAGAATTGTAGTTCGGCTGATTTTAGAGGAATATTTGTATGTTTCAAAAATCGACACTTAGAAACTTTTTCAGCAAAAAGCAGACAATGATATCCTATGGAAGGAAATTCAAGTTAATGGTAAGTACGGTTAAAATTACTTTTCAGGATCAGTACTGGGCTGAAAGATGCAGCACTGAGGTCTCTCCTGATAACAGGTGAGTAAATCGGAATTCGTATTTCGGCTGATTTTAGAGGAATATTATAAAGTTCCAAAACTCCACACTTAGAAGAATTTCCAAGTGAAACCAGTCAATGTTAGCCTATGGAAGGAAATTCAAGTTACTGGTAAGTACGGTTAAAATTACTTTTCAGGATCAGTACTGGGCTGAAAGATGCAGCACTGAGGGTCTCTCTTGATAACAGGTGAGTAAATAGGAATTCGTAGTTTGGTTGATTTTAGAGGAATATTTGCACAATGGTGAAGGGAGGGGGCGTGGCCTGAGGTGACATCTGTGCAAACGCGCCCTGTGGTGCGTTTTGGGTTGGGGGATTAAGTCCCCTGAATCATGAGGGTCCCTGGGGTCCAACTAGCCCACCCTGTACCTCTAGTATGCGCCAGGGAGGCTGCGTTGCAGAGAGGTGTTCAGAGGCCACGCCCTTTTTGCACCTCTCTGCAATGCAGCTCTGTGGCGCTTTCTGGATGTACCTTGTTGGGCTAGTTGGCCCCAGGGACCCTCAGGATTGAAGGGGATTTAATTCCCCATCTTAAAACGCGCCACGGGCCTGTTTGCACACATGTCACCTGAAGCCCCGCCCCTCCCTTCACCACTGTGCAAACGCGCCCCGTGGCGCGTTTTAAGTTGGGGGATTAAGTCCCCTTGAATCCTGAGGGTCCCTGGAGTCCAACTAGCCCACCATGTACTTCTAAAGCGCCACAGAGCTGCGTTGCAGAGAGGTGTAAAAGGGCGTGGCCTCTGTGCCACCTCTCTGCAACGCAGCCCCTGGCGCATACTGGAGGTTCCTGGTGGGCTAGTTGTCCCCAGGGACCCCCAGTATTCAAGGGGAATTACTTCCCTTCTTAAAACGCGCCAGGGGCGCGTTTGCAGAGTAATGCAGGGAGGGGCGGGGCCTCCGGCACAATGCCGGTCGTTTTTTTTTTTCTAATTTTTTTTAATGGGAGGGGGCTGCGTGGCCCCCTTCCCTTGGCCACTCTTGGCCCCGGGGACCCCATCCCCGGGGTCTGAGCATTTTTTTTTTTAATCAAGAATAAAAGCGGGAAGGGGGCCGCGTGGCCCCCTTCCCTGGGCCTGTATTGGCCCCGGGGACCCCATCCCCGGGGCATGCCCTCGAGTTTTATTTTTTAATTTGGAGGGGGCTGCGAGGCCCCCTCCTCAGGCCATTTAAGGCCCCGGGGACCCCATCCCCGGGGCCGGTTTTGCCCCTCTTTTTTTTTTTTTTTATTTGGGGAGGGGGCTGCGTGGCCCCCTCCCTGGCCACTTATGGCCCCGGGGACCCCATCCCCGGGGCCTGGCCTCTGGTTGGGGACTGTGGGGGTCCCCAATCCCCCACAGTCCCGCCGGCTCCCCGTGTCCTACGTGGAGCCGGCATTGCTTTCACATGGGGAGCAGCTAACATGCTGCTCCCCATGTGGAAAGCTATTGTTGGCTACAATGACAGGACGGGAGCCGCGAGGCTCCCGTCCCTGTCATAGCAAACTACAGTGTCCCGGGGGTAGGCACCCGGGACACTGCAGGAGCCGGCCCTGGGGGTGGCGGTCCCCAGGGCAATCAAGGGCTTCCAGGAGGGGGCCGCGCGACCCCCTCCCAACCATTTCACAGCCCCGGGGAGGTGGTGGTCCCCGGGCTTTGGGGTCCGTAACGGACCCCCATATTCCAAATCTTTAGTGCCCCGGGGAGGTGGCGGTCCCTGGGGCGTGTGGGGGCTGGAGCCCCCACACAGGTGAAAATAATTTTAAAAAAGATGCCCCAGGGGGTGGCGGTCCTCGGGGCTGCGGGATGGCCAAGAGCCCTCCCGCACCATTATGTTTTGAAAGCCCGGGGGTGGCGGTCCCCGGGCTTGGGGCCTTAGAGGCCCCCACATTAAATTTAACCCCACCTCCACCATGCCCCGGGACTTGGCCCACCCGAGGGCAATTAGCATAGAAGCGCGGAGACGCGCTTCGATTTTTTTCGGCAGGATCCGCGCACCTGAGCGCATCCTGCCGATTTAAAAAAAAAATGCTTTTTCTGCCCAGGGGGTCCTTGTGGGACCCCCTGAGCAGGCCTAGGGGGTCAGGGTGTTTCTACCCTGCCCCCTTTGTGCGTTTTGCGCACTTGTTTCTGTGCCTCGGTTCTACCGAGGGACAAAATGGCTGCCAACACTTCCTGAATCGGAATGTTGACAGCCAGCTGACAGCCAATTAGCATGCAGCTCGTGATCGGGACGGTGCGCGCAGGGTGCGCTCAGGGTGCGCGGACCCTACTCGTCCATAGATATATATGTGATTTTATTTGTGATTTTCTCAGAAACTACTGAACGGATTTACACCATTTAAGCAAAAGGCACGACACTGAACCAAGGGCTACCTCTTTGCCAAATTTGGTGTAATTCCGTTCAGCAGTTCAGGCTGTAGCTGCGACTAAAGGTTCCTATGGAAAAATTAATGGGGAAAACACGTTTTGGGACCCCCCTTTTTTCTCGGCCCCCGCTTGACGAATCAACCCGAGAATTTCAGGGTAGGAGCGGAGCGGAGCGCCCCAACAAGTTGGAAACTTTCCCGAAGATTCGTCAACCGGCGCCAACGTTATTTCAAATAGAATGTCGCGGATTTCCTATGGATAATAGGTCCTAACTATAACTATCTACTGGCGACCGCCAGTAGATAATATATATATATATATATATATATATGACTCCAATGCTGATTGTCAGATTCATTCACAGCGGACAATAGACTTTAAGTTCAATTATTTACAACCGCCTCCATGTGCAAACTTTAACCTCTGTGAACAGAGTTTTATGTTGATCCCGAGGGCTGGACGTCCCTCGATCAGAAAGGAATGTCCTACACGAAAGAAAATGCTCTAGTGACTGCTGTGCGGTTTTTGTGTGATATATATATATATATACATCTCAATATAGATAAGTTTCATACATAGGTCTGAGATAAATGTAAGAAGAGCACCGATTTACCTGGGTTGCCACCATTATTTTCGGATCTCGGACACAACACACACATGCACTTTATTAAAACCCTAGGTATCCCCTCCTTTTGTTTGGTTAAAGTATAGTACTTGGGAAGATGAAGGTATACCTATCATAAAGACTTCTCACTCCTTCTTGACTCATTTTGAAAATAAAACACAACCATAAAAATAATCCGGTTTGGGCTACTGCTGCTTAATGACAGGTGCTGGATTTATGATAAAAACTAAAACAAGGCACCTTTGAGTCTTGTGTCGTATGGCTGTGATAAATCAAAATCATTTCAGAAGCATCGAGTATAACTAGACAGATTTTCAGCAGTGAGGGAAAGCGTATTAACACCCTTTAGGGACTGCTGCCCTTGGCTCCGCACTCCATACAGCTAGTGGCAATTATCTTGCTTGCCTGCATCGGAGTTTCAGTGATAGGGACATGAAGCAGACAAAACGAGTGGGTGTATTTATTTGCTTGTATTGTGTGAGAGTCGGGTGTAAAAGCCTACTTGGTTGTCAGCTCTGATCAGCTGAGGATTGCTACAGCATCTAGGGACAATTCAAAGATAGGTTTTAGGATCCTTCAAGTCCCACCAGCATTTCTTAACCTCACTCTTTATTTGAGCATCAGTGCCAGCCACCAAAATAGACTGTGGATTCTCCTGTAGGTTTTGCAAATGATGCTCGGCTCTTTACTGGTTAGGGTCATTGCCTTCAATCCCAGTGGCAATGGAGGAAGAAGTTTGCCCCTACCATGACCACTCGGCTCTGGGCTTATTTCTAAGTAAAACACTTCCTGCCAGGAAAGCGCATACTTCAAAGGCCCCAAACTCTGTGAACTACTCAAGCAGTGCACCTACCACTGATCCATCCCTCCTTCGTGCTCCCATTCCCTGTAACAGGCACTGCCCTCCGGTAAAGATATAATAAACCATTGCAACTCGCATTCATGAATGTATATATGATATTCCTAGCTGGAGAGCAACAGAGCACTGATCACTAGGGTGAGAAATGGGAGATCTAACAAGATCATGTATGTAAACGTGGGATTTACCTCTTTAAATTACACAGTTGTATTTCACATAGTTATAATTACATTTCACATACGTTTAAACGTTTCTTTTCATTTTCAGCAGTTGCAGGACAAAACAACATTGTTTACGGTTACACATGATGTAGCTTAAATGAACAATGCCACCTCACACATAGGTGCTGGAAGCAGGGGGCAGCGGGTGCTGCAGCACTTCAGAGTAGTGCTAAGTGCGCCATGAAAATTGCACCAAGTTCTAGGCCGAGGATGTGTTCCCCAATAGAGGTGACAGGACGTCTTTCATTTCTGCGTGCCTCTAGACAGTCTAGCTGCTGCTTCTCACATTCTTTGGGGGAATTATACCTTTGGCAGGGTTTCTAAAGAGTTTTAATGTTAGCCCATGTGCTTTGGCGCTATGACATTTGATACCATCATCTGTGTGTTTTTTCAACAAACAGAATGTTGCATTGTGAGGCTTTTAGTTTTGCTTGTAACAGTTTCATCGTGGACTCAAAACCCCAGCACACAATACACTGTTAGAATTGGCCACTTGTAAGCTATGTTTTAAAATTTTACAAAGTTGACTTGTCAGCTATGTTTTAAAATGTTACAAAGTTGGCTAGTCTATTAAAAAATTGCTTGTTTCACGCATATATCCAAAAATAAACTCAACGCAGATACTTTGTGAGGGTTTCAGTTTTTATCTCACATCATGCATTAACACAAGCACGGGCGATGTGAATCGTTTTTTCTTTTGAAAGTTTAATATCGAGCTTCCCAATACAATAAAGTTATAACATGTATAGCAGAAGCTCAACCTTCCATAACACAAGCAATTAGTTAAGGACAGGTGACAGTAGCAGAAGGAACAGAGCACGATTCTCTCACACATACAGGACGGGTACAACACAGATAGCGAACACACTCTAGAGGGCATGAGGGGAGACTGTTGTAGGATTTCCATAAACATACGAGAAGTAAAAAACTCCTAGAACAACCAACCAAATATCTTATGGAATGTACATGCATTCATATACTCATATAGGATGGTGAATACTCACCGTGGTATATTTCCTCAATGGGTTCCATATCTTGAAATTGGTAGCATTCAAGAGTACTACTGTTCACTAGGTGTATGTCTCCTAGTCAGGGGATCCCAGGTTTGGATGAAGCTAAGTCACTTACATCAATATTTATGTTCTGCCTTTGTTAATTTGGCACACATATATTAAAATTGTATGTGGGTGAGCTAAAATGTTGTTTACTGGTGTCTCCCTACCACAGGTTTAAGAACAGGAGGCCTGAGCAACATGTTTTAGTGCTCGAATATTGCCCCTGTGAGGTCAGGCATTTTCCCTCGGAATATAGGTATCTCACATCAAATAATATGAAACAGATCCTGCTTCATAAGGCATGTTCACCAGCCTCAGATAGGGTGTTGAATGGGCTGTGGGGGTGAGTGGGCACATTTTCTCCAGCCCCACTCCTTGAAGAGGCCTTGCAACATGCTTTTGGCAAGGCTGTCAGCATGTGTACCATGTTTTGCAGGGTGAGGCACTATCATTGTAGCCTGCACTATGAACAAGCCATGCCCACACTGCTAAGTCGGTTTTGCGGCTGACTGGGTGTGGGAAGTGGGAGTTCATAGGACTTGAGACTGCGAACCGCGCTTGCAACTCCAAAGCATCTCCTGCCTCACCTCCAGCGCCAATGGGGCATTTGTAGTGAGGATGTGATGGCCGGGTTTCTCAATTCCGAGCAGCCCCGTCTTTGTTGCATCCTGTCTGAAAAAGCAACACCGTGGAGGCTGAGTAGAACACCTCTTAGCTCATCCTGGACCTATTGCCCTACTACAAGTTTAGCTGAATGCCACTTTATTTATAGCTGAGGTACACACATTTACATAAATTTTTTATTTTGAATTATTTCGCTTTTGCACCTTAAAATATATCACAGCACTGAGTGGCCTTTATTAGAATTAATGAACCGCAACCTTGCTGCTGTGACAGTTTTATTAATGATTGAAGAGCCAATTCTGTTTTTTCGCTTCTCCTATGTAACTTTTTATTTTTATAGATGGTGCAACATTATGGTCTTTTACACCACACACAAGGGAGATTGTTGTACAGTGTGCATCATGAAATACATTATTTCAAGGTGATCCCAGATGTAACGGAGGCACAGGAAAGAAAAGAAATCTCCTAGGGTCACCCTGTTTAGTCAAGCTTGGAAGCCAGGATAGAAACCAGGTTTCCTGAATAGACATTGTGCAATTCCCATCCTGGATAGGTATTGCATTCTTCCCCTTCTGCCCTAACGGCAATTTCTTTAGTGACCCAAGAGGCAAGTCAGTTTTCTTGTGCCACTTATAAAAGGCCTTGATTGCTGTAATAGATGAAGCGGCATTATTGTCAATGAAACCATATATGAGGGAAGATTTTTGTACAGTGCACATCCTGAACTGGATTATTTGAAGGTGCTCTCAAATGTGATAATCATGCAAAAGGAAGCAGAGGGAAAAAAGTAATTGTCCAGGATCAGACAATTTATTCTAGCTCGGAAGCTGTGATTAAAGCCAGAGTCTCTGGATCAGGACCCCTCAACTAGGTTTTGCCCTTGTTCCAACAAAAGCATCTGACTGGCCTGAGCATGTTATGCAAGTGCATTCAAAATATACTTTATATAAGATGGGGTAACACCATTGGAAACACTTCTCTTCATAGAATAAACACACCTTGGGAAGAATCAGTGCAAGCTTCCCAACTTCACAGGACAGGTCAAGCTAATGTAGCATCAGCACACACCTTTCTCTTCACAGGACCGGTACAAATCGGGCTGCAGCATTGCAAGCTTCACTTTCTCACAGAACTAGGACAATACGGCAATAGCAAATCAAGCTACCCTCTCTTACAGTAGGTGAAACACGCAGTCTTCCATTTCCCGCAGATCAGATCTGGCAGGGCAGACTAGTACTAACATTCATTGCTCACAGAATATGTAGTTATGCATGAGTGACATGTAGTTTACACACAGATCTCTAGAGTGGGTTCTTAAGTTACTAAGGTGAATGTATTGGCAGATGAGTTAATGAATATTAAAGTTCTGACACCATTCTTGCATTGGTGACATTCCAAGTCAGCATGCTAAAAGTCCTGCTGTTTGTGTTGATTCTTTGGTGTTCCAAGTATTAAGAAGTAATTGTTATTTGGAGCAACCTCGCCCCAGTGTAACTAACTGTGCTGCACCTGTTCAAAATGTTGATGGCTGCCAATGAGTGAAAGGAGTTTGTAAAGTGAACCATCTGTCAATCTTGCTGGGGTACAGAGAGTGTGAACTGAAAGACTTTAGGATGTCATTTTATTTTTTTTGCACGCAACACAATTTAAATACCTATAATTGAAATGTACAAATAATTCAAACTATATCAGCAGTTAGAAAAGCACAAATGAAGCTCATTTTTTTTTTTTATAATTCTGAAGCGTGATGCTAACAAAGATATTAATAGGATCAAAACTAAACAAGATACTTTACATGGTGATGGGCGAATGATAACTGTACATGTAGATTTAACACTAAAACTGCATGTCTGTGCAGAATGTGGTCATTTCAATGGAAAATGTGCTGTTTGTTAATGACAGTGCGCTACCACACCATGCTTTAGTGACATATTTGCAACAGAATGCTCCACAATGCACCGCAGCCACATATCGCACCCTTACCATTTACCTGTTGTATGACCATGACTCATTTGCTACACTTGTTCTTTGAGTACGTTTGGGTTTTTCACAACTCTATGATTTTAGTAATATCAACATTGTTAGCAGTATCCCCACTCTGACAATTGTTCAAGCACCACTGAGTACACAACATAATTGATTAGAGCCTCCTGATCAGGACCATAGAGCAGCAGTGAGCATAGCAAACAAATACACAGTCTACCATTTCAATAGATTACCATTACAACGCCCTTGTAGTCCTCATACAGTCTGAGCGTTTGTGGTTAAAATATCACTGTTTTTTTCGCTGGCATCTACTATGTTACTGAGATTTATTCAGAATGTGCCCCAAATGAGTTTTGGTGTAGAGTTACATGGAGAGACTGCTGAGAACAGTTCAGTATGGCCAGTACAGAATGTTAGGTCTTTAATCGATTCCTCCACTCTTGGTCCGGTTCCCTCCCCATTCCATAGCAACTGGTCTTTGGCCATTACCAAAGTAAGTGCTAGAACTATCCTGTTAGGAGTAATCTGATTGCAATTCTAAATATTTCAGACAAAGCTTGAGGCACTTTACTCCAATAGTTTTTAACAAAAGTGCATTCACAAGCTATGTCCCAAAAAATTGCCTCTTGGGGTTTACATTTATTACATTCTGACTGTACCTCTAGGTACATTTTCTTAAGTTTGAAATGTATTAATCTGTGTCTCTCATTTAGAGGTATTTCTGTGGTTTATGAGCAGATAAACTGCCATTGATCATCTGTTACTTGATGTCCAAGATACATCTTCCAGCCTTTATGAGCTATTTTGTGATTTGTAGGCAACATGCTTTGTGACATTTTGAACAGACGCATCATTAGGTGTGCTGTGGAAGTATCGATTATAACCAAGGTTAGTGTTTGCCAAATTCTATGGTTCATTAGCAATATATTGCTTCAATTGTGGTTTTTAAACAGTAATAAAAGAATATATCCAGCGCTGAGCATGGCGCTTTCTCAGTGTAGTGTTGTAGTTGGAAGAATTTATCCTCTGAATATTGAATGTCTAAGAGGTTTAGGTGCCTCTGACGCAGCTAAGTTCTAGTTTGGTTCCTGGTTGAGTGGTATTAATGGCCAAGGAATATATTATCTCAATTTCAAATAATTTGGCTAGTCTATGCCATGTCCAGTTTGTGTATGCCACTGTTGTTTATTTCTTTGTGGAATTTCTTGGAGTTGGTAGAGAGGATGATTGTAAAGGTACAGGATAAGTAAGATATTTTTCCTTGTCCCTATGTGAGAAGGTATACCCTACATGATACCAGTGATGTGCATGTTGTGCCAGGGCAACCAGGTAGTATAATTGAAGCTGGGGGCAGACAAATCATTTTTTATTGGGTGGTAGTGTGTTTGCTGACCAGCTAATTCATTCTTGTTTCTCACCAAGCGTGCTTTGTCATGAGTGCTTGGAGCTGGTGAAAGAACATGCCATTAATGGAAATATGAGTAGATTTGAAGAATTACCATTTTCATCAGTGATATCCTACCAACTAGTGACAATGGGGGTGGGAGGGTCTGATAATGATGTCCATGTTCCAGTGGTCTTGGATACCGAGATAATGCACTGGTGTTATTTGCCATCTGGTAAGCTAGAAGTGGTGGTGTGGTTATGCGTGTGAGGGGTATGATTATGGAACTCAACCAGTTAATTGAGAGTGTAGATTTGTCACCAAATTGTATAATCTCGCTTTTAGAGGATTAAGGCTAGTTTCTGGGTCTCATGAATAGTAGAATGACATTTATGTATCATGAATAAAAGATCTGACATCTGCCAAAGTGCAACCATCTGTACTGGTGATATCCTTGAAGGATGTATGCTAGCGGTTCAGTAGCCAGAACGAATAGTATGAGGGTCACTGGCCAACCTTGATACGTACGTTTAGGAATTACGATGGTGTCTGATGTTTTGTTTTTGACCCTAATATTAGCAATTGTGTCCGAGTATGATAATCATATGTATTTTATTAGTTGATCCCCCAGTGCCATTTTGTTGATGATGATAAAGAGGAATGGCCATTCTAATGAGTTAAACACTTTGGTTATGTCTTGGAACCCCGCCGCACAGGTATCAAAGGATTTATTTAATGGGTGAACGCAAACATAACTTCCAAAGATAAAGCCAGACTGATTGAAGCCCACCATTCCCAGGAGGTATGAAAGTAGTCGGTTAGCAATAATTTGACAACATTTTATTAAAGATGTTGATTAGGGAGCAGGGTCTGTAGGATTTTCAATAGTGGCGAGGCTTACCACGAGTGAGTAGTGTTGTTACTAAAGCTTATCACGGTGGTCACAAGAGAGTATTTTTCCTCAGCAACTCCTCATTAACACAAGGCGATAAGGGGCAAATATGTCAATACATTCTTTATAAAATTAAGGGGGAAGTCACTGGCCCATGAGCAACAGCCTGACAGTCCTTATTGTGCTCAATAATCAGTGCACACAGTGCCTCTGCCTGTCGATTTGTTCAAGCCACACCAAGGTGGCTTTTTCTTAGTATTGATTGAGTCCCTATGTGTCATTGATGTTGTGTGATTTGTATAATCTATTGTAATGAGCCACACATTCTGATAGGCCAAGTATTCTACCTGTGCCATGCACCATGCCACTGATGTCGCATATAAGTTCAGAAATGGCAGTAGGTGGTCATTAGGGTTTTGAAGAGTTTGGCAAGTATGTGTATGTGTGTG
The DNA here is from genome assembly GCA_963921515.1 of Calotriton arnoldi. Classification (NCBI taxonomy): domain Eukaryota; kingdom Metazoa; phylum Chordata; class Amphibia; order Caudata; family Salamandridae; genus Calotriton; species Calotriton arnoldi. The sequence goes on along the minus strand of CAWUFW010000536.1, from coordinate 2,312,097 downwards.
ATGATGTATTTGCCTAGAAATGTGATCTCTCTTATCTGCTTGCTTTTTATATTTTGCAAATATGGTCTATTTTTTATGAAGTGTTTCTGTGTCAGTCCTGTGGCGTCATGTCCCAGTTCTAGCTCATGGAGACTGCATATTGTTGAGAGTATCAAAGATAGAGTTAAGGAAACCATAGGAGTTAGAGATACATTAGCCTTGAATTGCCACTTTAAAAGCCTCTCACAGAGAGGTGGGCATGTCTACATAGTTTAGGTAGTTTTGAAAATAATTTAATATTGCACTTCTAAGCTCATTTCTGAAGATAGAATCTAGCAGAGTCTCTGCCTGTAGTCTCCAATGTACCAATGTATATTTGTTGAATCTGGCAAAACTATCACGAGCAATACCGGGGAATGGTCAGACCATGTGCATTGATGGTGCCTTATCTACATCTTTAGTGCTCAGCAAGAAATAAATCAGTTCTAGTTGCTGTATTATGCACCATGGAATTATGTGAAAGCTCTAGTACTGCCATATCTGACACACCAGACATTGATGATGGTGATCTGTCTAGTTTGTCATTTAGTGTCAAGTTGAAATGTCCATAACACCATTATGAATGTATTGAGTTAATAACATCTTTCTATGACTAGCCAGAAGAATTCTGAGTTATCATAGTTTGGCCCACACATGTTCATTAATGTGATATGCATGCTGTAGAGGAGTCCCTGCAGTATGGTGTATCAGTCTTGGGGGCGTGTATGACTTGTGTTTGTTTAACTAGGATATTCTTTATGGATCAGTATTGCTACAACCCTAGCAGAGCTAATGGAGGGTATGAAGGACCTGTGGGAGTTGTGCCTCTTGCACCATTGCCGCATTGGCATTGCATCTATCCACATAACTCGGAACTTGTCTGACCTTCCTGGGGTTTGTTCAACTCCCTCCGGTTTCAATTCCGCAGTCTATGCTCATTGCTTGTGTTGGTATACCCTCTGAAAGCAGTGTTAACAGGCATTACTTATGGGGCTGAGTGTGTACTGCACTTATGCCTGCATTGAGACCGTTTTTGTGTGATGTAGTTACATGCAAAATGGCAAATAATCTGGTAATGATTTCATACCAGATCCCCTCCCACTGAACCCCAAGATGTCGGTGAACCCCCTAAGTCTAACATAATACAAATATCCAAATGACAAACTCTTATGTGACATTACAGTCATTAAGCAGGTGCCTCCTAGCCCCCCTTCCCAGGACTTACTTGGGACTGGTCCTCTGAACAGACAAGTCCCTTTCGGACTCCGCTCCTTCCCGTGTGAGACTCCCTTCTCACTTACGACTGCTTCTCCACTGTTGCTGTCTCTCTCTCTCTCTCTCTCTCTCTGTCTGTCTGACTCTCTATTATGCTTGCTCTTCTCTTTCTTGTGCTTGGCTGTTATTACTTATAATTGTCACAGTTCCCAGTATTCAGGAGCCCCCCAGGCCATTTTTGTCTATTTTCCTGGTGCTTAGTGCGAATGAATGTCCACATATACAAATCGCTTTCTGGTCGCAAACCCTGTGATTCATAGAACTTGTGACCACAAAGGGGGTTTTCATAATGTACAAAGTCATAGAGGTCTTTCTGGCTCATACAATGGCTTTTTCAACTCACCAAATTGCAAATGGCAGGGGGCATTATTGAGGAGCACCCCTCCTATTTTCAGCTCAGAATGGGCTGCATCTAAGGTTTGACACCACAATTGTTGCTGCAAACCAATGCTCATATAGAAACGTCTGAATTTGGTGGTAACAGATTTAGAAAGGGGGAGCTGTCTCTTTGGGACAGCTCCCCTTTTGGAAATCAAGTCAGCGGCCTCAGGGTGAGCAGGCCGTGGCCAGAGGTCTAAATCCAGTTTGTTTCCTTTATAAAAATATATGATTTCATATTCCTTTACCCAATATAAAATGCTTTTATGAAAATTTTATTTTCTGGGTGGAAATGATTCCTTGTTTGTTAGCACAACTTAATATACCTAATACTACCCTGAGTTGGGCTGATCGACTGATTGGCATATGACACAATAGAGCAAATTATTTTCACATATTCTATGAGAATTTCTAGTCATTCGTTTTGCCCGACAAGTGTAGACTACTCAAATCAAAATATTCAGCATTGTTATATTTAGTTATTTATTTTAGCAGTTTTATATAACACAAACTTGATCAAAGATATTGGACCGCTTTGCGTGAGCACCAATTTCATTACACAAGGTCTGATTAATTTTGTTTTTTTTTAGGCACGGGCAGATTACATGATCTGCCCAGAATCACAGGATGTTGAGCTGAGACTCGACCCTGGTTCCCCAGTTCCAAAGTTGGCAGCTCTGGCGGTAACGCCACATCTCGCCACATTATGACATTATAGTTTTGTAAGCACACAAATACCCTAAAGGTATCCTGGTGATCCTGAGAGACTGGAGACAACTCTACCGTGAAAGATCAAATAAATGAACAAAAAGAGAGAAAAGGATTGTCATGACTTTCATCTCTGTAATTTCCCAGACTGGCTAAGAAGATGAAAGCTGAACCTAGTGTCTTTGAAGCACACCATACTAGCAGTAAAATGTAGGCGCTGTGCGCCAACAGTACGACCTGGTGAGCAGGACTTTGGGTACTGCCTTGCTAATCCCGTGCCTTTATCTGCCTCTGTAGTTTGTTCCATGATATAGTGAAGAAAGGAAAGGACAGCTTTTAAAAGCACTCTTTTAATTCTCCTTCGAGATCTACGACTGGCAAAGCTTTCATTGACATGTGGCGACTCCATCTTGGAACTCTGTGTAGAGCAAATGTCGGTTTTGCAAAATTAAAATCGGCTGTATTGAATCAGTGTCCGGGAGTTTACTGCAAATTGCTCAGTGATGTATTTTACCCTTCCAAAGTCAGCCAGAGGCGTCAGCGGTTGGCGCGGGAAAGGAAGCGCTTTGCGTTTCAACATTCTTGTTGAAAAGATGAGGCAGTCAACCCTAGCGCGCTCACGCGCTCTGATCTGGCTTTTTCCGAAGGGGAGGCATTTTGCAGGCAACTCATAAACTAATTAAGGTCATAATAGAGTTCACTTTTGATAAAATTGTTTAGGAAACATTATAGGGAGAAAAGTACTTTACTTCCCCTAGGGTGCTTTAAACATAATTATCCTCAGCCAAGGTCAACCAAATAGCGGTCTATTTTCGCTCGGAAACTGCATCTGAAAAATGAAGGCATGGAGCCTGTTTATGGCCGCCTTTGTAAATAAAATGCATTGTTTATTTTAGAGTGCGTAATTCACATTTTTAAGGGCCGTCTATAAATATTATCTCTTGTGTGGCTAATGTAATTCGCAGATGTTTGTAAACAGCTTTTAGAAGTTTGGAAGCAAAACTGCTTATAAAGTGAAATGACTAGTTCATAATACTCATCTCCTTTTCCAACGCATTTTATTATTTTTTGTGAACTCCGGCATTTCACTTGAATTATTTAAAACACATCCCTCTCCTGATTTTAAGCTTTCTCGTTGGTGTTTCATATGTATATTCAGTTAATGGTTTGACTGGGCACTCCTGCACCTCAAGACTTCGTGATGCAAGAATGTCAACTGATGATGAATTTAATACTGAGAGTCAATCATCCATCATGCTCACGCTGGCAGCAAGAAATAGTAGGAAAGCCAACACCAAGTGTATTCTCTTTATGGTACTTACTGAGTTTGACCTTCAAATAATAGAAGATCAATCTTACAAGTGGTGACTAAACAGCTAGTTTCATTTCCAGTTCACTTTATAGACTACTTTTGCAATGAGACCTAATCCAGTAAACCTAATTGTGATCTATAAGCACTGCCAGCTCACAGCACTTTTTCAGAGAAGGTTGATCCTTGCAAATCTAAACTGTATAATGGTAGGTAAGAAGTAGTACAAAACAAAAAAATGACTAAAACCAAAGGTAAAATCTTGGTCTGTGCTGAGATGGCAAAACTACCTCAATAGTGATGTGACAGCAGCTGCAGAATACAGGTTTGTCCCACACACATCTTTTGGCTCACAATCAACCTTTTTAGAAGAAGCTCAACAATGGCGCATCTGACTTAAAAGTAACCCTGGGCATAATACTTCGCTACGCTCACGGAGCATGCAAAGTTTGTGCTACTACGCACTACGCAAATTGCACATAGCAGAGTGAAAAACTGTGCTAATTGACGTAGCGTAGCAGCAGTATACTAAACACCCAGAAATGCTTTGATAAAGCAATTTTCTATGCTAAAAGCATATAACCAATTCACAAAAGTGAACTTTGACAATAAAATATCAAGCAATGAGAGGGTGATGATTTTGGGGTCCCCCTAACCTAGGGGAGGACCAAGCAGATGCCTTGAACACAAAAAGCATATCATGTGAACGATTCAGTGGTGGTCCCTTCCTCCTAGGACCACCCCAAGCACAGTTATGGGCAAAAATACAATCCCAACCAAAGGCCCTGCAAAGCATTATGGAACGAGATTAGCAGTGGACAGTGAATATTATAGTGTTCAATATCAAAATAATTCTACAAAGAGCTGCAGTTCAACTAGTCGTTACTAGATGTCCCTCACGAGTCAAATGCAAAAGCATTGAAATTATTAATACATCAAGCTGCAGTTCCACTAGTCGTTACTAGATGTCCCTCACGAGTCAAATGCAAAAGCATTGAAACCCTTTCATGAAGCTTTTGCATTTGACTCGTGAGGGACATCTAGTAACGACTAGTGGAACTGAAGCTCTTTATGAATTATTTTGATATTGGATACTATAATATTCACTGCCAACTGCTAATCTTGTCCCATAATGCTTTGCAGGGCCTTTGGTTGGGATTGTATTTTTGCCAATAACTGTGCTTGGGGTGGTCCTAAGAGGATGGGACCACCACTGAATCGTTCAAAGATGTGCTTTTTGTTTTCAAGGCATCTGCTTGGTTCTCTCCCTAGGTTAGGGAGGATCCCAAAATCATCACCTCTCTCACTGCTTATTAATTTATCGTTTTCACTTTTGTGAATTGACTATATGCATTTTAGCATATAAAGACAGAGATATTTATTTTATCTTAACTTGCACTGTGCAAGATGCCTTTGGCAATTATTGTACAGTGCAGTCAAGCACACAGCTACGCACTACGCAATTTGCATAGCTACGTGTAGTTCAAAATGTATTTCACGTAGCTACGTGAAGTGCTGCTACGCAAACTACGCCCAGGCTTACTTAAAAGGACACTTGTCAGCTTCACCTTTTTGACTTCCTCAACTGTAGGACTTTGAGTTCCAGCTAAAAGAAAAAGTCCTAAAGAAAAAAACATTAACAGTTGAAACAAGTTTTACTTGCCCAGCACCCGCTCCATCGTGGTCTGCCTGAAATTGTGCCTAGGTGCCAGTCAACTCATTATTTAAAAGTGGCACTTTATGATTTCTTGATTCTTTTTCTTCAAAACATTTTTTATTGATTTCTCCAGTTTCCTAATCAAATTTTGATCATGTTGGTCTCTTTTTTCTATTTAATTTCCTCTGTTTTTCCAAATTGATTTAGGAGTTTTATTGTGTTATGGTCTTGACTTTAAAATTGTTGATATTGCTTGACCTTATAACATAAATCTGTATAGAGAATTGTCTTCTGCTTGTGCCAAATATAACAGGGATTGAGCAGAGCTTCTGTTAGACATGTGTTGCGACCTCACAAGGTTGTGTTTAATAAATTGATTCTCAAACTAATAAGTTCTTTTTGACAGGAATCTTCTAATGTATATATTGTTTGATAAAATTTACAAACACTTGAGTCAAGGCAGGAGGATTCACAGTTCCCCCATTTTGGGATCGTGCTTGTTTTTCACTTTTGTACAGCAGTGCAGCACCTCACCTTCTCATTCCTGTTAATATTAAATTTACAAAGAACATAGATAGTTCACCAGCTTTATGATGGATATATTTTGCCACAAAACAAGTTTTCATCAAGTTTCCATCATGTTTCTGGGGGGCTCATGTAAATAACTCCTGGAGTAAGGTTTGATGTCCACTTCCTCTTCCAGTCCCATTTGGTTTCTTTAGTGTATCTTTTGGGGCCAATGCTGAAATCAGTGTCACCCTAATGAATTGTTTTCCTGAAGCAGTGGCTTGGTTATGTTCAAATACTCTTTCAGAGATTTCTAAACAGATTATTGTTAATTCTCTATCTCACACGTTTTAGTGTGTCTTTCTAAGGAGTGGCTGGGATTGGTCTAATTATTCTGATCAAACACAAGGAGATGATGGACAGAGCGTTGAAACTTTTCAGACACTCACGCCCAGTCACAGATCTAGGTTGAATCTATCATAGTTCATTAGCTCACTTCGCCACCCCTGTTTAGACCCAGCCATATGCAAATCAGTCTTGACCCTGTGCCTCATGGGAACAGTCCAGCCCAAACTGCCAAGCCAGGTCTTTCCTGGACTGGAAATAAGCATCCTGGGACTGGATTTGGGGTAACACCCCTCATCAGCCAGACTTGCTTGAATCCAGTGGAAAAGTGAGCAAGGGACCCACGTCTGGGCATACCCTGCCAACTTAGGGCGAACAAAGCAAACACAAGGAGATAATGGACAGAGCACTGAAACTTTTCTAGACACTCACCCCCAGTCACAGTTCTGGTTTGGATCCATCATCGTTCTTTAGCTCACTACGCCACCTCAGTTCAGACTGAGCCATTGGCAAATCAGTCTTGACCCTGTGCCTCATGGGAACAGTCCAGCCCGAACTGCCAAGCCAGGTCTTCCCTGGACCGGAAACAAGCATCCTAGAACCGGTTTCGGGGTAACACCCCTCAACAGCCAGGCTAGCTTGAATCCAGTGGCAAAGTGAGCAAGGGACCCACGTCTGGACATACCCTGCCAACTTAGGGCAAACAAAGCAAACACAAGGAGATGATGGCGGAGCACTGAAACTTTCCAGACACTCACCCCCAGTCACAGTTCTAGGTTGAATCCATCATCGTTCTTTAGCTCACTTCGTCACCCCAGTTCAGACCCAGCCATATGCAAATCAATCCTGACCCTGTGCCTCATTGGAGCAGTCCAGCCCTATCTGCCAGGCCAGGTCTTCCCTAGACCAGAAACAAGCATCCTGGGGCCGGTTTCAGGTTAACAACCCTCATCAGTCAGGCTAGCTTGAATCCAGTGGCAAAGTGAGCAAGGGACCCCCGTCTGGGCATACCCTGCCAACCAAATAAAATATCACTTGTATTCCTTGGATAATTGTAAATAAGAAATAAAGTGATAAGGAGTGCACCATAAGATATCATCAGGATGAGACAAGAAAGTATAGGTTAGAATGAGAGGAAGGTGGCAAATGCAGCAGTCGGATTGCTGTGACTGCCTCTCCCAGAGTCAGACAATTCATCATAGATGATAACTCACATCATTGTGAATGCATTCACTGGCAGGCGTAGGGTGAGGATACAGTTTGAAGGAGTATTGTATGTAATCTGATTGGGCAGTCTTAGGGCCTCTCTATTTGGCTCAGCTTATCAGCATAATGTTTGCTTATTTTCTGGCAGACGCAAATACAATTGATATCAGATAAACAAGCTGGAAGTTAGACTGAAAGGGGATGGTTATTCCTCTTTAATGCTGGGTAGGGCTCTATTTCTTATTTATCTTTATTGTTATGACTACCAACTTCAGTGCTAGCATGATGCTACACCAATAGATCTGACAATAAGTATTGTGAGTGTTTACCCTAAGACAAAATTGGATTAGGAGTCAAGTAATCAAGCCCAGAGATATATTGGTTTTGCACTTCTGTCTATCAGTGTTGAAGTAACTGGAGACACTCTCGATCATGAAAGCTGTAACAGAGTTAGATGGGCTGCCATCAGCAAAATCAAGTCAACCACCTGTGGATAGCTGGAAAGTTGAAAACAATGCAAAGGATGCAATTCGCCCTTGTAATATATAAAGAAGGACTTAAGCTATGAAGCATTTGTCCCCTCAGTAGGCAAGGCTGGAAAATGAGGAGGCACACAAAATGTACTTCCACAACAGGTTTCTCATGCCTTTTTCCAGCCCCCTACAATTTCAGTACCCGTGTAGGAATAGGAACCCAGGGGCATATTAGCAAGAACCTGCGATAATTATCGCAAAGCTTGCTTATGCACAGTTCTATCGCCGGCTATCGCTGGATATTACCGCGGAGATAACATGCTATTAGCAAGGTTTATCTCCAATGCGATAAAATATCCAGCGATAGCGATAAACTCTAACAATAACGCGAGGAAATCCAGCGATAGATTCCTCGCGCTAATGCTGGGGACTTAACCTTGCAATCCACCTCCCATTGACTATTATTGTTAAGTCATGCTTTTACCAGTTCTAAAAAACCAGCGCTAATCGCGGTTAGCGCGCATGTATTTTTATCGCCTCGCGGTTATTGCTAATAGGCGATAGCGATGTTAGCGACTGTTTTCAGTCGCTGTTAGGTTGGAAACGCCTACCTTGCATGTCATTAGCGATAAATATTGCTGACATGCAAGGCGATGTAATTCCCAGCCTCTAACGCCTGAAAGCTGTCGCTAACGCCTGTTAGCGACAGCTTGCTAATAGGGCGTTAAAAATATCGCCGATTTAGCGGCAAAAAGTGCCGCTAAATCGGCGATAAAGCCCTTGATAATATGCCCCCCAGTCCTTAAAAATGCTTGTGTTGCAATGACGCATTAAACGCCAAAGTCGATAACAAAATATTCATGTTCTCTAGAGCTGGAGCGTCCCATAAGCCCTTGTTAAGTTTGAAATCTGAATACTTTTCTACTGTGGTGCCCAGAGGGGGCAGGGGCATCACCAATGTTGGTTCTAGTGTTTTTAGGATCAATCAGCATCCCCCCTGAGGATGCCCAACATAGTTGGCCTACATTTCCCAGGGGGCTATTTGACATCCCTGGGGAATTCTGACTGGTTTTCAAGAACTCTTGGAACTTGTGCTTTTGCACAAGGGCTCAGGAGTGTATGAACTCCTATTGGTTGGTCCTAGGGCTGCATTAGCACCATGTTGAAGGTAAAAGAAAGTCACCGCTGTAGTGTAGCTCCTATTTCCCTAATAGGCTCTGCGCATTGGAATAATATCCCCTATAGGTTTGACATAGGACTAAGGTCAGTATGTCCCTATCGAGTATATTAAACTTAATTACTTGTGCCAGCTAGCTCAGAGGCCACTAGAAACTCCTTGACGACAAGAAGGGAGTAGTTTCTGGCAGCCGCAAAACATGACAACTTTGTTTCCCTTTAGAATCAGAACGTGTCCCAGAGTCGTGGAAACAATAGATAACTATTTCACTCCAGCTCAATCGTGCATGCTTAGTTTTCCTCAAAGTTACACAGAAAGAAATAGACGGGCGTTTCAATAAAAGTTTATTGAACAGTCTTGTTTCTCGTGTAAGTTAAATGTGCTGTTACGATCACAAGACAGTATGCGAGATAAATAATGTACAGCGTAAGCAGTAAAAATAAATAATACTGCGATAGCATTATCTTTTAGCAGATATTCTTTCACATAAATAACACAGACTAAAAAATGCGAGTACTCATACGATGCGTTTCTAAGCTAGTTCTACCCCAATGTGCCTAACCTAACCTAGGTGTAGGGAGAGGTATGAAGTAGGTGAAGTATTCCTTACTATGGTATACTAAGAGTATGTTAAGTCTAGTATGCCAAGTATGCCAAGTATGCCAAGTATGCCAAGAGTCCCTCTAGGTTCTAGTCAGCTCCATACCTTTAGAATGAGAGAGGTGGGAATCTCTTTGCCAGACTCGAACTCCAACACCCCGCAAGGGAAGTTAGATCACTGAAAGCTGGACTCTCTGCGTGCAGGGATGACAGCGTCTTCTCAGTGCGTCAGGCCGGGAAACGGGCTCCTCTGAAGTCGAGGTCTCCTCTAGTTTACAAGGGCTAGGGAAGGTATATTTATACCTGAGAGGTACCTCACAATGTTAGCCTTGACGTGAATCGGTCAGCGGAAGACGTCATGAATGAACCCCTAAGGTATAATGGTTCATGAATAATAGATGAGTCCTTGAAGAAATCAATAGTCCTGTGCTAGGAAACCCCGAAGCCTAAGGGTCTGTTCTTCAAGAACTCGTTGTGACGTTAGGGTGGATCGGATGTCGGAGACCATGCCTGTATTTGGAGTGCACGGTTTAATGCCTAAATAAGGACTGGGATTTTATGCCTATATAAGGGCAGGGCGAATTGTGCCTATATAAGGACATGATACAGGAAAGCCCATGTATGGACACCCTAAGAGGAATACAACACCCACTCCACTTTCGTGTGTACGATAATACTAAAATGCTAAACATTTAAAATGCTAAACATTAAATGGAGTACCGCATATTTCTAAAATATTTCTTAAAACCGTTTAAAAAGGCATTTAAAAACCCATTAGAATGCAAAAGGTACTGTACATTTGAAGCATTGCTTTTCATTTCAGGCATATATTTAAAATAAAATGCAATTTGAATGAAATATGCGGAAATATTTACATGTGACAAAAATGATAGATACGTTTTTTCAAAATCAAAAGTCATTTCATGTCATGGAAATTAATGAACTTTGTTTAGACTAACACGATGAAAAAAGTGTTGGAGGAAGTACCGCGAAGTCTGTACTATAAGGCTAGTTCTACTTGAAGCAGATTGAAGTGCCATTTTAGTTCGAAAAATGGGAAAAAGTTCAATTTTTGGAAGAGTTACAAGTTTTTGAAGTATGAAGGCCAAATTGTTGCTGCATCTCTGGAACACTGGGGGCTGAATCAGAGTCAGTTTACGGGTCTGGTGTAAACATGAGATCATCTATTTCTGTAGACAAAACATCGTCCAATGAAGTTGGTGTCAGTTGGAACACCTCGTGTAGTAGATTAATTGCACAGAGATGTGAAGCATCGCTTTCAGCATAGGTTGCCGCAGCAATGTTCGCGTGCGGTGTTACCTGTGTGCCTGTAGATCTTTCTCGTACCTCAGCAGCAGTCGGAAGTGTCTGTGAGATCTCAATGAATGCTGACATCAGGATAGGCAGCCTCTGGGGACAACACAGAGCATGGGCCGTTATCGGGACCAGCAGAGTATCGACATCCGTTGGCGTAGCTGATGGAAATGTTAGACAGGTGTCCAACACGCATTCTTCACCGCATAGCAGGCATCGTAGAACAGGTAAGATGCAATCTTGCCAGATTGGTCTAAATGACAGGAACCACGTGGTATTAAGTTCCCGTGAGACGAGTCATGCCCAAAAGCTGTACTATTCGCTCACGGCACTTTCGTTCAAGGAGAGCTTTCTCCATTTCGCTCGGAGTGATGTCTGCGAATAGGCTGGCCATAGCGTAATAGCAGGAAGAGAAATAGAATTCCGGCAACAAGTGCTAGAATTAATGGTATGCCACCAAACACCGAATGTGCAAAGTTCGGGATTATTCCAGTATTGCCTGGAAAGGTGCTAACAGACCGGTAAAGATGCTCTTAAATATATGTACAGTTCCACTTGTATCAGACATGTTGAAGATACGTGTTATCATTTCTACGAAATGTATAGGGCAGTTTGTACGTATTAAAGTCTGTATCTCAGCCGAAGTCCTTGCTACTAGTAGATCATAGGTTTCTTTGGCCGAGGTCAAAGGCACTGTTTGCTGTAAAAGCATGGCTTTCATTCTGCTTAAAGTATCAAATCTTATAAAAGAGACGTTCAGCGAAGGCCATAGAGGCGACTCCCTGACTGTGTCTATTGGGGAAACAATACTTGCATACAGCAAGTGACCCTGGAGTTGACCGTTACTAGATATGGGATGCCTGGCAACATGCCGCAGCAACTCTGATCATTCAACATGAGGTAACTCCCATTAGAAAGTTGTCCAAACGTTGGATTAATCACAGCAGCTGGTGTACCCTGCTGATGGGAAGACAAATTTGCCACAGAACCATTACAAGCCCCATGTAAAGAAATGTCCTGACATATAAGTGAACCGCTCAGTGCACGTTTACAGTGTGTACCGCTCAAAACACTTCACGATCCCCACTCCAACATCTATATGTATACGGTAAATCCCAAGATGTCTTAATGTATTCCTTACCCAACCTTTCATATTTGCCTGCTTGCATTTGTGTGAGGCAATACTGAAACTGAAAAGTAGTCACAGGTAATGTGATTTTACCATGAATAGAGCCATTCTGTAGCTGGTTTTTCTGCCACTGTGAATGGTAACTTTTCCAGTTTTTCAATGCTCAGCACTGTATACTTTGCTCCTCTTTGTGCCAGTTCGATCTGTTTATCAGTTAGATTGTATTCTGCAAACAGAGCCGATGTGTTGATGAAACGCCAAGGCACATAGCCCGCTCGCAAAGATTGCAGCGTCCAGCTTAATAACACAATAGAACGCAATTGAGATTGGCCTTGCTGTAACATCGCCAAATCTTGTTCCAGTATGTCGATAGCAGAGGATACAATGCCATCCAATGAATATATTCTGGAGGACAAAGTTGTTAACCCATTGTCAACCGCAGAGAGTGTTTTCTCTAAATTAATACGATCAAGTTCAGGTATTCGTTCTGCAGCCTCCATCTGTGATACTTTCCATGCTTCATTATAGGCAGCATAAATGCCGGCATATATGAAACGTTTTTGACGCAGTTTTCTTGGTCCAAGCAAGAATTCCCTAAGGTCTGCGTCTTCTTTAAGTAAGGATAAGTGTTGTTTCACATCCTGTAGTGTAGATTTCTGAAGCCAATCGAGGCATAATTTACCTACACTGTATGTTGTTACTACTCCCGGATGTTGTCTTTGGACGTATCTTGGGTCTGGCCTATGAATAGTAAAGCCCTGAGTTTTATTCAGGAATCTTTCCTGACAGTTGTTCGTGTCTGTGGGCCAGATCAACTATTTTTTCCAATTAGGATTAGATCTGTTGAGTTGTAGTATATTGTCAACTGTCACCACTGCCTGTGTATTATTATCAGTGGCAGGTGTTGGTACAGAAGGTGTGTTCATCTCTTTGATCTTGGCTAGTCCAAGACAAGATGTTTGTTGGACAGTTTCATTCAAAAACATTATTTGTTCAGGGATGATGCAGGCTCTAAATAAAGCTTCTATCCCTTGCACTTGCCAATCTTTAGTACCCCAGACAGTTTTTGTGTCTATTGTGTCTTTCCAAAAGTCAAAACCTGTCTAGACAGTTGGGCATTAAATAATGCAGAATAAATCTGTTTTGTATTTGTTAACATAATTTTCAGTCCTGTCTTGTTTACATTTTTATAGTAAAACATTTCTGGATTAGATGTATTGTATCCTGAAAAATATGAAAACTTGTTAGCAAATGTTTTTGAACTACCGTGTGGTGGTGTAGGACAATGCTCCCATTGGTTAAACATAAACACATTTCTAGGATAATCAGATTTATGCAAATAATGATGACCATAATGGTTATAGCAATACAGCTCTTCATAGTCTGTTGAACCCTCTAAATATTCATTTTTAGAAAATGCAGCAGATTTTTCTAAGTCAAACATTATGTCATTAACAGTCTCAAAGTCCCAATCATCAGAATAGGTACTGGACGAAATTAGATCACTTAGTGAAATTTTAAACAAATGTGGAATGTTCAATTGTTCTGTCGGGCCGAAGATATCAAAATCTGTTTTGTCCCACACTATACCATCCTGTATAGGAACAGCTGTGATGTTCACTGATGACAAGTCTCTTGCTTCACGATGGGAAGATTTATGAGGTCTCAAAAGTACGTTCACGTCTTTTCCTTCAGTGTTCACATGGATGTATCTGCCACTTATAAGCACGCTCACAGTTGTAACCAAAGCTAGCCAGAGCAGGAAAACAAAAAGTCCAGATGTAATCCAGAGTTCAATCCATGGAGAAACCAAATAAGTCTTTTTCAGAAAGTGAAGAAAGTCTTGTACTTGCTGCTTGAATTTCAATGATGCTGGCGCGTCGTTTCAGCTTCACTCGGATCTTCTGAGAACGTATCAAAGTTAATGAAATAGCCAGAAGCAGTTCTGTCAATTGTTGAAATTGCATCAGGATTTGTAGAAATCGCTGGAACCAGTTGATCACCTGCTACATTGGTGTAGACAGGTGTATTTGGACGAACTGTTACTTGATTTTCAAGAGGGATGAGTTCCATAGCTTTGTTGCTTAGTCCTCCATCTGTTACAGCTGAATTCTCGATTGTTATCAGTCTTTCAGTCTGAACCTCTTGGATAGTAGCGAGAGGAGTGTGTCTGCTACTAGGTCGGAGTCCACGAGGCCTACTATTTAGTATTGGCCACATACTGTGGTTTGATGAGGTCGATGGACACACATCTTTTCTCCTTTCTTCCAGCAAGGGGCGGCAGAAGTACTGTTCTTGTTCCTTGAACTGCTAGGACAGGTACTGGTTGTCTGTAAGAAGGTCCAAATTCCTTCTTGTCCGCAATTTTTTCTCTGACTAGATCCCCAACTTTTGGAATCCAGACAGGCCTTGCTGAGACCGCCGGTTTTTCCCCAGTGGTGGTTGGCTGCAGGAATACGTTGCTTTGTTTCGTTCTTAACTCATTCAGTTCCTGTAAAACAGCCAAACGATCTTTGATATCAAATGTTTTATTTTCCACCACTGTGCCTACGTCATCGAGATCTGGTACCCACATTCTTGTCCCAAATAGGACCTCATATGGAGTGACCCCCCCTAGAGAACTTCTTGGCATATTATTCAATGAGCGTTGGACCCCATTAAGATGTTTGACCCACCCATAACCCGAACCTAATACCCTAGTTATTATAGACTGCTTTATGTCCCGGTTTTTCCTTTCCACAACCGATTTTCCCTCAGGATGGAATGGAGAGGAGTACCGCAATGCAACGCCCAGACTGGCCATGGCTTCTTTGTAAGCCCGAGAGCTAAACGCAGGGCCCTGGTCAGAATGTAGCGTGCCTATTGCGTATGTGCCGATAAAGACTCGCAAATCTTTTATAACAGTTCGAAGCGTCAGCCGAGCGCTGAGGCCATATCCATAGGAACCTAGAGCATGAATCCACTGCAACCATGATATATTTATAGTTACCGTCCCTTTGCAAGGGACCGCAGTGGTCCAGGTAAACACAAGCTAATGGTTTGTCTGAAATTAACAGGGGTGTCTGCGCAGGGCGTTTCACTGTGGAGACTTTCATCTGTTGGCATATATCACATTCTAAAACATAGTTCTTTGTTTGTTTTCTAATGCCAGGCCACCAATATCTTTGCTTGAGTAAAGATACTGTTGCAGAAACACCTGCATGGGCAGAAGCTATCCCTTCGTGTGCTGCTAGGATTAGTCCTAATCTACGTTCCTTGTTTGGGATTACCCTATCCCCCACTCCAGGGATTCGAGCAAAAGGAACGTTGTTCGCATCAATTACATACCATAAAGCTATACACCTAGCACGAGCGGCCTATCTCACCAATGAGATTAAGTCCAGTAAAAACCCTGCGAAGTGCATTTTTAAAATTCTCAAAGATTTTAAGAGCAGGAAGGACCCTCCTACCCCGTCAATTGTTTCTGGGCAACAATGTGAGGCTCTGGCTACCTTCTTTGTCCAGAAGGTAGAAGATATCTATAAATCTTTTTCCACGTGCCTCTCGGACACTGTGGCCCCATTAGCATCTCGGCCGATTGCTACCCTGGTAGCAATTCCCCCTATATCTCAGGATGAGTTCCTTATTTTAAGCACTAAGGTTAAATCTGGTTCCCCTTTGGACCCAATGAGGCCTGCCCAATTTAGAGATTGTCTATCTATACTTCTCTTGCCCCTATGCCAGTTGATTAACTCCTCTTTTGTTACAGCAATGGTCCCTCTGGCATGGAAGCAGGCTAGGGTGATCCCCCTGCTGAAAAAACCCTCATTGGACCCTACTAAGCCGGAGAATTTTCGACCTATTTCTCTTCTGCCTTGGGTCGCTAAGATCGCGGAGGCTCATACTAATAAGGTTCTTTCGGACTTCTTGAACAATAGCGGTATCTTAGACCGCTCCCAGAATGGTTTCCGCTCCGGTCATAGTACCGAGACAGCACTATTAGCAGTGAGTGAACACCTTCGGACCATTCTGGATGAGGGTCAAACGGCGGCTCTGATACTGCTGGACCTCAGTGCCGCGTTTGACACGGTCTCCCATCAGATCCTCCTGCACCGTTTAGAGGAAGCAGGGGTAGTCGCGCTCGGCACTGGAATGGTTTAGGTCTTTTTTGTCCGACAGATCTTTTCAGGTCTCCGCCCCCCTTCCTCTCTCATGCCCACTCCATCAAACAGGGGTTTCCCAGGGCTCGGCGCTGAGCCCTACTTTGTTTAATCTCTATGTTCAACCCCTGGCAGGAGTAGCGCGGGACCATGGCTTGACCATGGTCTCTTATGCTGATGACACTCAGCTGGTGGTAGCCCTCTCTGGTGACCAGCCTCGGGACGCTATACAGTTCCGGAATGGTCTAGAGGCGGTTGCACGCTGGATGACCACAAACTGCCTTCAGCTCAATGCCAACAAATCTGAGGTGCTATTGGTGGGGAATGATAAGGGGCTTTGGAGTACACAGTGGTGGCCGGCATCCTTGGGCCTCGCTCCAACACCTAAGCTGTTGGTTAAGAATCTAGGGATCTGGCTCGATTCCACTCTTGGATTCCAGGATCACACTAAGAAGGTCGCCGGTACCTGCTTCGGTCTCCTACGGGGCTGAGGACTATTCTGGGGTTTTTGATCCGGCTACACGTCAATTGATAGTCCAGGCGACTATTCTATCAAGACTTGATTACGCCAACGTTTTACTGTTAGGTGCCAACAAGGCCGAAGTAAACCGTCTTCAACGTGTCCAGAACGCAGCTGCTCGTGCTCTGCTCAGACTCCCTAGAAAATGCTCTGTGTCAGGCGCTCTACGCCGCCTCCACTGGCTCCCTATCTCCAAGAGGATCGAATTCAAAACATTATGTCTGGCTTTTAAAATTCTCAAGCTCTCTTCCCCGGAGATATTATCCAATTTGTTGGTCCCCTATGTCCCTGCTCGCCAGCTACGCTCTGCGGAACAATTCTTGGCCACTGTCCCACGAGTGAAACGTATCAGGGCTGGGGGCAGGTCTTTTCATTGTCTGGCTGCCAAACTATGGAACTCCCTTCCAGTACAGACTCGTCGTATAGACTGCTTGCTATCTTTCCGAAAGGCCATTAAAACTCACCTGTTCCCTACAGCTTAGCTCTTGCCTTCTCAGACTCTGTATTAGCGCCGGGACGCCCCTTTGTTGGGGCAGCTGTGCACTTTATAAACTAATTAACATAACATAACATAACATAAGAGTACTTGAGTGGAAACTTTTTTGGTAACGCTGCACTGCTGCCTTTGCTTGAAGCATTGACAGCCAACATTATCTCACCGTCTATTTTTGTTTTTGAACGAGTGATCGCAGCTACGGAAGCCGTCTGAACAGCCCCCTTTGCGGCTTCATTAGCCAATGAATTCCCTGCAACGTGAACGCCATCACGTTGATGACTCAGTGTGTGGATCACGTGAGCCTTTGGTAGTTCGTTTTTCAACTGAACTACTTGTTCCCAAAGCATTTTGTGCTTTATTGTGCCACCTTTCGCATCTTTGAAACCATTTTCAAGCCAGTTTTGTATATAGTCATTATACGACTGAACACAGTAAAAGGAATCGCACACTATCAGTGTGGGGAATTCTCGATCTGTACTTTCAAGTGCCAGTTTGAATGCTTGTAGTTCAGCTCGCTGAGCTGTACAATCCCCTAGAGATTGAGTTTTTGTGACCATAGGTCTGAAGATGCCATCTCGCATGCGACCTTTAACAATTGCACACGTTGCACTGTAAGCTTGCTTACTCCCTGTTGCGGGTTGTGCGGATCCGTCAGTGTAAATTATGAATTCGTACTGATCGAGAGGCAGAATTTTAGTAGGCAGAGGACATTCTTGTTCATATTGCAGGAATGCTTGTGTTTTTAAATCAGGATCAAAAACATATTCAACATCTGTTGCAGCAAGAGAATTAACCCATTGTATCCATCTTGGATGTAATGCTTTAGCATTTGGAATGCTTGCTTTTGTGACCACTTCTAAAGCCGGTACTGGGGTTACGACAATAATGCGTTTCCCTTGGGCTAAGGCTCTTTCTTTTGCTACAGCGGTTTGAACTGCTGTTAGAATTTTTTCAGTTGAACTGAAGCGCATTTCCGCTTTTGTGTACAAATGAGATTTGTATGCGATTGGTATTTTCTCACCCTCATTGAAGGTTAAGTAGGTGAATCCGCATTGACCCGAAATTATTCGGATCACCAAATTGCGTTGACTTACGCGTGTTTGTAAGTGATTTGTTGCTAACATGTTAGCCTGGAGTGAACGCAAGATTTCTGTGTGTTCGTTTGTCCAATTTCTGATTGAAAAATCAGGTTTGATTAATGCGTAGAGAGGTTTAACCCTTTCTGCGTAATTTAGAATGTATGTTCTTCCAAAGTTTAGGAAACCCAGGATGGATTGTAAGTTTTTTAGCGTTTTTGGAGGTTGGAACAACGCACACTTTTCTAAAAAGTTAGCTGCCAAGCTCTTGCCTTCACTTGAAAGCTCATATCCTAGAAATAGGACATTGAGATGGGCAATTCAGGACTTTTTAAAGTTGAACTTGTAGCCCACAGAGGCGAAGCCCAGTATAATGGTGCTTACCCTGTTCAAGTGTTTGTCCAGGTCATCGTCTGTCAGATAGATGTCATCGACATAGGACAATGCCTCATTGTCATAAATTTGTAGTAACTCCGTTACCCTCGCTGAGAATAAACCTGGGCTGTTCTTGAACCCTTGTGGGAGTCGACAAAAGTGACGCTGGGTCCCCATTATGGAGAATGCTGTTAAGTACCTGCTTTCAGGTGCTATGTTTTGACAAAAGAAACCATTCGAGATGTCTAATGTTGTTTTGTATTTTTTACACACAATGTTATTCATTAATGCTGTGCTATGTGCATTTTGCACTGCAAAAGTTTTAGAACAAGTGTTTAAGTGTCTGTAATCCAAAACTAGATGATATGTATTGTCTGGTTTGGAGACAGGAAACAAAGGATTGTTCATTGAGGAGGTGCATGTTTCAATCACCCCTTGGTATTCAAGTTGATCTAAGATCTCCCTGACCTGTTTTTAGCTTCTTGCTTTATTGGGTACTGCCTTTGTGCAGTTGGTTCATGTTTCAGATGTATTTTATGGTGAGGTGAGTCCTCATCCCATCCTACATGATTTTTATATAATGCTGGGGCCTGGGCTACTGCCCATTTCCTGGCATATGTATATTTTAGATGAATTGGAATATGGTTGGAGATGGCAGGCATAATAATGTCCTCGCCGTGTGGGCACTCCCTGACAAATTGTGGTGGCCAGTCTTTTTCTGCTAGAAGTATGTCATAGCCCCTTGATAGTCTTTCCCAAAAAGTGCTTTCACCTGTCTAGGTTTGTCTCCCTCCATCCGGAGTGTTATTTCATATAACCTTTGTGGAGTACTAACCCTGGTGTCTACAGTCTCAACTGTAATGTACTCATTCAAGTCCACTATCTCCAGAAGTTCCTTCAGGTTCTGGCGAACTATTGTGACTTCTGCTGCACTGTCCAGCATTGTCTGAGCCCATTCTCCGTTCTTGAGTTGTGTTCTCAGTATTCTCGGCATGTCTGATCTTCAGACCTGCTACTTTCTTTTGGAGAATTGAGGTTTTGTTTTGTTTTTTGGAGCGTGTTTTTCTTCTTTGGATTTCACGCGTTCTTCTCTATGTTCTGATCGTCCTCTTCTTTCCGAAGTCTGTGATGAGATCTGAAAGGGACGAGAGGAACGTGTATCATTATCTTGATACCTGTCAGGTTTTCTCAAATTATCCCTATTCCTGAGGTTATACCTCCTTTCAGAGGGCTCCTTTTGAGGAGACCTACCTCGGGATTGAGAACGTTTCTCGTTTGATTTTTGTTTAGTAGACTCCCACTTCTTTTTAGAAGATGTAGGAGTTTGTTCAATAGAGTCCTTCTCAGGACTTTCAGATAGTTTTGGTTTCACTGGTCTTCCACCCAAACTATCTCTGCCTAATTCTGCATATGATTGTTCAATTATTCTGGGTAGTTCAGTCTGATGTTCTGTAACATCGAATTCCCTTAATCGTTGGCGGATCGCCACTGCTGCTGCCTCCCTTTAATAATAGATAATATTATTGTTGAGACCTGGTCGAAATTTTTCAGTAATTTCATACCTAAATTTAGAGCAGGCTCTGCCCCGTATTCATTTTGAATTTGTTTCAGGACATCAGGTATTACCGCAATTGACGGAATGCCATGTGTTTTAGTATAGATGGCAGCAAAGACTGAGCCCCAAGTGGTGCAGTCTTCCAGTTGTGGTGTGATCCCCATCGGTAAACTGATTGTTAGGATTCTGTGTTTCTCATACGGGCTAGTATTTGGAAATACTGCTTCGATTTGAGTAATTTTTTGAGCTATCCAGAATGGAATTTGCTCACGTTTTGTGGGCATTTTACCCATGACTGCGTAGAGAGTCTGTGGTGTAATTTTTAGTGTATTCCCCTGTTGGGGAGTTGGATTTGGAAGTGTCAATGGTTGCTGGACTGTGAAAGTCTGCATGACATATTGGACCAATTGTCTGTAGATTTTTATTAACTCTGTAAGTTGAATAAGTAATTCCTCATCTGACATTATATCCAGTTCAGGATGAGGTGTGTAGCCGGCTAGAATCGGCCATGTTGCTCCTGGTCTACCTAGTGGACCGAGCCTGGTAATGTTTCTGTGATGTTTTAGGGCGCCTTTAAACCAGAGCTGATGCTCCTGGTATGTTAGTGGAATTTCAATATCCTCGAAAGGAATGTATTCCTCTGGTGGATCATCTTCTTTGTAGAAGTGAAACATGTGTGTTACTGGATTTGATTCAGGAAATATTACCCATGAATAGAATACCTCTGTCTGAAAGGATTCGTGTGCCTCTATCACGAAAACTGCTCTACCGCCTCTTGGTGGTAGGCCATGTTTTATAAGTTTTAGAGTGATGGCTCTTCTTAAGTTTGGAGCGATGTCTATAACACCCTCCTCGGTTTCAATTAAACCTGTAATGTTAAAAACTGCTGCTTGGGCTGGATCAGCCGCAGCTTCACCGTTTCCGGTTTCAGTCATTTTGTTTTTTGAAAAATGTAGAACAAGTTTCAAGGAAACAAAGATAAGGTGCACAATATTTTGGAACACTGTATCCTTCAACGTTGAGCAAACCAAACAGCTAATATATAGGGTGTTTCCCTATGTAGCCGTGGTGGATACTTAACCCTGCCCACTCCAGACGTCTTTTGGAGTATATGGGTAGGGGTCTCTGAGAGAAAAAGCACGGCTGAGTTACTCAGTATCTAGCGTTAAATTACCGCCTTACCAAACGTTGGGCGCCATGTAGTGTAGCTCCTATTTCCCTAATAGGCTCTGCGCATTGGAATAATATCCACTATAGGTTTGACATAGGACTAAGGTCAGTATGTCCCTATCGAGTATATTAAACTTAATTACTTGTGCCAGCTAGCTCAGAGGCCACTAGAAACTCCTTGACGACAAGAAGGGAGTAGTTTCTGGCAGCCGCAAAACATGACAACTTTGTTTCCCTTTAGAATCAGAACGTGTCCCAGAGTCGTAGAAACAATAGATAACTATTTCACTCAGCTCAATCGTGCATGCTTAGTTTTCCTCAAAGTTACACAGAAAGAAATAGACAGTCTTGTTTCTCGTGTAAGTTAAATGTGCTGTTACGATCACAAGACAGTATGCGAGATAAATAATGTACAGCGTAAGCAGTAGAAATAAATAATACTGCGATAGCATTATCTTTAGCAGATATTCATTCACATAAATAACACAGACTAAAAATGCGAGTACTCATACGATGCGTTTCTAAGCTAGTTCTACCCCAATGTGCCTAACCTAACCTAGGTGTAGGGAGAGGTATGAAGTAGGTGAAGTATTCCTTACTATGGTATACTAAGAGTATGTTAAGTCTAGTATGCCTAGTATGCCAAGTATGCCAAGAGTCCCTCTAGGTTCTAGTCAGCTCCATACCTTTAGAATGAGAGAGGTGGGAATCTCTTTGCCAGACTCGAACTCCAACACCCGCAAGGGAAGTTAGATCACTGGAAGCTGGACTCTCTGCATGCAGGGATGACAGCGTCTTCTCAGTGCGTCAGGCCGGGAAACGGGCTCCTCTGAAGTCGAGGTCTCCTCTAGTTTACAAGGGCTAGGGAAGGTATATTTATACCTGAGAGGTACCTCACAATGTTAGCATTGACGTGAATCGGTCAGCGGAAGACGTCATGAATGAACCCCTAAGGTATAATGGTTCATGCATAATAGATGAGTCCTTGAAGAAATCAATAGTCCTGTGCTAGGGAAACTCCCGAAGCCTAAGGGTCTGTTCTTCAAGAACTCGTTGTGACGTTAGGGTGGACGGATGTCGGAGACCATGCCTGTATTTGGAGTGCACGGTTTAATGCCTAAATAAGGACTGGGATTTTATGCCTATATAAGGGCAGGGCGAATTGTGCCTATATAAGGACATGATACAGGAAAGCCCGTGTATGGACACCCTAAGAGGAATACAACACCGCCACATATTGAATTGTGTTAATAAATCTTTATTGATAATATTTAAATTCACAGTGAATTGTTATTTGTGGCAATGAAGGTTATTGTAAGATTGTACCTTTCTTAATGATCTCAATGATGTTGCATATGATTTGTGTGAGCTATGTTGCCTTTTATCAATGTGGGGACACCCTGATAAAGCCAGTAGGCCTTCCTTGTTGATATTGACACCCTCTTAAATTGTGCCTAGTATAGGTGGGGGTTGTGGTGGTCATAGGTAAGCCCAGGTGGTGAGCTCCGCTCCGTTCGTGGAGTTTGTGAAGTTTTCCGCACGCTGCGTAGAACACGGAGTTCCCAAAAACTCCGTTTTTTATCTCGCTCCCCAACATCAAGTTAGCCAACGCAAGCGAGGAAAATCCACCTCCCGGCGAGATGTTTCTTCGCTCGTGCTTCCCAACGTCAAGTTGGGTTGCGCAAGCGAGTAAAATCCACCTCCCAGCGAAATTTCTCAACGCGGACAGTCAGATTTCTCAATGCGGGTGGTCGCTTTGAGAAATCTTCTGCTCACGTTGAGAAAGTGCTGCTCGAGTAGAAAATCTACTTGAGCGGCAGAAAAGCTGCAGCGGCCTCCTGCACTGCGTATGGTGCCATTTGCGTTGATTTTCCAGTGCAGGACAAGCACCTGGGGCTGAAAATCAATTCGAAGAGGCATGACCAAGCGCACTCCAGCACTTGTGGAACTCCGTGTAGCGCGGCAGAGTTTTTGGGTCACTTTGCAGAGTTCTGCATAGCAGAACTCCGCAAACTCCACCCAGTCATAGGGTTCAGGGCTTGCTGGGAGTGTGAACTGTACTGAGATTTTCAGCAAAGGTATTTCAATCTACCTAATTGTACATATTTGTAAATTAAGGCGTAGTATTTAGTAGTGTGTATGTTTGTAATAAAGTACTTTTTTTTTTTTTTTTAAACACTGACTGGACAATGATTTATTGAGTGTTGTTTGTTACGTACCAGCAGGCCAGGGGTACTCACCCACACCATCTCCCCTGAGTAGGCCTTTGACTGCTCCCCTTAGTTACCCTGAGACAGGAACGTGCTACAATGGGGTAATTAGTTCCCAGTAAAGGGAAGGCTGAGGACTTATGACTTGTAAAAGACTCTCATTGTTCACAACTAATAACCCCATTTCTTACACTGGTCCACAGTTAAGGCATTTCTCGAAAGAAATCAACATCTTTTGCCATCAGTCATGGTAAATGAACATCCTCTCAAGTGGCTGTTTGTGTTCCAACAGATACTTTTTTATTTTTGCCCCTAAATATTGCCGTAAGTTGGAAACCTATCAAGATACTTTCATAGAGAGTTCCAGAACTCTTCACATTTCATGGAGAAACTCCAGCACACATTTTGTCAGGAAAGTGAGGTGCAATCAGAATTTTGCACATTTTTGTGAGCATCCCACCTGTAGCATGTTTAGCAACTCTAGAACCTAACTTTGTATGGAGAGCCCTAACAGATCTGCGTGTCTTCTTACTTCAACATAAGCAATACACCCATCCATTTCAGAAGGTTTTACTCATAGATTTGGCTCCTCCAAGTACTTTTGAAATATAGGAGTAACCATCCTGCGAGCTCTGTGTTTATTTCAGAGTGTGATTAAAAGCGATATCACACCCCTCTTTCTTTCCAGGCACATTTATGTCTAGGGCAATCCTGACTTTCCATATTTGTCATTTACGATTGGAGCTGGATTCACACAACTTATTGAAATCTTAGGTGATTTCTGCAGCACTGATTCCTCCTTGCAAATCTTCCTGGACATACTCGTTAACTCACAGACGTTTCACCCATATGCATATTTACCAATGGTTCGTTTTTTGTGGGAGGGCATCCTGATCAGATAGCCTATACATTCAATGGATAAGGTACTAAACAATAAAAGATCCATTTTCCATAACATTTTGCAGTGTACTACTTGCTGAATAATTATGCTACCTATTGGCACAACCTGTTATCGATGAATGGGCGGCGCATTGAGGTGGTCCGACTGGAGCAAACAATGACTTTCATTGATGACTGCCTGGTTATTGTAGGGGATCTTAAATGAGTAAGAGAGCATTGCAGGCCAATTATGTTTTTCCTTCACTCTAGTCTGGAGTAGACAAGAAAATTATTTGCAGTGATTTTGGAAAGCATTGGTTAAATGAGTTAGTGTTGAAAGTGAGTTGAATTGATTGTTTAAGCGTTCTCAAAAGTTGCTTCTGAACTAAAAAAAAAAAGAGGAAGACACCCAATTGGTAAAATGTTATTATATTTTCCAGCATAATGCTGCTTTGTAATGCTCTTCCTGGAGCTGCAATTAAGATTTAAGCAGAGGGAAAGCACGTTCATGCTTTTTCATTTGATGTCTAACATATACCTGAAGATGTTGAGTGAGTGTCATCATCTGCACATCAGTACATGCAGAGATTCTGAGAAAACCATACATGTAGGGTGAGGAAGGGACCCAGATTTGCCAGGACAGTCCTGCCTTTTCTTCAAAAGTCCTGACAGATTTTCATCAAATTTAGCAAGTCTTAGATTTCAGAGAAAGACGATTGAACACTGAGGTAGGTAGGTTTTTCATTTGTTTCATTGCAATATTACATAATAGCACCTAGCAGTACGCAATGTAGTAAACACAGATGTTACTGTTTGTAGGGGTTGAATTTAATTCACCTTAGTGCCTCATTGTCTCTGTTTTTGTTGTTGGTCAGCAGTGCCAATGAAGCCATTTTGAGCCTCTCCATCTATGCAAAATTGTAGTTTCACTTCCATGTTTGTAGAGTATCCCCGTTTTTGGTTTTCAATCTCTGGTCACCCTACATATACGCACTATGTGTCGTCATAAAAGTCCTGTAAATAACCACTGTGGTCTTGTATATTCCCGGAGTAGGTGTTTCAATGGTGTGGGAGCACCTTGTCCTACTCCTGATTCTGGTATTGTCTATTTTTGTGATATATAAATATTCCAATTGCGGGGTGTGGCAGTTCACAAGGGATTGTTCTATGCCGTATGTTTAGGATATCTGCAATGGGTATATTTTGTGAATGTTCATTTCTATTGCAGCACATTTGGTTGTTTTTTGTTGTCCCGAAAACCTACCATAGATTCAAAGCTTGTAGACAAATGTTTGCCAGCCCTTTTGTAACAAAACAAAAAAAAGTCAGATGGTTATGCTATACAAGAAAAAAGCGAAAGGTCAAGGCACTAGAAGCCTGCACCAGTCAGTCTAGTGTGTAATAGTTAAAGCAAAAGCATGGTGCAATGAGCCGGGAGACTGACTTTTCTACGTCCCCACTAATTGGGAAAACCCAAAAACACAGAAACCAAGCTGGCTCAGCACTCAAATATTATCATACGTAATCGTTTAAGGAAATTTTGTATCCAAGAGTTACAACAGCACAAAAAGGTCAACAATTGAACATTAACATGGCGCCTCCCAAATGAATCAAATTAGTCATCAGGTTGCTGGAAAGATATTCTTCCTTTATTCTTTTATTCTGTAGTTCATGATTCTTTTTAAAACCACACCACAAAATTGATAGCCGACGCGCGTGTTTCAGGACTTCTTCAAGGCTTTTGTATATTTAAGTATCCCACACAGACGCCTCACATCAAGTTTATTTGTGGCAAGAATAGTACTTATGCAAAGAGAATCTTAGTATATTCAAAAGAAGGCACACGACTACTATATGTCAAAGGTACTGTGGAGTACATAGGAGTGTTTCCAAACAAGGAATCGATAAGGTATGCCCCAAAGTCACGAACTGAAGTCCGGATTCAAAAAGGTCGGGTACCTTTTGAATCGGACTTCAGTTTGTGACTTTGGGGCATACCTTATCGATTCCTTGTTTGGAAACACTCCTATGTACTCACAGTACTTTGACATATAGTACTCGTGTGCCTTCTTTGAATATACTAAGATTCTCTTTGCATAAGTACTATTCTTGCCACAAATAAACTTGATGTGAAGCGTCTGTGTGGGATACTTAAATATACAAAAGCTTGAAGAAGTCCCGTTGGGACGAAACGCGCGCGTCGGCTATCAATTTTGTGCTGTGGTTTTAAAAAGAATCATGAACTAAAGGATAAAAGAATAAAGGAAGAATATCTTTCCAGCAACCTGATGACTGATTTAATTCATTTGGGAGGCGCCATGTTAATGTTCAATTGTTGACCTTGTTGTGCTGTTGTAACTCTTGGATACAAAATTTCCTTAAACGATTACCTATAATAATATTTGAGTGCTGAGCCAGTTCAGATGGTTATGCTATGTCATTGAGATTTGTATAGGAATAGTTTGCTTTTAGTGCGGTCTCATTGTACTCTCTGATGTCCATGCTATTTCAGTATTACCATGATAAACCACAGCCATGAGTACCCAGATGCTACTCTCCAAAGATGCAAAGCGCATTCATTTGGAGAATCTGGTATTTTCTTTTTTATACAGTACTGTTACCACCTGAAAATAAAACATTTTCTGTTACAAATCACATCCACCCACCAGGTTTGTTGTCTTTATCACCCCAAAATCCTTTCTTTATGCTCCAAGTATCCTGACACAAAATACAATGCATTGTGGTACAAATTAGGTGATCATCTGCCACTATTTCTTTTTTAATTAGAAAACATTTTATAGTCTTTCCAGGTTCCTCGGCAGGATCTCTTGTTAATAAGCAGTGCAGTTCTGCTAAAACAAACCACAGTTATTTGTGTTAATCACGTTGTTTGAGTGAGAGGCAAGTTCTTGGTGAGTGTAAGAATTCTCAGTGCGTTTATTGCCAGTGGCGGCTGCTATTTAATGATGGGGGGGTTGGGGGTCACAGAGGGAGGGGAAAGAGAATGAAAAAAAAATCACTTACCTGTGTGCCGCAGCCGCCTCTTGGTCCTTGTCGCCCTTTTCCGGGACTCCAGGGCAGGAACAGGAAGCCCCCAGGCTTCCAGGTTCCCCTAAGCGAATCACAACGATGCAATGCAGCATTGTGAGGCTTCCAGGTTCCCCTAAGCGAATCACAACGATGCAATGCAGCATTGTGAGGCCTCCAGGTTCCCCTAAGCGAATGACAACGATGCAATGTAGCATTGTGAGGCTCCCATGTTCCCCTAAGCGAATCACAACGATGCAATGGAGCATTGTGATTGGTCTGAGCGCCGTGGTTCGGTGCTCAGACAGGGATAGGAAGCCTCGGCATGTTCCCCACCCAGGCTGAAATGCAGGCTGGTTGGAGAATATGCAAAGTGCACATGACGGTTTGGCCGGCCTGAGACGGCTGGCCAAACCGTCATGTGCACTTAAGAGATTGGAAACCACTCCTCCTCAAGCTCCTCTGTGAGAGCCAAGCCCCATCCCTACCTAGCTGAGAAACAACAGAAAAAAAATTATAATAATGAGTTATAATAATCTTATTTTTTTATTTTTGACCTGCTTAGTGGGGCGACGCCCCTGTTTATTGCTCTCAAAGGCCACCTAGAATGATCGGCTGGTTAGCAAGGTGAATCCTGACTGGACTTAAATCGGCATTCAAACAGACCGAGTTCGTAAACTGAGTACCATCTATTTTGCTTATTTATTTACATATTTGCATAGCAAAGCCTAACCAGGGCAGTACTGGAGTGCCTTATGTGTAACTCGAGGGATCAACAATTCTTACATAGCAAAAGCTTAGATGGAGAAACTTTAAATAACGTTGAATTTGGTAATAGAAACAACTGTTATTTACAGTGCTTAGCATTAGTAAAGGCTGCTCCAAATGAGTTCTTCTTATTATTAATATTATTATTAGTAGTAGCATTTGTAGTAGTATCTATAGTTGTATTATATGCTGCCATCTCAACTTTCAGGCCACATAAACTCTGTGAATGCCAAGTCTTTGCTAGATTATGTATGAGACTCTGTAACGGGCGAATGAGAAATGGAGTTTCGAGTCCTTGCTTCTCTTTCATACAAATGCTTGTTTTCACTGATTAAATGGTTTATTGACAGGGTGAAAAAATGGTGATTTATTGAAGTTCAGATTTCATAACAGTGTACAGGCAGGAGTAGTCATCCATCTCCTTCAGAGTGGGAATTGATTGATTGAAGTGTGTCCTACAGGACAAAGGGCTTATTGGGTAAGAAGAGACCCTGTCCTTGGAGCATACCAGCACTCTGGCTTTGCACTGTTTGCTACTTTACAATTCTTCTCTGCTTACATAGAATCCCACACGAATACGGAAATGCAAACAATTACCTTCGTACGCAGATTACTTTGCCAAATGTATTTATATATAGTTGAAGAACAGGAAGTGTGTTTTTTTGTGTATATCCAGTTGCGTTTATAGGGATGTCGAGAAGTGTGTTACAGGGGTCTAGTGGAGAAAAAATAAACATCCATAGGTTAGGAGAGAATGTGAACTGAAAGAAGTTTAAACCATTTCATACCACGGAAAAGTCCCAAAATTAAAGTGATATGAAGTAGATTTTTTCCACAGATGATCAATAGTTGTCCCACAGCTATATGCCAAAAATTTAACCATTAGACACCATTTCTAAAATGTGAACTGTAGTTTCCACCGTGGGTGCCACTACTTAGACTGGAAATGTACTAATAGCACTGTCTAAGGAGAGTGGCCCCAGGTATGCCATGACATCATGTTCATTAGGTTACCATGTTTACTGTAGGTATTCCTCCATACCACAAGGAGGTTGATTGTGCCTTTCATCTTTTTGAGGTAGTTGCTTTTATCTCACTAGCAACGGCTAGGCGAAATGCCCGTTATTTCAATGCATAAAAGTGGACACTCTTTTAATCAAGTTATATTTGCACCAAAATGATGAACTTCGTTTGTAACAATATTGATTGGTCGCTTCATTGCACTTAGCTTGCACTATTTGAAACACTAATATACTCAGTATCTCTTGTACCCTGATGTCAGCTGGTCTGTTATTGAGTTTTTGTTTTTATTGTACTATTAATTCATTAACAATCCAATTAATTGCAACCCAACAGCTTTAATTTTATTTTTTGAAAGCTAATTATTGGAATCCAAGGTATTTGATTACTGCGCAGACCTGCACCTTTCCAAAAACAACCCACCCCAAAATACACACAACATAAACAATACTTAATTGAAAATAGAATACTAGCATTTCATTCACTCGTACAAGAAACCTGGGTTCATTCATACATGGGCCAAGACATTGACTTAGATATTGTCAAGTTAGGTCAAAGGCTTTATTTATTTATTTTTATACAGATTTATATAGCGCAAACTCGACCCGAAGGTATTGGAGCGCTTTACATGAGCACCGGTTACGTTACACAAGGACACATTCATGTTTTTGGTGGGCACGGGGAGATTAAGTGATTTGCCCAGAATCACAGGATGTGGACGCGACCCCGAGGCTCGAACCTTGGTTTCCAGCTCCAAAGTCGTCAATCTAGCCGTCAGACCACATCCTCTCCTAATTCCAAGGTGACACGTGGTGCCATATAGGAGAGTGCACACTTAAGTCTCCCTTGCTTTATTACTTAGGGCTCAAGACTAGAGTGGAGCATATCTGAGCCTCAGAGTGATGGTGAATGGTGATCCGTATTTGTTGTAACGGTGACTGAAGTGCGCAGGGCTGGTTAATTGGGAAGATAAGGTCTACTGAGTCCTAATCATCGAAGCAGAAGCCACTGTTCATAGGTGGTCTTGATCTTGATGTGTTCAGTAAGATGGGAGGGAGGTAGTACTCAAACAGAAACGTTTTTCTGAGGAGTCCGCTGCTAAATTTTGACATTGTTGAATGCCAAGGTTACCCAGTATTTATCTCATGCCCCTTTCCCTCCACAGTGAGGGGCATATTTACCTTGAAGTGGCGGAGTGCAGCGTTAGCCTCCATGGCTTAACGTCGCACTCCACCGCAGCCCTGCGTTTCCCCCTGCGCTGGCACTAAATTTAGCAGCCTACCACCAACGCAGGCACTCTTGCACCATAGTGCAATGGTGTCTGCGTTGAGGGGAAGATTGTTTATGTGCAGGAAGGTCTACCTTCCTGCACATAAACAATCTTTAAATGGCGTGTTGTAACTTTTATGTGTGCTACCTAATGCAGCACACATAGAAGTTGCAAAACGTCATTTTTTTTTAATTGTTTATGTGCAGGAAGGGACACCTTCCTGCACTTAAACAATCAATGGCATTTTGCTGTTTCTATGTGTGTTGCACAATGCAGCACACATAGAAACAGTAAAAACGAGGAGAAATAAAGCATTCTCCTCGTTTCCCCTGTTTAAGACCAGGTTTTTCCTGTTCTTAATTTGGGCTCTTCCTCCTATTTATGCCACCCTTGTAAATAGTGGGCAGCGTCATAATCAATGGGTGTTGCGGTGGAACGTCCACCATAACACCCATTGCCCTCCCCTTTCACGCTAAGTATAGCGTGAAAGGGGCCCTTATTTACACGGCAGCGCTAGGCCATGTTAGGTGGCTTAATGCTGCCTTGTAAATAAGGCGAAGCCCTATCGCCAGCACAACGTCACTAAAAGTGACGTTGTGGTGGCGATAGGGGCTTGTAAACATTCCCCTATATTTCCTGTCTTTTTATCTCCCTCTTTCGCTGCTGGTTATTTTTTCATCCCTATTTCCTCCTTTTCGCTTTTTTCCTAGCTTTCTACCACTCTTCTTTTCTTTATTTTCCCTTTTCTGCCTTCCTTTCTCTTGTTCTGGGTCAAATCTGATGACGAACAATGAGCCCTCCAAAAATAATTGACAGTGCCCATCTCCGGAGACCGTCTGCACAAATTAACCACTAGTAGTAGGTGAAAACAAGCATTTGCAATGCAATCTGTCTCGCCTTTGGGACTTTATATGTATTTAGCCATGCAGCACATTAGCCTGGGTGCTGAAACATCTACTGTTTTTAAAATGGAGAGAAAGTAAGCATCAAACTGGGTGTCATGCCAGGTATGGGAACACATGGAGAGAAATATTGACTTTCAGCGGGAAATGGTATAGTCCAAAGCTCTGTTTTTAATATAAAATCAGGGCCTTCGGTGGTCATATCACTGAAAATATAAGATTTGAAAAAAAATATTATTGTCTACGGGTGCTCGTGGAAGACAATTTCTATGGACTGGAATCTAGAGAATGCTAAAGTGATTCTGGTATTTTACTGACCTCTGCTGGTCGTTTACTATCAAGAAAGTTAATTAGAGGCAGTTGCCAGAAAAATAAAAAAAATAAAGTCCCTCAGCAGAAAGCAATTCTGGTATCTTACTGACCTCTGCTGGTCGTTTTCTATCAAGACAGTTAAATAGAGGCAGTTGAACAGAAAAAAAAGTCCCTAAGCGGATGCAGACAAGTCCTAGGATTGATCTCCAGAGCCCACAAAGTACATACACATATAAGTATATACTAAAGTATACACAAGAGGTCTCGAATGCTCGACCTAAAAAATACTGCCTTACACTAAAACGTCTCTGTGCTGACCTTTGTCCTCCTGCTACCAAAAGAACACACCTGTGAAAATAAAATTACGCTTTCTTTTTTTCCTCTGTCTCTGTAGATTTATCTAAATAACTGAGTTATTTCCTCTTGCATGTACAACAACAATTAAATGCCGCCGCTTGCCCCAAAAAGAACTTTTTCCAATGTGGAGTTAATACCATGAAAGAATACCTGTGTAAAGTGAGGAGGAAAAGTGGTCCTGTGACTATGTTTATTTCCTGCCCACATGGGGTGTACTACTGCCTTGAGTGTCTAACCAAAAATGTAGCTGTTCTTGGCAACATATCCCTTTGCCCCAGCCTTTTAATAAGTCAAACGGAAGCTTGTGAATATGGGTAAAGTAGAAGCAAGAACTGTGCTGTTAAATATTTCAACAATTACATGTTCTTGCTACCAGCCCTCCGCATCACATCCTGGATTCAGCAATCTGGTTTCATACAAATGACGCAGTGGCAGGGACAGGCTTCTGTGCCACAGTGGGGAAGTGCTCTTTAAGGGGCAACGTGCTGCTGTTGAAATTTCAAAATGGGGTGACGAAAATTGCAGCAGTGAACAGTGGGGGTTAAACACATTTGACAGTGATGGGGCATCAATACCTTGTATGAACTGCGCACAGTGTGAGCCATAATTGATGGTGGGGGCACTCTCAAATTATAAACATCATTTGTACCTCATAATTTTCTAAAAAGTTATAGGTTTTGATGTTCTCAAAGAGTACATGTGATATCATCGAGCAACTCCATTCTGTGCAGAGCAAGCCTGGCCCTCATCAGGGATTTTTGTGGGGTTTATCCTCCACAGTAATACTTTGAAAAACTGTGGGGCAACTGTGATTTGTTTTCACCACAATTTCACCAAAAATGGCCAAACATCAATAGAAATTAGAGCAAGTTCATAAAATATGAATATGCATTTTACCATGGCCCTTAATTTTTAAATTATATATTACACCTCATTTCACTGCTACATTTTACTTCCTTCTATTTTCCATTCATGCATCTTTTTAACTATATGTTATAATGATAATCTACTTGGAAGGAACTATGTGGAAATATTAAAATGTATACAGAATCCACCATTTATTAAAATGTATACAGAATCCACAATTTCACACTATAGACAGAAGATTGTGAAGAGTCATGAATTGCAACTATTTTATACTTAACATCAGCTTCAATTAACTATCAACTCAATGTTTTTTTTTAGGATAAAGTCAAATGCCCCAAGCACAAACATGTCAGTTTCATGAAAAAACCCTATATTATCCTTGAATATTGCCATCATATTTTTGGAGTAAATCCCTAAATATCAGTCTCTCGCACATGGAGGTTCTGCCTTTCATGCATATCTGTTACCACCACATTAAATAAATGTACATTAAATGCTAAAGGTTTCCACCACCATTATGTTACAGATGAGCACTATCTTAGAATGGATGCTCATGTTATACCAAGAATTACCGTCATTGGCATAGAAGAATAATTCTGCCAAGAGTGGGGGCCATTGAAGCTCACCACAAGGGGATAAACAATATCAAAACAATTACCAGTTATGACTTAGCCAACAACATACATGGCGTGGGCACCAAAGGGTAATGGATGTCCACAATAGCCATTTTGTAACGCCATTACACCAGGGCAAGCATTATGCAAAGGTGGGCACCCTCATACAATGGATTCCGCAATACATCAAGAACTACCACAATTATTCCATGCCCATCATATACCAAGGGTGGACATATTCATGATATTGATCATCTAATATACTAAGAATTTCCACTATTATACCAGGCACATTATTCTGCCAAGTGTGGGTACCATCTTTGCAGACGCCCTGAATGCCCATGATATGCCAAGGATTACCACCATTATGCAATGTCTATGAATAAATCAGGAGTGGGCATCAAACTGTGATGTATCATTATATTAAGACACAAATTGCCACCATTATGCCAGAGGCAGTATTATGCCAGGGGTTTGTACCATCATGTCATGGATGCCCACAATTTGCTAAGAATTGCCAACATTATGTCAAAGGTGCACCTCATCATGTCGGAGATGGCCCCCGTAGTGCCTGGCTTGAGATAAGGGTCACCAATAGAAGATACTACACTCTACCTCACAAACCAATACACACTTAAACAAGCACACTTAGATGGAAACACTGTCAAATAGTGCAGAGCGAGAGAGATATTAAGAATGGCTGGATACCTAAAAAAGGTTCTAGGGCTTCTTCCCAAAAGCAAGTTTTAAAAAGTTAGACTAAACTGCATTTCCAGTACCTTTTTTCCACAGATATTGAGTATCGGAGGCACAGCAATAACGGTGAAGAAAACATTTCCCATACTTCTTATTAAAAAGTATATAAAAGAAACGATCCTCTACATTAAACAATGGTTCTGATCCATTCCTACCATTACATCTGATTGTTCATGGGCTAACCTTCTGTATGATCTTAGCGTAAGGGCACCAAGCCATATAAAATTAAAATCACTGTTTACATCACACCTTAACTTTAGTATCTGTAGAAATCACCTGCTGACAAGAACATTTTAGGCACCGTGCTGGCCTGGCAAGAGGACAGCATTAAAAAAATATATATTTGATTTGTTTTTTTTTTATAACGGTAACAGCTCTAAATCAGTCAAGCAACTCCCACCAGTGAGGCTCTTCGTTACACAGCAGTTACACTAGTTAAGTATTTCAGCAATCAACTGTATATATTAAAAAAAAAAACACATTAGTCCTATCCTACAGTTCTTATGCATCATGAAATAAATCACATATGCCTTTACTAATATAGGAGGGCCATCCATTCATACATTTCCTGTCCACCTAGCAGGGTGGTCCATTATTTGGAGGGTCTTATAAATTGGTTTACATCTCAGCCCATTCCTCCAGGTCCTCAGTTAGCCTTTCATTCTTTCTTGTCACCTTTAAAGGGTTGCGTATCTGTCGGAACCCATTCCTGTAAGTCTTTTTTCCACTTCCCATACCCCATAGGTCTCTGTGCCGCCCAGTGGATTCCTATCCATTGTATTGCTAACACTGTCTGTAGGGCCAACATTCATAGTCTCATTTTATGACCTTTCTGTACAGGGAATATACCCAGTAAGCAGTTCTTTACAGATGCCTCTAGCTCTACATCGGTCATATGTTTCAGGCTGCTATGCATTTGCTTCCAAAAGTTTCCAACCGTGAGCAAATACAGGCAATGTGTAGTAAACCTGCCCCAGCTGCTCCACATCTTCCACGTGTGGCCTGTTTATTGGTATAGATCTGTGGCATCCTATGTGCAGCGAGCAGAGCACCCACCCACAGTCTACAAGTGAAACATGAGTTGGGAGGGTCATAGGAACTGTGTGTGGGACAAAGAATGAAAGTGTGAAAGTCATGGGAAGGTATTAGGTGTTGGGAATGTGCAGGTTCTATCAGTGTGATAGAGGCTGACTTTATGACAAGTATAGAGAGGGTGATAAAGACTAGCACTGTGACTGGGAAGGCAACACAGTATGGTGGTGACAGGGAGATAAGGGACCATCAGTCTAACAGGGTATGGAAGTGTGATAGTGATGGGA
The DNA here is from genome assembly GCA_963921515.1 of Calotriton arnoldi. Lineage (NCBI taxonomy): Eukaryota > Metazoa > Chordata > Amphibia > Caudata > Salamandridae > Calotriton > Calotriton arnoldi. Next base: position 2,276,369 of record CAWUFW010000536.1, on the reverse strand, counting down.
GGATGGCAGGAGTTTGGAGAGACTGGTATGGTAATAGTGATTGAGAAAGTGACAGGGACTAAGAGTGCATACTGTATCTCACTCCCCCCCCCATTTCTACACTGTAGAAAACGTAGTATAGTGCATCACAATGGGGTACACTGTGCAGAAAGATTGAAGAGACCCTTATTGGTTTACAGAGGCAAAAGTAGATAATACTAACGCTCTATTCTGTGGTAGTGTGGGCAAGCAGTCAGGCTTATCAGAGGGTATTGCTAAGCATTTGTTGTAAACACTAAGGCAATAAATGAGGCACACACTCAATGAAGCTGAGACCGAATTAGAAAAATAGCACTTTTTATATAAATATTAGGCCAAGAACTTTAGGTACAAGGGAAATACTTTTCATAATATGATAAATCACAGTAAAATGCAATAATCACAGCTGTGCGCAATTACGCACAATACATTTCCTATGGTAGGAAAAAGGCAAGTAGAAAAAGCAAATCAGTCCAGTTGTGGTGTGGTTACCCTAGTAGAAATTGTAAGGTTTGGGCCAAGGTCCAAAGTGCCAAGGCCAAGTTCTTGGGAGCTTCCCGGGTTTCTCAGGAAACATGGATAAAGGGGGCTTGGTAGCTGGTGCGCCACGAAGCCAGGGGGCCACCTGTAAAAGCAAAGCAAAGGGGGACCTGCTGGCAAGTTTGAGGGCTCATAAGGGGGAATAGAGGTCGCAAGGGCTCTGGGGCCTCGGGAGCACAGCTGGTTTGAAGATGCCATGGCTGGGTGGGCTGGGTGCAGTGAAGATGGGCAGCTGGGCAAAGGTGTGCAAAGTTGATCCTCGCTGTCAGGGGCTTGCACCTTGGAGCAACGATTTTGGAGCTGCTGGGCCACTGCTGAGGTGGGTCTCTGGAGTCCTGTAGTACTTTGTCAGATGCTGGCTTACTGTAAAGTTGGTTTTGTAGGTTTTTGCAGAAGGGGGTTTGGTACCCCCGGTATTGGTGCCTTACAGCTCCGTGGGTCCTGGGGCCTCAAGACTTGGTACAGAGGCCGAGCTGACCCTCAAGAGCAGGCGTACCTTTGGATGGCACACAGAGACATCCATCGGGCTGGGGAGCTGGACAATGCTGGACCGGACTTTGCTGTTTTTGGTACCTGCTGCTGTAGGGAGATAGTACCTCTAACTTGAGGGAGTTCTTTGACAATTTGCAAAGTGCTGATGACCCTCCGGGGTTTGTGGAGGCCAGGCAGTGATGAAACGAGCTGGAGGATGGCGATCGTTAAGTTCTGTGGTGGCAGGATTTCGCACCCAAGAGTCCACCAGGAGGTCTGCAGTTCTCGGCCCAACAGCGTTTATTCGGTCGTCTTCTTCTGTTCTTGGAATTTAAGTTCAGGGTCTGGAGATGCCACTTACATACTAAATTTAGTGGTTTTTACGAGGGAGTGACAAGTAGTGGCCAATGGGCACCTTACCTGGGATGTCTACACCCTCTATTATGCCTACCTCCTGTGGGAGGGGGACATAACCCTAGCCCTGTTTGGTGAAATCCCACCATCTTCAAGATGATGGGCACTGAAAAATGTGCTTCACCTCGCCTCCACCACCTAAGGGGTGGAGTTGGCAGAGGGGGGCACACCTCCTATTCTAACTTGGTTTTTATGCCTGTCTTCCCACCACAAGGGTTGAGGACAGGAGGGGGAGGGCCTGCTCTTTCTAACAGGAGAGGCTGGGGTTGCGTTTCAAAGGCAACAAGGCCTTTGAATCTTCCCACCACAGATGGCTCTTCCTGACTGGGGGGGAGGTGTGAACACCTCCGCCCAGGACAGGCTTTGTTCTCGACCTCTGAGCGCACTGGCACTCACCCCATGAGGTCAAAACTCTGTCTGGTGGTGACAGGCTGTCTTAGACCAGCTGGTGACCACACTAATGGTTGGTAGGCTTCAGGGGATCCTCTGTGTGCAATTTTGAATACATCTGACACTGGAATCAGTGAGGTTTATTAAGACAAGATGTTAGGTACCAAACATCCCATAATATGGTGAAGCCACCATGGAGCTGAGGAACTCATAATGACTAGTGCCTAGGCTATGAACTCCTCATCGCTTCCCTGTTCACTTAAAATATCCAAGAATCGACATGGATATTCCAGGGGCATATCTGCTCATGCAGATATGTCTTCACAGGAGATATAGGCCTGCTAGAGGGTGTCTTACCTATATCCCATGCATTGCCTGTGGGCATGGCGCACAGAGCTGTGTGCCATGTCAACTCCTTGGTTTTGTCTGCACCAACGCATGCAGTCTGCAATGACCATGGCCTTGGTGAGGGGACCCTAGGGTGGCACAATTTGTGCTGCTACCCTTTGGGTCCCTCTTCAGTACCAATGCCCTAGGTACCAGGGGTCCTATTTACTAGGGACTTACAAGGGGTAATGTAGTTGTGCCAAATGGAAACCAAAAGGTACAGTTTAGGGAAAGAGCTTCTGAAACAGGGGAGCTGGTTAGCAGGGATCCTGGCACTTCCAGTCAAAATTACATCATTTTCCAGGCAAAGAGGGTGAGGGGGTAACCATGTCCAAAAGAGTCACTTTTCTACATCCACCCTTCACTTCTGCACCCACTTCAGCCCTTTTGACATCTAATGCCCTCTCTTAATATCCATAATCGCCTGGCAAACCGCTCCGCATATTGTAATTTAAATGAATGCTTAATGTTTGCCATGGTGTACACAATAGAGGACATTCTGTGTTCCTGCTGCGTGTGTCAAAATGAATGGAAAAGTAGGATTTGCTATACATATAATGCATTGGCAAACAATTACATTTCGTTTATTTCTGCTGTTTTTATGAATGAAAAGGAATGGCGCAAATACATGTTCTCTACTTTTAAAACACGAACGATGAAATGAAGTGTAAAGTAAAACAAGTATTCTACATTTCCTAATACTGAAGAATACTTAGTTTAGCATCCGTTTGCTACATTTTATTAAAGCTATGGTATACCTAATTGCTTAAAATAATTTTACATAAGTAAATAATATTTCATAAGCTTATGTGTCCAATATTATTGTGAACGGTTCGGTATCTATTCCTCCACGTTTTCCTTGGTGTTAAAATATGCATCCAATATCAGCTGGAACAATGCATGATTCCCTCCCCCATGCGGGTGTTGTGTAACATGGCTTCTTAGGTTATCATTAATGATGACAAACAAATTTTGTGTAAGCTATAAATAAACTCAAGAACAAAACCTAGCAGGCAATGAGTGAAGAGCAATCCTCATCTAGTCATACTTTCTCCTCATGCCTTCATTTACTGTGGTGAATGCTTTGACTTTGTGTGGCCAGTCGGGTATAATTGCGCCCCCAGCCCCCACAGTGACAGGGGACATTGAGCTCCAGGGGTCCCCTTCCGGCACTGAGCACAGACAGCGGGCCCCTAGTGAGAGCAGCTCCTGACTGGGTCCGGAGCATGCCGGGCACCTTCCATGTACTTTGCACGGGGCCCCCCCTCAAGTTTCGTTTCCTCACCGTGTGTGGCAACTGGTTTACTTCCATTATTGCTTCTCAGAAGTGAGAGCTTGGAGTGAACATCCAGGGTGGAGTTCGTGGGGGGACTGTTTTGGTGATTTCTGGAGCATTCAGAGAAGTTGATGGCATTTCTAAAACGGCCGTGGCAGAAGGAAAGATAAGCCTTTCATGATTTGGTAGGAGCCGACTGACTCTACTGAATCATTCTGATTGGGCAAGTACTTAGTCGTAATGTGCATGTATAAACACTGATAGCTCACACAAGAGCATCATCTGCGTAAGGTTTGTGTGTATGTATGTTTTCATTTACAGTTACATAACGCAAACCTTGCTGGGGAGCAACAGAATGCTGCACAGTAATTTGGGGACTGTGTGGTGATAGAACATAGGGTACATGACGTGTTAATTAGCCGACCTTTGATGGCTGGCCATACAGGGTCCTACATACAAGGATAGAATAAGAACATATTTAATGAGGTATCCCTTAACTCTTGAAGAATTGCACACAAACTGGCTTAGAAATATCAATACAATTAATAGATTATTATTCTTCTGGCTTCACCTGTGGGCAGTAAGTTATGAAAGCCTCTAAATAAAACGCCATTTGTGCAGCTTATCTACTGGTGCGGCATTTGTGGTACAGCAGTTCCTATTAAATTTGTAGGTGTTGTTAAGAATTGCATGTGTTGCTTTACAGTTAAATGGTTTCAAAGCGATGAGTGTTGGTGTTATAACACCTTCAGGTGTGATTGAGGTATCTATCCAACGGGTGTCGGACCTTTACTTTGCTTCATTGCTTTGTTTGGCGTTGAAGTCCCTGCAACTATGTCTACAGCATCTTTACTTTGTTTGCATTTCCATTACTTTCTCCAGAGCATCAGGGAAGCAATTTTACAATAACTGCAATTTAGCATTGCAGGTTAAAAAAAAAGTAACTAAACTGTTTCTATATAATGTATATGAACGCACAGTTGTTTAATTTGTGGGTAATAATAATGTTATTAACTGAAAAATAATGTATTATGTTGTTATGGTTAGGTTTAGCATTAGAATAGCATTACCTTTTAGTTTAATTATATTTTATTAAAAATTGACTATATTTAGAACTGGGTGAAGGGTCAGGTTTAGCATTAGAATAATTTACCAACAGTACGTTAAAAATACATGTATATAATGGAATAAGGTTAGTGTTAGCATTATAGTGTGAATAGGATTTATAATCATTTTAATTCAATTGAGTGCTGTATTAAAAGTGTATTTAATATAATATATTTTAATTTTGGCTAAAGGTATTTACATTTCATTAATAGTAGAGTTTGGTTTAGCATTAAGATTACCATAAAAGTATTCGTTTGTTAATGTAACTAAGTAGATTAATATCGGGGCAGAGTTAGTTACTGATTTCTTAAAACAAAATTAACATAAAATGATTGCACTTAATTTAGACTTGGGATTGATTATGGTTACTTTTGGTATAAGGTAATTTAATATATTAATCCACTAAATTTAAAAAGTCGTTACATCAATGGTTTAGGTAAGTGTTGCTATTAAGGATATGTAATGTTAATTAAATTACGACATTAAGCAAATGCTTAACATTAAGGTAATGTTTAGCATTAGGGATAGAGGACAAAATGAAGATAGAGCAAAGCAATATGGACTAAGCAAGGCCATTTCAGTTCCATGGCTGTGTGAGTGAAGTTAGGAGGAGTGGACCTAACTGTAATGAGATGTAAAGCTAGTCATAAAAACGATATGCAATCAAGTACAGACATGACATATTTGTTCCATTGTTAACTTCCTGGGACAAAACACCCAAGTAGACTCTTTTTCATTTGAACTCAAATGTAAATTCGGAAATTCATTGCATCAGGAAATTTTAAAACAGCTTTAGTAGAGGGGAGCTAAATACCAAACTGAAATGGCTAAGACCTCAAGGGAGAACCATGTTTCTGTCATGCAACACATTCTACTCTGCTCAAGCATTCACTGCTGTATTTAACACAGTGCTACTGCAACAAAATTGATGATGAAAAACATGAGCTGGCAGGATCAAACAGAGAGTGTCCTACACTCAGATATGTCCCCAAGCCCTTAAAGCCTGTCAGCAAAATGAGAGTTTGAATAGTGGAGCCTTAGTTAAGAATGTCATAGAGGGCCAAGTTCATTGTTTAGATGAGGCACACAATCTACACAATTATAATTATAAGGAAATGCTAATATCCCAGTGTCAGAACACAGGGACAGCCTCATGTTCACACCTGAGACGAAATGTTGCTGCGTTGTCAAGTTAAGTTAGTTACAATACAAAGCCATCCCAGAAGTCAGTACAAAGCACATAGTTATCTGTAAAGAGGACTTAGTGTGCATACTTTGATGGTGTAGGGCATATTGTGGCAAGAGTGAAGAAATAATTACTTAACAGAGAGGAGGATTCAGAGATTTGATTTAACAAAATCAGGTTATTGCCAGTGTACAGAATGTTGAGTAGATCCCTTTAATGGAGAGGTCCATAATTGAGTGGGGAAGTAATCCGAGTTCCTTTTGAACATCAAAATGGAGAAATACAACATGCTCAACTTTCAGTTAAAGTAGTGGCCAAACAGTTAAGATACTCCCCACCTTGACAATACTTCTAAGACACCTTGGAAGTGAAACGAGTTAGTCCAATTGTCGCTTTAAGAGTTCAGGAGGGGGTATTGGTGCTGAGAGGGTGTTCTCATCCTATGAACCTTTTCTTTGAAAATGACAAAATGGTAATTTTACAGTTCATTTTTCATAAATTGTTAGTGAAATGTTTTTCACTTTTTTTGGGTGCAACTCTCCACCCCTTAATATTGCGCGCACGGATAACTTACAGAAATCATCCTTAATCCAATCCATCCCTGCCAATGCCTCTAGAGCTACAAGACATATTTCTAGAGGTATAGTTGAAAACAACCTCACACGAGTACCCATCCTACATGAACCCAACACTACTCCTACCAAAGCCCGGCTAAAATGTATTCTGCTAAACTGTAGGTTGGCCGCAAGACACGCTGCCGATATAGCTGACCTCATACTAACTAATGAACCTGACCTTCTAATTTTAACAGAAACATGGCTAAATGAATCTTCCACGCCCATCCTCGACATACTAGTACCCCCAAACTATCTCATCATAAGACTTGATAGGCCAGGTGGTGGTATTGCTTGCATTCATAGGATCAACCTCTCTATAAACCGCTCCAACTCCCTGGTTCTTTCTTCCTGTGAATACTTATGTTTAAACATCACTCATAATAACAAATCAATATGTTCACTACATTCATTTTACCACCCACCAGGGGATAACCTCACCTTCATTGAACACCTCATGGATATACTTGCTACAAATGTTGGACAACAAAACATTCAAATATTCCTGGGGGACTTTAACCTCCACTGGAATGACCCAGAGGTCAATAGCCTCAAAGCTTTCCTATCCGACCTTAACCTGTCCCAAATCTGTGGCAGCCCCACCCATGATAAAGGCTCATCCCTCGATCTGGTAATTTCCAAAGTGTATTCCACCCAGCTTGAATCGATCCTCCCTTGTGACTGGTCTGACCATCACATCATCACTTTTCACATTAATGAATCAGTGAAGCTACTCTCTGTCCAACCCACAAGAACAAAAATTTGGAAAAGGAACCTAAAAAACCCCGGGCCCGACTTACTCGCAACTTCTAATCCTAACATCATGCTTCCACCGGAAGGTTTAGACGAGGTACAAGATCTGACTACTCATTACTTCCACTCCATGAACATAGTATTAGACAATCTAGCCCCCTTACAACTGAAAAGAGTCACCACAAAAGACTCGAAACCCTGGTATGATGGTAGGCTAAATGAAGACAGAAGATCACTAAGAGTAATTGAACGACAATGGAGATCAGCACCATCCTCTGACCACCTCAAGTTACTAAGAAGCTCGAGAAACTACTATTACAGAAAGATTAAACTATCAAAAGCAGACTTCTTCAGTAAGCAATTAGACTAAGCTAAGAATCGTCCCAAAAGGCTATTTGATCTAATCAAATCTCAATCTAAGGGTGCCTCCCACTCCCCCCAAGTTAATCCAGACACATTGCCCAACTGCGAGGAATTTGCCTCCTTTTTCACGACAAAGACAGAAAACATAAAGACAGACCTGCATAACGATCTTTTATCCCACACCGACCCTCACATGATCTCCCTACTGACCCCGCTAGGGACCCCTCTTAGCTGCTCTGCAAAGTTCGACCTCAAAAACAACGCATCCTGGGCCTCCTTCAACACTTACAGCGAAGAAACTATCCTAAAATCGTTCACGGCCCTAAATCCCTCCAATCACTACACAGACCCTCTCCCAGCAAACTACCTAAAAGACTTAATTCCATTGTTAGTGCCTTTATGGACTAGGATTATAAACACCTCTCTCCTTCAAGGAACCATCCCAGACATCCTTAAAGCAGGCCAGGTATCTCCCATCTTAAAGAAGCCATCAGCGGACTCGGCAGACCTGAATAACTATCGCCCAATATCCAACATCCCCACCTTAGCCAAACTGCTAGAAAAATGTGTTCACACGCAGCTTAGCAACCACATAGACCACTTTAACCTACTTGATCAATTCCAATCAGGCTTCCGTGCATGGCACAACACCGAATCAGCCATGACCCACATAATAGATGACGCATTAAAAATCCTGGACAAAAACGAAGCCTGTTTACTAATCCTGCTTAACCTATCCTCGGCCTTCGACACCGTCAAACACGACAACTTACTAGATCTCCTGAAACACAGAATGGGTCTATCTGGATTGGGCCTAAACTGGTTCACCTCCTTCCTTCAAAACAGAACACAAAGATTCAAGATCAATCAATCCTTATCCAAGCCCACCCCAGTCACCTTAGAAGTACCACAGGGATCTTCCCTCTCCCCTACACTTTTCAACCTGTTCATGGAACCACTGACCAAACTTCTCAGTTCCTCGAATGTCCACTATCACATGTATGCAGATGACACACAACTCTACATAAAGATCCATTCACTTGAAGACATCAAATCTCTTAATTCAACGCTGCAAAAAACGCAGACCTGGTTGGCCAAAAACCACTTAAAACTAAACACCCTCAAAACCGAATTCCTCCTAATCGCTCCCCCCAGCCAATCAACCATCATCCTCGAGTGAATGAAGCACCTAACAGCACTCAACGGTCAACCTCTCATCATCGACTCAGCGAAATCGCTGGGAATAACTCTGGACAATAAGCTAAACATGCAGAAACACATCAGCGCCTCGACAAAAGGAGCAAATTTTCATATGAACACCTTGAGAAGACTGAAACCCTTCCTGCCCGCAAATGACTTCAAATAGGCAGTTCAAGCTCTAGTAATTCCTAGATTGGATTATGGGAGTGTCGCTCTCTGCGGCCTTCCCAGATCGACGACGGCCCCTCTAAGAGCCTCTATCAACGCAGCAGCTAGACTCATCACAGGCTCCAAAAGAAACTGTCACATCTCCCCAGACCTGCGTGCCCTCAACTGGCTTCCTTTGGAGGCTAGGATTCACTTGAAAATTGCCTGTATTACGCACAAGGCTTTACATCACAAAACCCCGAGATACCTAGCTGAGAAACTGGTGCTATCGTGTGGTAACAGAACTACCAGGAGCTCCTATAATCTTCTACTGAAGCCACAACGATTTACCAAGAAGAAAACATACAACCGGTCCTTCTCAGGAATGGCTCCCAGGATTTGGAATGCCTTGCCCCCAGAAACGAGACAGAACCCTTCCACTGCATTTTTCAAAAAGGAAGTGAAATCGATTCTCTTGGCCAAATTCACTTGAACTATTTACACATCCTTGTATATATTTGCTATATTTGCCTACTTGTATTAGTGATTACTTTCGTATTAGTGTAACCTATATTATTTTTATGTGTGTTGCTGTCACCTATATTTGCCCTGTAAAGCGCTCTGATACCCACAAGGGTCTTGTTCGCGCTATACAAAACCTTCAAAATAAATACATAAATAAACTCTCCACCTACCTAGAACAGCACCACCTCGTAAACAGGTGAACGCCATGACCTCTTCCTGCTTTCTCATACTCAGAATTCTCCACAAGATCTTCAAATGGCTCCCAACAGACACAAGACACACTATCACCCAGGCCCTCTAAAACAGCAGCACCGACAGACTCATCTTAGGCGTCCCCTGAAGCAGTCTGTCACTCCCCACCGCATAGAACTATACTGGTTACCCGTCCAGAAATGATGCCAATTCAAGCTACTTGTCCCACGCTTACATATTCCTCCAAAGCGCTGAACCTGCATACCTCCACAGCCATCTTCAACTCTACCATCCAACCAGACACCTATGCTCAGCCTTACTCACCCTCACACGAGTCCCCCTGCAATACACAGAAGCAAATCAGGAGGACACTCCTTCTCCTACATCACCTAGCAAGACTGGAATCACCTCCTGCAACATATTAGGACCTCCCCATCTCTACTCAACCTCCGTATGAAATTGAAGACACCTGGGCGTTCAACTTGGAGCTCTGCCCGAACTATGCTCCTGCTCCAGTGCCTGGGTACTCTCACTGGTGATAAGTAGCGCCCTACAGATCAATTTAATATGACTTTTCATAACCATTGCACATTGTAAAGTAGGTCAATTTTTGGATTGGGAGTTAGCAAGAGTCTGGAGCAGTTGCTGTAGACTGGAGCTCCCACACAGGTCCATGACAGAGGCTGTGGTGCCCTTTGCATACTGGGGCTGCAATCTGTTGGACAGTGCATGAGGTTAAAGAGAAAGGCAACTTGGCAGTCACTTGGTTAGAAGATTTACTAACCTAAAGGACACTAAAGGTAGAAAGAGGTGGTTTTGGTTTAGTGAGGTAATGCTTGCCAATTACATCTGATGTGATCTGCATATCACACAATTTCCAAACCTAGCAAAGTCAACTGAATTTACCAACCTTGTAAGGATGGAATGCTGAATCCATTTATATTGGGTAATTATAAGACCAGTTGATTCCAGCACCTTGAAATCATATCACAATTATTAGCAATTAACTTGCATAATGCCCACATCCCTGAAACATGTCGATCTGAGGCATTGGGTTGCAAAGAGAACCAACGTTACTGATGAAGGTGGTAAGGCATGACAACACATGTGGAGATCAACTTGGTCAAATCAGAAGATTTTGAAGTTAGACGAATGTGACTAAAGAGGAGATGCTGGTGATCGCACTTTACTGTTGAGGGGGCTTTTGCATAGTGTGTTCAGGGGGAAAGAACCTGTATACATTCACTGAAGGTTCAGATGCCTGCGTGCAGATTTTCAAAGAGACTCTTGCCCTGTTATGAGCTGAATATCACACCTCTGCTATGGTGTGACAGGAAGGAATTAGGTCTGACAACACAATCTTTCCTACCCTGGGGTCCTTTTTATTGCTTGAAACTAAGGTGCCATCCATAGTGGAGATAAGTTCATCCTAAATAGAATCAGAAGTGGTACTGGCAGGGCATAGAGACCCTTCAAGGCTGGTGTTATGATTTACTTAACAGGCAGAGGAACCTATGTAACCGACCTTAAGTAAAGGTTACGAAGTCCCATTGCTCTCTGCTGTGTGACTAAACAACACAAAGAGCCAAATTACATCAGCAATTGACTAGATGGTGCTCTATGACCATACCAAGGGGTCCATGCTACGAGCATGTCCATGAACCTACACATACAAGAGCAGACATGCATAAAGATTTGATTGGATTTTAATTACTTGATTTGAATGGGTAGTTATATAGAGCTACCTTGTACTTGGAGGTGCTGATGGATGGGAAGCTGATCTCTAGGTATTCTATAAATATGTTTTCAGAAATTTCTTAAATGCTAAATGATTCCAAATGAATCTCATAGCAATATGAATTGAGGTCCAACGTTTAGGGCAAGCGCAGAGAACGTCCAGCAACCACGTTGAACATGTTTTTAGGTTGGAATACCTCTTCTTGTAGAAAGGAAGAGAGTTTCTCTGAAATAAAAGGGGAACACTTCCAGGAAAGGAAAATGGACAAAGAGAAGAGCGATACAGAGTGGGGGGGGGGGGCAGTGAGACTTGGAGGTAGATATATAGAAGGATACCTATATTCATCTAAAGTTAAGGGTCTTAGTGATACGTATCTAGCAAAAGCAGTGTTCTGCTTCTGAGTCAGACTTATTGGTCAGAAAATCAGCTGATGGCAAATGAAATAGCGGGGGGGAGATACATTTATGTCAGTGGTTTCCAGTTAGCTAGGTAGATTGCAGACTAAAACTGTTCATTTCCTGGCTTCTTGACGCTTACTGGAAGATTTTGTGGATATGAACTAAAGAGGTGGTTAATGAAGTGCCTTACATTTTGTTGAAGAGTCCATGATTTGTTCTGCGCTGAGGTTGGGTGCTAATCATCTTTTGGGGGAGAAGAAGTGTGTATCTGTCATTAAAGCAACCAGTGGGGGGCTCAGGGATGGGAGTGCCACTGCACCCCCAAATATAGCTGTCTTTAGCAGATCTAGCTTCATTAATTGAACTAGGACTCTTTTTCTCTGGTTATGCCACTGCTTGCAGGGATATTTGTTTGCAATTGGTGCAATAATAAGAATATTTTCAAGGATATTGGTTGGTGTAAATGTTTCTGTACAGTTAAATTCTCCCTTCTTAACCCTTTGTCCAACAACACCCCCCCAGTGAGTGAATAATGAGAAAACTATGAGGACGTTTTCTAACTTTCCAATAAAAAGTTAAACAGTTGTGCTGTATAGAGCTTCACAATATTTATAAAGGATTTACTGTGATTATGGTTGTCTTCACAGATGAGTTAAAAAAAGAAAACATATAAAAGGATGTAATAAATTATGTTATGTTCTCGCAACATTGTAATTAACTCATTTCAAGTACGTTTACTTGAAGGCTCCTCAACTTGAATATCTCCTAATTGATTTGAGATGGGCAGTAGTTATCAATCTTCTCAAGCTTTGAAAGCATTTTAATTAAGACAAAATGAGCCATATCTTCCAGTTGTCAGGGAGCGTTGTAACAACTCTATTTAACCCCACATACGTAAGCTTTCAAAACATTATCATGGAGACACAAAAGTGCTGTATTTATCCCATCTTGTTGCCGCATTATTAGGTGTACCATGTGCAGAACTTGGCCTGAACAAGGCTATTTTTATAGAGCATAACAGAAAATTGCTTGGAATTTATCAAGAAAGCAGGGGGTTACAGCACAGACATTACAAAGCGTGGTTTGGACTATAATACCACTTAGCCACAGCAGGGTTCGCATTCCGTTTGTATTCACTTAGAGATTGTGCCCCGAGCTCTTATTTTCATAAGGCTTTTCTCATGCGTTGTATTTAATTTATTGTGTATATGTTTTCCAAAAAGTCCATTAGTGTGTCATGTTGAGAAACATGAAATGTCAAAAGGCACCTCAGCACACCTATAGTTGAGAAATGTATTATAGTTGCAGCAGGTATAGAAATTAAATGTACCATACACATTTTTCTATTCAGCCACTCAGAAAATGTGTCTGTTGTTCACCTTCAACAATCTGAAGTGATGACTTTGGAATCTGTGAATGATATTTTTAGATAGGTAAGCATTTAGGGTCGTCTTGACAATTTGATTTTTATCTTTCCCAGCAGATGTAGTAATGCATTTATAAAGTACCACAGCCTTCCATTTGTAAAAGAGAGATGCAGTACATGTTCAAAGATTTGCCTTTATATTTCAATACAAAGTAAACAAGAAGCCAGTAATTCTGGTTAGCCAACATTTGACAGGGATATACGCTGGGTACAGATGTTAGTAATTTTTTCACCTCTGATGAAATTGTTCTTGCAGCCATCCTCCCCTAATTCAGTTGTTACATTTGAGGGGAAAGTTTAACTACAGCAGCCAGAGCAGTGAAGTTCCTTCCATCAATCAGGTGTCGAAATTCCCCCCCCCTCTAGAGCCATGGCAGTGGCCTACCAATTATCCACCATCTTAGAAGCAGGTGGTAGTACCACTCCATTTTAATAGTGCTTGGTGTGGTGGTGATGCCTGAACTCTCCAAGGTGGTAGAAGCACCTCATTGACTTATCCCAAGGGTTCTTCTATTCTCTAAGCATATCCATAGGTCACGTACATGTGTGGCATGCTGGCAGAGGTCCCCAGGATCCCTCTACATCCCAGGAAGGAGGGGGGGTGACTCCTATCGACCCCATACCATGCTAGACTGCCATTAAATATACCTAGTTTGTTCTGGCTTTTGTCACTTGCATTTTATTTTGTGCAGTGGGAATCGTTGCAGGTGGTAGTGCCAAATTGCTGGCTGCAGATTGTCTAGTCACCTCTGCCAGTATTGTTGGTGCCCGACATTATCTTCATTTGTCTCTGGGAGGACCAGAATGTCCACACATTGAAGGCCTTAAGAGAAAAAGGGCTGGGACAGTGATGTTGCTCTGCATTCCACTGCATCCTTCCCTGTGTGCTCCCAGGCTGTGATATGTTTTACTTTCATTGTTCATTTTTTATTTTAAGATGAGGGAACATGTGGTGATTGTTTCTCTGCATGTGGTCACACTTAGGGGAATATTAAGGTGATTGATGGAGTACTTGAATTAATCTTGATATTTGGTAATTACTTGTGGCATTCGTGTGGTGATATTTCAAAACTAACCATACTGTAGCTGAATCAGCCATTAGACTGTAAGCCTAACAGTTATGTTGTGACTCCAAGCACTTTGAGCTGCTGTCGGATGGTGGGCTGCTTCAGTTTTCTCTTAAATGTGGCTTATGGACTGTGCTATGTCTGATTAGTGAGAGATGTCCAACATGTCTAGGCATCATTGTAATCACCTCTGGAAGCTTCTGAAGTGATTGAAAACGCAATGTTTAAAGGCATAATCTACATCTTCAGGGGGTTTGAGATGTGATAAGTGAACGTCCATATCTTTACCAGCTGTTTATCATGTTTGGCACAAATTGCATTTATAGTTATACTGGGGCATGTGACTTGGATAATGTGTTTGGGAATGAAGAAAAATATTGTCATGTTTCTCTTGCAGTGTATAAATGGCCTATGTACTATATCAACCTTGATTACCTCCACCATTGTGATTAATGGACATGAAATCTGTATCACATAGTATAATGGAATCACTCTTTGGTGTGATCTTTTTTATGACAGTAGCGGCATTAAAGAGAATATACGCACCTCTGGTATGGCATGTGCATGCCTGCTCTCCTCATGTGTAAGCATTATGTGGTATTGCCTGTGCTGTTCTCTCTGTTTTAAATGGTTCTTTGTGGGTGCAACATGGCGTACTTCCAGGATAATATAATTGGTTTGGTTTCGAGCTATAATAACTACCAGGTGAGGAGAGGATCCTAGGGAATATTTAAAGACCTGCGCGGATAAGTCCCCAAGCCAGATACAATAACAACAAAACTCCTTGCTAAATGTAAAGGAGGAGCTCGCGGATGTTTTTAATCAGTAGTTTAGAGACGCAATCACCTAGGATTGATGAAGCATAAACAGTGTGGTGAAAGAGTGGTGCAGTGTACAAAGTGATTTAAAATTGACTAGCATGAGAAAAATAAATGTATTAGGTAGCTTCATCAATCCTAGGTGATTGCGTCTCTAACCGCTTAACCGCGGTGGCAATTCCGCCACGGTGCGGCGATTTAGCGGAATGGGCGGGGCCGCGTCGGCCAACGGACGTGCGCAGCACTACAGAGGTAGTGCTCGCGACGGCCGTTGGCGACAGAAGCACGCAGCGGGCTAAACTACTGATTAAAAACATCCGCGAGCTCCTCCTTTACATTTAGCAAGGAGTTGCAGCTCCTTGGCTGCAGTAACTTGCACCCGAGAGGAGATCCCAAATGATGAAGCATGCCACTTCGGTGGGTGATGGGAATCCGTCCTCTTAAATGAGACTCCTTCATTAGCTATTACTCCATCTTGTTTTGGCTGGTCAATCTCTCTGTCTATATATACATCACTTCAGACCCGCGGATTTTTTGTTGTTACTTGGTTTAGAGCTAACCATGTACTTCTAATATCGGTAGTGGGGATTTCCTTGTGCAGCACAGTCAAGGTTGTTATTTACCTTAATAGATTGCACTTGCTAGAGTTGGACAAAAATCAACTCTATTTATTGTCTGTGCTTGAGACTGCTTAGTAGCAGCACCCTGCTGCACAGTGATGCCCGCGGGTTTTAGTGGGAGGCCTGTTTAAGGTCTTTTGCTGTAATGTACAAGTCATACCTTTATCTAGGTTTGTCCAGGTGCGCACTGGCTAGATATGGTGGACAAGGTTCTGTAGTGATCCTTCTTTCTCTTGTAATCTTTCCTTATGTGCCATTGTTTGGGAACATGGTTACTTTTAGGGTGATCTCCACCAACCATGGGTTGAACCTTTCCACCATATTGGCATACACGTTTGGGTATGTTCCTCTGATCTTGATAATGCTCAGCATACATAGCCAAAAATCACATCTAGTGAAACATACTGAAAGGTAATTTTGGTTCTATTGTACCTCATGTGAACGTTTTGTAGTGGCGCTCTTTAAATTAGCAGTGAATAATAAATGAGCGGCTGTGGTGGATCATTTATTTTTCACTTTTTGCTTATTCTAATATTTTTTCTGCGTGTCCCGGTCCCACCCAAGACACCCACAGTTTTTTTTTTTTGGGGGCTGCACAAGGGGCCCCACGACCCCACCCACGTGCCACACAGGAGCCAATATTTATTTTATACAGGATGCCCCAGTGCCCACCTGGTGCACCCCACACCATTATAATTCTTGGGATCTGTGGGGGAAGCCCAAGGGCCCCTATCTGGCTCTCTCCTCTTGCAGGAGGCGTGAATACATTTTTAAAAGTATATATTGGCATGCCCTGGTGCCCACCCAGGGCACTCCACAGCTTTTACTAAGTTGTTCGCTGCGGAGTTAAGCTCAGAGCCGCCGCAGCCCCGCCGGCTCCCTGCAGAACACAACACGTTTTTCTTTTTTAAGTGGAGTGCCCCGGTGCCCACTTGGAGCCCCCCCCACAGTGCATCCATCATTGGGGGCGGCAGGGAGAGGTCCAGGGCCCCAGAAGCCTCGCCAGCTCCCCTACTGGCATTGCTCAAACCCCACAGGAGCAGTGTTCTTTTATTTCTGCAGGGTGGGAGCAATTCAAATAATTTACCTGCCTGAGAGTGCAGGCAGGAAAAAAAATGTTCTCTCACCGGGCGGGAGCAGCTTTGTGTTCCAGGTGGGAAAACATTCGCACTTTTAGACAGTATCTAGAGGGTTGAGGACCCTGGGACACCTTCACTGTGCTGGCGCCGGGGGATGGGGTCCCCAGGGCCATTATATGAATCAGGGAGGGGTACCTCCCCTTTACTTAATACATGGCCCTGGGTTAGGATGTCCCCGGGGTCTCTCCTGGCTCCGGTAGGGGGGGGGCGCACAGCCTCTGCATGACCTTCCTCCCCCTTTACTTAAAACATGGCCCAGGGATGGTGTCCCCAAGGCCGTCTTTTGGCTTGGGAAGGGGGGGCACATGCCGCCTCCCCTTTATTAAATTATTGGCTGGGAGATGAGAAAAATGTTGCCACAGATTTATGGATCCTCCCCAAATTTGTGGCAAGATTTTCAAAAGATATATGTTTTTGGCCCTAGACGGGGTCCCTCTCAGACCTGACCACCAGGCCTAGGGGGTCAGGGTATCCATACCCTGCCCCCTATGTTTTTTTTGAGGTTTTTGTTAGGACTTAGGACTGAGTCCCGAGTTCTAAGATGGCTGTCACCACTTTCTGGTTGAGGTGGTGTCATCCAAACAGATCTCAAGATTAGATCTCTCAGCTCCACTGACCTCTGCGGTGTGATCTATACAATTTGTTTTAACATTAATTTTTCCAAAACTACTGAACGGATTTGCACCAAAACACAAAAATCTCTTTCTTTGCCAAGATCTAGCTTTCTGCCAATAGTGTAAATCCGTTCACCGGTTTGGGCTGTAGCTGTGTCTATAGTTATTATAGATAAATGAATGGGGAAAATGCATTTAGGGACCTACTGTTTTTCAAGGCCCCCGCCTGATGGCTCACCCCGAAACTTTCCATGTGCAAACTAGTCAAAAAGTTGCACTTTTTTGGAACGTTTTGTGGAGATTTGTCAAATGGCACCAAAGTTATTAGCAACACAAAAAAGGCATATCCAATGGAAACACGATCTTAAATATAACTACCCAGTGGCGGCCACCACTGGGTAAAATATAAATATATAAATACATACTGATGAAATCATCCGCTGAATCACTGACTCTCCCACTCACAGCCCTATAGAACATTTCATACACCCACTCATCCATTCACAAACCCATTCACATTCCATACCAGTACTTACACACCCACTCACTGTGTCATAGATCTACACACACATCCACTCACTCACCCATACAGCCACTCATACGCCCACTCACTCACTAATACAGCTATTGACATATCCAGTTATACACCCATACAGCCACTCACACACTGAGTCAGTCATCTATAGAGCTATTCACACACCTACTCACTCACCCATACAGTCAATCACACAGCCACTTCCTCACCCATACAGGTACACACACACCCACTCACTTAATCATACAGATACTAACACATACTCACTCACCTATACAAGCACAAACTCACCCATACAGCCACGCTCACATTCACTCACTCACCCATAGAGTTACTCATATACAACATGACTCACCTATGCTGCCTTTGACATACCCATTTACTCACCCATATACCACTGAATCCACTCATTCGCCCACAGTCATACACACACTCACTCACCCATACAACCCTCACATTCACACACACTAACCCATACAGCCACTGACTCAGCCACTCACTCATCCATACATGCAGTCACAAACCTCCTCACTCACCAACTCAGACACCCATACATGTACTCAGACAATCACTCACCCATACAGTCACTCATTGACCCACTCACACACCCATATAGCCCCTTAGACACCAACGTATACACACATTAACACAACTAGTCACTTACCCATACATTGACTGAGACAACTAATCACTCACTTATACAGTCAGTCGCACACACACTGAATCATCCATACAGGCACTCATACCCCCACTGATTCACCAATACACCTTGGTAGATTTATTGAACACCTATAAACTTTCATCAGTGATGTCATTTAAGATGTCATCAGTGATGCCATCAGTGATGTCACTGACCATGTTATGTTATGTTATATTGATTTTATAAGGCGCACAGCTACCCAAAAAGGGTTTCCCAGAGCCAGCCTGAAGGAACAGAGAACTAGAAATTACTAATTGAATAGCCACGTCTTTAGGCATTTACGGAAGTTCACATAAATTGTTTCATTCCTGAGTGACATGGGGAGGGAGTTCCAAAGGATTGGGCCCAAACAGGCAAATGAGCGACCACCCATTCGTGAGAACCAAAAATTTCCCCTGAGTAGTGGAGCGTAACAGACGTGGAGGTTGATAAGGATGAACCAAATCTTGCAGATATTGTGGGGCAGTTCCAGACTTGATCTTAAACATATAGGTTAAGGCTTTGAATTTAATGCAGTTAGCGACCTTTAGCCAATGAAGCTCTTGCAGGGAGCCAGAGATAGAAGCAGTTTTGGGGATATGACAAAGTAGCCTGGCAGCAGAATTCTGCACTACCTGCAGTTTCCGTAACACTTCCTTGTTGGCCCCTAGATAGAGGATGTTACCGTAGTCCAATCTTGAAGTGATGCAATATGTGAGGTCATAAGCAGTGCATTGCGGGCATGAGTTATAGTTACCTAACTATAACTGCTGAATTTCACTGGTTTTGTACAAGTGAAACCTGAGCCTAATTATAACGTCCCTGTCACCTTTGTTTTTTCATTAAATTTCTAAGGTTTTTTAAATTCCATTTCCTAACTATAATGTACCTGTAACCCTTGTTTTTTTCAGTGAATTTCTAAGGTTTTTTAAATGCTAATTCCTGACTATTACATCCCTGTATCCTTTGTTTTTCAGTGAATTTCTATGGCTTTTTAAGTAGTAGTCGTGTTTGCAAAGTGGTAGAGAAAGGGTGTGAGGCCTCCCACCAGGTTAAGGGAATCCAGCTGTGTAGGAGTTTCTGGAGGCACCAGGACGGCTTCTTGGGCCCCAAGGTCCCTCAGCATCCTAGATGACTAAGTCCTCCAACCAGTAGTGCGCCAGGAGGTGCATTTGCAGAGTGGTGGAGAAAGGAGGGGGGTGGCCTCCGAAGACCTCTTAGCAGTCTCGCTGTGTGGGATTTACTAGATTTAACAGGAGGGGTAGTTGCCCCGCAAGGACCCTCAGGAGTAAAGTGGACTTAATTTCCCAACCAGTAATGCGCCAAGAGGCACGTTTGCAGAGTGATAGAGAAGGGGTGTGTGGTCTCCAAAGACCTCTCAGCAATCCCATTGGAGGTAACACAAATGATTCCTTGCCCCCAAGGACCTTCAGCATCCAAGGAGACTTCATCCCTCAATCAGCAGTGCGCCAGCGGGCGCACTTGCAGAGTAGTGGAGAAAGGGGGAGAGGCCTTTTTTCATGGGAGGGGGACTGCATGTCTCCCCTTTCCTGGGACGATTTAGACCCTGGGGCCCCCATCCCCTGGGGCCAGGCCTTTTTCAATGAGGGAGGGGGGCCATGCGGCCTCCCTCTCTGGGCCGATTACGGGACCTCATCCCCGGGGCCCGGCCTTTATTTTATATATTTTTTTAAAACTAAAAAATTGGGGGCCAAGTGGCCCCCCTCTTGGGCCGATTTCGGCCCCTGGGACGCCATGCCCTGGGGCTCAGCCTTTTAATTATTTTTTTTAAACAATAAGCGGAGGGGCACTGTGCAGCCCACCTCCCAGGCCCCGGCGACCCCATTCCCCACAGCCTGGCCTTGAATGTGGTTGCCCTGGTGCCACGCAGGGCACCCTCTCACCAAAGATGGGGACTGGGAGGGGAGCCTAAAAGCCCCTGCGGTCCCTGCCAGCTCCCCAACTCCTGCGGGAGCCGGCATTGCTTTTACACATAGGGAGCTGCTAACATGCAGCTCCCTGAATGTAAAAGCAATTGTGCTCTTCTTTGAGCAAGCAAGAGCAAAATGTTCCCTCTTGCTCAAATAGGAGAACAGTGTGCTATGGCTTAATGGGAGCAGGAAGCTCCACCAAGCCATAGCAAACAGCTAGGTCCTGGGAGTGGGCACCCGGGGACATAGTAGGAGCCGTCCCTGGGGGGTGGCAGTCACTAGGGCCATCTTAGGCTCCAGGATGAGGGCCGCGCTGCCCTCTCCATTGTTTACTTTAGCCCCAGGGAAGTGGTGGTCCACACAGCCAGGGGTCCGCTATGGACCCCCTCCATTATATTATTTGAGCCCCTGGGAGGTGGCGGTCCCCGGGGCTGCCCCTGCTTTCCTACAATTCATTGCCCCAGGAGGTGCTGGTCCCCAGGGCTGCGGGGGAACTGTGCATACTATTTCATATGCCCTCTGGACTTTGTCCACCCGGGGGATTTTTTAAACACAAGCGCGTTAGCCCGTACTTGTGTTTTTTAAATTTTTACTGGAATTCACGAATTTGTCGTGATCTCGCTTTAATTTTTTTTTTAAATGCTTTCTTTTGCATGGTAGGGTCCCAGAAGTACCCCAAGACCATGGCTTGTGGGTCAGGCTATTCCTACCCTTCACCCCTTTATTTTCACTTTTTGTTTGGGACTCAGTGAAGCCAAGTCCTAAGATGGCTGTCAGCACTTCCTTGTTGAAGTGTTGGCAGCCAATCAGAGCTATGCATTTCCCTGTACGAGCTCGTCTTTTTTCACAAAGGCTTCACAACCACAGATATCACTAGCTTTATCTTCATAAATTTATCAAAACCTACTGAACGGATTTGCACCAAATAACAAAAAGCACAATCTGTGTAACAACATCTACCTTTTGTCCAAATTTGGTGTAATTCCATCCAGCGGTTTCCTATAGGGATTTTAGACACAGTTACAGCCGGAACCCAACCTTTTTGTAAATTGATGTAAAATACATTCAGTAGATTTGGAAATATTAAGGGAAATCCAAATGTGTGTGTGTATATATATGTGTGTATATATATATATATATATATATATATATATCTTGGCCCTTTTTGCAGGGTCATCCCTAAACTTTTTGCCTTTCTCCTAGCCTTTTCTCTGACATGGTGTTGGTGGTTTTAGGACTCTGGGCACTTTAGCACTGCTGTCCAGTGTAAAGTGCGTGTGCTCTCTGTGTTAAATATGGTAAGATTGGTCTACACCTGTTTGGCATATTTAATTTACCTGTCAGTCCCTTGTAAAGTGGTATCTCATATACCCAGGGCTGGTGAATTAAATGCTACTGGTGGGCTTGCAGCGCTAATTGCGCCACCCAGCAAAGTAGCCTTTCAAACCTATCTCAGGCCTCTGCCATATCAGGGCCTGTGCGCGCAGTGTTACTGCCGCTGTGACGTGGCACCTAAAGTGTGTGCCATGTCTGTGACCCCCCTTTTTCTGCATGTCAGTCACCCCTAAGGTAGGCCCTAGCTAGCCCTATAGGCAGGGTGCATTGTAGGTAAAAGATAGGACATGTACCTTAAGTGCGTGACATGTCCTGGTAGTGACAAACAGCCATTTTGGTTTCTCACTACTGTGGGGCTGCCCTCCCATAGGAATGCATTGGGGATTCCCTGATAAGTGTTTCAGTGGTAATTCCTGATATGAGAGGAGCAGCGTGGTCAAGTTTAGTATATTTGGAATGGTAATAATAAATTCTGCGCAATGGTGAGCGCAGATTTACTATAACTATTTTAGAAATGCCACTTTTAGAAGTTGGCATTTCTGTGTGCTATGTGTCTGCCTGCCTGATGTGAATTGCATGTCTGGCTTTTGAGTGACAGGGGTGGGGAGGTGTGTGTGGCTCCAAGAAAGGCAAGGTGAGTCAGCACTAGGCTGAATGGGACATCTGCATTTGGAGTAGTGGGAGGAGTAGTCCCCTGACCAGGATTGTGCCTGCCCTGTACAATGCTGGCTCCGCCCCCTGTAGTGTGTCTGATCACGGAGCCCCCACCTGACAAAGGGGAAGAAGAGCCTGGTAAACAGGGTGCTCCAATTCTCCCCTCAACCAGTTTTTGCTGGTTCCCCCAAGCCCTGTGCCAGGGCAGACAAAGGAATGTCAAATATAAATATAGGGGCTGTGACCCCATGAAGTTGTGCTGTTTCTGGACTTGCTGGGGGCTTGCTGCTGCTGGGGGCCCAGGAGGAACCGCCACAAGGGCTTGCCTCCCTGCTGGAGGGCCCTGTGTGCTGGCCTCCCTGGGCCTAGCTATGCCCCATGGACCTAAGGACTTTTGTTGCACCTCGTGAGCGCTCTATTTTGCTTGCCCAGGAGAGAGGAGCGCGTGGGCTTCGCAGCGCTGAGCTGCCTGTCTTTTCAGGGGAAATCCCCGTCATAGGGATTCCCCTGTGATGCAGCGTGGAGCGGGTGCCCACCCCACTTTATGAATAGTTAAGAGGCGGGTGCCCACCCCACTTTATGAATAGTTAAGAGGCGGGTGCCCACCTCGCTTTGTGCACCTTTGATTTTGCGGGTGCCCACCCCGCATTGTGCCCCTTTGATTTTGCGAGTGCCCACCCCTCATTGCTGATTTACTGATGAGCGGGTGCCCACCCTGCATTGCGCCCGAGTGAGGAGGGAAGCCGCCGAGAGAAATCGCCGGGCCGCTGTCAGGCGTGACCCGGAAGCCAGGCGGCCTTGCCTGACTGTGGGCGGGGCCTGCCAAAGACCGGTCCAGAGCCTCGCAGGCTCCACGTTGAAGTACCGGTCCCAAGAAGGGGGACCGGGCGAAGTGAGGAGAGAGCCCCGGGGGTGCCAGAGGGGTAGGAACTGTGCAAGATCCCCTTTTGGCCTCCCCCGTCTCGGAGCACGAGAGGAGAGCGAGGCCACGAAGGAGAAGAGCCTCAGAGAGAGCCGGTGAGTGGGGGCTCGAACCCGTGCTTGGGCAGTGTTCATGTGGCACAGTGTAAAGTGCCTATTTCCTGAGCGGACCCGCAGGGGAGCGGGCCGCTCCAACGATGGGGCCATTTTGTCTCGAGCCCCAGTGGGGGCGCAGAGGGCACAGTGGTGCCCGTGGCTGATTGATGACCCACAGCTGCACCGCCGTAGCGGGCAGCTACAACGTTGGGCCGCATATTTGTGTGTAGGGCCCCCGTGGGGGTCCAGAGGGCACCGCAGGTGCCAGTGCCTAAAGTGATTTTCTCAGTTGCGCCGCCGTAGCAGGCAACTGCAACGTTGGGGCAGAGTTGTTTTAAGAGTCCCAAAGTGGGGGCTCAGGCCATTTCTCACAGCCGCCCCGCCTGATAGAGGGCAGCTGCAACGATTGGGTACATTTGTTTAGAGAGTCCCAGTGGGGACCCCGAGGGCACAGTGAGTGCCAGTGCCCATATTTTTCTGCACAGCAATTAGTGGCAGCTGCAACGTTTAGGCCAGCGCAATTGCGCAGTTTTTGATTCTGCTGCAGTGGCAGCCAGCCCTGACATTTGGGACATAGGGCATTTGAGCCCTCTGAGAAGGCCAGTTGGCCAGGGGATCAGTTGGGTTGGTAGGGCACCAGGCCCTAATGTGATTTATGTGGTGCCTAGGATAAATGTGATTTATGCACCATGATGTATGCCTCTGATGTTTATGTTTAGGAGGTTACTAATCTGAGGTTTAGGCTTATGAGGTTATTGCATAATGTGTTTATGCTTGTGAGGTTTATTGCATAATGTGTTTATGCTTGTGAGGTTTATTGCATAATGTGTTTATGCTTGTGAGGTTTATTGCATAATGTGATTTATGTTGCAGGATATGGTGCTGAGTCATTATTTTACCAGTAGTTACTGGTAGTGTTTTACATTTTCTACTTGTGCATTTGTGATGGTTCTGACAGTGGCCCGATTGGCCCTGTCAGGTGTATCTAATCCCCTGTAAATATTGCCTAGTGCCAGTTGGCACAGTGTAAATGTGTGATTATGCTTCTAATGTGTTTATGATAATACAAAAGCTATTTTTTATATAACCTTGTGTGGAGTTCCTTTTGTGGTGTGCCTAGTGGGTTGCTGCTGTGTGTGTTTGCTGCGCAAACGCTTTACACATTGCCTCTGGGATAGGCCTGACTGCTCATGCTAAGCTACCAAGGGGGTGAGCAGGGGTTACCTTCAGCGTGTAAGTCCCTTGCCCTGACTAGAGTGGTGGTTTCTGCCTGGCTTAGGCGCAAGCCCTTGCCAACCAGAAATCCCATTTCTAACAATATATATATATATATATATATATATATATACATATATATATATACACACACACTCTCTCTCTCTCTCCCCCCCTCCCTCCCTCCCTCCCTCTCTCTCTCTCCCCCTCCCTCCCTATCTCTTTCCCCCCCAGGGTCCGACAGTCCCCGTGCTAAAATGTGATTGGCTGCCAACATTTGTTGACATCCATCTTGGGATTTGGCTACAGCCGAGACCCTGAAAAAATGTTTAAAAGAAAAAGGGGCAGAGTACGGATACCCTGCCCCCTAGCTCTGGTCCTGGGGTCCC
This sequence comes from Calotriton arnoldi, assembly GCA_963921515.1. Lineage (NCBI taxonomy): Eukaryota > Metazoa > Chordata > Amphibia > Caudata > Salamandridae > Calotriton > Calotriton arnoldi. The sequence continues at coordinate 2,251,211 of CAWUFW010000536.1, read as the reverse complement.
CCTGGGACACCGAAGAGCAAAAAAGCTTTTTTTAAATTTTCCAATGGGAGTTACGCAGGATTTGCGACTCCCGACGAAAGATAAAAAAATAAAAAGCGCAGGCTAACACACTTCTCTACTGTTTAGCCCCCAGGTGGGCCAGGTCCCGGGGGTATGCAGGATTAAAATTAAAAGGAGGGGTGCATGGGGCCCTCCTCCTGAGGCTCATTTAACCCCTTTGCTGCTAGGCCTTTTCCCCCCCTGTGCTAAGCCTTTTTTTGGCTATTTGGGGTAGTTCGTGCTTAGGCCCCTGTAACTTTTTGACCACATAAGGTATCCACACCAAATTTGCGTCCTTTTCTTCCAACATCATGGGGATTCTAAAGGTACCCAGGGTTTGTGGATTCCCCTGGAGGGGACCCAGAAATTAGCCAAAATACAGCTATTTTTTTTTTAAATATAAAAATGGGAAAAAGGGCTACAGATGAAAGCGTCTGGTTTTTCCCCTGCAAATGGTATCAAAAAAGGGGTTGTGGTGCTGAAATCACTATCTTCCCAGCTTTCAGGGACAAGCAGACTTTTGTCAGAAAACCAAAAAAATGTACACAGTTTTTCTGGGACATAGCCTATTTTTGCTATTTTTTGTGCTTTCAACCTCCTTCCAGTTAATGGTAGAAATGGGTATGAAAGCAATCATGGATCATGGAAAGCTATACATTTTAGAAAAGTAGACACAAATCTGAATTCAGCTTGGGTTCATTTGTGTAGATCCTTCAAGATTTCTTTATAGAAACTAACCATTGAATATATGAAAAATTGAAAATTAGTTGAAAAAAACAGCCATTTGTGTCAACGTTTTCACCTGTAACTTCTTCTAATTATGACAGCTGTTTGAAAGCAATATACCATTACATCCGCTGGACCTTTCTGGTTGTGGGGATATATAGGACTTGTAGGTTCACCAAGAACCCGACGAACCCAGAGTCAATAACTGAGCAGCGTCTTGCAATGGTTTTTTATTATGTACCGGGTATATAGCAATTAATTTGGGAAAATATATACATGGAAAAATCGGTATGAGAGACACCTATGTATTTCTGAAATTCGAACAAAATATAGAGTTTAGAAACAGCAGATATTTGCACATTTCCAAAATTGTGAGTACCCATACTAGCATGAGAATTATAGGTCATTTTCCAAAATGACTTATTTTTTACACATTGTCTTTCATTTGGAAGGCAGAAATGCCTCGAAAGTCAATAGGTAATAGTTGCTCTACAATTCTGTGTTACCCTAAGTCTCCCGATAAAAATGTTACCTCACTTGTGTGGGTAGGCCTAGTGCCCGCGACAGGAAACGGCTCAAAACGCAACGTGGACACACTTTATTTTTACAGTGAAAACTGACCCTTTTTTTGGAAAGTGCCTAGCTGTAGATTTTGAACCCTAGCTCTGCCGGCACCTAGGGAAACCTTGCAAACCTATACATTTTTGAAAACTAGACACCCAGAGGAATCCAGGATGGGGTGACTTGACTGGCTCCCACCAGGTTCTGTTACCCAGAATCGGTTGCAAACCTAAATATTTGTAAACAAAAAACACATTTTCCTCACATTTCTGTCGTGGAAAGTTCTGGAATCTGCATGGATCCACAAAATTCCACCCACCCCGCGTTCCCTAAAGTCTTCTGAGAAAAATGGTACCTCACTTGTGTGGGTAGGCCTAGTGCCCGTGACAGGAAACGGCCCAAAACACAACGTGGACACACCACATTTTCACAGTGAAAAGGGACCCTTTTTTTGCAAATTGTCTAGCTTGAGATTTTGTACCCTAACTCTGCCAGCACCTAGGGAAACTTAGCAAACCTATACATTTTTGAAAACTAGACACCCAGGGGAATCCAGGATGGGGTGACTTGTGTGGCTCTCACCAGGTTCTGTTACCCAGAATCCCTTGCAAACCTCAAAATTTGTCAAAAAAAACACATTTTCCTCACATTTCTGTGGTGGAAAGTTCTGGAATCTGCGTGGATCCACAAAATTCCACCCACCCCGCATTCCCCAAAGTCTTACAAGAAAAATGGTACCTCACTTGTATGTGTAGGCTAAGTGCCGGCGACAGGAAACGGCCCAAAACGCAACGTGGACACACCACATTTTCACGGTGAAGACGGACCCTTTTTTTGCAAAGTGCCTAGCTGTAGATTTTGAACAATAGCTCTGCCGGCACCTACAGAAACCTAGCAAACCTATACATGTTTTAAAACTAGACAACCAGGGGAATCCAGGATGGGGTGACTTGTCTGGCTCTCACCAGGTTCTGTCACCCAGAATCCCTTGCAAACCTCAACATTTGTCAAAAAAACACATTTTCCTCACATTTCTGTGGTGGAAAGTTCTGGAATGTGTGTGGATCCACAAAATTCCACCCACCCCGCATTCCCCAAAGTCTTCCGAGAAAAATGGTATCTCACTTGTGTCGGTGGGTCAAGTACCCGCGACAGGCAAGGGCCCAAAACCTATTGAGGCGACATCAAAATGACCTATCACAAAACAACCTGGTTTTGCAAGGTGGGTCCTATGAGTTTTTGGCCCCGGGCTCGGCGGCCATCTAGGGAAACGACCAAACCCACACATTTCTGAAAACTAGACACCCGCAGGAGTCCAGCAAGGTATGGCTTGCATGGGTCCCCCAACATTTCCCTACCCAGAATCCCCTGCAAAGGATTGCTATGTTTCCCTAGGTGCCGGCTGCGCTAGAACCCAAAATCCACAGGTAGGCACATTCTGAAAAAAAGTCAGTGCCTAGTGGGCTTTCTGCCGCTCTGGGGAGGGGGGATATCAGGGGCTATTGCCCCGATATGCCCCCGAGGGGGGCAGAAAGACTGTGGCTATTCTTTTGGGGGGGGTCGGGGGCATTGGGATGCCCATTCTGGTCAGCCCCCACCCCTGCGTATAAAAAAGCCTGCATAATCGCTGGCGCATAGTGGGCTTTCTGCCCCCCCCGGGGGCAGATCAGGGGCTACTGCCCCCATCTGCCTCCTGGGAGGAGCAGAAAGACTGTGGCATCTTTTTTGGGGTGGGTAGGGGCATTGGCATGTCAATTCTTGGCAGCCCCCATCCCCAACTTTAGAGAAAAACAATCCCTGGTGGCTAGTGGGCTTTCTGCCCCCCCGGGGGGTGCAGATAAGGAGCTATTGCCCCATCTGCCTCCCAGGGGGGTGCAGAAAGACTGTAGCATTTTTTTTTTGGGGTGGGGGCATTGACATGCCCATTCTGGGTAGCCCCCACCCCTACCTATATAAAAAAAAATCCCTGGCGCTTAGTGGAAATAGTGCAGAAATAGGCAAGTGAGGTGCAGAAAGAAGACAGTGTGGTGCAGCAAGAGGCAAGTGAGGTGCAGAAAGAAGAGAGTGAGGGGCAGAAAGAGGCAAGTGAGGTGCAGAAAGAAGCAAGAGAAATGCAGAAAGAGGCAAGAGATGCACAGAAAGAAGCAAGAGAGGTTTGCGCACCATTAGTACCAATTTAACACCCACAGTCAGCAATAAGTAACAGGTGATCATTCCAGCTTTGCAAAAGGCCTTCCACCATGCAGTAACACGTGTCGCTGCATTTTTGGTAACATTTGAGCCATTTGAGCTAGAAACAAAGATTTTTTTGTTCAAATCTGCAGATTATGCGGCAGATGATGGATAATGTGGCAAATGCGGAAAATGTATAACTATGCAAAAATTGGCGTGGCCGATCAGTCACATAATTCCAGTGGCCCTGCTCATACCTCTGATGAGGTCAAGAAGTGCTCCTCTGTGGTTGCTTTTTTTTGTCTCATTGAGTTTATAGTTTAGCTTCTATGGAAACGAGGAAGACTAAACCTGAGGTTACCACTCCACAACACAGACTACCATACCAAATAATTTCTCTCCATAACACATCATCCCACTCCACATAATTCCCATACACTAAACGCCACATACTTTCTATCCACATAATTTCACTGCACAACATAGCACATAATTCCACTACACACAACGTACATCCACTCCACTACAAAAAACATTTGTAAAAAACTTTTACATTTACAACGCCAATAGCTCTATCTCTCGAAAATGCGAGATCTATTGCATTGCAAATGCTTGTTTAACTAGTAGTCGCGTTTCCAGAGTGGTGGAGAAAGGGGGCTGGGCCTCCAACCAGCGCTCAGGAATTCTGCTGCGTAGGACTTACAGAAGCTACCAGGAGGGCTTCTTGGCCCCCAAAGTCCCTCAGGAGTAAAGTGGACTTCATCCCCCAACCAGTAGTGTGCCAGGAGACGTGTTTGCAGGTTGGTGGAGAAAGGGGGGCGTGGCCTCCGAAGACCTCTTAGCAGTTCCACTGTGTGGGACTTACTGAGGTAACAGGAGGGGTAGTTGGCCCCCAAGGACGTCCTTGGGGGCCAACTACCCCTCCTATTACCTCCAGTAAGTCCCACACAGCAGGATTGCTGAGCTGTGATACCAGGCCACACCCCCTTTCTCCAGCACTCTACAAACCCGCCTCCAGGCGCCCTCTTGGTTGGGGGATGAAGTCCCCTTTGCTGCTGGGGGTCCTTAGGGGCTAACTAGCCCACCTGTTACCTCCAGATTGCTGAGAGGTGACAGGCCACGCCCCCTTTCTCCACCACTCTGCAAACGCACTACTTGGCATGCTCTTGGTTGGGGGATGAAGTCCCTTTGCCTCTTGAGGGTCCCTGTGGGCCAACTAGCACTCCTGTTTCCTCTAGTAAGCCCCACACAGCTGGATTGCTGAGAGGTGGTCAGAGGCCACACCCCCTTTCTACACCACTTTGCAAACACACCTCCTGGCGCACTTCTGCTTGGGCGATGAAGTCCACTTTAGTCCTGAAGCCCTCAGAACGCAAGGGGCGCTCATCGCCCCACCAGCAGTGCACCAAGAGGCACGTTTGCAGAGTGGTAAAAAAAGGGGCGTGGCCTCCGACCACCTCTCAGCAATCCCACTGTGTGGGGCTTATTGGAGGTAAAAGGTGGGCTAGTTGGCCCCTAAGGACCCTCAGTAGCGAAGGGTACTTCATCCCCCAACACAGAGCGTGCCAGGTGGTGGTGCAGAGTAGTGGTGAAAGGGGGCGGGGCATCCGGCGAGTTTTCAGCTCCCTTTCTTTTTATTTTAGGAATGGGGACTGTGTGGCCCCCCTTCATCTGACCCTTTTGGGCCACAGGGGCCCCATCCCCCAGGGCCAGACCCATTTTTCAATTTTTTTTGTTTAAATACAAAGTGAGGGGGCGCACGGACCCTTCCCGAAGCCGATTCTGGCCCAGGGGACCCCATCTCCCGGGGCTAGGCCTTCACTTCTTTTATTTTTTTAAAGGATCCCCCGGGGCCTGGACAATTATTTTTTTTGTTTTATGGGAGGGGGTCTGAGCACCCCCCCTCCCAGGCCATTTTTGGCCCTGGGGACCCCATACCCCGGGGCTTGGCCATTTTCTTTTCAATTCATTTTCAGGGAGGGGGGCTGCGTGGCCTCTCTTCCAGGCCGATTTCTGCCCTGCACCCCTCTTGCCTCTTTCTGCACCCTTCTTCCCTCTTTCTGCACCTCTGTTGCCTCTTTCTGCACCCCTCTTGCCTCTTTCTGTACCTTTGTTGCTTCTTTCTGCACCTCTCTTGCTTCTTTCTGCACCTATCTTGCCTCTTTATGCACCTCTCTTTCTTCTTTCTGCACTTCTCTTGACTCTTATTTCACACCTCTTGCCTCTTTCTGCACTTCTCTTGCCTCTTTCTGCATTTCTGTTGCTTCTTTCTGCACTTCTCTTGCCTCTATCTACATTTCTCTTACCTCTTTCTGCACCTCTCTTGCTTTTTCTGCACTCTTCTTGCCTCTTTCTGAACCTTTATTCCCTCTTTCTGCACCTCTGTTGCATCTTTCTGTACCTCTTGCCTCTTTCTACACCCCTCTTGCCTCTTTCTGCACCTTTGTTGCTTCTTTCTGCACTTCTCTTGCTTCTTTCTGCACCTCTCTTGCTTCTTTCTGCACCTCTCTTGCCTCTTTCTGCACCTCTCTTGCTTCTGTCTGCACTTTTCTTCCCTCTTTCCGCACCCTTCTTCCCTCTTTCTGCACCTCTCTTGCTTCTTTCTGTACCTCTCTTGCCTTGTACTGCACTTCTCTTGCCTCTTTCTGCCCCTCTGTTGCTCTTTCTGTACTTCTTTTGCCTCTTTCTGCACTTCTCTTGCCTCTTTCGGAACATTTCTTACCCTTTCTGCATTCTCTTGTTTTTTTCTGCACTTCTCTTGCCTCTTTCTGTACTTCTCTCGCCTCTTTCTGTACTCAAATGGGAAGTGCAAGCTGTCAAGTTTAAAGGTCTGCGTGCTCTGGAGACTTTAGGTATATGTCTACTTGTACATGCATTCTCACATGTATTATGCATCTGAAGATGGTAGCTTAAAAAGCTGGTAGCTTCTCCTATACATGGTCAAATCTCAGTTCTGCTCTGTCATTCAGTTGCATAGGCAGACATGTCTTACTTATGTAGGTGTTATAGAGCCTCTCAAATATACAATTGAATACCCATGTGTCCGGTATTATGAGCAGAAAGAAATACATACACCTTCTTGTACACAAATTTACAGAGTATGCTGTTTGAAACACAGGTATTCAAGTATTTGTATTTTTTTTATGTAACATGTCACCAGGTAAAAGCACAGACACACGCATGCATACCTTCACAAACTTGGTGAGACTTATAACGGTGATATGGTTAGGATTGCTGTTTTACATTTGGTAAGCCTAACATTCTGAGCAGTCGATGAATAGTGAACCTTCAAGAGCAAAGTGAGGTTTAAGACATCTTAGGAGAAGAATTAGTGATTAGGCTATTTTTAAAGTCTGTGGAAAGGTACAGTTGGGGAAGGCCTCTTTCTGCACCTCTGTTGCTTCTTTCTGCACTTATCTTGCTTCTCTTTGCACATTTCTTCCTCTTTCTGCAACTCTCTTGCCTCTTCCTTCACTTCTCTTGCTTCTTTCTGCGCCTTTCTTACTCTTTCTGCACGTCTTACCTAGTTAGGCATAGTTAGAAATTAGCATTTAAAAAATCTTAGAAATTCACTGAAAAAAACACAGGTTTCAGGGACGTTATAGTTAGAAATTAGAATTTAAAAAACCTTAGAAATTCACTGAAAAAACCACAGGTTTCAGGGATGTTATAGTTAGAAATAAGCATTTAGAAATTCACTGAAAAAAACCACAGGTTTCAGCGACGTTATAGGTAGGCTAAAATTTCACTTGTACAAAACCAGAGAAATTCAGCCGTTATAGTTAGCTGAGGTAACTATAACTAGCGCCCCCGCAATGCACTGCTGATGACGTCACATATTACATCACTCATGACATGGTCAGTGACATCACTGATGACATCACTGATGACATCATCCACTTAATATCTGATGCATCTCCTCACACCCTAATATAACCTTTCATACACCCACTCTAAAATACAGACTACCATTCTCGAAACCATAGACACACCAATACCAGTTAGTACATATCCACTGACTGAGTCATAGGTCTACACACATCCACTCACTCACCCACACAGTCATTCATACATGAAGTCACTCATCAATACATCCACTGGTATATCCACTCATACACCCATACAGACACTCACACACTGCCACTCACCCATAGAGTTACTCACACACCTAGTCAGTCACCCAAAGAATCAATCACACTGCCATTTACTCACCTATACAGTTATACACACCACCTCTCTTATTCATACAGATACTAACACATACTTACTCTCTTATACAATCACTGATACAAGCACACACTCATCCATACAGCCACTCTCTCAATCACTCACTCTCACATATAGTCATTTATATACTCCAACACTCACATATTCTGCCTTTCACATATGTAGTTACTCACACATGTACCACTGAGACATCCATTCACTCACCAACACAGCATATGCACACTCACTCACCCATACAGCTCCTCGCAGACACACTCATGAACCCATACACCCAGTGAATCACCCACTCAAACATCCATGCAGGGAGTCACACACCCCCACCCACCCACACAGACACTCAGACACCCATAAAAGTACTCGGATAACCAATCATTAACCCATATAGACACTCATGTAGCTACTCACCATCTCTAAAATACAGACTACCATTCTCGAAACCATAGGCACACCAATACCAGTTAGTAAATACCCACTGAATGATTCATAGGTCTACACACATATCCACTCACTATGACTATAAGTATGAGTGATTGAACGGGTGAGTGAGTAGATGTGTGTGTGTAGACCTAAGAATCAGTGAGTGTGTATATAGTAATTGGTGTTGGAGTGTCTATGGTTTTGACAATGGCAGTCTGTAATTTACAGTGGGTGTATCAAAAGTTATATTAGGGTGTGAGAAGATGCATTAAATTATCTTATGGATGATGTCATCAGTGATGTCATCAGTGATGTCATTTGAGATGTCATCAGTGATGTCATCAGTGATGTCACTGACCATGTCATGAGTGATGTAATATGTGACGTCATCAGCAGTGCATTGCGGGGGCGCGAGTTATAGTTACCTGAACTAACTATAACGGGGGAATTTCACGGGTTTTGTACGAGTGCACTGTCCAACTAACTATAACGTGCCTGAAACCTATGGTTTTTTCAGTGAATTTCAAAGGTTTTTTAAATGCTAATTCCTAACTATAACGTGTCTGAAACCTATGGTTTTTTCAGTGAATTTCAAAGGTTTTTTAAATGCTAATTCCTAACTATAACATGTCTGAAACCTATGGTTTTTTCAGTGAATATATATATATATGTGTATTACCTACTGGCGGTCGCCAGTAGGTAGTTATAGTTAGGACCTCGTTTCTATTAAAAAAACGTTTTTTGTTTTCCCGATAACTTTGGCATCGTTTGACGAATCTTTGCGAAATTTTCAAAGCTAGTGGCCTGCTCTGGTATGCTTCTGTCTTGACAGTTTTGGGGTGATTCGTCAAGCGGGGGCCGAGGAAAGAAAGGGGGTCCCAAAACGCGTTTTCCCCATGTTAATTTCCATAGGAAACTTTAGACAAAGCTACAGCCCGAACTGCTGAACGGAATTACACCAAATTTGGCAAAAATGTATGTATGTCTGTATGTACTGATGCTTGTTGAGCGCATATATCACCCTAGGGTCTCATAGCGCTTTGCAGAGACTCAGGAACAAACAAGAAGATGGCAGGGAAGGAGGTGGATTTAAAATAGCCACGTCTTGAGGGACTTACGAAACTTCTTGTGATCTAACTCGGTTCGCAGGTGCAATGGCAGGGAGTTCCAGAGAGTGGGGGCTATTTTCGAGAATGATCTGCTACCGTATTTAACTGTTTGAACCTTAGGGATTGTTAATAGATGTTTATTAGCAGAGCGGAGAGTCAGTATTGGCTGATACTTTTTCAGTTTATTTGCCAAGTAATGGGGACCCTGTCCATTTAGAGTTTTATGAACAAGGCAGCGGATTTAAAAATGTATCCGCTTCCTGATTGGCAGCCAGTGGAGGGCCCTCAGGCTAGGTGCAGAAGGAGAGCGAGCGGTAAGGTTCAGAACCACTCTAGCTGCTGTATTCTGTAAAACCTGGAGCTTATTTAAGAGGTCTTCATTTATGGATGCCAATAGAGCGTTCCCATAATCCAAGCGACTGACAATTAGACCCTGAATCAATGGCAGATGGGAAGGCAGTGGGACCCATTTAAAAATTTGATGAAGGGCATGCATTAGCCCGTAACAGGTATGCGTTACTTGATTGACATGATCACACATAGTAAGTTGGTTATCGATCATTATGCCGAGGTTACGGGCTGTTACTTTCGGAAGGGGACAAGTATCTAAGGTAGGAGGCCACCAATCATTTGTCCACAGCGTCTGTGCATTGCCAAAAAGAACAACTTCCCTTTTGTTTGCATTTAGCTGGAGGTTGTTGGTTGACATCCAGTTGTTTATATCCAGCATGCATTTCCCAAATCTTTGTTTAGTATTGGCAACATCAGATCCAAGAGTAATTAACAACTGTGTATCATTGGCATACGACAGTGTGTCGAAGCTGTGATCATTGATAACCTTAGCTAGGGGGGACATATATAAATTAAAGAGCGTAGGGCTCAAGACAGATCCCTGGGGGATGCCCCTGTTGATGGGTTGACTCTTGGAAGTGAAAGTACCGATTTGGACTCTGGAAGTCTGGTCACTCAGATAACACCTGAACCAGGCCAATGCTGGGCATCCGACACCCGCCTCTCTCAGGCGCTCCAAAAGGATGGAATGGGAGATGGTGTCGAAGGCAGCAGACAGATCTAAGAGGACCAAAATAGCCGATCTTCGATTGTCCAAAGAGAGTCTGATGCTATCCACCACTTCTAGTAGGGCTGTTTCGGTACTATGAAAAGCTCGGAACCCCGACTGAGAAGGGTCCAGCACTTTGTTCTTTTCCAGATGTTTAATTAATTGACCATTTATCAGTGACTCCTGGATTTTACCAAACAAGGGAAGAAGGGAGATTGGTCGATAATTGTTTGGCTGTTCAGGATCTGAGGTGGGTTTCTTTAAAATAGGTCTGACTATGGCCTCCTTCCACCTTGTGGGTACCGAGGAGTGTAGTAGTGAGAGGTTAAAGAGCCTGGTTAAACTGGGAATAATAGCTGGACTGATTTTTGATAAAACCAGGGAGGACACTGTATCAGTGGGAGAACCTGATTTTACCCTTTTATGTGCCAGGGTGACTTCTTCCAAAGAGAATTCAGAGAATTCATTAAGGGTAGAGGCCACCAAGGGACAGTTGTCTTCTGATCTCTGGATAGGCGGTTGAACAGTATTAAGAGGGAACTGGCTATAGATACTGTCAATTTTGTCTACAAAAAAAGTAGATAACGAGTCAACCCATTCCTGTGAAGCTGCTGTTGGGGGCTGCATAAATGCCGGTTTTGTGAATTCATTGAGAATCTTAAACAATTCTTTCTGGGAATTGGAAGCTTTATTTATTCTTTACCCCAAATAAAAAAAAATTGCCGAAGCAATATGAGCTAAATAACGCCTATGTGACAGTTTATAATCATTACGATCAGTAAGACTTTTTGAGTGTCGCCATTTACGTTCAGCCTTTCTGGTCGCTAATTTGTCAATTTTTAAGTCAGCGGTGAACCAGGGTGAAGATTTGTGAGAATGTTTAACTTTTTTCTTTGGAGCAATTTTATCAAGGGCCTGACAAATAGCAGTGTCTAGCAGATTGGCTGCATCGTTGGGATGGTTGGCATTAGACATAGGAGGGGTGATAAAATGTGAGGAAAAAGATTCCAAATGTATTTTGTTCCAGGGTCTGTGCCATATTGGTTCTGATACAGAATCTGTTTGGCAGGTGGAAATAATTGGTAAGTTAAATTTCAACAAGTAGTGGTCAGACCACAAAACAGGCAAAGGTAGGTCAACCGTTGTGTTGGGGGAATTTGTAAATAAAAGATCTAAAGTGTTGCCAGCACTGTGGGTGGGACCATGTACTGTTTGTTTAAGCCCTAGGGCACTTAGGCTGGAGATGAGATCGATTTAGTGTGGATCATTGGAAAGGTCAATATGATAGTTAAAATCTCCCAGCAAAAGAAAATTGTCAGTGGTTAAAACATGGGGAGCGATTATTTCCGTGAGGCGGCTGGAAAAGTAAACTTTGCTGCCTGGAGGGCGGTAAAGTATGGCTCCCTTCCAGGATCCCTTTGATGGACTATTAATTTTAAAGATACAAATTTCTACCCAATCTGCACTAAGAGAATCAATTATGGTGAGTTTGATACTGGCTCTGAATACGATGGCTAATCCTCCACCCCTCTTGTCGTTCCTATCCACTCTACTCAACTGGTAGTCCTGGGGGATGGCTAGAGCGATCTCTGTGGTAGAGGACTCTTGGAGCCAGGTCTCCGTTATAAAGAAGTGATCTGGCTTCTCAAAGTCAAGCAGAGTCCAAATTTCTAAGGCATGTTTAGGGAGGGATCGAGCGTTACAGTATAACCCTATTATGTTATTAGGGTTAAACTTTGGATCATTATTTTCTGGCCTGTTGTGACCCGTTAGGGTAAGGGATATACTCTCGAAACTCCCTCTGGTGTCCGCTGTGTGGGAAGGGTTAGTATTTAATCCGGAGGGGGGGAGATTGTTCAAAGAATGGAGCTCATTACTTGTATATTGTATGATGGCCATAGGTATGGGGATCACCAGGTGTATGCAGATGCAAAGAATAAAATGTAGGTGGTAACGGGCACCGTGGCAGGCGGCGGCCAGGCACAGACGGGCTTGCCTTTGGCGTGCCACCGGCACGCCGCTGCGCGTCCAGACTGCATGCCTGTTTATGAGCCGGTGGGAGTGGGCGTGAGAGATCAGCAGCAACTAGAATGCTGACCTCTGAGTGTGGCTGGAAGAAAGACTAGCGGTACCTCGTCCCTCCGCTCAAACGGCACACGCCGCGGTGGACCGGGGACAGTACCGAGCAGCAGGTATCGGCACAGATTAGCAGGTAAGTGGCGATAGGTTAAAAAGTAAAACAAGCTAAATGTATATCAGAAAGTCGCAAAGAAATATATAAACAATTTTAAAAGGCGATGCGCCAAGGAGAGGCGTCTGACCTTCCCTATGTTACTAAGGTAGGTCTTGGTTCAGAAAGAGCCCTTTTTGTTAAATGGTGTTAATCCGTTCAGTAGTTCCTGAGAAATTAGAAAAAGAAAAAATATCGATATCTGAGCACCGAGTAGGAGTCGCGAACCCTCCCGAGCACGAGCTTCATTCTAATTGGCTGCCAACACTCCAAACCAGGAACTGTTGGCAGCCATTTTGTGACTCGGTTACCGAGTCAGAAGAAAACTGTGCAAAAAAGGATGAAAAACATGAAAAGGGGGCAGGGTAGGAACACCCTGACCCCCTAGGCCTGCTCAGGGGTCCCACAAGGACCCCCAGGGCCCCCCAATTTTTTTTTTTTTTTTAAATTCAGTCGCGCTGGGTGCGCGACTTCGGGTGAGATTTTTTTTTTTTTAAATGAAGCACGGGGTTATTAAATAAGGGGGGGCTCGCAGGCTCCCCCCAAGCCCCGGGGACCACCACCTCCCCTGGGCTTATGGTAATTGGGTGGGGGGGCCTCGGGGGGGCCCCCCAAGCCCCCGGGACTGCCACCTCCCTGGGGCTATAAATAATAAATAGTGTGTGGGGGGGCTCAAGCCCCCCCACACTGCCCCGGGGACCGCCACCTCCCTGGGGCACTTAAAATTGAATTTCGGGGGTCCATTATGGACCCCCAAGCCCCGGGGATCACCACCTCCCTGGGGCTTTAGAAATGTTGGGAGGGGGGCCGCGCGGCCCCCTCCAGGAGCCCTTGATGGCCCTGGGGACTGCCACCCCCCAGGGCCGGCTCCTGCAATGTCCCGGGGTGCCCACCCCCGCGACATTGCTGTTTGCTATGACAGGGCGGGAGCAATGGCAAACACTGCTTTGCTTCATTAAAGCGAGAGCAGGAAAACCTGCTCTCGCTTCAATGAAGCAAAGCAGATTGCTTTTGAGCAAGGGGAGCTGCATGTCAGCAGCTCCCCTTGTTCAAAAGCAATGCCGGCTCCCGCAGGAGGCGGGTAGCCGGCGGGACCGTGGGGGCATTCGGGCTCCCCCCATGGTCCCCAAAGAGAGGCCATGCCCTGGGGGATGGGGTCCCTGGGGCCAAAAATGGCCCGGGAGGGGGCCACTCAGCCCCTCTCCCTTTTAAAAAAAAATAAACATTTGGGCATGCCCTGGGGGATGGGATCCCCGGGGCAAAAATGGCCCAGGAGGGGGGCTACGCGGCCCTCCTCCCTTAAAAAAATAATAATAAAAGAATTCGGCATGCCCCGGGGGATGGGGTCCCCGGGGCTAAACATGGCCTGGGAAGGGGGGCCACTCGGACCCTATCCATTTAAAAAAAAAAAAAACATTTGGGCATGCCCCGGGGGATGGGATCCCCGGGGCAAAAATGGCCTGGGAGGGGGGCCAAGCAGCCCCCCTCCCTTAAAAAAAATAATTAAAGAATTGGGCATGTCCCAGCGGGTTGGGGTCCCCGGGGCGAATATAAATTAATGGAAGTGGACAGTTTTGTTTTTTGACAAAGTTTGAAGTCACGACCCTACCGCAGTGCTCAACGCAGCCTCCTAGTGTGAACGCGATGGGTGCGTGGCTCTCAGCGCGGCCCCCTAGTGTGAACGCAATGGGTGCGCGGCTCTCAGCGTGGCCCCTAGTGTGAACGTGATGGGTGCGCAGCTCTCAGTGCGGCCCCCTAGTGTGATTGCGATGGGTGCACGGTTTCTAAAGTCGCGATGGGTGTGCGACTTCAAGCAAAAATAATTAAAGATTTTTTTTTCTAAAGCTTGGTTACATGTTGGGTTATTGGGTGGCTCTAAAAAGAGCCCTTGTTTTGATTGGGAGATTGTTGTAGCTACATGCAAGAGCGGATGCAGAGCTTCAGGTTGTTGAGAAACACTCTGTTGCCTTGATCAGTGAAGTGTACTCCATCACTTCTGTAGATGCCATCCATATGGAAACGTAGATTGTTGTTATAGATGGAGCCCATCCTATGGTCTGTGAGGTAAGCGGAAAGAGCTTTATTGACATTTTTTCTAGCTTTCTCAATCTGTGGACAGAATTGATTGGACCACTTCCATTTCTGTCTTTGGCATATGTTAGAGTATACAAAGACAGTTTGGGGGAAAAGCAACATCAATTCTGCAAAGGTGTCCTTCATTAGCATTTCCAGACCTACCCCAGTCAATGTGCCTAGGTCATTGCCTCCACAGTGCACAATCATGAGGTCAGGGGGTTGGAGATGCAAAAAGGTTTTAATCAAAGGCATCAATTGGTGCCACTTTAATCCTCTCTGTCCAATTCATTTAATGTCTACATTTTGCAAAGCTAGGTCTTTGTCAATACCTCTGCGTTCAGCATACCTTTTGCACCAGAAAACATAGCTGTGCCCAACAATCCACACTGTAAGCATCTTGAAGGGATGTGTAAGTAATGAAGAGATGTCTGTAGCTGAGGTTGTCAGTTGGTAGAATGAGAGGTATGTAAAATGGTGGACAAGATGCAATTTTTAAAAAATTAGAGAATTGATTGGTTGTTTAGGAACATTCTATATTCAAAAATAGGGTGCATTTTACTTTTTTTTAAAAGCATTTTTCTTATTGGTTAGTAAAAAATGTTTGAAAGGTACAATAGAAAGGATAAGATCATATTTTGCCAAGTCAACCACACCTGCTGTTTGTATTTGCAACATTGTGTGGTGAACTTGAAAATATGGTGAACTTGTGACCTGTGAGTTCAGTTGAATGTTCCATGAACTGTTACTATGGAAACTGGCATGAAGCAGAATGGGGGAAGGGTTAAAACTTAACTGTGCTTTTAAAAAGTGAAATTGTAATTTATATATAAGTAATATTTTTTTTGAATGATTTTTCCTAAGTTAGTACTATCTTTAGAAGTGGTGTTTAATTAAAAAATAGTGTTGAATTTATTTGTTATATCTTTTTGAACTCCCGTATGAATTCGCGACTCCATCGCGGTGGTGCATGATAGGGTCGCGACTTCTAAAAAAAATGTAGAAACAGTTTGGGCACCTTTAGAAGTCAGTTGCTAAGAATTATTATGTGTAACCAATAGAAATGTGTTTTACAATTTGAAAAAATCTGGGAAGCAATGGGATTTGTTAGTTATGTGTATTTGTGTGGCGAAAGAGAGGGAAACTTTGCCATTACTGGTTTTACCTTGCTGAGTCTGGTGCATTATATTGATTGTGTGTAAAAGAAAATCCTGTCAGAGCTTGTGAGATTTTAAATTCAACACATTTATTTGCAAGGTGAGTTATAAATTTGTGAGGTTTATTTTAAAAATTTTAACATTATTCAAAAACTGTGTTGTTTGAAATATATTATTAAATGTAGAGATGTATATTGTAGTTTGTTTCATTGTACTTAAATATTGTTTAAAAAAGACTCTGAACAGTAATATGTGTATTTTTTAAGATGATTACTGATGTTCATATAAGATGTTATTAATTAGGCTTGTTTTTTAAGTCTTTCTAAGGTTTAGTTGAATTATGCCGCATAATTTTAGATAGTTGGTTGAAGACGCAGCACAAATGTGTAGTTTGAAAGATGTTCATATAAGGTGTTATTAATTAGGTTTCTTTTTTCTAGTTTGTACAAAGGTAAAGTTAAATGACGCCACATATTTTTAGATAGACTGGTGAAGATGCATCACAAAAGTGTGCTTTCTAGGATTGTCATATAAGGTATTATTAATTAGGTTTCTTTTTTCTAGTCTGGAATAAGGTATACTTAAATGATGCCACATAATTTTAGAGAAAAAGATGAAGATGCAGCATTAAATAGTGGTTTAAACATTGGAGAAATAAGGTGCTGTTAATTAGGCTTCTTTTTCTAGTCTGAACAAAGGTATAGTTGAATGATGCCACATAATTTTAGATACAAAGGTGAAGATGTAGAATAAAAGTGTGGTTTTAAAAATGCTCATAAAAGGTGTTGTTAATTAGCCTTCTTTTTAAGTCTGTTGAAAGGTATAGTTTAATGATGTCACATATTTGTAGATAGAATGGTGAAGATATAGCTCAAAAGTAAACCACCATATATTACCCATGCAGGCATGTTGCACTTATCTATTTAACTAGATAATACGTAATGACTCATCTATCTCTTCAGATTGTATTTATACAGTTATCTGTATGCTTAGTAAACTATTGAGAGGCTGCCTGACCGATTACAGGAGTGCCAAGGTAGTGACTGTGATTTTAAAACTATATGAGTAATGATTGACTGATTCCATATTCTCCAATCACCCAGTTAGTATCCAAGCACACATGAAATCACTCCACCCCTACCCAAGCACTTATGTAATCACCCAGGCACTACTCATGCACTCTCCCAATCACCCAAGCACTATCCAGGTACTCATGCAATAACCCAAGCATTACCTATGCAATCACACATGCAGTACCCATGCAATTCTGCAATCACCCAGTTAGTATCCAAGCACTCATGAAGTCACTCCGCCACTACCCAAGCACTTATGAAATCACCCAGGCACTACCCATGCACTCTCCCAATCACCACCCATGTACTCATGGAATAACCCAAGCATTACCCATGCACTGATGCAATCACACATGCAGTACTCATGCAATTCTCCAATCACCCAGTTAATATCCAGGCACTCATGAAATCACTCCGCAACTACACAAGCAGTTAGGAAATCACCCAGGCACTACCCATGCATTCTCCCAATCACCCAAGCACTACCTTTGCAGTCATAAAATCACCCATGCCCTTCTGTTGCATTCGTCTATTTACCTAGGCAGTGCTCAATGACTCATTGATCCCTTCAGGTGCTATTATACACTTAACCATGCAGTCAATGTGTATTTATGCACTCTGGGAATTAGCTAGCCACTATCTATCTTCTCCTGCAAAAATTCCAGTGACTACCCTTGCTCTCAATCACCCAAGCACTACCTACGGAGTTTTGGGATCACTCAGGCAGATGTAGTACATGTCTCAGTTTCTAGGTTTTCCTATATTTCAGAAATTTTGTATATATATGTCTTTTACATATCATGATGATTTGTGAAGGTAGACTCATATGTATGTGTGCTTTTAACAATATGGGGACACTTATAGTTGAGTCATGTAATAGTGTGCGACTTTATATTTGGCTAGGCCCAACTGTCATGCACTTATAACAACACCCAAGTACTCGCCATGCAGTCTTACAATGATGCAGGCACAATATATGCAGTGCTCTAATCACTCAGCCATTGCTCTTGCACAGATGCAATCATTTAGGCACTATCTGTGCACTTATGCAATCACTAAGGTATAACGCATGCAGTTATATAATCACCCATGCATTACTGTTACACTCCTTCAATCACGTAGGCAGTATCTTTCTACTCTTGAAATCACTGAGACAGTAGTTATGCTGTTATGAAATCATCCTGTCACTACTTTTGGTGTCTTTTAGTTAGTCAGGCTCTACCTCAGTAGTCCTGCAATTATCCAAGAAGTACCCATGCACTTACAAAATCTCCCAGTCACTTGCTATGCAGTCATGTAAATCCCCAGACATTATCCCTGCAGTTATGCAATCGGCGAGGTGTTACCCATGTACTTCTTTAATCCCTTTCTTCTGTTTCAATCACATATGCACTTTTCTTGTACTTATGGAATCAGTCAATCATTACTCATGTAGTTTTAAAAACACCCAGTCACTACCTTTGCACTCCTGTAATCGGTGAGGCACCATCTTAATAGTTCACTAAGCATCCAGGCGGTACTTATGAACTTATAAAATCATCTTCTCACTTGCTATCTACTTCAGTAATCCTCCAGAAATTAGCCTTGCAAGCATGTCATTATCCAGGGTCTAGTAATTTACTTTCCCTACAGTCATGCAGTCATGCAGGCTGTACCTATGCAGTCACGTAATAACCTACACACTACCCTTGCAGTCGTAGAATCACCCATGCCCTTCTCTTGCATTCGTCTGTTTACCTAGGCAGTAGTCAATAACTCATTGATCACTTCAGGTACTATTTATACACTTAACCATGCAGTTAATGTGTATGTATGCACTTAGGCAATTAGCTAGTCAGTATCTATCTTCTCCTACAAAAATCCAGTCACTACCCTTGCTCTCATACAATCACCCAAGCACTACCTACGGAGTTTTAGAATCACTCAGGCAGATGTAGTACGTCTCAGTTTCTAGGTTTTCCTATATTTAAAAAATATTGAATATATATTTCTTTTACATATCATGATGATTTGTGAAGGTAGACTCATATGTATGTGTGCTTTTAACAATATGGGAACACTTATAGTGAGTCATGTAATAGTGTGCGACTTTAAATTTGGCTAGGCCCAACTGTTATGCACTTATAACAACACCCAAGTACTCACCATCCACTCTTACAATGATGCAGGCACAACATATGCACTGGTCTAATCACTCAGCCATTGCTCTTGCACAGATGCAATCATTTAGGCACTATCTGTGCACCTATGCAATCACTAAGTTGTAATGCATGCAATTATATAATCACCCAGGCACAACTGTTGCACTCCTTCAATCACGGAGGTACTATCTTTCTACTCTTGTAATCACTCAGACAGTAGTTATGCTGTTATGAAATTATCCTGTCACTACTTTTGGAGTCTTTTAGTTAGTCAGGCTCTACCTCAGTAGTGCTGCAATTATCCAAGAAGTACCCATACACTTACAAAATCTCCCAGTCACTTGCTATTTAGTCATGTAAATCCCCAGACATTATCCCTGCAGTCATAGATATTTAGTACTGAAATCATTCAGACATTACTGCTGCATTTCTTTTTGTACACCTCGCTTCACTTATTTTACAGCTTATGTGTAATTGTGAATATATTCCGAAAACCATATATGCACTTGTTTGTAGCTTTTAAATAGAAGGTGTTTCTTTAGTAATAGATTAGTATATTTCGATATAATTTTTTTAATAATATTAAATTCATTTTAAATATTGTTTTTTTCAGATATTCTTCATTATTATTAAGAAAGACTTACCATGACAAAAAAAACGCAAAAGAGAAAACAAGAAAAGAAACAATACTATTTAAAGAAAAGACAACAGCAGGAATTAGATGAACTACAACATGTGGGAAAAAAGAAAAAGTCTTGCGGTAAGACAACAAAAGAATTTTTTAAAAGACTTTCAAGGACTAGAAAGGGTTTTGACAATGTAGAAAATAGAAAGAATACCTCTAAAACAAAGAAGAATGAAATGAAAAAAGGACAAATTAATGGCAAATCACGTTCTGATAAAACAATCTATGCTAAAAGAAGGATGAATCAATTTTATGATATAAGGAAACATATGTATAAAAGTAGAGTACTACAAAATTTATACCGAAAGATTGCAAGAAATATAAAAGAAGATCTGCATTTTATAAAAAGAAAAAACTGATTGAAACTATAGTCGAAAAGGCTTTTGAAATAAAAGAAAATTGTTCATTTTTGTTTTAAACAGAATGCGAACATTAGATAAACCAATGCATTCTATGAAGGACAAAAGTAAAAAGAAGAGAATAATTAACAGAACTAACTTTTGTAAAAATTTTTGGGGTAAATGGAAGCACACTTCGAGTACAGAGCCTTTTTTAATGAAGAGAGCTATTTTCAAAACAATACATTAGTTCACGCAGTTGACACCAATGGTCGTGCTTATGAAGTGAAGAACGGTTGTGTAATTGAAAAAGAAAAGATGGTTCCTAGAAATGCAGAAGAAGTAATAGCTGATGAAGTTCTAGGGAGACGTTCTAAAGCCCCAGTGTATACCTGGGATTGTAGTAGTATTTGTAGTATACGATAGGAGTCTATTGATATTTTACGAAATTTCTTACAAGCGTATAGTAAAAAAGTATTAAACAAAAGATTAAGATGTTGCAAGGACTAGATCCTTGTAAAGTGAGAAAAAATACTGGTTTGCAAGGTCATTCTCTGGCTTGTCTTTCTAGAAAAGTGTGTAAAAGTGTTTTTCATCATTTGAGAATGTTAGCAGTACATCACTCTGCAATGCGGAAGTTAGTAAGAAGATTGTACTATGTAAGAAGTCCTGCAATAATTTTAAGTGACTTAAACACTGCTCTTTTGCATGGGTCAGTATCAGATGTAAAAAGTTTGTGATGATATAGAGTTTTGTTTCTTTGGTCCTGAACAGGAGTGTAGAGAAAGTGAAAGTTTGATAAGTGTAGGTGTTGAAGAAGAGGTGGAAGATAGTAGTACTGAGAAGTTTGAAGAAGAAATTACGAAGTTTAAGGTAAATTGTAGTGAAAGACCAAACTATGTTTGTATTTGGTGTCGACGTACTCACTATAGAAATCAAACTAGGAATGTTGATCTGTATTTAAAAAGTGAAAAAGAAAACAATGATAAGTGGAAGGAATTTGGAGCTTATTTGTTAGTGGAAGATTGCTTTGAGTTGGGTAGTGATCAACGTATTTGTAAATATTATTATAGCAAATTAGAGGAGAACAAAATGCCAGCTAGAGCTGTATATAATAAGCTGGAGTTGGTAGGTATTCCTCCAGAACTGGTAGATTTAAATATGTATGAGTCCATTCTGATTCAATCTGTACACCCGTTTCAGGCTAATGTTCGTATGGAGCCTAAAACAGGTAAGTTGCCTCCCACAGATTTACAAAGAGGATTAAAAGGAAGAGTTGTGTATTTACCTTTAGATTTAAAGAAAAATATTGAAACTATTGGTGTAGAGAAAGAGGAAACTGAACCTGTAGTTATTTTAGTTAATGGTGTTTCTACGAAGAGTCGGAAAATATGGCAAAGATGAGTAGATGTTCGCAAAGTGCAAAAGGCTACGTTATATCTGATAAAAAACAATGTTTATTACAAAAATGTGTATGTGGAAGAAGAAGAAATAGTTTTAGGAGATGATAGCGAAATTTCAAGTGGCCAAATTGAAAAAGTGGACATCTCCAAAAGTGAAGAAATTTATGAACATTATAGTGTACATCCTTTACATTCAAAGGAAGTGATTGGAAATACTATTGAATTATTCCAAATGAAGAAAGCGAAGGGAACTCCCATGAGTGTTTGGGAAAGAAGTTTGGAAGCTCATTGTTTTCCACAGCTCTTCCCCACTGGAAAAGGTGGACGATATGACGAACGACCAGTACAGATTCCAGCGTCAGAATATCGTACAACAAGATTGTACTCAGAAGATCCAAGATTTTGACAATGTATTCCATATATATTTCATCTTTTGTTTGAAAGTGACTTATCTGGACTTTCATATGCAGTGAACCACATATTAAAAACAGGAGTTCATCTTCAACATGTTTCTGCAAAGGAATTCATGGACAAACTACAACAGAGAGACGATCATTTAGAATCTCAATTGATTAATTTGATGGCGTGTCAATGTGGTACTAATGAGTATTGGTATCGTCATCATGGAGAACTTAAATGTATGTTAAGGAACTTAGGAACCCCTACACGGTTTGTTACGCTAAGCTGTGCTGAATACGCATGGGATGATTTACTTGAATTTCTTCGAGAAGCAAATTCAAATATTAAAAACATTCAATTCAAGACAGATGGAGAACTGTGTTCCTTGGATCCTGTAAATGTATGCAGATATTTTAATCATAGGTTTCAAGCTATGATGTCTTTTATCTGCAATAAAAACAACCCACCTCTTGGAGAAGTTATTGATTTATTTTGGAGAAAGGAGTACCAAGCTAGAGGTGCTCCTCATATACATATGCTTTTATGGATCAAGGATGCACCCAAATTTGGAACTGATTCTGAAGAGACTGTTTTATCTTTCATTGAAGACTATGTTACATGTGGTATTCCAAAAACAGGAGAAGAAAATACCTTAAGACAACAAGTTTTACGGTTTCAAACTCATCGATGTGGCAGATACTTTCGACGGAAATACAGGTCAAAAGAAAAGTTTTATACAAAATGTCGTTTTGGATTTCCACGTCCAGTAATTTCTTAAGGAAGAGTCAACAGTTTCATGTCAGCAGTGAGGCATACTACAACTCAAAAATCTCCCAAAAATACTTACAATTTAAAAAGAAGTGAACATTCAAAGTATATTAATGATTACAATCCAGTTATTTTGTCGATGTGGAATGCAAATATGGATATCCAGTATGTTGCAGATAATTCCATTGCTGTTGCTCGTTATGTTACGTCATACATAACAAAATCTGAAAAGACGGAGTTGAAAGAAATGTGGGAAGAAATTTCACAAAAGAAGACTCTTAGTAACAAATTGTACAGATTTAGTTTGAAGATGCTGTCCCATCGAGAGATTGGATCCTACGAATGTTCAGATCGGTTGACCTCTGCAAGTTTAAATTCAAAGTCAAGAGGTATCATTTGGGTTAGTCTAGGTCTTGCTGCAACACGAAATCGAGTATTGAAATCTGTACAAGAAATTGAATATTTAGCATTAAATGAACCAGAAAGCACAGATATTGTTAAAACAAACATGTTGGATACGTACTATCCTAAAAGAAGTCCCTATCTTGAAAACATATGTCTCTATGAAGTACTGCAATATTACAGCTTTAAGAGAAATATTACAGAGAACATAAATGAAGAAAAATATGAAGTCATTGGCTGTGATGAATGTTTGGTGAAACATACCAAAGGAAATCTCATTAATCACAGGAAACTCAGTTGCGAAACACCAGATAAAAGGGAATTTTACTATTTAGCATTTCTGCAACTGTTCAAGCCTTGGCGTACTGAAATGGAATTACTTGGAGATTTTCAGTGCTATGAAGATTCTTTTAATGCATGTAAAGATAGCATTGAATGCACAGTTTTTCCAAATTATCTACAAATGTTGAATGAAGAAATTGAACAAGAAGCTACTATTGCAGCTGAGATTGCTAGAGACAGTTCTCAAGATAGTCAAAGTTCTGCTCCACTGAGTCAAGATCCACTAGGAGAACCAATTCTTGAAAATGAAGCAGCAATAGCCATGAGTGAAGTAGAAACAGCAATGCATCAAGTTCAACAGGATATTATGGAGTTGGGAAACTTGGAAGAACAACTAAATATTGAACAGAAAGAAATATATCAGCAAGTTACACAACAGATAGACCATGGTTTACTTCATGAAAATAAAGAATGCAACTGCACATCATTTAAACCTATTCAAATGTATATCAGTGGTAAAGCTGGTACAGGAAAAAGTTTCTTAATTAAAGTTTTGACCTGTTATCTACAGAAAACCACTGAATCACATTTACCTTGTGTTGTAACCGCTCCAACTGGGTTAGCAGCACACAACATTAAAGGGATTACATTACATCGTTTACTGATGCTACCTGTTGAACATGAAAACAAGTTGGAATATCACAAGCTATCTGGAGAGGCTTGTTATGAAGTTTCAAGAGTACTAAAGAAAATGAAACTTCTGATAATTGATGAGGTGAGCATGGTCTCAAACTTAGGGGTCGATTACGATGTCGAGCGGATCGCCACCGCCCGCATGGCGGTGGCGATCCGCCCGCCATAATCGCCCGTCCGCCAACAAATTCCCCCCGCCATATTACCATGGCGGAGGGGAGCCCGGTAGACGGTAAGACCGTCCGCATGTTTTCCGCCCGTCCGAACAGTCGACCGGGCGGAAAAGGGTTTAATATGGTGGCGGTGTCTGCAAGACACCGCCATCCATATTATGATGCCGGCGGAGATGAGCCTTTCCATGGTGGCGTCGCCGCCATGGAAAGGCTCACGGTCTTTGCTGTTGGGGGCCCGTTGCGGGCCCCCAGGGTGTTGGGGGGTGGGGGCTGCACATGGGGGTACCTATGGTACCCCCTGCATCTGCATGCACAAGGTGGCAGGCACCGCGCGGTGCCTGTCACGTTGTGCATGCAGATGCACAACATGCATTTCCAGCACTGTGGCGGGCGGTGTTGTGAGCACCGCCCGCCACAATGCTGGAAATGGGGGATGCCACCGTGGCGGTGGCATCCTAATCACATGTGCGGGACCGCCGCACACATAGCGGGCGGTCCCATTTACCGGGGGGATGGCGGGCGGACAAAGTCCGCCCGCCATCATAATCGGCCCCTTAATGCTTGCCTTTGTACATTTAAGAATGCAGCAAATTTTAAAAACAGATTATGATGTGTTATTTGGAGGAAAACCTGTGATTGTTTTCGGCGATCTACTGCAACTTACTCCTGTAAAAGGGGAACCAGTTTTTAAAACACTTGTGCATGAAGACACCAGGAAATCTTTGGGAAGTATTGGAAAAGTCAACATTTGGTCATATTTTTAATACAAAGAATTTATTAAAAATATACGACAGACAAGTGATGAAGATTATGGAAGCATTCTTCAAGATATAAGAATTGGTGTATTGACAGAACATGGTAAAGAAGCTTTGCAAAGTCGGCTACTTACAAACTTGTTTCCAAATGAAAATGTTGCTCCGGAAATAATATACAAATAAATTGGAGAAAAGAAATCTATAATTTGCCTAATGCCAACACTGCGAGAGTGTTCTACATTCAATCAAGAATTTCTGAAGTTGGAAAAATAACAAATAATTAAAATGGAAGCCATTGATAAAATAGAATATGAAGGAATTACTATTATTTTGTCTGAAAAATTAAAAACAAAATTGGATTCTTTGGAAAAATCTATATCTAAGACTGCTGGTTTAGAAAAGAATTTATATGTATGTGAAAACTGTCGGGTAATTTTACGGCGTAATTTGGATGTGGAAAAAGGTTTAGTAAATAGAGCAATGGGAAAAGTTGTTGATTTTGTTAATTATCCAAATAGAGATGGAATTGAATTTTTGAAGATTAAATTTGATCAGATAGAAGAGGTAAAACAGATTGGACGTTGTGCTGTTCGTTTTTTGCTTGTTAAAGACTTGTATGTTCGTAGAAAACAGTTTCCTCTTTCTTTAGCATATTCGGTGACCATTCATAAATCTCAAGGTTTAAGTGTACACAGTGCTTTGGTAAACATTGGAAGTACCGTGTTTAAAGAGGGCATGGCATATGTTGCATTGTCCCGAGTCAGAACTTTATCTGGATTGTATTTGATTGATTTTGATGAGAGAAAGATTAGTGCAGATGCAAATTGTGTAAGAAAGTATAATTGGTTAAGAAGACTGTATGCTCCCAACTTAGGTGAATGTCCTGTATATGAAAAGCGTGTAGTATGTTGAAAACGAACATATGAGAAACTCTGTAGTGAGGTTGGAAATAAGAAAAAAAATCAAGAGAATGTTGAGGCTCCAAAGAAAAAGAAAATGAACACTGTTGATGATATTGTAGGATATCAGTTAGAAAATAGTTCAGGTATCAACTGCTATGCTAATGTAGTTGTGAACGTCATATTTTTTCTAGAAAATGTTCAACAACAAATTATGGATAATCGAGAAAAAAGGTTTTGTTCTTTATTGCATTCTATTTTTGAAAACTTGACAACCGATAAAACTAAAATCCAAAGTGCTTCTGCCATTCGGCATCTTCTGGATATATGTTCTGGTTCTTCACAATTTACACTTAATGTACAGCAAGATGCTCAAGAATTTCTTATGTTTATCCTTGCAGTATTGGAAGATGAAGGAATACAAATTGAAAATCTGTTTGGACTTCGTTACAGATGGGCTCATAAATGTGAAGATTGTTCATTTTCTTCTACCACTGAAATAGACCTGAAAGATTCACATATTTGACAATACCAGATTGCAAAACAGTGTCTTTTAACAAATTAGTAAAATCAGCTAATCAAAATATGGAATGTACTCACTGCAAATCTGAAATGTTATCAACATTATTTATAGAAAGATTTGGACAATGTCATTTTAATGCTACAACGTTGTAGAGCAGATGGAGGAAAATTGGAAACTAAAATTAAAGATTTTGTGGCAAGTCAACTGTCAATTTCAGGAAGAACTTACAAAGCAGTAGCAATTATTTTCCACGATGGACCTTCTACAACATCTGGACACTATACTGTGTATTTAAAGTGCAATAAAGGATGGACACATTGTAATGATGCCCATTTAGAATTCAAATGTCGGTTGCCCTATGAATTACCAAATTCATATCTAATATTTTTGATGCCAAAGTTCTGAAAACATCATTCGGCCTATTGGGAAGATGTCAACATGAATTAATGAGTTTATTTTGGATATTTTCAATACAAACGATTTCGGAAACATCATTCGGCCTATAGGGAAGATGTCAACAATTACTGTTTCAATTATCGTTTCTGTTCTTTGATATTGTATTTAGAAAATTATTTTTGAAAGAAGCAGTTCATATATTTGATCTTTGTATTATATGTAATGTTATTGAGGGTGTTTATTTTTGAAAATGTAAACAGATAGTTGAGTTTGTTGTAAATATTTTGAACACAGATTTGTTTTTTTTTAACAATCTTATTGATTGTATTTTTTTGCCCGCTGTCACATGATGATCAACATTGAAATCACTGTGTATGGTGAAATTCAATAGATTCTGAAAACAGCAAAAAAGCAAACTGAATATGTTATGTAATTGTAAAATTATGTTGTGTTCTTAAAACTATAAAATTATATGTAATAACAGTATTTTTTCTTCTCTTTTACAGACACTAATTCTAAAGTTTGAAAATATTTTAAATTTAGATTATAATAAAACAACTGAAAAACTTGTTTCAATGAGTTTCATATCTACTTCAAAAAGGTAAGATTAAGTCACCCAAGCACTACCCATGCACTGCTACAATCACCTGTGCACTACCCATGCAAAACTCTAATCACCTAGACACTACTCATTCACTCCTTCAATTACCCAGGTAGTACCCATGCACTGCTCCAATCACCCTGTCACTACCCATGCACTCCTCTAATCACCCACCCAGGACCATGTACTAATCCAATCACTCTGCGAACACCCAAGCACTTATAAATTCACCAAGCACTATCCTTGCAGTACTCTAATCATCCAGTCAGTACCCATGTATTCATGCAATGACCCAGGCACTAACCAGACAGTGCTACAATCACCTGTGCACTACCCATGCAGTCCTATAATCACTTAGACACTACTCATTCACTCCTTCAATTACCCAGGTAGTACCCATGCAGTCCAGCAAACACCCTGTCACTACCCATGCACTCCTCCAATCACCCAGCCAGTACCATGTACTTATCCAATCACTCCGCCAATACCCAAGCACTTATACATTCACCATACACTCTCCTTGCAGTACTCTAATCATCCAGTCAGTACCCATGTACTCATGCAATGACCCAGGCACTAACACATGCACTGCTACAATCACCTGGGCACTACCCATACAATACTCTAATCACCTAGATACTACTCATTCACACCTTCAATTACCCAGGTAGTACCCATGCAGTCCAGCAATCACCCTGTCAGTACCCATGCACTGCTCCAATCACCCAGCCAGTACCATGTACTTATCCAATCACTCCGCCAATACCCAAGCACTTATAAAATGACCATGCACTCTACTTGCAGTACTCTAATCATCCAGTCAGTACCCATGTACTCATGCAACGACCCAGGCACTAACACATGCACTGCTACAATCACCTGTGCACTACCTATGCAGTCCTCTAATCACGTAGACACTACTCATTCACTCCTTCAATTACCCAGGAACTACCCATGCACTCCAGCAATCACCCTGTCACTACCCATACACTCATACAATCTCCCAGGCCCTACCCATGTACTCTTCCAATCACCCAAGCACTACCCATGTACTTATAGAATAACACAAGCATTACCCATGCAATCACTCATGCAGTACCCATACAATCCTCTAAACACCGAGTTAGTACCCAATCGCTCATGTAATCACTCTGCCACTACCCAATCGCTCATGTAATCACTCTGCCACTACCCAAGCACTTATAAAATCACCCAAGCACTACTCATGCACTCCTCCAATCACCCAAGCGCTACCTATACACTACTGTAATCACCCATGCACTACTCATGCACTCCTCCAATTACCCAGGCACTACCCATGTACTCTTCCAATCACCCAAGCACTACCCATGCACTCTTCCAATCACCCAGGCACTACCTATGCACTCATGCAATCACCCAAGCAGTACCCATGCAATCCTCCAATAACCCACGCACTACCCATGCACTCTATAAATCACTCAAGCTCTACGCATGTACTCATGCAATCACGGAGGCATTACCATGCAGTTATTTCTCTTTTTTAAACAGATAAGGTGGTTCTGAACAGAACCGTTTTTTTTCAAAAAATTTGTTTTGTCTTTTTTAAACTATTTTGTGTATTTTTTGGGTGTTTTTTTAAAAACTGGAAAAATAAGAAAGGAAACTATTAAACTTTGCAATTAAACATTGCAACAATTTTTTTTTAACAATGGTGGTTTCTTGCAGCAGAAACCACAGCATCTACATACTGCTCTCCAAAGCACAGTATAGCGTTGCATTTGATGCAGTGTTGTACCAGATTGGCAAATTCAGGATGAATGTCCGGTCCCCGAGATGAGGAGCTTGAGGCTCCTGAGGTGCTTGGACCAGCTCCCTGGTCATCCTGCTGCATTGCTTCTTGGGCGCGTCGGTGTTGCTCAGGCGCCAGATGATGAGGGTGGATCGTCTGTAGATGTTTTAACATCCTGGATGTCCCACAAGAATATTTCTGCTCACTCCCCCGTGAGAGCACCCTTGGGCAAAGTGTACAGCTCACTTTGCGAGCATTCACTTTTTTTTCACCATCAGGAATAGTGAAGAGCTTCCATACGATGGACTCTTTCCTTTTCTTCACTGGTTCTTCCAATTCTTCTTCATCCGATGGGAGTTGAACCTCAGGAACAGAATAAGCCATTTTCAAGATGCTCAAAAAACACCAAAACAATACAGCAAACAGTGCAGAAAACACAACAGGTGTATCGCCTGTAAAGATGTTGGAAGAATGAAAGAAATGGGTGGGGTCCATCAAGTTCTAGAATGGAAAACCTTAAGAACCAATGAAATGCTTTCTTTTGAAGTCACATGGGAGTCGCGCACCGTGCGCGCAACCAGCGCGCACCCGATGCGACTTCGGGAAAATATATTTAAGAATAATATAACTATATTGCAATTACAAATATATGATTTTTATAATTAGTTTAGATAATCTCTTGCTCTAATATACATATTGAACTACTATACATATAGTTTTTAAACATACATTTTTTTTACGGAAGTCGCGCACCCGGCGTGACCCCATACGTATATAACGTTACGCTGGGCTGGGCACCGCGCAACCGTCGCATACCAAACGCGCACACGACGCGACTTCCACAATATGTGTTTAACAATAATATAACTTTATTGGAAATACAAATATATGATTTTTATAATTAGTTTAGATAATGTATATCTCTTAAAATATATTACAATTATATACATATCGTTTTAAAACATTAAAAAAATTACGGACGTCGCGCACCTGATGCGATCTCAGAAATATGTACATGACGTTACGCGGGGCCGGACACCGCCCACCAGTCGCATGCCAAATGCGCATCCTTCACGACTTTAGCAATATGGCGGCTTAAATCCGCGCACCCACCGAGACAGGTACACGATCGGTACGCGACTCCACTTTTTTCTCAAAATAATAAATAAAAAGTATATTTATATTTTAGAAAACACAAAACATTACATAATTTTAATTTTTTTTAAACTAAGAAAAAATATTTTTGGGATATTATAGTTACAAAATATCACTAAAAAAACCTTTGAAATTTTCTGTACAAACCACAGGTTTCAGGGACGTTATAGTTAGAAATTAGCATTTAAAAAACCTTTGACATTCACTGATAAAACCATAGGTTTCAGGCACGTTATAGTTAGAAATTAGCATTTAAAAAACCTTAGAAATTCACTGGAAAAACCACAGGTTTCAGGGACGTTATAGTTAGTTGGACATTTCACTCGTAAAAAACCAGTGAAATTCGGCCGTTATAGTTAGTTCAGCTAACTATAACTCGCGTCCCCGCAATGCACTGCTGATGACGTCACATATTACATCATTCATGACATGGTCAGTGACATCACTGATGACATCTCAAATGACATCACTGATGACATCATCCACGTGATAATCTGATGCAGCTCCTCACACCCTAATATAAACTTTGATACACCCACTCTAAAATACAGACTACCATTTTCGAAACCATAGACACACCAACACCAGTTACTACATACTCACTCACTGATTTCTAGGTCTACACACACATCCACTCATTCACCCATACAGTCACTCATACATGCAGTCACTCATCAATACAGCACTATCATATGCACTCATACACCTAAACAGACACTCACACACCGCCACTCACCCATAGAGTTACTCACACAACTAGTCAGTCATGTAAAGAATCAATCACACTCCCATTTAATCACTAATACAGTTATACACACACCACCTCACCTATTCATACAGATAATAACATATACTAACTCTCTTATACAATCACTGACCCAAGCACGCACTCATCCATACAGCCACTCTCACAATCACTCACTCTCACATATAGTCATTTATATACTCCAAACTCACATATACTGCCTTTCACATACGTAGTTACTCACACATATACCACTGAGACATCCATTCACTCAACAACACACCCATACACATACTCACCCACCCATACAGCTGTTTCCACATGCACTCTTGAACCCATACAGCCAGTAAATCAACCACTCACACATCTATGCACAGAGTCACACACCTCCCACCCACACACACACACACTCAGGCACCCATACAAATACTCAGGCAACCAATCAATAACCCATATAGACACTCATGTAGCTACTCACCAACCCATGCAACAGCTTACACAAAGACAGACAGACTGATACAGAAATTCACACAGTTTAGTCACTAACCCATGCATTCAGTAAGATACTCTTAATCAGTCACGCACCTTATACAATCAGTCACGCACCTACTAAATCATCCATTCAGACACTTATACACCCATTCATTCTTCAATACACCTTGGCATATATATATATAAAACATATTTAAACTTTAAAGAAACACACAGTCACTGGATGATGTCATCAGTGATGTCATTTGAGATGTCATCAGTGATGTCATCAGTGATGTCACTGACCATGTCATGAATGATGTAATATGTGACGTCATCAGCAGTGCATTGCGGGGGCGCGAGTTATAGTTAGCTGAACTAACAATCACAGCCGAATTTCACTGGTTTTGTACTAGTGAAATGTCCAACTAACTATAACGTCCCTGAAACCTATGGTTTTTTCAGTGAATTTCTAAGGTTTTTTTAAATGCTAATTTTGAACTATAACATGCCTGAAACCTATGGTTTTTTCAGTGAAATATATATATATATATATATATATATACATATATATATCCACATGAACTCCTTCTCGCTTGGCCAATCTCCTAAGGCACCAGAAAAGAGCGCGGACCACCGTGGTTCGTCAACTGCAATTTTAATCAATCTCCCCAAGAAGTGCAGCAGCCATGACGCGTTTCGTCCCTCACAGGGGACTTGATCACATGACGCGCTATCGGCCATGACAGTTCAACTAAATACTTTTTCCCTGTTTAGTGATTAACATCTTAAAGTGACAGTGCAATTTGAACAACGTTACAGGCAAATTAATTAAGTATTGGATTTGCTGACAATCGTATTAGAGCATAGTTGTCTACATTTACCATCATACAATTGCATGTATGATGTAAACTTTTAACTACATAAATTATTTCTGCATAAATGCAAGTTTTATAAAAGCTAAAAGTTGTTTAAGAAACATATTTAAATACACAATTAGTACATCAATATAAATATATATAAATATATACATAAAAAATATACATATGAAAATATATATATGCCCATAAATATCCACTGCATTTGCAGCAATAAACAGATAAATCTGTTTTTTGATGTAATTTAATCCTGGTTTTAATGCCTGACAACTTCCTAAAGCCTCCATATGTAAGCTAAAACTAAAAATAGTTATAAATGCCCCTAATTGATTACATCCGATTGCAATGTTCTTCCTATTTACAATGTAATTTGCCTGTACGCTCTTGTTCCACCCAAAAGAAAAAAGAATTTAAAAAAACAAATTTTATGTGAAAAAAGTGATAAATGCTAACTGTGCTTAAAAACCGAATAAAATATCTTTTTGCATATAAGAAGATGTTCCTATATAGAGTCCTTGTGAGCGGTTAGGCTACATATTAGTGTATTTGTTGAAAAACTGTTTATAATTCTGTTTTATATTTTTTATTTATCTTTTATTTATTATTATTATTAATTCGTTTTTGTAAATAGTTTTTTATATAAAAGGAGAAGAAAAAGAGAAGGAAAAGGAGCCAATTAAATACATCATTGAAGCTCTATGACTATATAAATATATATAAACATATGCCTAAAATGTAATAAATATATGAATATATAAATGTATAAATATATAAATATATAGATATAAACCTGGTTGGCGTTTCCATAAAAGAGTTATATTACATAGAATCAAAATATTGTGATGTCCATTGATGGTGCAAAATTTAAAATCATTAAATCGCTCATGTTACAACATTAGTAAAGGCCAGACACCAAGGGGTCGATTCCGATTCGGGCCGGAAATCTCTCCGACCGAGCCGGACCCGGAGAGATTTCCGACCGAATCGGACCCGTGCAGTCCGACCGAACGAGTCCGATGCATTCGTATGCCACCGGACACGAGTCGGTCGGACTCCCAGTGAACTCAATGGGAGCCGGTCGTACAACGCGTACGCGGGCTCCCATTGCCTCCAATGGGTGCGAGGCGGACAAGGGCGCCCCCTACAGCGAGTACGCCGCGAGCGCTTCGCGGCGTACACGCACAGGTAGGGGGACCCATGGGTCCCCCTGTGTGCGCCTCGCACGGGTACGCGTACAGGGGGTCCGACACGGACCCCCAAAGTACGGCTCCGACAGCGAGTTCGAGTCGGACGGCGCGAGTCGGTCGGAGCGGTCGAGGTGCGCATCGTACTTACCCGGCCGGAAAACGTCTCCATTGCGCGGTGCGAATCGGGTCCGAGCGAGTCGGTCGGAGCGGTACGATCCGGAGTGCGAGTCGGTCGGAGCGGTCGGGTCGCCCGGACGAGTCGGTCGGCGAATTCGCATCGTACTCGCTCGGCCGGACCCGCGTACGGTTCGGTCGGGAAAAAGGGCTCCGAATCGGATCCGGTAAAGCCGAATCCTATTCGGAGCCCTACCGGCCGAGATCGGAATCGGCCCCCAAGTGTTTAAATCTGAAGACTGGCATGTAATTCCTCAGTGGCGTTTAACCCTCTGGGGTGTTTTGTATCGAGATTAAGAATATAATACATCTCCAATTTCCGGAGTGCTTTCTCACGATCCCCACCCCTTTTGTTCATGGGAATGGAATCTATTAGATAATATTGTAGTTCCTTGGGGTTGCCGTCATGTTTCTCATTGAAGTGGCGAGCCACTGGATATGACAAATCATTATTCCTGATTGCTCGTATGTGCTGAAGTACCCTTTTGTGTCCTTGCAGGATAGTACTGCCAACATATTTCAATTTACAAGGGCACTCCAGCACATACACTACAAATTCAGTTTTACAATTTAACACCTTGTCTGTAGGTATTTCTTTTTCGCCGAATGGGGTCTTGTATTTAGTCATGGATATGCCATGTTGGCAAGCTTTACATGTTTTGCACCTATGAAAGCCCAACCGTTGTGATAGCCAAGTGCTTTTAATTGGAGGGCCGCATGGGTCTTTTTTGACCAGGATGTCTTTCATTGATTTACCCCTGCGGTATGTTATTGCGGGTTGTTTAGGGACCGAAGAGCCAATGACTGGGTCCTGTCTGACCAAATGCCAGTTTTTCCTAATTATTTTTCGCACAGCACCCTCTTGTTGGTTAAATTTCAAGATGAATCTAAATTCATCTGATGTGTCAATTCTCTTTTTACTTTTAAATTTGGTTTTTAAGAGAGCTGTTCTTGTTCCCTGATTGCTTTTGGTAAGTGCATTGTCCAAACATTTCTTGCTATATCCCCTCTCCCGGAATCTCTTTATGCATTCTCCCTGAGCCTTTAGTAGGTCCTGTTCATTACTGCAAATTCGCTTTAGCCGCAATAGCTCACCATAGGGTATACTTTGTATAAGGTGCCCTGGATGGGCACTGCTGGCATGCAAGATGGCATTACCCGCTGTGGGTTTTCTATGAAGCCGTGTTTCCATTTTATTATTTTCAATGTAAACTTCTATGTCCAATAAATTAACTGATTTATCACTTATACAGGCACTGAAGTTTAGATTGAGTTGGTTTTTGTTAATTTGCGCAATAAAACTTTCTGCTTCAGTTTGTGTGCCATGCCAGACTAGAAAGAGGTCATCAATGAACCTCCACCATGTTTTAACCTTATTTGTCATGGTCACAAAATGTTCTTTCATGAGAACCAGCTCCTCCCACCAGCCCATATGCAAACATGCATAGCTGGGGGAAAAGCTGGCTCCCATGGCGACTCCTCTTGCCTGCTGAAAATAAGTATTTTGGAACAAAAAGATATTGCTAGTTAGACAGCTCTCTATCATGTTAATTAACATGTTAGTATGTTCCATGTACTCAGTTCCCCTACGTGCAAGATAATATTGCACAGCTCTAAGACCATCTTTGTGTTTAATTGATGTATATAAGGAGGTCACATCCAAAGTAATGAGTAAATATTCATCTTCCCATTGGAAATCAAGCAATTTTATCATAAAAGTCACCAGTATCCCTGATATAAGAAGCCAATGATTGCACATAGTCCTGGAGAAAAAAGTCAATATACATTGAAGTTTTTTCAAAAATACTGTTCCTGGCCGAAATAATCGGTCTGCCTGGTGGTTTGCAAGTATCCTTGTGGATCTTGGGAATAAAATACAGTATCCGTGTTGTAGGATTGTTATATATATATATATATATATATATATATATATATATATCTCTCTCCTACTGGCGGTCGCCAGTAGGTAGTTATAGTTAGGACCTAGTTTCCATAGGAAAAGCGTTTTTTGTTTTCCCAATAACTTTGGCGCCGGTTGACGAATCTTCGCGAAATTTTCAAAACTAGTGATCATCTCTGGTCAGCTCCTGTCTTAAAAGTTTTGGGGTGATTCGCCAAGCGGGGGCCGAGAAAAAAGGGGGTCCCAAAACGCATTTTCCCCATGTTATTTTCTATAGGAAACTTTAGACAAAGCTACAGCCCGAACTGCTGAACGGAATTACACCAAATTTGGCAAAAGGTAGGTCTTGGTTCAGAAAGAGTCCTTTTTGTTAAATGGTGTAAATCCGTTCAGTAGTTCCTGAGAAATTAGAAAAAGAAGTTTCGATATCTGGGGCAGCAGTGGGTTCGCAAACCCTCTTGAGCACGAGCTTCATTCTAATTGGCTGCCAACACTCCAAACCAGGAAGTGTTGGCAGCCATCTTGTGACTCGGTAGAACCGAGTCACAAGAAAACAGTAGAAAAAACATTAAAAAAACAATAAAAGGGGGCAGGGTAGAAACACCCTGACCCCCTAGGCCTGCTCAGGGGGTCCCACAAGGACCCCCAGGGCCAAAAAAAGCATTTTTTTTTTAAACTGCAGAATTCGCGTTGGGGTTGCGAATCCTGCCATGAAAATTTTAAAAAAATGAATCGCGGGCTGCCGCGCTTTGTTTTCAAAAAGCCCCCGGGTGGGCCAGGTCCCGGGGGCAAACATTTATTTATTTCCCCGGAGCTATGTAAGTTATTTGTGGAAGGGCATGCGGCCCTCCCGCAGCCCTGGGGACCGCCACCTCCCCGGGGCTTGTTTTTAAATCTGTGGGGGGGCCTCCCAGGCCCCCCAAAGCCCCGGGGACCGCCACCCCCCGGGGCTTTACGTAAATATGCACGGGGGCACGTGGCCCCCCGCTGCCCCAGGGGCCACCACCTCCCCGGGGCTGTTTTAAAAAAAAAAATAAGTGTGTGTGGGGGGCTCGAGCCCCCCCACACGCCCCGGGGACCACCACCTCCCCAGGGCTTTGTCAATTAAATGCGGGGGGCACGCAGCCCCCCCGGATCCCCGGGACCGCCACCTCCTCTGGGCTCTCTCCTTTTTTAAAAAAGAAATGTGTGGGGGGGCTTGAGCCCCCCACACGCCCCGGGGACCACCGCCTCCCCGGGGCTCCAAAAATTCAAATTTGGGGGTCCGTAACGGACCCCCAAGCCCCGGGGACCACCACCTCCCCGTGGCTTTATACCTTGGGAGGGGGGCCGCGTGGCCCCACTCCTGGAGCCCGTGATGGCCCTGGGGACCTCCACCCTCCAGGGCCAGCTCCTGCAGTGTCCCGGGGTGCCCACCCCCAGAACACTGCTGTTTGCTATGGCAGGGCGGGAGCATGCGGCTCCCGCCCTGTCATAGCAAACTGTGGTTTGGATTTTGGAAGCGAGAGCATGTTTCCTGCTCTCGCTTCCAAAATCCAAAGCAGATTGCTTTTCCACACGGGGAGCTGCATGTCTGCAGCTCCCCGTGTGGAAAAGCAATGCCGGCTCCCGCAGGAGGCGGGGAGCCGGCAGGACCGTGGGGGCATTGGGGCTCCCCCCACGGTCCCCAACAGAAAGGGCCGGCCCCGGGGATGGGGTCCCCGGGGCCAGAAGTGGCCCGGGAGGGAGGCCACACGGCTCCCCTCCATCAATATTTTATTTAAACTTAAAAAAGAGGCAGAGCCTCTGGGGTCCCCGGGGCTAATAGAGGCCTCAGGAGGTGGGCCACGCAGCCCCCCTCCTTAAAAAATAATTTATTAAATAAATATACGTGGCCATGCCCCGGGGGATGGGGTCCCCGGGCCGAAATTGGCCACGGGAGGGGGGCCGCGCGGCCCCCTTCCCATTTTTTTTTTTTTAAAGTAAAAAACGGGTCAGGCTCTGTGGGATGGGGTCCCCAGGGCCCCAAATATTGTAAAAGAAGGGGGGCCACACAGCCCCCCTTCTACACCCAGTGAATCAACCACTCACACATCTATGCACAGTCACACACCACACACCCACCCACACACACTCAGGCACCCATACAAATACTCAGGCAACCAATCCATAACCCATATAGACACTCATGTAGCTACTGACCAACCCATGCAGCAGCTTACACAACAACAGACAGACTGATACAGACATTCACACAGTTTAGTCACTAGCCATGTCATGAATGATGTAATATGTGACATCATCAGCAGTGCATTGCGGGTGCGCGAGTTATAGTTAGCTGAACTAACTATAACGGGGGAATTTCTATGGTTTTGTATGAGAGAAATGTCCAACTAACTATAACGTCCCTAAAACCTATGTTTTTTTCAGTGAATATATATATATATATATATATACATATGTATATATATATTTTTTTTTTCTTCTTTTTTTGTACCAAAGCTCAACAGCTGGAAAGTGCTTCCGAGCTGAATGTTCACACTTTGTGCGACTTGTTGTATCCTTTTATTTTCATTTTCATTTATTATTCTAACAGGGCTGGCCACAACTTTAGACTGGTAAATTATGAATGGCTGCCTGAATTATGTTGCATGCAAAGCATGCATGCACATGAGTGGACACCTTGGAATGGGTTTTCGCATGCGCATACATGGAATTGGAAAAAAACTTTGTGAAAGCCACATATACGCATTTTGGAGCCGAGATCTGCTGGCTTTGTCACTGCTTATTTCTTACATGTCTTGAAAAATGTGCATTTCTGTGATTTGTTCACTGCGTGGTACATATACATATTTTCTCTTTCGAATTCATGAGCTTAGCTTTAGGAACAACCATAAGAAAACAAATATTAATCATTGAAACACAGTTAAAGAATTATCAGCTTCCTTAAGTATTTTCCATAGTATCTTTTGTATGCTTACTTGGTGAAAGGCGAACAATTAATTGGAAACAGCAAATCCTTGGAGACCTAAAGATGGAAACAAGTTTGTTTGTTGTGCTTCAATGCTGGTGAAGTTAAAACTGTTGACAGATGCACCTGTCTGTTTCAGTCCACTGCCTTTCTTCATCATTGTTCACAAAGGAATGCTTTTTCTTTATTTTTATTTTTTTACATTAAGTCTTCTACGCCAGCGAAAAAGGCTTAAAACTATCAATTGTAGTCCATTTCATCTAAAATACACAGAATAACACGATGTGAAAACGGGGATATTAGATGACTAAAATATTACATTTAGTGGCTATGCACGTTTCCGCAAAGAAAGGTGATCTTTCAGACGGGAAGAGGGACTGCTTTGCAAAAAAATAAAAAATAAATCAGAAGGCGTGGAAAGGAAGAACGCTTTGTGGTTTTCTTTTTAGAAAATTAATTCACCTATAACATCTGGTGCCGAAAAGAATTCGGCGCTCACTTACAAGAATACTGCTAATTTGTGAATCATATGTAAAGTGAACTCACCCCAAGGCGTAAGATTTCCAGCTGTGCTGCTGCCGAGTTTCAGGGAAATGTCAATTATTTATGTGATTTTCTAAGGAAATATTTAGTGGGAAAGTCTGGGATGTATTTTTGTTGGTTCTTTCTCCGATGTACGCCGTTTGAGGAGTCTTTTGTTGTTTTTGTTATGTGGGAGGCCTCCAGAGAGAGAGGGTGCATGAGCCACTCTTGCCTAATGTTGCTGCTAAAGTGAGATTTGAATTTAGAGAGTCATTGTTTACTTAAGTGAGACACTCGCCTGTAATAATAATTTAACAGCCTAAGTGATCAAGCTTACTGGGCTATCTTTGTTGGCAGAAGGTATGGATTTGTTTCTTATAGGCTGACCTGGGCCTATTTGCAAGATACCTAATGGGGACCAGGAGCTGGGCAGACA
The DNA here is from genome assembly GCA_963921515.1 of Calotriton arnoldi. Lineage (NCBI taxonomy): Eukaryota > Metazoa > Chordata > Amphibia > Caudata > Salamandridae > Calotriton > Calotriton arnoldi. The sequence continues at coordinate 2,211,720 of CAWUFW010000536.1, read as the reverse complement.
TTTAAATATCATGCACTGCCCGCTAGGTTTTGCTGCGCGCATGGCTAATTGCCACGACAATGCCCCTCTTTGCCCAGCACTGGTCTATCAGACTGATTCATGAGTTAGAAGCATTTCTCTAAACATTCCTTGCTGATTGTCTGAAGACAAGCTCCACTGGGGGGAGAAAAGTATCTGGTGTGCGAGAGAGGCACATTTAAATGCCTGGAGGCTCCTGTTAAGCTTAGAAAATACCATGACCCAATTCAAGTCAACTCAAATCAATTTTATTATGCTTAAATAATTAAAATCTTTGCATGGAAGAACCACATCCTATATAACATATAAAATAATATACTAATTTTGCAGCATAAATATTACATCAAGAAAATTCATTGTAAATAGTAATTGCTTCTTAGAAAAGACAGCTATAAGCGTCATTACTACACAAGCTCGCTTGGTTCGCTACAATCTACACTCTTGACAGTCATATAAAATTTTTTAAAATTATCGTTTAGCAACAAGAAGTAGCAAGCATTTGCAAAGCAATAGGTCTCGCATTTACGAGAGTTTAAGCTATTGGCATTGTAAATGACAATGCCTTTTATTTATGTTTTAAAAACCAACACATAAATAAAAGGCATTGTCATTTACAATGCCAATAGCTCAAACTTTCGCATGTGTGACACCTATTGCATTGCAAATGCTTGTTACAAATTGAGGCAGTTTTGAACTTGTAAAGAAACGCTCTATAGGTGTTTTGCAAGGTATGCAAGACTTCATGGATTTGAGCTTGTTACAGGCAATGCTTGTTTTAATATCAGGGAAAGTGAAAGTCAAAACAGAGCCCAGCAGGCAATAAAACAGGCTAACAAACAGCCCCACACACTGACCTGTCGGAGCAGCCAGTCAGTCACTGCCTGATTGCCTAGTAGGCCAGGTCGACCCTGGAAATGGCTGTAGTTTTTTTCCAATCATTTGGGAAAGTACTGGATTCAAGAGAAGCATTTCAGATGTTAGATAGTACTTACAGATCATGTCTAGTACTTTGTGGAACATTTGTGATGGCATGTGTCTGAAAGGGAGCCAGGCCTAAACGAGGGGTGGTGACAGGAAGGTGCCCAATATATTGTTACTAACTTAGTGGTACTCATTTGATCAACCTCGGAAGGATGGCAGGCTGAGTAAACCTGCTACAATATGAACCTGTAATCACGAGATCAAGCACAGACTGGTAGAGGGGATTCATTAGACCACTGAGCCAACTTTTGCTCAATGGAATAATGAATGAACAGGAAATGGAGTGGAGCAAACAATATATTTTGCTGCAGGATTAGTAGTACGTGTTAGCAGTGCAGGGACCCTTCCTGTAATCTCCATCTATGGGCAGGGCCGTACTTATGAGGTGAACCCTGTGCCCACATTGTGTTAATGTGCTTAAAAATTGCAAAAGGATGAGGCAATAAAATCCATCACGCTGTATTATGCACCTTTTCTTGGTTTAGTAAACCATGCCATGGAGTTTGGTCCTCTCTTGCTTTATAATTGCAGTGACCCTGGGTATAGGCAAACGTTCCTAACAGAGTGCGCTCGTGTTCAGTGGGTGACGAGTCATGAGCACACTGGTGTTTGTCCCCAGAGTCATTCAAACAAAGGGCGCTTTGGCGAAATGTACAACTGGGCCTCTCTCAAAAGGCATTTTAGGAATTACCCGCTACATATTAAATTGAAAAACAGTTGTGAAGCAAGAGTTCGTAGGCCATAGTGGAAACAAGCAACATGGGCTCATAGGTCAGCACGCCCGCACCAGTTGGGGAGAAAGAGCTATTTGGGGCCAATGAGACGCTCTCACTGTGGAAACCGGTGCCACTGCACCTGCTGTGCAGTTAATAGATGTGCCCCTAAAAAATAGCTTGCGGTTTTTCGGCAGGCATATAATTGAAAATTACAATTAACGCCCTCGTTCTATAGTAATGGAGGCAAAGCAAATCCATGAAGCCACGGGGAAGTGAGAATGTACGTATTTTTGAGCGCTTGAGACAAAATGAAAGGGGGGAGAATTGGATTTCAGCCTGCCAATAACAAAAAACTAGTAAATACAGAAAATATAAATGAATGCGCAGATGACGATACTTATCGCAATACAATTAAAGGATGCATCGAGGCTCCTGCACCGGACAGTGACCAGTTTGCCCAGGGAGGGGGTAGGGTGGACCAGAGGAGGGGGGGGCGTAGTGCCACTGCTCCATACCCTCCTATTCTCTACCTACCTCTGCCGGGAAAGCACAACTGTTGGAAAATCGCTCACTAGTTCTACGAAGAGAGCGCCGCCATTAATTTAAAATACATTATCAAATAAAAAAAATACTTTATTATTATGTGGAACATCATCAACCAGCCCTGGCTTTTTAGCGCTTCAAGAGCTGTGAGGGTTATGCCCACACTTATGAAAGCGGTACAGCAGCTCACAGAAGGCAAAGTGGGTTGTTTTAAACAGGACGTGCTGACAGGTGTCACGCGTGTATAGTAAAACTACTTGGAAGCCATGAACATTGAGCCTAACTAGTAAATACAGAAAATTTAAATGAATGACGATACTTATCGCAATACAATTAAAGGATGCGTCGAGGCTCCTGCACCGGACAGTGACCGGTTTGCCACTGGGAGGGGGGTACCATGGGGGGGGACGTAGCACCACTGCTCCATACCCTCCTATTCTCTACCTACCTCTGCTGGTGGGAAAGCACAACTGTTGAAAAATCGCTCATTAGTTCAACGAAGAGAGCACCGCCATCTTTGTATCTTTGTGTGGTTTTACAGGCTGCTGACATCGGATACGGGTGTGGCTGGTTGATCTGCACAGGTCTGGGCAGGGGTGGGTTGTGTGCACTGCAGGCAGGAATGTGCAGCAGGGGCAGTCAGACACCGTCTAATGCACAGAATTTTAAGAGCAATAGGAAGCAGCCATTACCTTCGCATTCCCAGCATAACCACATGCATCGCAACGGGTTCCTGGCAGCCACATGGGCTGCTGACCAGCTGCTGCAGGAGAGGAGGGGAGAAAGGCAGGTCGGAGCCCAGCTCAGCGGCTGATCACTATGGCCGGAAGAGGGTTTTGCCGCTGATTGAAGGAAGTGGCCCCATTAGGGCCACCCGGGTCACTCACGACCACCTCTCAGCCTTCCAAACAATGAAGAGTCAATCAGACAGTAGAGAATACAAACCAAGTTATTTATTAGTATTGCTCTGCAGCGGAGCCCAGTCTGACCAGTCTCCTGAGATGACTGCCGAGGGATTGACTTCAGAACACTTGGTAAAACATAATATACATTTCCAATACCCACAAGACACGCCCAGGCTGGAAATTTCCAGATGGGACCAGTTACACAATGAAGCGACAGAGGGATAAGTTTTGATTCTGAGTCTGAGCACACACTATCTGTGCGCCAAGGTCACTCTGCCTGCCTTCACAGCTGAGCCAGTGGGAGCAGGCTTCCATCTCATGGGAAAGGTATGCAGAAGTACAAAACAATGTATTAATCAGTACAGCGAGGCTCAACCTTGGAGAGACAAAAACTATTGCAGCTGCTTTCAGCTGGGGCAGAGAGGGAGTGAGACAGACGTTAGTTTCAATCATGGCCTAGAATTGGCGGCCAAATATAAAATGGCGCAGCAAAGGCTAACTTAAGCATCATTATGTACGGTAGCATAGATCAGACTTTTCATTTAATTCCAACAGACCCTCCTTTTAGCCTTAGCTAAGCCATTTTATACCAGAGAGGGAAACATCTCTAGTCACATGAACCATATATTGATACTCAGAAGTGTTCAAATGCTTCTTATTAAGCAGGGAGACTATGAGAGGCATGTTGACCTAAAAAGTATCTACATCAACGCTCATCCACCCTTCTATCTCTTTCTGAAGCATGATCTTAACATTTGTATTGCATGGATATCCTTTGCTTAGGAGTCAATGTACTTACGCAGCAGGCACAACAAGCTGGGAGATAGTGCAGCATGGAAAGATAATGCCAGCAATTATGACTAAACCAATAAGTACCTTCCAACCTCATGTCATGAGCAAAATCCCAAACCACCCTGACAATGTCCATGTACCTGTCTTTTCGTGTATGTCAGCTGATAGAAAACATTTTCAGTATAGGACAATCTATGCATGGCGTATGCAGAGCCAAAGTCACAAAAACATGTTCAGGCAGTGAGTGTGTCGTACCAACCAAAGAATGAACATGGTATTTCTCATCCAGAATCTATATAAAAAATGTTTTTTTACCCCTTTTGACCAACTGGGCCAACCAACCCCATCCCTCTCTGTACGGGGTGCTGCAAAAGGCTGTTCGTCCTCCTGAATGGGGCAACCAAAAGGATATATCTTTTTTTTTCTTCTTTAATCAGAGGAAAAGGCTTGTAATGGAGCCAAATGGGGATAAAGCAAGGAAATGGGACAGTGTTCCCACCGTCCATCTGAGTCCCGCTGGTGGACTCCTATTGTTCATCAGGCGTAGGCGCTGTTGAGCACCGGCGGTGGAGCTGTTCGTCTAGCTCAGATCCAGATCCCACGTTGCAGGTCAAGGTATTTCTTTCTTTAGAATCACAGTCCATTTGCCCTGATCATTCACTGTCCGGACAATGCACTAATCTCCCTATCCCTAAGCTATCGTTGGTACCACGGGCAGGGTACGTTTGCCCTATTCTTCATCAATGCAGTCCATCCCTACTAACCTTACTTTCCCTTTGGTGTACTGTATCTCCGTCGGGGGCGTAAATTGTACCTATTCACTCCAGGCACAGATGGGTCAGGGAAAAGGGGGTCAGGGAAAAGGGGACCAAGGGGCAGAGGCTCAAACACAGACGAGCCCACAGGCTGAGGGTCAATGGGCTGGGACTCAAGCACAGGTAGACCAACAGGCTGGGGCTCCTGGATAGCTCCTCTCTCTTTTGTTTTTCGGTGGTACTGCCTCATTCAGCACTTCATTATGCTGCAGCTCCGACTCAGTCTTATTCACTTCGAATTGCCCATAACAAGCAGCCAGGCTGGGCATCGCGTCCGGGCCCCTCTGATTGTGACTGCAGGGCGTCCGGACCTATTAGTGGATAGAATGCAAACTTTCAATTAACTGGCAAAGATTTTTTTTTTCTTTCAACAATGAGTAGTGGAGTAAGCCTCAATCCATTTACTAAACTCTTAAAGAACAATCAGGACATCCTTCAAATTATTGCATCTGTCTATTCCTATATTATTCATCTGAAGAACCTCAAAAGGAAGAGTGTGTGTTGCGAAATTACCGGGGGGCATACGGGTACCCTTTCCAGGATTGTGCATCATGCGCACCATACAGTACATATGCATCTGGCAACATTCTTCTTTTCCTCCCTGGCCTATCAATTCACCATCCCTCGACCCTTCAATTGTGCCATATTTTCAACATAAAAATCGTGACTTCCGGTACCCACCCAGCAGGGCCTGCTACAAACATTCTTTTCATTTCACTTTGATCATTTTCCTTAGCTGTCTGATCTGCAAACACATTATCCCTTCCCACATCATCAGTTACTTTCCGGTGGGCACTACACTTACAATTCACAAGCTCTAATAAAGGCGGCTAACTCAGTTACTCGGGCTAACTGATAAGGGACTTGTGATGTCTCTGTGACTGTATTTAGTGTTGCTGTAACATAAGCAATAGTGGTGGTGCCACCTGGGAATCTAAACAAGAGCCATCGACATATAGTTCCTCTTGAGGGTCAGATAAGGGAACATCAGTCCGGTCTAACCATCCTTTCATCTCCTTTTCCTTTTCAGTTCCCTCATTTGGCAGAAGGAAGGGGCAGTAACATGGCTGAATTCAAAGTGGCACATCTTTTAATCACGATATTTTTGGCGAACAATGCTAATTTGTAGCCAGTTATATGTGCACTGGTAAGGTGCTGTGTCTCTTTTTATTCAAGGGCGTGTTCACAGCATGGGGTACCATAACTGTGAGATCAGTGACTAAAACGAGTCCAATCGATTGTCTTATGGAGATGGCCACCGTCATGACCTCCCCTAGACAGCTCGCGAGGGCTCTTACGACAGCGTCAAAGACAGAAAGCACACAACAATCCGTCTCGTGTACTTACAACACAAAACTGCATGCAACAATTTGTGTACCAAGCACAGGAACTGAAGAAAGCACAGTTTGTTAGTCTCCCAAGTGTTAGTTGCCCAAAAGACTGCTTCAAGCATTCAGGATAAAGGCTCATGCACCTCATGCACTTCTTTAATGTGTTAGTTCGCCAAGAAACTAATCTCCTACCCCCCTTCGACAGTAGGTGACCTAAGTAGGTGACCTCCTGTCGACAATACTTACCTTTTGAAAAGCATTCTTCATGGCCATTCGAAGCTAAATGCAATAACTATTTAACTGTACTGTCCCTACAGCTTTGCCCTCTGTCTGAAGCGATGAGCAAGTAACTAATCTTTCAAAATTTTTATTTTGTAACCGTAGATGCTCTGCCTTTCTGCATAGTCTTAAGAAGCGCAGCAGAACCTATGACTCCTACCATCCAATGTGAATCCAGACAAAGACCTATTATTGAAATAAATAGTACTGCCAAAGAATGTATTTTAGATCAGTGACAGAAAAATATTGAGCAGCAGGAGGAACCATTAGCAGAAGCATAGCAATTGCTAGAGCAGCAGGAAATTGAAGAACCACATTTTCGTTAACTTCACACAACTCATTCCCAAAATTGTAAACTCAATCGAAATAATGGGGCTATTACAATTCAACAATTGTCTCCTCAACCATGCCTTTCTCAATCACATCCTGCATCATGCACAACAAGGCTCGCTGCCCCACCCATTGTATCCAGCAGTAAGGGATACGAGGCAAGGTAGCATTGTCTATAGCTTAGATCAAAACCGGCGATATCTGTAGCAGCCCACCTCTGCATCGCCTATTGCCCACAGAGTGAATGGTGCATCTGCAAAACTCAGGGGGGGGGAGACAAACACTATTCACTACTTACATTAAGACCCATCATCATACATTCACCTGCCGGAGAGCAGTAATAGTAGGGTTCCAAACCCATCACATTCTCACCACAATTAGACATTAACACAAATGGAGAATCCACAGTAAAAGGACCAATAATCAAAGCAAGAGGGCGCAATATGTGTGTTACAGCTAATACATCAGAAAAACCCACCGAAACACTCATAATATTGTGCTATGTTAAATATGTAACAGAAAGAGGCAATTTAGACCAAATACTCTCAAATGTCTACAACCAAGTCGCTATTTCAGAAAACACTTTAGAAATGAATCTGTGAACAAACAATCAAATCCCCTTTCAGGAGGCAACTCCTGCCCACTATAATCTAGGAACACCTTCAAGTCGAGTAAAAAACCACATCAGACACACTCTCATCTGTCCTCTGGCGACAAGACATTAACTTACCCCATCCGTTTTCTCGGCGGGATAAGAGAACCCAAATGCATGACAATGCGGCTCAGCAAAATAAGTATCCCTGTTAATATCACACAAAATCTGCGGTGCAGCATCTTTGAAAATACTGCTCCTAGAAACCAAGTAATATAGCCGTCATATTCCTAAGGACAAGCTGTTGCACAAAAGGCTCATAATTTTTATCACATTCCACACACCTACCACACGAACCCCCTTGAGCACCTTTATTAGCTATTACCCTCTTCTCTCCATTTCCCACTTCAGATCACACATACAGACCCACACGTTCCTCCAATTTCGTCCAGTCTCTATCCTCAAATCCACATCCCAGTACTCACTAATGTCGGGGGATGAAAAACCCCAGTGGGAGTAGCAACAGAAATAACAGACATTGTCATCACTGCTGGCCGTGCCGCAAGTATAAGCGTTAGTGAAAAAGGGCGCTGAGGCAATAGGTGTGTCAAGGGTCATAATGGCCACAGGTGGCGGAGACAAAGAGAAGCAAGATGTGCCATAGCCAACACAGCCTGAGCGACATAGCAGGAGCAGCAGAAATAGAAAGAACAGCTGTATAGATCCTCAACTATTCTCTCACAAAGCATATTGCACACAAAGTACTCCATAAAGGAAGAAAACCCTATTTCTATGGAAAGTGGGGCATAAAAGTCAGTCAGGACTCTTAAAGTGTTCAGGAAAAATAATGCAAGGGTGAGTTCAACATATAGCTAGACCAATAATTAATAATTGCAAAATCTCCCATGAAGAGAAATAAATGCATAGGACAAATTAAAACTTTACAAAGCCTGTTAGTCAAAACATAAAACCTAGACTTTGAGCATCTAAATCTGCCTTCGTTCCGCGCTGTTTATCTCTGTCTGCCTCTCTGTGTCTCCCACAGAAGCTGCCCAATGCCCCTCCTTTTCCTTCTGCAAAACTCAAGAAAAGGGGTGTGTATTTCTGCATGCGTCCTTTTCATGAAGAGACAGAACAGAAACGCCGAGAGAAATTCCATTCTTATCTCAAGGCCGGACAGTGAGCCTTCCATAGCAAACTAAATCACGAGCTGTGTATTTCAGCTTTTCTTCTACACTTTAAAATGTGTGCTTATTCAGCATAAATGTATACTACCTTGAAAGTTCAAAACACATTTCCTAAATTAAATGTACATTCTATAGTGAGGTCAAACCTAAATTAAACACACTCAAATCAATCATGAATTTTCTCAAACCATTCGTCCTATGTAAAAACAAACATATATATTATTACTATTATTTCTGTTCAAAAGTGCCCATCAACGGCCATTTCAACTCGACATTGTCCCTCATATATTTGTGCCATAGTGTACTAAACATAATAGGGCTAAGACCATTCTTCATGCGCATCAATATTAAGAGTGCCTTCTGGAGGCGCCGGCTGATCTTCTTCCAATCAAGCATCTGCAGAGCAACAACGACAACAAGAAACCAAAATAAAGCTCATTCCAAGCATTTTCAAAAAGGAGCCAAATTCGTTATTTTGCCTGGCAAAGCAATTGCAAGTGCTTTTTCCCAAAGACGGTCCTCCGACCGTATCAAACAAAGAAAACCAAAAGTCAGTCCTCAGACTGCACCAAAGAGACAGGCTCAAGCCCCAGGCATTTTCAAGAGTAAGCCAAATTCATTATGTTGCCTGGCAGAGTGTCCGCAGACACCCTGTATCTAAATGGTCCGCAGACCTACCAAGTTCAAGCAAGCCAAGAAATGGTCTCCAGACCATACCCAAGATTATTCAAAATAGCGCCATATTCACAAGAATCAAGACAAACTCACCTGGTGCACACAGGTCGAACAAAGTTATTCTCCACTGCCGACTCTTTGGACCAAACGGTCAGATCCAAGGGTTTCGCCTTTCAGGACCCCAGCCAGGATGACCGCTGGGCGAGGCACCGCCCGATCAGACAGGCGAGGCAGCTGCAAGTACTAGGCTCTATCGTGCAGGGATCCCTGATCCGCCTATCCGACCCGACGTGGCCCCGTCCTCCTCACCCGTCCGTGGGCGAAGATTGGTCAGCCCGATGGAGTCCCTGTTCGGGCGCCAACTGAAGGAAGTGGCCCGGTTAGGACCACCCAGGTCACTCACGACCACCTCTCGGCCTTCCAAACAATGAAGAGTCGATCAGACGGTAGAGAATACAAACCAAGTTATTTATTAGTATTGTGCTGCAGCAGAGCCCAGTCTGACCAGTCTCCTGAGATGACTGCAGAGGGACTGACTTCAGAACACTTGGTAAAACATAATATACATTTCCAATACCCACAAGGCACGCCCAGGCTGGAAATTTCCAGCTGGGACCAGTTACACAATGAAGAGACAGAGGGATAAGTTTCGATTCTGAGTCTGAGCACACACTATCTGTGCACCAAGGTCACTCTGACTGCCTTCACAGCTGAGCCAGCGAGAGCAGGCTTCCATCTCATGGGAAAGGTATGCAGAAGTACAAAACAATGTATTCATCAGTACAGCGAGGCTCAACCTTGGAGAGACAAAAACTATCGCAGCTGCTTTCAGCGGGGGCAGAGAGGGAGTGAGACAGGAGTTAGTTTCAATCATGGCCTAGAATTGGCGGCCAAATATAAAATGACGCCGCAAAGGCTAACTTAAGCATCATTATGTACGGTAGCACAGATCAGACTTTTCATTTAATTCCAACATGATGAAGATGTGGGAGGAGCGTTGGTAGCTGGAGGGGGAGCAGATGCAGCTTTGAAGCTGTAAATAAAATTAAAGTCGGCACTTGGAAATTCGGCGCCGCCATTGTCCCGGCTGGGCACGTCGACGTGCGTGCCTTAGGAGAAACTCATTACAGAAAATAGTGCACGCACCATGTAACAACCAAGTAAAGGGGCCAGTAGCCATGGGAAGATACAAATGACGACATGGCCATACTAAGGAGGGACTAATAAGACTCATAATGAATCCGATGCCAGCATTTACGAAGGACAAAGACACAAGCCAATGAAAAATAAGGGCGGGGGAGTGGGCAAAGCTTCGCTCCGTACTCAACTACCACAGATCTTCGGAGAGCAGCGCTTGCGCACTGGCTCACGTTCGACCTAAAAAGGTGCCCTAAAGAGATACTTTCTGCACAGGAAGAAAAGGACTGCTATAACAAAGATAATCATCACTGCGCACGTTCATCTGTGTCTCTTTAGTTGATGCTGGACCCTTCTTAGAAATGTTATAAAGTGACAATTGAAAACCGTGTCCATAGGGTTAAACCATGCAAGAATGCCATGACAAAGTGTTTAAGGAGCTGGCCGTCATGTGATAGGATGTAGTTTATCCCTGCAGCCCGCTTACATTCAGGCGTCCAGGTAAAAATTGAATTTTTAAGCCTCCCTGCTAGTGGTGGGATGTGCAGAGCAGCCTGCTACTAGAGGACAGTACTTAACAGGCCACAACAGAATCTAATAAGGCAGTGCTGCAACAACATCTGTAGAACATGAGTACTGCGCATATTCAGAACATGATTAATCAGGAAGTGGCTGCTGGCCTACACTCCTAGAGAGGGATGAGTAAAGTGAATGCCATTAAAGTAAGAGACAATCTTGTTCAGCGGGAAGACTGCAATTAAGGTATTGCAGCACCATAGTAAAATCTTTAAACTTCCCGGTTCTTCTTATATGTCCAATAAGGATATTTTATTTAAATATTAACAAAGCCTGCAGCCAGAGAGATTTTCTCTCTATGATACAATCACAAAATGTCTTTGCAAAAGAATGGAATAGGACGGTTCTTCTGGCGTTCCCTCACATTTTGCCTAGATGTTTTCCCCTGGAAGACTTTGACCTGGTAATTTCATATGGCTTTTAGAGGGAAATTGATGCATTTCAGGGCAGCTATTCAAATCCAGAAAGCGGCCACAAAAGTGCAATTCCATTGTTCCAAATTATTTGGATCGCTGCTTGAAGAGATACTAATGAAAACATCAGAAGATTAAAAATGAATGCTACATTCTTTTCCATTGGAAAGCAAGGGAGGACCACTTTCTGTCAGACTTAGATGCCACCCTGGCCCTTTCATGTATGAGCCCACAATGCAAAGGTCAGCATTTCTGCTTCCTCAGCAGGGGATTTTATGACAGTACTGAATCTGTGGGATATATGGCTGAACACACATTGCATGCAGTGTCACAGCAATAGTTTAGTTTTCAAGTTAATAACCAACATTTCCATTTCTCTGGGCTTTCAATTGATGTTCACTCCCTGACAAGAACTGGCACTAATTTGCTGGCATTTCTGGTAATGCAACTGCATAGCAAAGCGATATCTGTCTGACTCTAACAGGAGGATTATCGCAGTTTGCCATATTTAAAGGAACAGTAGGACGTTCAAAAAGTAGACAGGGTGTTGGGGGCGGAGCAAACCGACATGGCCTGAGGACGTAGACGGCTTCAGCTCCTCGCTGCCTGTGTCAGGGTTCGGAAGAAAAGAGTTCGCCCCCTCCATTGTGCCTCCGTAGTTTTTGAAGAACCTGTTCAGAAACGATCACCCGCTCGAAAAATATCGCGGGTGATCGTAGTGCGAAATAAGGGCACAAGTCTTGAACTCCCAACAGGGAGGAATGCGCTGGCAGTTGCCAGTCTAGTTTCTGGCGCCTGGACCCGGGCGCGAGCTCTCGGCCAGCTGTGAAGGGCGTCGGTAGAATTCCAAACCGCGCACTTCACCAACGGAATTTCTCAGTGAGGACGTATCTAGAGTTAGTGTTAGTTAGATAGGTTATTATTAGTGGAATTCTTGGCTAGGCTTAGGCGTAGATTAGAACGTTTCGTAACGTCGGTTAGTTTAGACAGTTTTAAGGCTTTTAAAAATAAAAAACTAAAGACTTAGGATATACTTATTTAGGAGATAAGAATTACTCACCTACCGGCCTCACGCTGATCCTGGTCATCTGGTGAACGGCTTCCATCGGACAGCAAGCTAATTCACCTGAGGAAGAAAGAAATCAAAAGGTTAACAAGACTGCAAGTAAGAGTAAGAGTGAGAGAGTTGAATATAAAAGTTTTAAACTAAATTATAAACGAAAATACTAAGACATGTTTGTAATGACAGGGAATCTGAAGTAAGAAACCTTGTTAGAAGAAAAGAAGAGGAGCGCAAGCCTATGGCTAGTTGGGTAAGATAGAATTAGAGGGGAGACACTATAGAGAGAGAGAGAGTCAGGGAGGGAATTTTGAAGAAATAATAACAGTGTGTTCTATGTTACAGTTACTCCACTGAAAGTAGTGAGAGAGAGAGCAGAAAGAAAGGAGAAAACAGAAGGAAGAATAGCGCAAAAGTGGAAAAACCAAAGAAGGCCAAGGCAGTCTCTTCTCTGTCCCTTCCCCCTTTCCCCCGGCAGGGTTCACTCGACCACCTGTTGTCTTAGGTGTTCGCGGGAAGGTCTGAGGTGGGAATTGGGAAAAAATCTACATTCTGCTCCTGGGAGTATCAGCAAATAGTGAGTACTAAAGAGCCTCTTGACAAAGTGAAGTGCCCACGAACTTTACTCACCCGAGCAGAATGGCTGAGGGGTTTGATTTAAAAAATTTAGGAAATGTCCTTAAGGAAATTCAGCAAGAGTTACTGGCAGTGAGGGAAGAGAATAAGGTAATCAAGTTTGAGATGGAGGCCACTAGACGAGAAACAAAAGAAATGGCTGCCCAGATGAAGCGAGAAGGGTCTGGGGATAGGTTTCACTCACCCCCTTTGGGGACGGGCATGTTTAATCAGAGTTCTGCAGCTAGTGTGGGGTCCACCACTCAGGTAGTACATTCCTTGGCCCCAGTTATTCCATTGGCACCTCCAGAACACTTCAGTGGGGATCCCCAAAAGGCGCAAATCTTCTTGACACAGTGCTCTCTGCATTATATGTGTCGGGCTACTGTCTTCCCGGATGCACAGTCTCGAATAGCCTTCATCTTGTCTTACCTCAATGGAGATGCTGCTTCGTGGTCGATGCCCTTGGTCACTCAAGACGCACCCATTCTGTACAACTTCGAGGAATTCAAGAAAGAATTTCTATGCATTTTTGATCGTTGAAAAGTCGCACAGGCTACTGATAATGAATTACTGGAATTGAGGCAAGGAAATCGAGAACTTGTCTCCTACCTTGCACAATTCAACAAACTAGTTGTGGAAACAGACTGGCCGGAGTCAAAGAGAGCAGCGTTGTTCTATCGGGGCTTGAAAGATGACTTAAAAGATGCCTTGTCTCAAATCCCGAATTGCCCTACAGAAGTCTCTGCATTGATAGACATGGTGTTAGAGATCGATTATAGACAAACTGAAAGAAGAGGTGAGAGAAGACGTGAGTTTCGACCAAATGTTCCACGCTTTGACCGGGCTAGGTCAGAAGTGGTGAGACCAGGGGAAAAAGAACATGGTGTCGAACCAATGCAAATTGGAACAATTAGGGGCCCTCTTTCCAAAGAAGAGAAAGAAAAGCGACGACCGAATAATCTGTGCCTTTATTGTGGAACCAGCGGGCACTTTGTGACGGAATGTCCCAAGAAGCCCAAAATATTCAAGAAGGAAAACTCTCAGCACCACCAGTAGAGGGAGTTGGGCTGGTGGTTGCTAACAAGGATACAACTCCAAATTCTCACCAAGTTGCTAACACATTACAGTCTTCTGCGACCACACCTCGTTCTGACTATGACTCTAAAATTCCGAGATCGCATTTTATCAGGAGTGGTAGTAATGCTGGATTCGGGAGCTACTGGGAACTTTTGTGACCTTAAGTATGCCTCGAGAATAGGTCTAAGAGCCTTACCCAAGGAGAGAAGTGAAGCAGTAAGAGCCGTTGATGGAACTAATTTATCCTCCGGCCCCATTACCAGTCACACTGGGATAGTGGAACTCATCTCAATTGAAGGTCATAGAGAGGAAATTCAATTCAATCTAATTGACGCCCCGCAGTTTGGAATCATATTGGGTCTTCCTTGGTTGACGGAACACAACCCAACGATTAACTGGAGTGATAGAACTGTGAAGTTTAACTCCAACTATTGTTTGGAGCATTGCTTCTGTGAGAAGCCGACAAAACAAGAAGGAAACCCAGCAGCCTTGTTATGCGAGCGGAAGATGATGGTGTGTGCGGTGCAAACAGTGAACCTCCCAGTTGAATACCAGGAGTTTGCCGAAGTGTTCAGTGAATCAGAATCACAGAAGTTGCCCCCTCATCGATCATATGATTGTAAAATCGATTTGGAACCAGGGTCCAATCTTCCTTGTAGTCGAATCTACGCGCTAACTGAAGCTGAGAATCGACATTTGAAGGACTACATTCAGAAATATTTGGAAAACGGATTCATTCGACCATCCCAGTCTCCAGTCTCATCTCCACTTTTTTTCGTCCCGAAACGTGATGGAGGTTTGAGAACGTGTATAGACTACCGCGCCTTGAACAAGATTACGATTAAGAACCGTTATCCATTGCCCCTAATTTCAGTACTTCTGGACCAACTAAAAGATGCAAAACTTTTCACGAAGTTAGATTTGCAGGGGGCCTACCATTTAATCAGAGTGCGAAGTGGGGATGAATGGAAAACCGCATTTAGAACTAAGTATGGATGGTATGAGTACCAAGTCATGCCCTACGGTTTAAGTAACGCCCCAGCAGCTTTCCAATACTTCATTAATGACGTTTTCAAAGAGTTCATCGACCAATGTGCTATTGTCTACATCGACGACATTTTGATTTATTCTTCCTCTGAAGAAGAGCATCCAACAACAAGTCAAGAAGGTCTTGCACTGTCTGAAAGAAAACGGGCTTTATGTAAAACTGGAAAAGTGTGCTTTTGGAGTTAAATCAGTTGATTTCTTGGGATTTGTAATTGCTCCAGAAGGTCTAACCATGGACGTAAAAAAAATTGAGGCGGTGTTAAATTGGCCTACACCAACCTCTGTGAAAGAAATACAGAGCTTCATTGGATTTGCAAATTTTTATCGCAGATTCATTCGAGATTTCTCCCTGAAGGTGGCACCCATTACCAGATTGTTACGAAAAGGAGTTCCATTTCAATGGACCACAGAGGCTGAAGATGCCTTCCAGTTTTTGAAGAAGAGTTTTACCTCTGCTCCCATTTTGCTACATGCGGATCCAGCTCAACCATTTTACCTCGAGACCGATGCTTCTGAACAAGCCATAGGAGGGGTGCTTTCACAAAGACACAAAGACACTGATCAGTTGCATTCGGTTGTGTATTATTCCAGGAAGTTGCAATCGGCAGAGATGAATTATACCATTTCAGACAAGGAACTCCTCGCCATCAAAGACGCCTTCCAAGAGTGGCGACATCACCTTCTCGGAGCTAGGCATGTGATCACAGTATTCACCGACCACCGGAATCTTCAATTCCTGAAATCTGCCAGAACTCTCACGCCTCGTCAACTTAGGTGGTCCCTGTACTTCGCCGATTATGACTTTGTAATAACTTATCGGCCAGGAAAGAATAATGGGAAGGCGGATGCTCTGTCTCAAATTGACACAGATGGTAAAAAGAATCCAACTTGTGAACAAAGAATAATTCCAGAAACAAAAATTATTGGGGCAACGATTGAGAAAACTCTAGAAGACAAGGTGAAAGAAGCATTAACTCCGGAAGAGATGCAGAACTGGGTTCAGAAGGGTCCAGCTCGAGAAATTCACAACGGGTTACCGTTCCATTCCAAGACCTTGTTTTTACCAACTCAAGAACTTCAGCAACAAGCGTTGAAAGATTGTCATGACAGCCCTTTGGCAGGTCATCCTGGAATCCATCATACAGAGGAGTTGTTGAAGAGACAGTTTTGGTGGCCCGGGCTATCCAAAGATGTTCGAGTTCATGTAGAAGGCTGCGGGATTTGTGCGATGGGAAAGACAGATAAACAGGCTCCTCAGGATTGTTGAGACCATTGCCTACACCTCCATATCCTTGGCACACAGTTACTATGGATCTAATTGTGGATTTGCCCTCTAGTCAAGGTTTCAACTCTGTTTTGGTAATGGTAGACGCCTGCTCTAAGATGGCACATTTTGTTGCCCTAAAAGGAAATTCTTCAGCAAAACAAATTGCCACACAATTCAATCAAAGTTTGATTAAGATACATGGCATCCCAAAGATTTTGATTACTGATCGAGGGTCCCAGTTTCTATCCCATTTCTGGAAGGCTTATACTAAGGGATTAGGTATAGAAACACGCTATTCAACTAGCTTTCATCCTCAGACAGATGGTCAAACGGAAAGGGCCAATCAGGAACTAGAAAAATATCTTAGATTGTTTCTCTTGGATCAAGAGGGTGAGTGGCCAGATCTTCTTTGGACCGCAGAGTTTGCGCATAATAATGCGAAGAATGTCTCCACTGGATATTCCCCTTTTTACTTGAATTATGGAAGACATCCAAACTCTGTGGTTTCCTCCCAAGAAATGTCGGTGCCTGCGGCTAAAGAGTTAGTTCAACACCGTAGTGAGATACGAGAGTCTGCCACCAAGAACCTAGCGTTAGCTAAGGAATGCTATAAGCAGAGTGCTGACAAAAAGGGAAGACCAGAACCAGACTTACGAGAAGGAGACAGGGTTTGGTTGAATACGAGAAATCTGAAGCTAAAAGGAAATAGAAAATTCCAACCCCGCTTTGAAGGCCCATTCCCAGTGGAAAAAGTAGTAAATCCTGTGACCTTTAAACTGAAACTTCCTCCATTGATGAAGATACACCCAGTGTTTCATGTTTCCCTGCTTAAGAAGGTTTCTCCTCATTTGAAAGAGTTGAGGAATCAAAAACTGCTTTTGATTGAAGGAAAAGAAGAATTGGAAGTTAAAAGAATTTTGGACTCGAAGTTAATCCGAGGTAAAGTTTTTTATCTTGTGGATTGGAAGGGTTACGGCCCAGAGGACAGATCCTGGGTGGAACAATCTGATGTTCATGCTCCCCGATTAATCAACATTTTTCACTCGCAGTATCCTCACAAACCTCAGCCCGGAGGCTTGACCTTGCGGGGGGGTACTGTCAGTGTTCGCAAGAAAAGAGTTCACCTCCTCCATTGTGCCTCCGTAGTTTTTGAAGAACCTGTTCAGAAACGATCACACGCTCGAAAAATATCGCGGGTGATCGTAGCGCGAAATAAGGGCACAAGTCTTGAACTCCCAACAGGGAGGAATGAGCTGGCAGTTGCCAGTCTAGTTTCTGGCGCCTGGACCCGAGCTCGAGCTCTCGGCCAGCTGTAAAGTGCATCGGTAGAATTCCAAACCGCGCACTTCACCAACGGAATTTCTCAGTGAGGACGTATCTAGAGTTAGTGTTAGTTAGATAGGTTATTATTAGTGGAATTCTTGCTAGGCTTAGGCGTAGGTTAGAACATTTCATAACGTCTGTTAGTTTAGACAGTTTTAAGACTTTTAAAAATAAAAAACTAAAGACTTAGGATATACTTATTTAGGAGATAAGAATTACTCACCCAACGGCCTCACGCTGATCCTGGTCATCTGGTGAACGGCTTCCATCGGACAGCAAGCTAATTCACCTGAGGAAGAAAGAAATCAAAAGGTTAACAAGACTGCATGTAAGAGTAAGCGTGAGAGAGTTGAATATAAAAGTTTTAAACTAAACTATAAACGAAAATACTAAGGCATGTTTGTAATGACAGGGAATCTGAAGTAAGAAACCTTGTTAGAAGAAAAGAAGAGGAGCGCAAGCCTATGGCTAGTTGGGTAAGATAGAATTAGTGGGGAGACACTATAGAGAGAGAGGGAGTCAGGGAGGGAATTTTGAAGAAATAATAACAGTGTGTTCTATGTTACAGTTACTCCACTGAAAGTAGAGAGAGAGAGAGAGAGCAGAAAGAAAGGAGAAAGCAGAAGGAAGAATAGCGCAAAAGTGGAAAAACCAAAGAAGGCCAAGGCAATCTCTTCTCTGTCCCTTCCCCCTTTCCCCCGGCAGGGTTCACGCAACCACCTGTTGTCTTAGGTGTTCGCGGGAAAGTCTGAGGTGGGAATTGGGAAAAAATCTACATTCTGCTCCTGGGAGTATCAGCAAATAGTGAGTACTAAAGAGCCTCTTGACAGCTTGCGATCCCCCAGCCCTTCCAGACTGCTGTCCTTGATCCTGTTTTTTCCTGCCCTGGACGTGCTCGTTTGAATAGGACCCACATCCCTTGTGGCTCTGGTGTACGTACCATATGGCTAATATGCCTGGACAGACATAGTGAACTGTACAACCCACTGTGGTTGTATGCAGTCCATACTGAACAGTCAGACTACTGGTCCAGTATTTAATTTTTGATTTATTCACGTGTTTTTAAAAATTATATTTTTTCACGTACACACACTGTATAACTGCAGTAGCTGAATAAATTGACCCTGAAGAAGGCCGCGATACTACCTAGGTCCTCCTGGCCGAAACATGTTGGTCTAGCCACACATGTGCTTTTAATGTCGGCACGTGTGTCATCAGCTCCTCATTGGTTTTAATCCTGACACCGGGTAGCTGAATAAAGTTACAATATAGCTAACCCGTTAGCCAGTTTTTAACTTTTCACTTCACTTTACAGCACTGCACTTTTTTGCTCCATATACACACACACCTGCTCACATAGGGGTTTAGCATACCCTGCCTGACCAAAATAAAAACATCCCTGAGCTCCTCCCTCGTAGAGAGGGGGTTGTAGCCCACACGAAGACTAGGTCTTCCGTGTGAGGAGGTACCCCCATGATGAAGCATGACACCTCTGGTGTTTGAGGGGAACCGTCCTAAAAAGGGAATCCTCCTTTCCTCCCCTTTACATAACACACTAACCTCCTTCTAACTCGGACCCGTGGCTTGTTTTGTGTGCTACATTATTTGGTGGGGAGTCAGCTCACGCAGGTCCTTAAATCTCCTCAAGCCCTCAAGTGTATTGCTTGATCCTGCCAACACAGGAGTGGTGTCTATGGGCGTGCGGTGACCCTGCGGAGCCTCCAGTTGCAGCACTGGGGGCGAGGACAGGGCATAGCAGGACAGACGGCCTCCGGCACTTGGAGCCTCCTGCAGACCGAAAGATTGCAGCCCGCGTCGTGTGCGATGACCACAATATCTCCCTGAGGCGGCAACAAAACACTGCCTACCTCCCATCATACTTGATTGAGCAGGGGACCCTTGGTGCTTGTCCTGGAGGCTGGAGCGCTTCATGCGGGGGTCACGATCGGGCTCCAGCCACACCCAAGATGGCGGCCCGCTTTGATTGAGTCAGCCACGATTTAGTTGTGGATGCTGGCCTGTGTTTCCTTTCTTTGGTCCTGGAGGGGAACCAAGCCACGGGCTGTGGTGCCCCTGGAGGTCTATAACTGTTGTCCCTGCCTACATCAGGGGTCTTGGACGAACGGGCCCCTGGGACTACTTTGGTGTTTTGCCCCCAGGGCCTGCTTCACATCGTGGATGGCCTATGGTTGGGCTGGCTCTCTTGCTGGACAACCAGGATGGTAGTGAGTGCCGGAAAAATATCTGTATTGTAGGGTTGCCCAAGAGGGTTTGAGGGCACTCCCTGTTGGCTTATTTGTAGGATTGGCTGCAGGAGGTGGTGGCCTGTGTGTAATCCGGATGTGGGTGAGACTGGGGAGAAGCCGTGCGCAGAGGGACTTGCAAGGCAAGTCCCCTTGTATAGGTTTGCTTGCCAGTGTGCTGCTTCTTTCTCTTTTAGCTGGTGCCCCCTCTCTGGTAGCCTTCCTCTGTTGCAGAACTTGCTGGCCCATTGGCCTCTGTTTGGCTCCTTGGTGAGCCTTGTATTTGGACAGGATGGTTGTGTGTCTCAGTCCTGAGGGGGAGGTGTGGGGTCTGTTTGTTTCTTATTATTATTTGTTTTTGTGTTTGTTTTTGCAGGTGGAATGTGTGGGGCAGTGGGATTTATTTGCCTGGTGTACTAAAATGAGGGTGGTGTCAGTGGTGCAGGGTCTGAATGGGGTTCCTGTGACCCTCGTCTGGTGGTTTACCAACTTTGGCTGTGGAGGTTAAAGTGACCACTTGGAATTTGAGGGGCCTTTCCTCCCCTACTAAGCATTATAGCATCCCAGCTTATTTGAAACGGAGGAGGGTTCAAATTGCTTTTTTGCCTGAGACTCATTTTATCAGTCAGAAAGCCAGACCCTCCAAGGCCATTGGCGGGTCAACTGTATGCCACCACTTACTCGGCTTTGTCGTGCAATGCTTTTATTTGGATCAGACTTGGTGTCCCTTTCCAGTTGCCCAGGGCGGTTGTATTGGCATTGGGTCAATTGGATGGTAGGGATGCAGCATTATTGAATATTTAAGCACCGAATGTTGATCAGTTAGTGTTCCTGTCTGGGTTGGCCCCCCTCTTATCGCTCATGGTGCCTTATTGGAAGATTGTTGGGTGAGATTTTAATTGTGTGGTGTATGTGGACTTAGATAGATCGCATCCCCCTTGCGCAGTGTGCCGGTGGCTATACTGGCCTACCTTGCATGCACATGGGAGGTACAGTGGGATTTGGTCGATTGTTGGAGGACATGCAAACCGTGTTCTCATGTGTACTCCTACCGATCGGTTTTGTGTGACCTGGAGATCTGGCTTGACTGGGTATACACCTGTTGGGCAATATATGGTAGGGTAGTGGGAACTGAATACTTGGCAAAGACATACTCTGTTAATTTCCCTGTCTTATATACCTTTCGGTGGTCCTCCACTAGACCCACAGTCCCTAACTGGCGGCATTCCGGGTTTCATTTTGTGAGCATGTCATGAAAATCTGGCTCAACAATGCAGGCTCTGCAGGAGTAGAATGGGAAGCCATGAGGGTGGTGATTAGGGGCTATTATATCTCTAATAAAGTGGGGGTTCAATCCCAACTATGTTCCGATATTTAGCACCAGGAAACAATGATTGACGGTCTTCCGTGTGATTTGGAGGGGACATTAGATGGGAAGCACAGATTACTGGAGGAAAGGGAGAAATTATTTGAGATGGTTGTATAGTTCTTATAAATCTATATAGGATCTGCGCATTTAGACAACATAGACTGTGGGATTGGTGTCCAGACTGATTCCATACACCCCCACCGGGGATGTTCGCCTGTATACCATCTAGCTCACAGTGACAATATAAACTCCTCTTACCAAGAAGAGAATAGTTCTTGGCAACTATCGAACATGACAGCTCTGTCCCATCAGGGATCGTGGAAACAGTACAGTACTTTTCGCTCAGTCACTCGTGCTCACTTTGTCTCAGAGAGATACACAGAATAAACAGTTGTGATGTTTTTCAATAAGCATTTATTGAACCAGCGTAATTTTTGTGTAAAATAGGTGTGCTGAAACAACCATAAGACAGAAACAGATATAATTGATTATAAGCACCAATAGAGTAAATGGATGGTACATTCCTACCATAGTGCTAAAACAATGAATACAGGCAGGTATAAAAATACATGATAATAATGCGGCCTCCTAGGATGCAAACCTAACTAAATGTACCTAAGCGTACCTAGCGTGTATGTAGGTGTAGAGCCAAGAATCCCCCTAGGCTGAAGCCAACCCCATTACCTGAAGTGAGGGACTGTGGGACCCCGTCTTGGTTTCGAGATGGATAACCCGCGAGGGATGTCAGACCACTGAGAGCTGGAGTGTCTGCGTGCAGGAACCTCAGCGTCTCGCGTCAGTGTGTTAGCATGGAAGTCTTTCTCTTCTGCCTGCCCCAGAAAAGATATGGTGTATATACCCAAGAAGGTACAATCAGGGGTTCTACCTTGCTGTGTCATGTCGGCCGAGGATGACGAAAGGGATGACCCTTATACATAGTTATTATGCAGAAGATGGTAATCCTGCTGTGATTCTGAGAATCCTCATGCATAATAAATGATGCTAGTTTTCTGGGAAAACCACACAACATTTATGCAGCACCTTAACTAGGTAAAGGGTCAATACTAATGTAGTGTAGCTCCTATTTCCCTAATAGGCTCTGCGCATTGGAATAATATATCCTATAGGTTTGACATAGGACTAAGGTCAGTATGTCCCTATCGAGTATATTAAACTTAATTACTTGTGCCAGCTAGCTCAGAGGCCACTAGAAACTCCTTGACAACAAGAAGGGAGTAGTTTTTGGCAGCCGCAAAACATGACCACTTTGTTTCCCTTTAGAATCAGAACGTGTCCCAGAGTCGTGGAAACAATAGATAACTATTTTACTCAGCTCAATCGTGCATGCTTAGTTTTCTTCAAAGTTACACAGAAAGAAATAGACGGGCTTTTCAATAAAAGATTTATTGAACAGTCTTGTTTCTGGTGTAAGTAAAATGTGCTGTTACGATCACAAGACAGTATGCGAGATAAATAATGTACAGAGTGAGCAGTAGAAATAAATAATACTGCGATAGCATTATCTTTTAGTATATATGCATTTACATAAATAACACAGACTAAAAATGCGAGTACTCATACGATGCGTTTCTAATCTAGTTCTACCCCAATGTACCTAACCTAACCTTGGTGTAGGGAGAGGTATGAAGTAGGTGAAGTATTCCTTACTATGGTATACTAAGAGTATGTTAAGCCTAGTATGCCTAGTATGCCAAGAGTCCCTCTAGGTTCTTGTCAGCTCCATACCTGAAGAATGAGAGAGGTAGGAATCTCTTTGCCAGACTCGAACTCCAACACCCCGCAAGGGAAGTCAGATCACTGGAAGCTGGACTCTCTGCGTGCAGGGATGACAGCGTCTTCTCAGTGCGTCAGGCCGGGAAACGGGCTCCTCTGAAGTCGAGGTCTCCTCTAGTTTACAAGGGCTAGGGAAGGTATATTTATACCTGAGAGGTACCTCACAATGTTAGCATTGACGTGAATCGGTCAGCGGAAGACGTCATGAATGAACCACTAAGGTATAATGGTTCATGCATAATAGATGAGTCCTTGAAGAAATCAATAGTCCTGTGCTAGGGAAACTCCCGAAGCCTAAGTGTCTGTTCTTCAAGAACTCGTTGTGACGTTAGGGTGGACGGATGTCGGAGACCATGCCTGTATTTGGAGTGCACGGTTTAATGCCTAAATAAGGACTGGGATTTTATGCCTATATAAGGGCAGGGCGAATTGTGCCTATATAAGGACATGATACAGGAAAGCCCGTGTTATGGACACCCTAAGAGGAATACAACACCCACTCCACTTTCGTGTGTACGATAATACTAAAATGCTAAACATTTAAAATGCTAAACATTAAATGGAGTACCGCATATTTCTAAAATATTTCTTAAAACCGTTTAAAAAAGGCATTTAAAAAACCTAATAGAATGCAAAAAGTACTGTACATTTGAAGCATTGCTTTTCATTTCAGGCATAAAGTTCGAAAATAAATGCAATTGGAATGAAATAAGCAGTAATATTTACATGTGACAGAAAATGATCGATAAGTTGTTCAAAAATCAAAGGCATTTCATGTCATGAAAATTAATGAACTGTTTTAGACACACAAGATGACTAAGTGTCCGTGGAAGTACCGTGAAGTCTGTACTATAAGGCTAGTTCTACTTTAAGCAGATTGAAGTGCCATTTTCGTTCGAAAAATGGGAAAAAAGTTCAATTTTGGTAGAGTTCCAAGTTGTTTTGAAAATGAAGGCCAAATTGTTACTGCATCTCTGGAACACTGTATGCTGAATCAGAGTCAGTTTACGGGTCTGGTGTAAACATGAGATCATCTATTTCTTTAGACAAAACATCATCCACTGAAGTTGGTGTCAGTTGGAACACCTTGTGTAGTAGATTAATTGCACAGAGATGAGAAGCATCGCTTCCAGCATAGGTTGCCGCAGCAATGTTCGCGTCCATTGTTACCTGTGTGCCTGTAGTTCTTTCTCGTACCTCAGCAGCAGCCGGAAGCGTCTGTGAGATCTCAATGAATGCTGACATCAGGATTGGTAGCCTCTGGGGACAACACAGAGCATGGGCCGTTATCGGGACCAGCAGAGTATCGACATCCGTTGGCGTTGCTGATGGAAATGTGAGACAAGTGTCTAACACGCATTCTTCACCGCATAGCAGGCATCGTAGAACAGGTAAGATGCAATCTTGCCAGATTGGTCTGAATGACAGGAACCACGTGGTATTCAAGTCCCGTAGACGAGTCATGCCCAATAGCTGTACTATTCGCTCACGACACTTTCGTTCAAGGAGAGCTTTCTCCATTTTGCGCAGAGTGATGTCTGCGAATAGGCTGGCCATAGCGCAATAGCAGGAAGAGAAATAGAATTCCGGCAACAAGTGCTAGAAATAATGGTATGCCACCAAACACCGAATGTGCAAAGTTTGGGATGATTCCAAGTATTGCCTGGAAAGGTGCTAACAGACCGGAGCAGATGCTCTTAAATACATGTACAATTCCGGTTGTATCAGACATATTGAAGATACGTCCTATCATTTCTACGAAATGTATAGGGCAGTTTGTACGTATTAAAGTCTGTATCTCAGCCGAAGTCCTTGCTACTTGTAGATCATAGGTTTCTTTGGCCGAGGTCAAAGGCACTGTTTGCTGTAAAAGCATGGTTTTCATTCTGCTCAAAGTATCAAATCTTATAAAAGAGACGTTCAGCGAAGGCCATAGAGGCGACTCCCTGACTGTGTCTATTGGGGCAAACAATACTTGCATACAGCAAGTGACCCTGGAGTTGACCGTTACTAGATATGGGATGCCTGGCAGCATGGCGCAGCAACTCTGATCATTCAACATGAGGTAACTCCCATTAGAAAGTTGTCCAAATGTTGGATTAATCACAGCAGCTGGTGTACCCTGCTGATAGCAAGACAAATTTGCCACAGAACCATTACAAGCCCCGTGTAAAGAAATGTCCTGACATATAAGTGAACCACTCAGTGCACGTTTACAGTGTGTACCGCTCAAAAACACTTCACGATCCCCACTCCAACATCTATATGTATACGGTAAATCCCAAGATGTCTTAATGTATTCCTTACCCAACCTTTCATATTTGCCTGCTTGCATTTGTCTGAGGCAATACTGAAACTGAAAAGTACTCACAGGTAATGTGATTTTGCCATGAATTAGCCATTCTGTAGCTGGTTTTTCTGCCACTGTAAATGGTAACTTTTCCAGTTTTTCAATGCTCAGCACTGTATACTTTGCTCCTCTTTGTGCCAGTTCGATCTGTTTATCAGTTAGATTGTATTCTGCAAACAGAGCCGATGTGTTGATGAAACGCCAAGGCACATAGCCCGCTCGCAAAGATTGCAGCGTCCAGCTTAATAACACAATAGAACGTAATTGAGACTGGCCTTGCTGTAACATCGCCAAATCTTGTTCTAGTATGTCGATAGCAGAGGATACAATGCCATCCAATGAATATATTCTGGAGGACAAAGTTGTTAACCCATTGTTGACCACAGAGAGTGTTTTCTCTAAATTAATACGATCAAGTTCATGTATTCGTTCTGCGGCCTCCATCTGTGATACTTTCCATGCTTCATTATAGGCAGCATAAATGCCGGCATATATGAAACGTTTTTGATGCGGTTTTCTTGGTCCAAGCAAGAATTCCCTAAGGTCTGCGTCCTTTTTAAGTAAGGTTAAGTGTTGTTTCACATCCTGTAGTGTAGACTTATGCAGCCAATCGAGGCATAATTTTCCTACACTGTATGTTGTTACTATCCCCGGATGTTGTCTTTGGACGTATCTTGGATCTGGCCTATTAATAGTAAAGCCCTGAGTTTTATTCAGGAATCTTTCCTGACAGTTATTCGTGTCTGTGGGCCAGATCAACCATTTTTTCCAATCAGGATTAGATCTGTTGAGTTGTAGTATATTGTCAACTGTCACCACTGCCTGTGTAATATTATCAGTGGCAGGTGTTGGTACAGAAGGTGTGTTCATCTCTTTGATCTTGGCTAGTCCAAGACAAGATGTTTGTTGGACAGTTTCATTCAAAAACATTATTTGTTCAGGGATGATACAGGCTCTAAATAACGCTTCTATCCCCTGCACTTGCCAATCTTTAGTACCCACACAGTTTTTGTGTCTATTGTGTCTTTCCAAAAGTCAAAACCCTGTCTAGACAGTTGGGCATTAAATAATGCAGAATAAATCTGTTTTGTATTTGTTAACATAATTTTCAGCCCTGTCTTGTTTACATTTTTATAGTAAATCGTTTCTGGATTAGATGTATTATATCCTGAAAAATATGGAAACTTGTTAGCAAATGTTTTTGAACTACCGTGTGGTGGTGTAGGACAATGCTCCCATTGGTTAAACATAAACACATTTCTAGGATATGCAGATGTATGCAAATAATGATGACCATAGTGGTTATAACAATACAGTTGTTCATAGTCTGATGAACCCTCTAAATATTCATTTTTAGAAAATGCAGCAGATTTTTCTAGGTCATACATTATGTCGTTAACAGTCTCAAAGTCCCAATCATCTGAATAGGTACTGGACGTAATTAGATCACTTAGTGAAATTTTAACAAATGTGGAATGTTCAATTGTTCCGTCGGGCCGAAGATGTCAAAATCTGTTTTGTCCCACACTATACCATCCTGTATAGGAACAGCTGTGATGTTCACTGATGACAAGTCTCTTGCTTCACGATGGGAAGATTTAAGAGGTTTCAAAAGTACGTTCACGCCTTTTCTTTCAGTATTCACATGGATGTATCTGCCACTTATAAACACGCTCACAGTTGTAACCAAAGCTAGCCAGAGCAGGAAAACAAAAAGTCCAGATGTAATCCAGAGTTCAATCCATGGAGAAACCAAATAAGTCTTTTTCAGAAAGTGAAGAAAGTCTGGTACTTGCTGCTTGAATTTGAATGATGCTGGCGTCGTTTCAGGTTCACTCGGATCTTCTGAGAACGTATCAAAGTTAATGAAATAGCCAGAAGCAGTTCTATCAATTGTTGGAATTGCATCAGGATTTGTAGAAATCACTGGAACCAGTTCATCACTTGCTACATTGGTGTAGACAGGTGTATTTGGACGAACTGTTACTTGGTGTTCAAGAGGGATGAGTTCCATAGCGTTGTTGCTTAGTCCTCCATCTGTTACAGCTGAATTCTCGATTGTTATCAGTCTTTCAGTCTGAACCTCTTGGATAGTAGCGAGAGGAGTGCGTCTGCTACTAGGTCGGAGTCCACGAGGCCTACTATTTAGTATTGGCCACATACTGTGGTTTGATCAGGTCGATGGACACAAATCTTTTCTCCTTTCTTCCAGCAAGGGGCGGCAGAAGTACTGTTCTTGTTCCTTGAACTGCTAGGACAGGTACTGGTTGTCTGTAAGAAGGTCCAAATTCCTTCTTGTCCGCAATTTTTTCTCTGACTAGATCCCCAACTTTTGGAATCCAGACAGGCCTTGCTGGGACCGCCGATTTTCCCCAGTGGTGGTTGGCTGTAGGAATACGTTGCTTTGTTTCGTTCTTAACTCATTCAGTTCCTGTAAAACAGCCAAACGATCTTTGATATCAAACGGTTTATTTTCCACCACTGTGCCTACGTGTTCAAGGTCTGGTACCCACATTCTTGTCCCAAATAGGACCTCATATGGAGTGACCCCCCTAGAGAACTTCTTGGCAGATTGTTCAATGAGCGTTGGACCCCATTAAGGTGTTTGACCCACCCATCACCCGAACCTAATACCCTAGCTGTTATAGACTGCTTTATGTCCCGGTTTTTCCTTTCCACAACCAAATTTCCCTCAGGATGGAATGGAGAGGAGTACCGCAATGCAACGCCCAGACTGGCCATGGCTTCTTTGTAAGCCCGAGAGCTAAACGCAGGACCCTGGTCAGAATGTAGCGTGCCTATTGCGTATGTGCCGATAAAGACTCGCAAATCTTTTATAACAGTTCGAGCGTCAGCTGAGCGCTGAGGCCATATCCATAGGAACCTAGAACACGAATCCACTGCTACCATGATATATTTATAGTTACCGTCCCTTTGCAAGGGACCGCAGTGGTCCAGGTAAACACAAGCTAATGGTTTGTCTGAAATTAACAGGGGTGTCTGCGCAGGACGTTTCACTGTTGAGACTTTCATCTGTTGGCAAATATCACATTCTAAAACATAGTTTTTAGTTTGTTTCCGAATGCCAGGCCACCAATATCTTTGCTTGAGTAAAGATACTGTCGCTGAAACACCTGCATGGGCAGAAGCTATCCCTTCGTGTGCTGCTAGGATTAGTCCTAATCTGTGTTCCTTGTTTGGAATTACCCTATCCCCCACTCCAGGGATTCGAGCAAAAGGAACGTTGTTTGCATCAATTACATAAGAGTACTTGAGTGGAAACTTTTTGGTAACACTGCACTGCTGCCTTTGCTTGAAGCATTGACAGCCAACATTATCTCAACGTCTATTTTTGTTTTTGAACGAGTGATCGCAGCTACGGAAGCCATCTGCACAGCCCCCTTTGCGGCTTCATCAGCCAATGAATTCCCTGCAACGTGAACGCCATCACGTTGATGACTCAGTGTGTGGATCACGTGAGCCTTTGGTAGTTCGTTTTTCAACTGAACTACTTGTTCCCAAAGCGTTTTGTGCTTTATTGTGCCACCTTTCGCATCTTTGAAACCATTTTCAAGCCAGTTTTGTATATATTCATTATACGACTGAACACAGCAAAAGGAATCGCACACTATTAGTGTGGGGAATTCTCGATCTGTACTCTCAAGTGCCAGTTTGAATGCTTGTAGTTCAGCTCGCTGAGCTGCACAATCTCCTAGAGACTGCGTTTTTGTGACCATAGGTCTGAAGATGCCATTTCGCATGCGACCTTTAACGATTGCACATGCTGCACTGTAAGCTTGCTTACTCCCTGTTGCGGGTTGTGCTGATCCGTCAGTGTAAATTATGAATTCGTACTGATCGAGAGGCAGAATTTCAGTAGGCAGAGGACATTCTTGTTCATATTGCAGGAATGCTTGTGTTTTTAAATCTGGATCAAAAACATATTCAACATCTGTTGCAGCAAGAGAATTAACCCATTGTAGCCATCTTGGATGTAATGCTTTAGCATTTGGAATGCTTGCTTTTGTGACTGCTTCTAAAGCTGGTACCGGGGTTACGACAATAATGCGTTTCCCTTGGGCTAAGGATCTTTCTTTTGCTACAGCGGTTTGAACTGCTGTCAGAATTTTTTCAGTTGAACTGAATCGCATTTCCGCTTGTGTGTACAAATGAGATTTGTATGCGATTGGTATTTTCTCACCCTCATTGAAGGTTAAGTAGGTGAATCCGCATTGACCCGAAATTATTCGGATCACAAAATTGCGTTGACTTACGCGTGTTTGTAAGTGATTTGTTGCTAACATGTTAGCCTGGAGTGAACGCAAGATTTCTATGTGTTCGCTGTGTCCAGTTTCTGATTGAAAAATCAGGTTTGATTAATGCGTAGAGAGGTTTAACCCTTTCTGCGTAATTTAGAATGTATGTTCTTCCAAAATTGAGGAAACCCAGAATGCATTGTAAGTTTTTTAGCGTTTTTGGAGGTTGGAGCAGCGCACACTTTTCTAGAAAGTTAGCTGCCAACCTCTTGCCTTCACTTGAAAGCTCATATCCTAGAAATAGGACATTGAGATGGGCAATTCTGGACTTTTTAAAGTTGAACTAGTAGCCCTCAGAGGCGAAGCCCAGTATAATGGTGCTCACCCTGTTCAAGTGTTTTTCCAGGTCATCGTCTGTCAGATAGATGTCATCGACATAGGACAATGCCTCAATGTCATAAATTTGTAGTAACTCCGTTACCCTCGCTGAGAATAAACCTGGGCTGTTCTTGAACCCTTGTGTGAGTCGACAAAAGTGACGCTGGGTCCCCATTATGGAGAATGCTGTTAAGTACCTGCTTTCAGGTGCTATGTTTTGACAAAAGAAACCATTTGAGATGTCTAATGTTGTTTTATATTTTTTACGCACAATGTTATTCATTAATGCTGTGCTATGTGCATTTTGCACTGCAAAAGTTTTAGAACAAGTGTTTAGGTGTCTGTAATCCAAAACTAGACGATATGTATTGTCTGGTTTGGAGACAGGAAACAAAGGATTGTTCATTGAGGAGGTGCATGTTTCAATCACCCCTTGATATTCAAGTTGATCTAAGATCTCCCTGACCTGTTTTTTAGCTTCTTGCTTTATTGGGTACTGCCGTTGTGCAGTTGGTTCATGTTTCAGATGTATTTTATGGTGAGGTGAGTCCTCATCCCATCCTACATGATTTTTATATTTAGCTGGGGCCTGGGCCACTGCCCATTTCCTGGCATAGGTATATCTTAGGTGCATTGGTATATGGTTGGAGAAGGCAGGCATAATAATGTCCTCGCCATGTGGGCACTCCCTGACAAATTGTGGTGGCCAGTCCTTTTCTGCTAGAAGTATGTCATAGCCCTTTGATAGTCTTTCCCAAAATAGTGCTTTCACCTGTCTAGGTTTGTCTCCCTCCATCCGGAGTGTTATTTCATATAACTTTTGTGGAGTACTAACCCTGGTGTCTACAGTGTCTACTTTAATGTACTCATTCAAGTCCACTATCTCCAGAAGTTCCTTCAGGTTCTGGCGAGCTATTGTGACTTCTGCTGCACTGTCCAGCATTGTCTGAGCCCATTCTCCGTTCTTGAGTTGTGTTCTCAGTATTCTCGGCATGTCTGATCTTTAGACCTGCTACTTTCTTTTTGGAGAATTGAGGTTTTGCTTTAGTTTTTGGAGCGTGTTTGTCGTCTTTCGATTTCACGCGTTCTTCTCTATGTTCCGAACGTCCTCTTCTTTCCGAAGTCTGTGATGAGATCTGAAAGGGACGAGAGGAACGTGTATCAGTATCTTGATACCTGTCAGGCTTTCTCAAATTATCCCTATTCCTGAGGTTATACCTCCTTTCAGAGGGCTCCTTTTGAGGAGACCTACCTCGGGATTGAGAACGTTTCTCATTTGAATTTTGTTTATTAGTCTCCCACTTCTTTTTAGAAGATGTAGGAGTTTGTTTAATTGAGTCCTTCTCAGGACTTTCAGATAGTTTCGGCTTCACTGGTCTTCCACCCAAACTATCTCTGCCTAATTCTGCATAAGATTGTTCTATTATTCTGGGTAGCTCAGTTTGATGTTCTGTAACATGAAATTCCCTAAATTTTTGGCGGATCGACACTGCTGCTGCCTCTCCTTTAATATTTGATAATATTGTTGAGACCTGGTCGAAATTTTTCAGTAATTTCATACCTAAATTTAGAGCAGGTTCTGCCCCGTATTCATTTTGAATTTGTTTCAGGACATCAGGTATTACCGCAATTGACGGAATGCCATGTGTTTTAGTATAGATGGCAGCAAAGACTGAGCCCCAAGTGGTGCAGTCTTCCAGTTGTGGTGTGATCCCCATTGGTAAACTGATTGTCAGTATTCTGTGTTTCTCATATGGGCTAGTATTTGGAAATACTGCTTCGATTTGAGTAATTATTTGAGCTATCCAGAATGGAATTTGCTCACGTTTTGTGGGCATTTTACCCATGACTGCGTATAGAGTCTGTGGTGTAATTTTTAGTGTATTCCCCTGGTGAGGAGTTTGATTTGGAATTGTTAATGGTTGCTGGACTGTAAAAGTCCGCATGACATATTGGACCAATTGTCTGTAGATTTTTACTAACTCCGTGAGTTGAGTAAGTAAGTCCTCGTCTGACATCTCTTCAATGTCAGGATGAGGTGTGTAGCCGGCTAGAATCGGCCATGTTGCTCCTGGTCTACCTAGTGGACCGAGCCTGGTAATGTTTTTGTGATGTTTTAGGGCGCCTTTAAACCGGAGCTGATGCTCTTGGTATGTTAATGGAATTTCAATATCCTCGAAAGGAATGTATTCCTCTGGTGGATCATCTTCTTTGTAGAAGTGAAACACGTGTGTTACTGGATTGGATTCAGGAAATATTACCCATGAATAGAATACCTCTGTCTGAAAGGATTCATGTGCCTCTATCACGAAAACTGCTCTACCTCCTCTTGGTGGTAGGCCATGTTTTATGAGTTTTAGAGTAATGGCTCTTCTTAAGTTTGGAGTGATGTCTATAACACCCTCCTCGGTTTCAATAAAACCTGTAAAGTTAAAAACTGCTGCTAAGGCTGGATCAGCCGCAGCTCCACCGTTTCCGGCGTCATTGTCGGAATCAGGCATTTTTGTTTTTTGAAAAATGTAGAACAAGTTTCAAGGAAACAAGGATAAGGTGCACAATATTTTGGAACACTGTATCCTTCAACGTTGAGCAAACCAAACAGCTAATATATAGGGTACTGCCCTATGTAGCCGTGGTGGATACTTAACCCTGCCCACTCCAGACGTCTTTTGGAGTATATGGGTAGGGGTCTCTGAGAGAAAAAGCACGGCTGAGTTACTCAGTATCTAATGTTGAATTACCGCCTTACCAAACCGTTGGGCGCCATGTAGTGTAGCTCCTATTTCCCTAATAGGCTCTGCGCATTGGAATAATATATCCTATAGGTTTGACATAGGACTAAGGTCAGTATGTCCCTATCGAGTATATTAAACTTAATTACTTGTGCCAGCTAGCTCAGAGGCCACTAGAAACTCCTTGACAACAAGAAGGGAGTAGTTTCTGGCAGCCGCAAAACATGACCACTTTGTTTCCCTTTAGAATCAGAACGTGTCCCAGAGTCGTGGAAACAATAGATAACTATTTCACTCAGCTCAATCGTGCATGCTTAGTTTTCCTCAAAGTTACACAGAAAGAAATAGACGGGCGTTTCAATAAAAGATTTATTGAACAGTCTTGTTTCTGGTGTAAGTAAAATGTGTTGTTACGATCACAAGACAGTATGCGAGATAAATAATGTACAGAGTGAGCAGTAGAAATAAATAATACTGCGATAGCATTATTTTTTAGTATATATGCATTTACATAAATAACACAGACTAAAAATGTGAGTACTCATACGATGCGTTTCTAATCTAGTTCTACCCCAATGTACCTAACCTAACCTAGGTGTAGGGAGAGGTATGAAGTAGGTGAAGTATTCCTTACTATGGTATACTAAGAGTATGTTAAGCCTAGTATGCCTAGTATGCCAAGAGTCCCTCTAGGTTCTAGTCAGCTCCATACCTGAAGAATGAGAGAGGTAGGAATCTCTTTGCCAGACTCGAACTCCAACACCCCGCAAGGGAAGTCAGATCACTGGAAGCTGGACTCTCTGCGTGCAGGGATGACAGCGTCTTCTCAGTGCGTCAGGCCGGGAAATGGGCTCCTCTGAAGTCGAGGTCTCCTCTAGTTTACAAGGGCTAGGGAAGGTATATTTATTCCTGAGAGGTACCTCACAATGTTAGCATTGACGTGAATCGGTCAGCGGAAGACGTCATGAATGAACCCCTAAGGTATAATGGTTCATGCATAATAGATGAGTCCTTGAAGAAATCAATAGTCCTGTGCTAGGGAAACTCCCGAAGCCTAAGGATCTGTTCTTCAAGAACTCGTTGTGACGTTAGGGTGGACGGATGTCGGAGACCATGCCTGTATTTGGAGTGCACGGTTTAATGCCTAAATAAGTCTGGGATTTTATGCCTATATAAGGGCAGGGCGAATTGTGCCTATATAAGGACATGATACAGGAAAGCCCGTGTTATGGACACCCTAAGAGGAATACAACACTAAGAACCGTTATGTAGTACAATGGCAGGGAAAATGTAGGTGAAAGGTTAGGTGACTACCCAGGCCTATATTGGGGTACATTACAAAACATAACAGAAGGCCTGTGGCACTTTGACTATAAGGCATATGTGGCTAGGGCCACGCTGATAGGGATAAGTCAGGGAGGATTCTGGCATAGCTGCTTCAGGCTGAGAACCTTGTGCATACCATCCTCCAGGTGCGTGACTCTTTAGGGTGTGACGTCTTCACTCCGAACGAGATCAGTGAGGTGTTTTTTACCCACTATAGTGAGTTGTACTCGGCAGAACCCAGGTGTAGAGATGCAGACATACTGAGTTATATCATAGACTCCATGCCACTTTCGCTCATTCCTGAGGTGGCAGACCAGTTGGGGTTTGATATCACTGAACAGGAAGTCTGGGGTGCAATTAAGAACATGGCGAAGAGGAAGGTGCCAGGCCTATATGGGCTCCCTAAAGAATTCTATGCAGTGCATACTCCGGTCCTTGCCCCCAAACTTCCGGCCCTCTTTATTGACTCACATCAAAGGGGTCTACTTCCTTCTTCTCTGTGCGAGGCCGCTAATGTGTCTTTTCCAAAGAAAGATAAGAACTCACTCTTACTTTATGTCTACCGCCTGCTCTCAATGCTTAACGTGGACTATAAGATCTGAGTAAGGTATTGGCCGCCCGCTTGCTCCACCATATGTGCTCTCTGGTTCATGTTGATCAGACGGGCTTTATCCACATGTGTAGCACTATGCCTAATATTTGCAAGCTGCTCCTCGCTTTAGACCAACATGAGAGTTTTCCGCAGAGGGTATTGGGCCTCTCAGTTGATATCAGAAAGGCCTTTGACTCTCCCCGGTGGGAGTTCTTATACGCTACCATGTTTGGCATGGGCTTTGGCCTTGCCTTTGTCAGGAGGATAAATCTCCTCTATACTTGCCCGCTTGTTAGGACCCGGACCGGCCCTCTGATATTGGAAGCTTTTGCAGTGCAATGGGGCACCCGAAAGGACTATCCCTTATCCCTCTTGTTATTTTTTTGGGCAATGGAGCCGTTTCAATTAGGCCACCAAAACTGCTGCCTGCAC
This sequence comes from Calotriton arnoldi, assembly GCA_963921515.1. Classification (NCBI taxonomy): domain Eukaryota; kingdom Metazoa; phylum Chordata; class Amphibia; order Caudata; family Salamandridae; genus Calotriton; species Calotriton arnoldi. The sequence goes on along the minus strand of CAWUFW010000536.1, from coordinate 2,176,566 downwards.
CTCACTGACGAATGTACGTTCCTTTCCTTATATGCAGACGATTTGTTACTCTGTCTGAGGGGGGAGGACGATGACTTGCAGGGGGCAGTGATGGCATTGATGGGGTTTGGCCGCCATTTGGGGCTAGAGGTTAACTGGAGTAAGTCCTGTGTTTATCAACTTCAGAGGGAGGTGGTGGAGTATGGACCTCCACTTATGACTCCAGCGCTGCGGTGGGAACAGCACACTATTTGATATGTGGGGGGATCCCTCTGTCGGTTGCTGGATCTTTTGTTCGAAGGCAACTATGGCCACGCTCTTGCTAGTCTACGGTTGTCCATGGCGTTTTGGCGAACGTTGCGGCTTTCCATGAGGGGCAGTGTTGCTGTCTCCAAGATGGTTGTACTACCCCGTCTCCTCTATCTGTTCATGGCCCTTCCGCTTGAGCTGCCCAGAAGTTCCTTTGAGTACTCAATGGTATCTTGTTGTCCTTATACTGGGGCACATTGCGATGCCGCCAAACACTTTGGAAGTTACACCTACCAGTGTTGGAGGGTGGTTTGGGAGCCCCTAATCTGGAATTTTATTATATAGCATGGGTGCCGGTCTTGCCTGTGGGATGACATGGGCCCTCGGGAGAGTGGTTCCCCAACTAAGGAGTTATTGACCCGGATTTAGCTAGGGCCTTCCCCTCCCTCTAGTGTATGGAACTTGAATTTGCTCATTAGATTAGCACAATACGGTTGGACCAGGGCTCTTATGAGGACGTATACCACAACACCGTATACGCGTGAACCTCCGCTCCTGGCTGCTCGACGCTGTGAGGTACAAATGGGGTTGGTCTGGTCTCCACCGCTGGACAACAGCTGGGGCAGCGGTGCTGGGTGATCTTTTTGTAGGTGGTGAATTTTGTCCATTCTTGAAACTTTGGGAGTCTTATGACCTCACTGCGAGGCACTGGTGCATAGGAGTGGTGGTGCTCAGGGCGGTGGAGCGGCCAGAGCACAATTGCCTCCATCTTCGTTTTCTCATTAGAAGGTGTATGAAGGTGGTCACCCTGCTGTATAAGGCTCTCCTGCAGGGGAACCAGTTAGACCTTATGGAGCTCCTCACGTGTTGGGACAAGGATACTGGGTTCCTGTTGCCTGATGAGGCTTGGAGGAGGATTCTGGAGTGCACCTTGAGGGTGTCCCAGAAGGCTTGCTTCTAACTTATCTAGTATTATTATGTACATCAGGCTTACCTTACCCCTCAGCACATGCTCGCAATGTTCCCTGAAGCTGAGTGCCCTTGATGTGCTGCTGAAGATGCCGGCTTTTTACATATGGTGTGGTCTTGCCCCTTCTTGTCGCCGTACTGGACATTGGTCCTCTAGGTGGTCCATAGAGCCACTAATCGGGAATTTGCGCTTAGCTCCCAGCTGAGTTTACGGGGCCTTCACGAGCTCGCCACGGTCTGGTAGGCTATGGATAGGTTTCTGGATCTGGGCCTGATTCTTGCTCGTAGGCAGATAACTATGAGCTGGAAATTGGCTTGAGGGGCGGATATATCTAGATGGGGGTTGGAGCTGGAGAGATGGGTGGACTGTGAAAGGGAGACACTTTGCAGGGAAGAGGCCAGAGGAGTGTGTAAGGTGGCGATCCTGCTTGCAGGGGATGCCATAATGATGGCTTGTCCTAGATTGAGCTGTGAGGGTCAAATTATTGAGGATGACTCAATCTCATAAGTCTTTTCACTTGCTGCTGACTGGTTGGTCATGGTGTAGGCCCGAGATGACCTCTGGTGGTGATGTTTGATTTATGTGACAGTCTTGGTATAGACTGTACGGGTATGCCATAGTACATCTGAGGGTGGATGGGCACCTGGGCGACTGTGATGGAGGGTGGTGTATTGGCTTTGTAGTGGGGTGGGATCCTACTATGGGCTTGTGTTCTTCCTATTTGACATTGATGGCTCTGGTGCTACAGGCCATTCCACTTGTTAATGATACTGCCTGTTGATTCTTTTGTGTCATTGTTCTTTTTTTGTATGTTTTGTTGCAATGAAAATCAATAAAAACATTTTTTTTTAAAGTAGACAGGGTGTTGTGATGCCACAGGTTCTTGATCAACCAGTCAAAGTCTGACTTTCACCTTCATGAAGAATGGAATTCATTAGGGTGTCATTCCAGATAAAACAGCTTAAAGTTGTCCTTCTATTTGGACAGCACCAAACCTTCATTTCATTTCTAGACACTGCTAGTGAGAGGCGGACCACTACCTAGGTCCAGAGAAAATCAAAGTCTCATGGTTCCCTGGCAAAGTAGATGATGATTAGAAGCAGCATTCCCCAATTGGGGTTCGTCCCTGTTAGACTTGGCATCTTTTGGCATGTTTCCCCTGAGTTTTTGCTTTCTGACCTCCCGGTTTTGACTCTGTTTTGCTGGTGTAACGGTTCTGCGCGCTTTTCGCACTGCTGATGAGCGGTAAAGCGCAGGTGCTCCTATGGTAAATTGTGTTATGGATTGGTGTTTCCATGATTGGATATTTGATTTACCTGTTAGCCCCTAGTAAAGTGCACTGCGTGTGCCAGGTCCGGTGAATCAAATGCTACCCGGGGGCCTGCAGCACTGGTTGTGCCACCCCCGTGAGTAGCCCTGAAAACGGTAACTCAGACCTGCCATTGCAAAGTCTGCACGCAGTTTGTAACTGCCATATCGACTTGGCCAGTGCACACACTGGCCGGTCCCTAACCTTCCCTTTTCTTACATGTCAGGCACCTCTCAGGTATGCCCAAGGTACCCCTGTGGGCAGGGTGCAATGTATGTGAAAGGTAGGACATGTCCTAATAGTGAATTACAGCCAATTTCGTTTTTCACTATTGCAAGGCTACCAGTTCCCCATAGGACAGAATGGGAGGTTTGTTCATAACATCTTATGAACATAACTGGCCCAGGGAATTCGGTAAGAAAATGAAGTTTCGTATGCCTGAACTCAGAATCTAAAGATGCCTCTTTTAGTGAAGGTGATTTTTACATTCTGTGTTTGAAAATACCACTTTTGGAAAGTGGGTATTTTCTTGCTCAGTCATCCTGTGTGCCTCTGCTGGAATGTGGCTTGCCTGTCTGGGTTTTGGATGACAGAAGGCTGGGGGAGCAGGAGGGGCGCCAGATGGTTTAGGTAGGTCAGGAAAGGGCTGAAGAGACCTGGGTTACGATGGGGGAAGGGGGAGGAGATTTCCTTGCACCTCAAAGGGCCTGCTCTGCCTCTTACAAATGCCGTCTCCACCTCCTGCCAGGAATTCACACCAGAGAAGGCAGAACTGGTCCTGACCGGGCACAGGCCCTCTCTGCCTAAGAGATCAAAGTATTTTTGGATATAAATGCTGGGTCCCAGACCCCTGAACTTTAGAACTCATCTGGACAAGAAGACTGCCAAGAAGAAGAGCCGGAGAAGCTGCGAAAAGGAACGACTGCTTTGCTGGGCTGACCTGCAGTGGCTGCTTTTGTCTTGGGTAGTGAAAGGCCTGGACTGGACTTTCTGCAACCTAAATTTGTGAGTCTCTCCAAGGGCTTGAGGTAGAGCTTGCCCCCTGTTCACGAAGTCTCAGGAACAGCAAAGACTTCAAGTTCTTCGACCCGCAGCACTGGGGACTGTGTGTTTTGTGCTGCAACCCAAAGAACACCAACTCGACGACGTCTACGACGCCACTGCTGACTCCGTGTCCTGAAGGCAACGCAGAGGGCACCACCGCAACGCAACCCTGGTCTCACCAACGACACCTTTTGACGCCGCCACCGAGCCGCTGCTTGCACCGCGACCTGTGGGCACTGCACTCCGCACCGCCTTGCTTCACGCGGAAGCTTTGGCACCGCAGAGGGCACCACCGCAACGCCGCACCGCGACCCTGGTCTCACCGACGACGCCTGTTGATGCCGCCACCGAGCCGCTGCTTGCACCGCGACCTGTGGGCACCGCACTCCGCACCGCCTGGCTTCACGAGGACGCCTTGGCCTGCCTGACGCCGCCACTTCCCGCCGAGATCGACGCCGCTGCTTGCACCATGGTTTGGGGGCACTGCTCGTAAGTTACACGACGCACCGCCCTCATCCCACACCGCAGCCTTGGCCTACCGACATCGGCGCCATCGACTCCAGTTCGTCAGCTGACGACAGCACTTCAGCAACGATGACGCCGCTGCTTGCACCGTGATCTACGAGCACCGCCTTCATCTCACACCGCGACCCTGGTCTCACCGACGACGGCATCTGATGCCGCCACAGAGCCGCTGCTCGCACCGCGACCTGAGGGCACTGCACGCCGTACCGCTGCACATCGCACCGCAGCAGCCGACGCCAGCGCTCCTGACTCCATCAGAGAGGAGATCGACCTGCAACGCGTGTGACTTCGAGGGCCCCATCGCCCTGCATCTCTGAAAGGTACTGTTTGTGGGTCTTCCCGACACCGTAGCTGGCCTGCGACCCTGCGGTCAGCCAGAACTGTTTTGGATTTGTGTGTTCACGACGCCCTGGTAGCCCGGACGGCGCTATCCACACAAGATACTCTTTTTAATCAGCGTATTTTTGAATTGTGAACTTTTAAGTATAGTATTGTGGTTCTTTATCGTTTTTGGTCTTGTTTTAATTATATAAAAATATTGGATATTTTTCTAAACTGGTGTGGTGTCCTTTTGTAGTGTGTACACTGTATTACTGTTGGTTATGTGCAAATGCTTTACACACTGCCTCTAAGATAGGCCTGGCTGCTCGTGCCAAGCTACCAAGGGGGTGACCAGGGGTTATTTTAGAAGTGTAACTCCCTTATCCTGACTAGAGTGGTGGTTTTTGCCTGGCTTTGGCCCGCGCCTTAGCCTACCAAGAATCCCATTTCTAACAGTCCCCTATAGCACTGACAATGTTCCTCAGGTGAGGGGTAAAGTGTCTTCATTAATGTAAATCAAAGAATCATCAATCAAAGTTCAATTGAAGTTGTTTATTTTTCAATGGTGGTATTCAATATTCTTCATCCCACCTAATTGATAGTCATACTTCTTCATATCATATTTATCAACAATAGAAGTATTTGTTTCTCATCCCAATGCATTCCAGGCTGGTGTAGCCCTTCATAAGGGGATAACAAATCTCAAGAAGTATCATCGACATTCCATCAGAGCTCCAAACTCCCCATCAACCTAAACTCTTTAGTCGACTGAGGGACATTGGCAGTGTTAAAGGGGACGAGCCCCAATTGGGGAATGCTGCTACTAATTATAATTTGTTCACACTCAAGGATCAGAGAGTGAAACCCTTTATGCACGCTACAAAGTGAGTACGATTCAATACAAGATTGGAATACCGGGAGTGCGTGATCCTTTACACATGTGAAAGTAGATGATGACCCATTGTTCCATCATGTACTATCACAATAAGACCCTTTCTCTCATTGAGGCCATATTATTGTTCTGTTGGCTGGGCCCCTCTCATTGTACGTGTTGGAGTTTTCTCTGTCACTGCCGCATCCTGTGCAGCTTATCACAGATGCTAATCAGGAGGGCTTGTAGCTACAATGAAAAAACACTTAAGTCAGTGGACATGGATGTTTGGGGAAGCCTTACACCATTTGAATTATACACACTAGACCTATTTGGTATTCAGCCATTATCGATAGGTCACGGTGTTAGGTTCAGTAACGCCAATCTATGTTTTTAGTAGGGGAAGCAAGTGTCCCAGAGATAGAAATTACACAAGCAGACAAACTAAGTAAGGCAATCCTTTTTCAACCTCAGACTTTCTCTAACTCCTACATTTTTAGGAAATATGCCATAGATTTAACATCTCAAGGCTGGCCCACTTTATGACAGGGAAGTCAAAGTTGGTTCACAAACTTTACTCATTGATTCAATTCAATGACCTTGGATAGGATGTTCTCTCTCTTCCCTGGCCCAGTGGCCTAATGTATGCCATCCTGTACATTTCCATGATGCTAAGGGTTCTACAAAAAGATCAAGAAAGCATTTTGCTTGTAGCTCCAGAGACCTGGCCAGTTTCAGTAAATTATCTTGCTATTGTTTCACTAATGAGGCACATTCTTAGAATGGGAACAATGTTCCAACTGGTATAGTTTTAATGAACTGTGCAGCAGATCTTGAGATCTCTTCAAGTCTCTGCAGCTCCTAAAGAAAAGCTTTCATTTAGGTATTTCAGTCTCATCACTCAGGTCCCACTTGGTATCCTTAGCATGTTTAAGGATGCCTGTGCCTCCATTTTACATTTGTGTTGACTGACTTCATAATTTGTAGCTATTCAAGGGGGCGCACCCAGGACGAGGGCCCAGCAAGATGCTTTCTCACTGAGATCCAGGTAGTAGATCACTGTAAGACCTCCTGGAGGCATGTGGGGGTTACCAAAATTACACCAAATGGATAACTCAATACTGAGATGAGGTAGAGAGGCAGGGGCAGCCCAACACAACAGGTTTTGACTACTGAAAGAAGTAATTGATCAAGAACATCAGTTCATCCATCAGCCATAATCGAACATGGGACGCTCTGAAACTTTAAAGGAGTAACGCCATGAAGGAGATCCACAAGCGGGTGCTCCAGCAAGCTGGGATTCACTGAATCACAAAGTGAGGAGGGGGTCTCAAAGAATATAGACCTCATACTGGAGCCAATGGCAGAGTCAAACTCATTTCCATATCACCAGTGAAGAGCCTCTGGCAAGGGCAGATTTTCCTGAAATGCAAGTATTCTGTGACTTTGTCTTTTCAGCTTAGTTGATCCTCCAGATGAACAAATGCCGATAGAACCCTAGAAGGACATGTGCAGAGCATTACATCAGAAGAGCACATACCCAGCCCTTTCATGCCCTAATATTTTAGACCCAAATCTAGAATCAACACAAGGGCACAACAAAAATGTTCTCTACAAGGTAACTGCACCTAAAACAGCTATGCCCAATCCTCAGGAGTCTTCCACTGCATCTGGTAGCAGCGCTCCTGTCCCTTTATGATCAAAGAGACAACGATCGCACTCCCAGAAATCACAAGGTACCTACACATATTTGTGCAGGAGGAGGGATTGAAAATTACATCTTCTAGGAATAGACAACCAAAATCCCATCCATTAAAGAGATGCTGGGCACCCAAAAATGCAAAGAGCAGACAGCGGGAAAGCAAAAACCCCACGAAATTCTCAAACCTGATGTTCCGCTAGATCCAGTGGCTACTTAGGCACCAGCAACAAGAGCTGACATTCAACTGCTGTTAAGGGAATTCAAATCGGAATTGTCAGCCCCATGGAAGGACACCACAAAAACTATATCTGACTTACAATCTTCAGAAAGCTGAGAATAGACTCGATCAAGTAGGGGCATTTGTAGCTGAACAAGCACACAAGATGATCTGGCCGAAAGAATACTGATGCTTGGGAAGATCTTACATGATGGCATAGATGAAGTACACTGAAATTCGTTCCTGCAGAAATAATATTAGAATCCAGACCATTAACCCCAAATGTCTCCAACACAGACCTAGAACTACATTTAAAAGTTCTCCTCCAATATGTCCTGTCAGAAAATAAAGACTTTGATCTGAAACTCGATAGGGCAAAAGGGTCTTTTCGACCCACCAGATCTGCCAAAAGTTGGTGAAATGATGAAATGTACAAGAGTACATTTCATCAAAATCATAGAGACTTCCTCATAGTATTCCTCAAAGACTTCCTCTTATTCCCACCATTCTAACCTCCCGACCCCTTCTTCTGGTCTCTAGCTTGAAAGATAGGCTTTTATTATTACTATCACCTTTTGTTTTTGAGACTGCATGGGAATGGAATTGGCTTGGAAACTGGTACAATTGAAGCCTCTATGTGTCTTTTTTTTTAATAGATGGAATTTATGTTATAGGACTATATGTATATCTTTATTGTGTAACCATTTAAACAACACCTTTATTTTAACTAGGGAATTTAAGTTATGGGCATTTAGTGAAGTCAGACGTTTTAAATGAACCAGGTTTGGCTTTGCTTCTGTGAGCTTGTCTCTCCCTGGGTGGTCAAAGGTCAACTCACTCGGGGATTACTTTTGCCAATGGGATTACACCCACTTTTAGATTATCCGGCTATTCTTGATTACTTTAACATCTTTACCTTCCTGGTCAGCTCTAAGATATCACAATGACTCAAATCCACTTCAAAGATAATATACAGCATAGCTTGATGAATTCTCATTTCAGAGAACTTCCTAGCATGCATCGTAAGGTCGGCCAGCCTAGGTATGCCACACTGAATGGGTCCCGAACGGGCTGCACTGGTCGGCTGCTCCAAGTCAATCTCTAAGATAATGGGAATCAAGCCACTGCCAGTACTGAAGGTCATTACACCACATTCACAGTTCTGTCAAGGATGTTGTGGAACTAAATATTCTCTACTGCCAAAAAGTGCTTGGGTGATAATGTGGGCGGGTTCTGGTCCTCAATCTTAAGTTGATGAAGTGAGTAGTGCTTCTTTGTCAGTCTGTCTTTGTCTGAGTTCTTCCCTTAGTACACTTTGCAATGTGCATTCTTCCATTCACCAAATTGGTTATTGTTTCTTCTACCTTAGTTGTCTTCCTTTGAATTCTCCTGAGAGTCAGTGATGCTGAGGAGGTTTCACGCTTTGACTCGGTTGGGAAACAACTGTGGTTTGCCCTCAGTGGTAAATAGGCGAACAGAGTCACCCCATCTGTTGGAAATTGGTTCCTGGCGAAGTATTGAAGTGACTACTGAATTCTTTTTAGAAAGAGGAATTGAAGACCACCACTTATTGTGTATCTATTACAGCATGAATTAGAAAGAGACTATAAATTATGTTCACATGACCCATTCCAGAATCTATTTCTTTCTGTTGAATAGGTTGGCTCTCTATTTGGCTTTATCATCCTCTATAGCAGTAGAAGTCTTGTCCGATCATTCTCCAATTACTATATTGCTATGGATTCACACATCCAAACCATCGAATGACAGGTTATGCTGCCTCATTGAAATAGCTCTTAGGACAATGAGCAGAGGAGCACTATAGCAGAGGCAATACATCATTATTTTGACACAGGCAATATGTTGCTTAGCACAACACAGGATGCCGGAAATGTGGTCATGGGAGAAGAATTGGTATCTCACATGCCCGCCTTCCAGAAATAGCATAAGGAAAAGAAACACTCCCAGACCCCAAATCAAATATCTGCTGGACCTGTGGATGACTCAGAAGAAGGACTGCCCTGCTGCATGAGGAAGGAAGACTAGACCTGCTCCTAAAACCCAGGACCACCAGCGTGACTCCAAAAGGCTAGCTGGCTGGTCTCCTGTGTGAGCTACAGGGACAAGGCAAGCTCCAGAGACCCTGCAACTTACCTGCCTGCTGCTACTGATTCCTGCTGTAGTGAGTCATAGCCCCGAGGTTCTGGATCCTTGGAGTGGTGCAAAAGTGACCTACTCCTACCACAGACAAAAATCTGGAACTTACAAACTTTTTCAGCAAAAAAACTGGTGCTAGAAAAAACAGGAGACTGCTGATCCATGCTGATGGGATGGGTTTTGCTGGTGGGACTGACTTTGCTGCAGCTTCTGCTTCCTTTTTCTTCACAGCAACAAATCCCTTTCAGCCGGACCTCTGGACACTGGAATCCAGCCTTGTGGAGCCCTCTTCAGCTACAGCCTCGTCTCACTGGGATATTTTGAGCTCCAGAAAAACTTTCAAGTCCGAAGGTAGAAATCTTCACTGGGCTCGACTAGCACACCCCATTGACGATGATGACCTCCTCGGCCTGAAACTCCAGCTTTAACCGCCATTGTTGACGGCTTCACCAAGACTTCGCCCAGAGGCTTGCCGTCATTGACCACCTCCTCTTGGCTGCAGACTGCTACCTGGCCCTGTTGAGAACTCTACCTTCTCCAGGAAATCATCAGAATTTCTCTTAGTTCAAAGGTAACTCTTGACCAGGGAGAACCTGGTACCTATATCAGATCTGCACTCAATCGCTGTCAGCCTTAACTTGTGACTTTGTCCTAGTCTTGTCAACCAGATACCAATGGTTGGCGTTTTGTTCTTTTTCACACTATTTTTCACTAGAAACTTTACAAATTCATAACACCCTTCCTACTTATTGGATTTAATTCATATTGGTGTCATTTTATTTATTAAACATTACTCTATGTTTCTAAATTGGAGTGGGATTTTTCTTGTGTTGTGATTATTCTTTATTATTGTTTGTGTGCTGCAAAAATACTTTACACAGCGCCTCAAAGTTAAGCCTGTCTGCTTTTTTGCCATGCTATCAGAGGGTTAAGCACAGGTTAGTTTAGTGACTTTTTGTGATTCACCCTGACAAGGATTGTTATTATTATTTGAGTGGGGCTGCCATCATTCTCAGCTAATAACCCAACTTCTTACAAGGGGTAATGTATGGTGGCCTACAAATTGAATGCAATCCTATCCCATAATTACCTATGAGGGATCCAAGGTGACGGGTATTCAAAGAATATGTCACAAGACATTCTCTAAACATTCATTGAGTACTACTCAGCTCTGAACTTTGGACCCTCTTTAGATGAAAAAATTCAGAGTATATATCTAGCAGATTACAGACCCTTGGGAAACAATACGAGGCATTGGAAGAGTCGAAGGCTCCCATTTACCCACTAGAGATTAAAGTAGCGATCACGAGGATGCCACCCAAAAAAGCCACAGGTCCCATTGATGCCAGAAATAGGGCTAAATAAGAAGACAGTAGGGTGATCAATAGAGCTCCTGATTAAATGACCCGTGACCCAGCTGGACAGCAAGGCGTGATGCATATTGACCTCTCAAAGAATAACTGAATAACTGATGTTCAATTGGTCCGCACTAGTTTTTCTCCTTGCCATAGATTACCTTCAGAGAATAAAAGCAGTACATGCTGACTATCTACAGACGATTTTAATTTTCTCACTACACCCACCACTCACTCACACTACCCGTTCTCCTCAACTCTATTGGGACGAGTACAAGAAAAGATCTCCACCAAAAAAAACACTTTTTGAGGGGACATCTAGATATTGCACTGCCTGCCCAGTGTGGATCATGACCCGATGATAAAGCATGTCACATTGGTGGGTGAGGGTCCATACATCTTGAAAAGGATACTCCCAGTGATATTTGTAAACCAAGAATAAAAAGGATTTTTTTTCCTCTTGCTCTTTCATCCTTAATGTGAAAAAAATAGCAGAACGTCACATTTTTTTTGTAAGCAGTTAAGTTCAGGGAGGATATGCGATGGACCGCTAACACCCTCCCATTCCCCTTCTGATGTTTTTGTTAATATGTCCCAGACCTGAATAGAAAGGGAGGGATGCACAGAATGGCTGGCTCCTCATATGGTGGTAAGAGAGAAATGGGTACTGATGGAAAATGATTAACCACCACGGCCCCAGAACAAATCTACTACCTTTAAGGTACAAGGAAGGGGGTGCTAGAAACCACTTCTAATAACTAGTCACTCGATTGTGGGCTCTTCACCATAACCATTGAGATGGCCTTATGACAAGGGGAGAGAGAAACTAAGTGAGACGTTAAACAGCATTGTTTTTACACTAAAACAGTAACTCATTATATAACAACACAAAATCTGAAGATGATGACAACTGCCTCTCCTGTTTGGCTTCTACCAGAACTGTCCAATACCTTATAGGTTATTTGCACATTTGGCTATGTCATAGCAGCATATTTTTTTTGTATTTTTCTTTTCTACTGCCTTTGCTTTATACTCTCACCCCTCTGTTAATAATTGGTTTGTCTTACTTGAAAATCTGATAAATAACATGTTGAATAGGTATTCAATAAGAAGTGGCAAATGGGACATTCCTTTCTTCCTTTATGGAATTTGCCTTTGTTTTTCCAGGCTATTCATATCACATCTAGGGAGGATTTGGAAAAAAATCCATTGAAATTCCTTGCACTAAGTGTAGTTACACTAGTCATTATCACATTAGGTTGCACTTTTGGAGAACTTAGAACCTTCCCCTGTCAGGATCTACACTTAAAGTTCTTTCCAGAAAGATTAATCATGTCTCTGAGCTCAACTTTTCTCCTGAAAATTCCCATTCAGGATTTGTTTCCCAGGTCTCATCAGATTTCAAGTGATTTCATTACATTATTTATGAATCTCAGGCTGATTTGATTAGCCTGCTTTTGAGTTTAGAGAGCCATATCACTATGTTTGCTATAAGACTAGCCTCAGGAAAAGAAGACTCACTTTAGGAGATTTTGGGCCTGCTGACAAGGGCAAAAATAATTTTGTGACTTCTGTTAAAGTATATATTTATCTGACTGTTTGCTTTGTGTACAGTGATGGAGGACATCCTATAACAAGGGTCATTGAGGGTCAACTGTCAACCTACTTGTGATATGGTTGCTTTTTGGGCGGCATATAAAATGTACTACATTACAGGATATCCAAAATGCAGCAACAGGGGCATCCTCACACATCTTTATATGACACAGTGAGACAACATTCAGGTTAAACTTCACATTTTGTATTCTCTCGTATGGTAAAGAATGTGGTAGTAAAGATGAACAAACACATGTGTAACAACCATATGTGACAGACATAAACTTCATAATTTCAAGAGTATGTGTTTTTCCTCACAGTCTTACATTGCCACCCTCCCTTTGTTGGACAGTTCCTGACAATAGAGTTCAGCCTGTTATCAGACAGGATAAGAGAAGAGGTGGGTGTGTTTTTGTACCAAGGGAAGTGATGTGGAGCATGTGTATAAAAAGAAAGACAATTTGAAAAAAGAAATTGAGTCACCCTGTTACTCCTGTGATGGAGTGTAGGTCAGATACAGCAAGCGGCTTCATCCCGGTCAAAGATTTTACCTTCTGACTTGTTCCTTTCCATGAATTTCAAAATCCTCCAGCGGGGCAAGTATGAAGCTTTAGCAGATACCTTTGCCAAGAGATCCCCCTGATGACTGCAAAGGTCTTGGAAGCCCAAAAAATGTTTTACATCCCAACTTTTCAGGGTTTATCAAGCTGCTTTTCTGGCTCACTTCTAAGATTCATAGGACCTGAGGGAGAGCACTTAGGGGCCAGACCTCACTCCAGTACAGGCCACCAGCAGGATGCAGTTCCGGCCCAGTGCAATAGTGGTTTAGCTACTTCCTGTATAACTATGCCACTTGTGGGATATCCTATCGCTTCTCGATATCACCAATATTATTAATTGCTTACATGTTCACTGACATCTTAGACTCCTATAGGATTGTCTATCACATGGATTTGGACATGACACAGCCTGCATCTTAAGCCTGAAGATAACGCTAGCAATTAACAAAACGTTTGCAACTTCCTATCTCAAATTCAGATCAAAATGAAAACAACTGACCATTTCTTAATGGTGAAAATATTGAAATCTCACTCTCTGGATCTACCAGCCCAGTTCCTGTTCCTTACTATTGGCCTGAGTCATGGTGGCTGCTCTCTCTCTCTCCCCTCTCTTTCTTTGCCCGCCCCCTCTCTCTCTTGCTCGCTCTCTCTCTATATATATATATATATATATGTATATATATATATATCTGTTCCACAACCTTGATGTGTTGTTTGACAATGAATTCTTCTTCACCTCCATATAAATGGTATCTCTAAATATGCTTTACGCCACCTATGTGTACTAAGAGGAGTTCTACGACCCCTTCACCTATTGCAGAAAAATGATTTAACACTCCCTTTGGTTATTTCCTACATTGATTACTGCAGTTATCTTCAAATTGGCCTTCCCAACAAATCTTTCTCTAAACTCCAGAGTCATGCCACCCCTCATCTGCCTTGCCTGTCTTTCCACTAATCCTTGATCCCCTCAATGGTGTGTAGTGCTGCATGGTAACTGAGGGTTGAGAAGATCTCCTCCGGAGTAAAGATGATGTGATACTTCTATGAGAGGGTGAAGATTCCTTATGGTGGGTATTTGAAGCAGAGTTCAGTAGAACATTAAAGTGTCTACACCTTCTTGTCATCATTAAAATGACCAGATAATGGTTTTCACTCGGCATAAAATACTACACCACAGAATAAGACACATAAATTAACCTTAATTTTAATTAAATTACAAAGTCACACCTTGATGTGGAAAATAAAAAATGTCCTTACTTCTAAGTATGAAGAGTATTGCCCACACTTAAGCAATATATGAACACCTAAACAACTAATCTTGTGGAAAAAAGATAATACTAAGCCCACTAGGATATTTAACCCAATAGGCTGCACACCACACTTAACAATAGTTAGGGATGGAATAACAGGCAAAACCCCCTGTTTGCCATTGCCTCATGGATGGCAGAACCTGTTTTCTCCATATCCACCTCATGGATACTACCAACCCATGGTTGGGGTAAAACTAAACAATTGTAAGCTCCAAATTTCTCAATACCAAACACCTCTGAGAACCGACTGGGATACATAGCAGTTCACTTTCAAATAAAGGAAATCTCTGCCTGCAAAGGTTCTAACTAAGATATGATGCTAACTACATTCATTTTTCTACACACTAGCACAAACAGTTTACCTATAATTTACTGGCAAGTGTTGCTTTCAGTGTTTACACCATTTTTGTGAACTATACTGCAATATAAAGTAACTCAATACTCTTGATTAAGAAGATTAAAGAAAAGTAACAAAACCTTCAGTGTCCTGTGGTATTAAATGAATGCAGATTCATTCTCACAATAGGTTTGCTATCTTGCTAAACACTGCATGTTTTAGTTTAGCTTAGCCATGCATTATTTTTCTCTCACACAGTCTTAACCTACCCAAATCAATCTTAACTGTATATGTACGAGTCCGTTGACACAGGGGACAGCATGATAACTAGAATTGTACCACAAATGAGAAAAAACATCACTTGAAATTGCCCATCATTAGTTGTCAATTTATAAGCACCTACCATCCTCTTTTGCCAGGCCTGTTAATTCAAACGTTTTAATCTTTAAATGCAACTCTCACTTACCAGTTTAGTGGACCCATTTGACCAATTCATCACATTAGTTAAGATAGAGATTTTAGTACTGGCTAGCAATTTGAGCAAAACCCCTACTATATTCTTATAACAAACCTGAGCACCATTATATGCTGCTATGTGTATTGGCAAACTGACTAGACTCAAGCACAGCCTAGTCTACCAAAAAAATCTAATGACAGACTCCTTCAAAATAATAGCCCCATAAAATCCAAAGAGATGTTCTCCCGAACCTTCCCTGGGACTTCAACCGACTGCAGTTGTGGCAACAATGCCTTTTGACTTGTCACTATACCTATAATCATTGCGATGTTTAAGATCTCGCTCCACCTCACTATTCATGTTGGGCCACCAAAATGTCTTCCTTCAGGTGCCAAAGCTACAGCCGTTTCCGCTGGTTGGTCAGGATTTGAGCAGAGCTGCATGCTGTTCCCATACAGAAATCAGATGCCTTTTGCCATACCAAACACACCTGATACGTGAGCCTCGCAGCACACAGGATAACACATTGCTACTACTGAACATAATCACGATCCCTATTTCAATAGAACAGTTAATAGAGTTAATCCTCGTGTGCCTCCAACACTCTTTCCAGCAGTTAAACGACCTAGAAATGTATATCATGCCACAATAAAAAAATACCCTTGTGACTGCTCATTTATAAAGAGGCTGGCTGTCTCTTTAAAGAAACCAATTTACCATTTATGTTCACTTAACTGGTCACTTTGCTCTCTTTCTGGTTTTGGTTTGTTTCCACCTGGGGTGCGTGTTGACATCTTTTAATCACTTCACTTCATTATAATTGCAATGCAAATCTTTCTTGTGCATCTCTAAATAAACTTCGATTTGGCTGAATCGGATTTGGATAATGAAATAATGAGATACTGGTTGTTCGTCGCTTGAAATTGAAAAAAGATTGAGCTTTTACAGAATAATGTGTCTGTTTTATCATAAATTTACTTATACAGATTCAGTCTGCATAGACGTCTGTGCAATTAGATTGTGTTTATAAATGAGTTTCAAGTGAACATTTGTTTTCAATTGTTGCAATATAAAACGTGGCCGAATAAACATGGAAACAGAACTGGTAACTGCTCTAATATACAATTTTCAAACAATTGTTTTGTGCTTAACTTCCACCAGTGCCCCTCTACTCACAACACCAGAGTGAGACAACCACAGCACTGAGTGCTGTCCCAACTGGGTCTTCACCAATGTTCATCGAAAAGATAGATACTAAATAAAAGTAACACATAAGTGCGTTATTGACACCCTTTCGAACAATTAAAAAAGCAAATTGTGGGCCGGGGCTCCATTTGCCATTCCATCCACCATCATTCTCTAAGTAGAACATTCTATCCACTCCTCTTTGCATCCTCCTACCCTAGTAGAACAAAGAACATTTAGGAGTGAATGAAGATCTTCCACTCTGTTTTACCCTCTTCCAGCCAGTAAGGTTCACTCAATAGATCACTGGGGGGGGGGGGAGCAAAATATCCACTGAGGTTGTGATTTGCGAATGGCATAGTGGTAGGGAAAGGGGTGCAAAGTGGACACAAGTGATGCCCTCACATTTTCTACCTGGCACTCCATGCATACATAACAAAGCAGCGGGTGCAAACCTGTTCCCTTGTTTGTCACCATTAACCAAATGGGCAAGATGATGGGGACCTGCTGAATTCAGCAGACACCCTCTCCATACCTACATCACCATGGGAGAAAAC
This sequence comes from Calotriton arnoldi, assembly GCA_963921515.1. NCBI lineage: Eukaryota > Metazoa > Chordata > Amphibia > Caudata > Salamandridae > Calotriton > Calotriton arnoldi. The sequence continues at coordinate 2,159,862 of CAWUFW010000536.1, read as the reverse complement.
TGACATTTTCTGACCATACAGGGCAGGTATTGTTCAAATTGAACATTTATAGGTCTACCACTCATTACGTTTTCAAATGTAACTCTATTATCCACGACTCACGTACTTCATAAACTGTGAAGTATTGGTTCTGCAAATCAGACCTGGACATTTGTGTCCCTTTCCTTGCAGTGTCCATTTGATGTCAGTACTGAGCCCTGGTCAAGACCACCATAGGAGAAGGGAATGTGCCTCATTAACAATGTTAGCACAAAGCTCTGCCAGTGAGGGATTTGCTATAATATTTTACATACACATCAGATCTAGTGCAAAATTCGAGGCCAGGGTGAGGCTGAACAACACAAATTTCAAACAAGTGCATTTAGTGCATCAGCATCTGTGTAAAATAGTGCATGCACAAACTATAGAGTCAGGAAACACTTATAATGAATCAGGCGATGTGGTCACTGTTCATTCATATGTGCCACTCTCAACTACTGATGGCTTGGAGCCATTTCGAGTTTTTTTGCACACTGTACTCCTCTATTAGAAACCCTTTTCTTCTCCCTATTTTATGTGGTAAACCTTTTAACACACATCAAGCGGGCTTGCTTTTTTTTTTTTTTTTTTCCCCCCCGAGTCTTGAGTCTCCTTCGGAACGTTTTTCAGTTCTAAAGTCTAAAGTGCATGCTCTGAAATTATGAAAGAAATATGTGTTATGAAATTGGACCAAGGACTGAGCTACCCGTTGATGTACAGCACACACATTTGACTGGCACCTATTGAAATTATATGACTCTGCAAATAGGCTGAGAGTTATTTTCACTACTAATGCCTGTATAATCATGGTTTTTAATGACTGTTTTTACCTTTAAACTCCTTTTTATGCGGGTGGTTAAACGAAATTGTGCATGTTTGCGACATGTTTATTGTGCTTTTATGGTCACATACATGACCGAATGAAGATGATGAATCAGGCAATAATACGTGGTTTATTTTCAAAGCCGACTGGTATCCAGATGTATGCTATGTTGTGGTTTCTAAGGCAGACAGGGCCTGTTCCTCGAATACCTGTATCATCAAATGGCCAACCCAACTAGAGGGTTCAGGTATAGAATACATCACCTCCATTTTAGGTAGGCGAGCAAGACCCATAAATATAGTTTGACATCCCATTCTCCTGTATGCTTCTCAGTTTGTGCAATGTGGCCCACAAATTGTAAATACCACTATTGGAGGCTATTTTCCTGGTTCTGCTTTGATGTGATCTTAATTATTTATCCCCTGGATAATTTATCCCCTTAATTATTTATCACCACAGCTTCCCCTCAGCTGCTCGTACACCTCTCTCAACAAGTTACCTGCACCTTCAGACCACCAACCACTCATGGGGCTCAATTACATGTAATGGGCATTGTCCCCGTCTGCAGTCTGACACACCTACATTCTGTGTACCTGGCACAGACCAGAACAGTGCGCATTAGTCTGAAAAAAAACATGCTCCATATCACTGCAGGTGGCAGACCGCAGTGCTTCAAGAGGGTCAGTGAACCAATGCAGATGGTCACAGCCTCTCTTCCTGCAGCCTTGGGAAGAGCACACTAACTAAGCTTCACTTTGAGGTGATACACAGTAAGTGTGCCTCACCGAGCCTGTTTTCTCATGTCCCAGTGTCAATAATTGGCGTGAAGTTAGGGGCAAAAGCGTTCCCTCATTACATGGAACTAACCCCATACAAATGAGCGTACGGTAACTTAAGAGGGTGCACTTGCAAAATTGCCTCCATTACAGAATAGATTGCACGACTGTCAGTGACCCATTCGGTAACAGAGAAGTGCAACAAAAACACAGGTACTGGTGCCTGTTGTGCCCTTGGACTCCTTCAGTTATATGGCTCCTGATTTTTTTCTTGACATAAACTTGGCCCTTAATTTTATCTGAAAGATATCCTTGGCTACTCTTCACCATGGGCAAGCCCCAGTAACCTACTAAGGTCCTCTTGGTTCTCACTAGGCCTGGGTGAGATTGTAATTCTGTCTGCATAATTTGCATAATTTCGAGAATTGCACCATTATGACTTGTCATGTACTTATGTGCCAATTGTGCTATAAATTTACCACGAACACACAGGAACCACAGAATGCGAGTGGCTGGGGTTCAGTATTTTTTAGTGTGATATGCGTGCTGGCATCAAAAGTTGACACTGACACATTTCACACTAAAACATAGCACTAAATGATGGATTTAAATGTAGTTTTGCCAACATTTCTCATAATTACGCAAAAACAAATGTATGCTGTGCTACTAGTTATAATGCACAACCAAGTCCCTACAACTATGTAATGTTTGCCAACAAGCCTTCCACCCCACCAAGTTTGGCTAACTGACTACATTTAAATCGGTTCAAATTAAATTGTCTCTTTCAGAGCTTCAAATGGCATATGTGTGCTATGAAGCACTACAGAAAAACTAAGGCAATTGTGTACTATCACATTTCCCCATAGACAAAGAATGGATAACACACTTAGATACATCAGGCCCTAAGAGAGATGTATAGTTAAAAGTTGCAATCCTACTTGTGTAATGGATAACAATTTTCCTTCAGCTCCAATTGCACGATACTAGCTACATTGGTGAGTCTAGCAGTTAGGATAGCTCAGTAAAATAAAGTATTCGCTGCTAAAATCTGTGCATTATTTAAAGGTTACAGGTTTGACAGAACATGCGTCCTCCCAGGCTGTCATTCTTCCGAGGTTGACAACATTGGTATTATTACTTAGGGAAATAGTACTCAGGATATAGGTGTATTTAAATATTTAAGTGCATTTATCCTTATCATTATGGAAATAATTTAGTTTAAAAATTAACATTGCATGATTAGACTTTCAGCGCATATTTTCTGTCTGATGTCTTCGAAGATTTCGAATCCTCAATGAAAAAAACTAGCAAGTTCTGTTTGATTGTCGAAGAAAAATATGCAATTTGATCATATAAAAACATATGAAATAACCCCTACCCCCGAATTATTACTGATCCTCAAAAGCTATTTTCGGTGTCAAAACGAATTCTATAAGGTTATGAAATTGCCAATTCCCCGTTAAAAAAAAAAACAGCCACTGACGGGTTCTACCAGTGCAAAGTTTTCCCTAGGGAATTTTTTTGCAAGATCCCAGATGTACATACAGTTAGTTACCTGGTCCAGAAAGCACACTTTTATTAAAAAATTAACATCATGTAGATCATGGTGTCAGTATTATAATAAAAATATATTAATTCACCCACAAAAGAGGAAAATGGGTACTTTACGCCTCTTGGGGTTGTACGTCTTTGCCATCATGGTTTAACTCTTAAATGATTGATCTAACAAGCGCCATTGCTGTTTTGACAGATCAATCTCAGTCAGAGGCACAACTAGAGCCAAATTTCGGGGGGGTCTACCAAAGATTTCGGGGGGGGGGGGGGTCTGATTCTTCCAACAACATGCTGAGTGGAGATGCAGGGGCTCTAAGAAGGGGTGAAAACACAACAAAGCCTCGTTAGCAAGTAAATGGTCTTTTAAAGACCTGTGAAGTACTCGGGTGCGGCTGTGTGTGTGCCCGGGAAGCTGTCTCAGCCCGGGCTGACACACACGACGGAAGGGGGGGGGGCTGAAACCCTTTGAGCCCAATGGGCGCAACGCCCTGATCTCAGTGTCTATATGGACAATGCTTGCAGTTGTCCCAAATCTGTTAATTCCATTAGAAAATTAAAGCAACGCCCATTCCCAGTTACTTCTTCTCTAATCTACCTCTTCTCCGTGAAACAATAACAACATACGCCCTAACATTTTTCAATTGTTTTCTTTCTTTCCTTTGTAGGATAACTACACCTTCGCCCAACCAGGGATTCAGAGGAAAGTGAAAATATTGGAGGAACTTGTTAGCCGAATCGATGGTAAGTCCTGAAATCTCATTTAGACCCTAAGTGGCTCTTCTGCTAAAGTAGTGAGTTAAAAGCTCCGCGAGTCGCCTGGCCAATATCAGTGCGCCTAACCGCCATGACAGTCGCGAGCTCAGCCTTTCGCAGGCAGTGTCCTCCTTAATCAGGCGGCGGCTCAGCCAGTCAGGTGGCGGCACCCCGGCCCGCGCGATCACTGCTGCGCATCCTTTAAAGGAAAGCCACCCGAGCATGTACCACTTCCATTACTTTTTATTAAGGCTGTATAATCAAAATTCGATGGCAATCTCTTTGCAGCAGAGTAATGGCCGCAAAGAAGAGGCAGCCAGCATCCATCTCGCATTAAGCTCGATGATTGTTGGAACGCTGCAGAGCCGCGGACCTTGTTTATGAGCGTCCTTCGGCACTTCGTTATGTGTCTTTCAGCATCGTTTTGCTATCAGAAATGGCTGAATAATTTCACTGCGGTACCCAATTAATCACTTAAAGCTGGAGATAACATCTTTTATATTGTAGATAAATAGCTGTGCGCCTAAAGGGTAATTTCTGGTTATGCGTCTGTTTTGGTTGGGCATTTTGAAATATTGTTTTCCTTCGCTCTTAAAATAATTCTCTAATATGAAACGTTCACTGTCATACACCTATAGCAGATTGTAATTAAATGAGGTTCCACAGATAATGCTCGCCCTATTTGATCGTTTGTTAAATTGATGAGCAGAACATTGACATAGCGCTGTCAGGCGGAGCTAAGGATGCACTCGTTTGACACCGCTCTGACAGGTGTGAAGCTGAATGCGCATTGCAGTGATAACAACGACTCTTTAGTTTAGTTAAGGATGTTTGTTCGTACGAAAATGTGTTTTTGCACACCTACGATTATCACTCCCTTTACAAAATGCGCAAGGAGCTTTACATAGTGATTATTGATGTACGCTCAGGTTGATCCAAAAAAGGTGGAAAATTATTATATGGAGCGGGGGTTGGGGGGGGGGGGGGGGGGCGGGTGGCGTTGCCTGATCCAGTTAGTTTGATTTTTCATTCAAACTCCCTCAACGCGTTTTACTGTCCACTAGGTCAAAAACTGCTGCAAACAATTACCTTAAACGAGGACGAAGCTTGGTCTCTTTCGAAGCCTCAGAGTGTTTTATGCTTCTCACTATAGCATAAAATTCTGGATACATTTGTACTAAATGAGGAGAGAGCTTGGTTCAGCTCAGGTCGTTTTTCTTGGTTATGTCCAGCAGTTTTTGAGAGATATGAAGAGCAAGCATAAAAAATATAGCATGTATTAACTTTTAAGTTCAAGATCCTATTCGCAAACAAAAATTCTATCTGTCTCAGAAGTTTTTTCTCCCATTGGCCATCTCCCTGACTTAGTTACTTAATGAACCTAAAAGACTCAGATTGACTAAGAAAACTTGATATTTTGGCTCGTCTGACCATTATAAGTTTCATATTCCAGATCTCTAAGTTCCTGACATTGGTCTATAGAAAATGATGCTTGGGCATATGGTAGATGGCTGAGCACAAACTAATGGCTAGGAGCTGAGGGCACAATGAAAATGGGTGGGAAAAGGCTTTCTGCATCATAAAAAGTAGTGTTAAATTGACCTATGCACACATTATCTGATTTGCTTTTTTTAATCTCACCAGCTCTACAAACTGCAAAGCTAATGAGGATTTATTTTCTTAGAGGGAGACAGTATCAGCATCATTTTGTAGTGATGGGAAATCATTACTGCATCTATGAAGTGCAATACCAGGCTCTGGATAGACTGCTGCATGCCTCTGCATTTGTCCTGCTGCACTATAGTGTCCTTTATAATCACTCAAACCCCGCTATAATACCTGACAAACTAAACCCCTACTGCCATGACCTGGCCTGAACCACTGCAGTCCCAACAAACTCCCCCACTCCTCTCAAAACCATATTTCCCTCCCTGAGGAAAACAGAAAAAGTAATTGGTATATTGCTTGAATTAATCTCAGCCTCTGGTAATTACTATGGGCCTGATTCACAGAACTAACTTACGTCAAAAACGTAAACGTAAACGTAAAGTTAGTACCTTTTAGGTATTCACAGAATACACTTACTCATTTTGGTATTCACAGAATGACGTACTCATTTCGGTATTCACAGAAGTTAGTAGTCCTAACTTTAGGACTCCTAAATGCCTTCTGTGAATACCGAAAGTCGTAAACGTAAAGTTAGTACTTTTTAGGTATTCACAGAATACACTTACTCATTTTGGTATTCACAGAATGAACGTACTCATTTCAGTATTCACAGAAGTTAGTAGTCCTAACTTTAGGACTCCTAAATGCCTTCTGTGAATACCGAAAGTCTTAAAGTTAGGATTTTCTCAGTTTAGGAGTAGTAAAGTACTACTCCTAAACTGAGAAAAACCCTAACTTTAAGACTTTCGGTATTCACAGAAGGCATTTAGGAGTCCTAAAGTTAGGACTACTAACTTCTGTGAATACCGAAATGAGTACGTTCATTCTGTGAATACCAAAATGAGTAAGTGTATTCTGTGAATACCTAAAAAGTACTAACTTTACGTTTACGTTTACGTTTTTGACGTAAGTTAGTTCTGTGAATCAGGCCCGCAGGGTGCAATATGGTTCATAGTTTTTGTGTCCACCATGCCACGTGAGACAGGAACCAGCTATATACCAGACCAGGTATCCTCTGAATGAAAACAGAAGCAACCTCAGATCGTTTTCAGCCTATTTTGGCATCATCAGTACGGTGCAGCTTGAGTAGTATGAAACAGTGGGCATGAGTCCTGCATCTGTGCAAACCCGTCACACTTAGAGCATTGCATATAGGGAAACACCGCTCGGATGTGTGGGGAAGTTATGAACCATGTTCCTTATGGGTTGCCTGGTGCAGGATGTGCTGCCCATGTGTTATACTGCGAGGAATTCTCATGCAGAGACTGGCTTGATGGGCCTAGCTACTACCCCTCATTCAAAGCTGACAGCACTTGGGAAACTTGATGTCAGTTGAGCAAACTGAGGTTTCCCAAATACATTGATAACTAAGGCCTAGCATAACCATTTGCCCACTCCTGCAAAAAAACTCTTAGGTACAAAGATAGCATTATTAATTAGTTTTTACAATTCTTGAACCAATACGCACATTTATTGGTCTTTCCTCACTTAGAGAGAGGAAAAAAGCTTAACCCATCTCTGTCACCTTTACAGTAGCAGAGAACCATCTACCTCAGTTCACAAACCTTGTTCATAAAATAATACCCATGGCTGTGTGGAGGCATGGGTAGCTTGCCACAGCCCCAGCTGGAAACAAGTCAATCCCTAAAGCTGTTGCAAATGAATGTGTTTCTCCCTTAAAAACTATATTTCAGATGTAAGGTTTATAAACATATTCACAAACCTTCGCAAGGTTTGGGCAAGAAATGTCAGGTTGTTGCCAAATGTTAAGATATTTTACTTTGCAGTTGGCAAAAACACCTGTATAGGACTGTGTAATGAAAGGAAAATCAATAAAAGGGGGAGAGGAATTGGAGGAGGGTATGGCAGGTGACCACACTGAACCAGGAGCCCACTGGGCATGGGTTGATGCACTGTGAAGTCAGCTTTTGGGGCAGCGGAACTTGGCACTGTCAGGACATTACTGACCACTTACCTGTAGCCTCCTGCACATTATTGAAGGATATGTTCTCACACTCAAGAGGTAGTTGTACAGGACATAATGCACTGTGCTTGTAGCCCACTGTGCATTGCCAAAGCCCATGCCTGGTGAAATCTAATTGAAGGCATAAACAGAAATAGAAGTTATTTCTTAAAGTATGTATAATGTGCTTCAATAGCAATTTCTCGTAATTCACGTTGGTTTATATTATAATATTAATATTTATATATCTATATCTATATCTATATATATATATATATATATATATATCACGGAGGATTTACATACTTGTTTGGCGTAAAAACTGATAGATAGATAGGTACATTTGAAAGAGGGAAAACAGAGATACTGTTTTTTAAAGGAAAGGAAAAGGTACAATAAATTTTAGATAATATTTTTAAATTTTTTTTTTGTTTCAACCCTTTTCTTTTATAACTAAATGAATTTTAACATCTTTTTAACATCTTTTATTCTGTTTTACCCTTGCTGTATTGTAGCCAAAGTGTACCTCACAGAGACCATGAATGTCATTTTTCAAACATGCCTTTAGAACTGGTCAAGTGATCCATTATATTTGAATCAATAGGAATATATTTGTTATATATTTTTTTGTAACATGTAGCCTCTAAGTACCCTCTTAGCAGTGTGCCATTTTTTACCTCAGCGAAGTGTATATCGCTTTAAGAAAAACCTTAACATTTTGATGAGCTAAAATTCAGATCATGTTATAAGATGAAGGTAATTAAGTGAAACTCAATTGAAGACGAGGGGAATAACAAAGGGAAATTAAGAGTAAAAATGGTAAAAGAAATGTATAAAAAATGTAGATAATACCAAAAGAAACAAGGGGACTCACTATTAGTAAAACAAGTACAATTGATGGATCAGTGTTTTTAATCATCACTAAATACTTTGCACAGCACTAGTTTGCACATAGTAAGTTGGGATAAGGAAATGGTAATTTAAGGACGACATACCATTGGATAAATGAAATAGGGATTTACCCCATCAGTTTAGAGTTTCCCTATATTTGTTCCACAGTATGAATATATATTGTTTAATATGATACATACCAGGCATTAACAAAAATGGTTCTCACCATAAAAAAGCATATATAATCTATCGGTAATATGTGTACACCTTCTGGGAATGAGATCCATAATTCTTTCTGGCAAATAATAATTTATTGTTCGAATCAGAAAAATGGCTTGATAATAGGGCTGATGGATTTCTGCAGTCCATATCATAGCCAACAAGTGCAAGGATAACGATTTATCTTGCACTAATGCCCTTAGATACATCATGAGTTAGTACGGGTGGATACATCTATGGAACTGGAAAGGCTAATTATATTTTGCACAATATTTGCAGTAATAGAACGGACTGTGAATTTTAAAAAATAGCGTGATTTGCACATATAGGATATCTGAGGTTTGTTGGTGGCCTACTATTTTCTGGGATTTATACCATGAATAATGACATTGAGTATTATGTGTTTAATCTGTCATAGGCTCTCGATATGGACATTTCTAGCCACCAACGTCTATCATTTAAATTGTGATATTTTAACAATGTATTTTACATGAACGCAGTTTTGCACACATCAGCACTATATGCACTTTATACAGCAAATATTGAGATATGCAGTACAAGAGTGTGAAAATATTTATGCCTAATAATTATTTATGGCCGTAGTATTTTTACCATTTCCATTGTATCTACTGTCACGTGGTGAGATTTGAATAATGCACTGTCACTTTAAAAGCCGTGATCTGCCACTATCACATTGTCATGTGAACAAGGCTCGGACGAGCCGAAACGTTATGGCGACATATAGCTAATAAATATTTTTTGCACTTACCTGCTGGTCCGTGTCCGTGCTTGCTGTGGAGGTGGCGAGGAGAAGTGGCTGCTGCTCAGCTGCAGAGCTGGTGATATATATATATATATATATATATATATATATATATATATATATATATATATATATATATATATATATTCAAATATATCGATTGACAGTACTTTGCAAATAACTTTTCTCCCATGCAATTTAATGCTGAGATTTAATTTCAAGTTTAATGGAATCCATATCAATATTCAAGATGGGCTATTGCATTTTAATCTGTGTTGCACTTCTTCAGGAGCATATCATTATCTGCATTGTGTATATTCTTAATGGATGCACGAAATGCAGTTAGATAATGTAGAAAACAACATACCAGAAAAAACACATGTTTAAGTTAATCCTTACGTGTATTTGCCCATCCTATGTCTATGAACTCTCATTTTACCATTAAAACATCATCAACCTAGTGGGCTTACTTTGTATTGTTAACTGACTTTTCTAAGAGACTATCATTTCAAGTATAATTCCATGTTGTTTTCTATGCATCAGTCTACTATTTGCATTGCATATCTCATACAAAACACTTAAGATTAATTTGATCATTGACTCATGGGGGCACATGCATCATTGGAAATCGCGGTCGCAAAGGGGCAGATTCGCAGAATCTGCTCCTTTGCGATCGCATTTTTGCATTTGGGATGCATCATCCCAAATGCAAAACTCGCTATTTAATTAATCGCTAAATTTGCGATTACTTAAATTGCGATTGCATTTAGGGAATCGCAAATTGCGATTCCCTAAATGCAATGCAACAAAAAAAAAATTGCGATTTCGCATTTAAGAAACGCAAATTACCATCAACTCAAAGTTGATGGTAATTGGCGAGAACTTTGAAAAATGCACAAAAGTGCATTTTTCAAAGTTCTATGTTGCACACACACATGCCCATGGGGCATGTGTGTGTGCAACATGTTTTTAAATTGCAATTTCAGGGGTGCATCAGGGTGTCCTTTTGGCACCCTTGCACCCTTGAAATTGCATGCACAATTTGCGAGTACCTATTTGGTACTCGCAAATTGCGCATGCAATTCCCATTGATTCCTATGGGCCTCTAGGCCCATAGAAATGAATGGGAAGCAATTCCTTATTTGCGATTCGCAATTTGCGAGTATCAAATAAGAAATGTGTAGGAATCGCAATTGGTTTTGCGATTCCTACATGCAGAAGGAATTGCAATTCCTAAATTGCTATTTCTTAAAAATCGCAATTTAGGAATCACAATTCCTAACTTTGATGCATGTGGCCCATGGGGTGTAAGATGTTCAATTTCTTTATCTAAAATGGGTATTAAACATTCACACTCTCCAGCTCTTTCAAATTCAGTAGTCTGTTCTAAAACTAAGAATCAAATTTAATTAATTTAATGTTTTATCTCTATGAAATGCACTGCCACTGATGCTTTGTTTGGATATCAAAGTTCTTAATATCCCATGTTCTGTCCACCAGTCTTCATTTTCTTCAGTTGTCCCGTATTTTTAAGAATGTAATCTATGCAACATGGTAATTTTAAGTTATAAACACAGAATTCTGTATCATATCTGAAGAGGACCCATTGAGGCCAATTTGATGTTCTATATTAGGGTGGTGTACACGTTCTCCATTATTACATTACAACAGTTAGAGTAATTCAACTTCAGTATATGAGGATTCAAAATGTAAGTGAAGAACCTTTCTCATAGAACCGATTCTCATAGAAAGAACATTCGCATACTAGATTTGAAAGAGCTGAAGTACATGAGCTGACACTAGTTGTCAACACACATTTCAGAGAATAATGAAGAAAGGACATAAAACCCAAATTAGTATTTCTATCCAGGTCTCTTTACAAAGTAAAATGATAAAAAAATATTTAAAAAGTATTAAAAGTCAATAAAGTTTGAAAATGAATTGAAGAATATCTTTCTACAGAAATGTATATTTGCATACAAACAAGATAGGAATAGGAAAGAAATGATAACATCAGTATATCAAGAGCAGTCCATTGCACAAACTTCAAAGCAAATACCAAAACCGGTATGTATTTTTGCTTGATTTTTTCTAAAACTGTTAAAAAATAATTAAAAGGGAATATGTACATCACCGTTCTACATTACATAAAAACAAACAATATCTGTCAAAGGTTTTTTAACATTTGTTAAGGTATTCTGCTTTTGCTATATAAAATGCTCTTGTGGCAAATGTTATATTGGTAAACCAGGAGAAATGTCAAGAGTATATGTACAGAACAAAAGAGCACAATAGGAACTCGAAACAAGAAGGCGTCATTGTCAGTGCATTTTACTCAGATAACATGAAATTAATCCAGTTGGACTCTTTCTCTGATAATATACGTGCATGGTTTCCTACCCTTTTGAAATTAGCAATTTAGTCTAAATCCTGGATATTAATTTGATTGCAAAATTGAACATCTTAACCTATGGGCTCAAAACAGACAAATAGAAGGTCTCTTAATGCCGAGTATTAACCAAGAAAGAAGATTGGTATTATTGTTACTTCCACTGGATTCAGCCCCAGCTTTCAGTTATTAAAGGGGGCAGCAAACATCTATTGTCATTGTATCATATTTACATAATGTGTACGATTGTCAATACATCACGCTGTTTCTGTGGCATGAAGTGTTTAATTAAACAGAGATAATTCCAGCATTATGAGAAAGAAAATGTCGCAGCCAATATATGTTACACCTTAAAACACCGGCTACACAAGAGTATAGTTTACTGCTAAAAGCATACCTTTACACAACGTTCCAAAATCACTAAAAGTACTTTTGTTAAAGGAAATTATGTTTATCTTCTAAGATAATTTGCTTATCAATAGAGTAAAAAGAGCATACTTTTAACAAACACAGTTTCCCAAAATCAGTCTTTTTCCACACAAGGTTGTAATGCCTTTGCCAGTGGACAGATTGTTAGAAGAGAAATTATTTGCAGCACAAGTGAAGATGTTATAGCGATGTGATATGTGTTGTCATCAATGATATAAATGCTGATGTAAATTATAATGTCCAAAAAATCAAGAGAAGGGAGAAAGAAGCACTGATTCATTCTGCTTCCATGCTTAATAGTTTATAATCAAAAGAGAATGAACTACGTATCTTGAATAAGCCATGGTCTATAAGTGTTGTACAAAGGCCCTCATACACTGTAACCCATGGGCAGCGGTATATCTTGGTTCTCCGCTTGAGAAGGTTAGGTGATTGGTTTTATCATTGGGTCCTTTTCCGCCTGAGTTTCCCGTTCTCCAGGCAGTCAACCATCCTCCACCTGGAGGTTAGACCATCTGGTTCTTTGACGGTCGTGATTTCGATAGTGTTAGCGAAAAGAAGTGATAAATTAAAAATACCTCCTATCCTGTACTCTTGTTTTATTCGTCAGGATGGGGTAAGATTAAAAACAGTGTGTGGTGCTCTGGTGGATTTGTGAATGGTCCACCGCACCTATATAATGATGATTTCAGTGGTCAACATGTTTCAGTCCGTTGGTTTCTCTAAAGATCGGTAGACTTTCATCAGGACCTTAGTCATAGCAATAACGTGATAGATCGCTTTCACACATTGGGTAAGTTAATGTCACTAACCCATCTTCGTCATTATTTCATGTAATTGACGGGCTTATAGGTTATGGTTCTACCTCTAACTTGGGAAAGAAAAAGAAAAAGGGGTAAAGGAAAAACATGCATATTGTTGCTTTACATAGATTTCATATAGTGTTTCCCAAATTGGTGCTTGGATGTGTAATCCTACTTGCATATGTGACACAATTTGTGTGCTGTACTCATGTAATTTCTCGTTACATATGACAGTAAAGCGTTAAGAATCAATCAGGGATCGATATCAAGAAGGCATGCAATTATATTTGTTGGCATCAAAGGCTTACAAAAGGACGTAATAATACAGTGATTTGTGCTCGGTTGGTAAGAAAAAAAGTCTATGGTTGTTAAGTCATTGTTAAGTTAGTGTAAAGCATATCAATAATTTTACTCCTACTTTACACCACAAGAGCCTGCGTTGAGGATGTAATCAAACATGTGCTCAAGAACTTGATACAGGGTAAATTATAATGTGACATGACATCTTGAGCATTGAGTGAGGACAGTTATAGTTCTATAGTTAAAATTAACTGGTTTTTAGTTTGCAGGTTTTAGCCACAAGCTCAATAATTTCCCCATCCCCAAATCGGGTGTGGCATGGCTTTAGACCAGTGGTTCTTAGCCTGTGATCTGGGGAACCCTTGGGGTCTGTGAAGCCTACTCAGGTGGCCCACAACATCTTAGAAAATTAAACAATATTAACAGGATATTAAAGTGTATATACATAAAGAAACACATTTCAAGTGGAAAGTTTTAAAACATTCTGAAGGTATTTGAAATTGGAGACTAAAAATTAAGTTAGTATACTCAGATTAATTCGTGGGAGCAATGCAAGTCCATCAAACAGAATGCAGAATGGTTGATGAGTGGCCACTAATTTGATTTTAGAAAAGCACCAACCTTCCCATTAAAATTTAGATTTTTTTATGTTTATTTGTGAATTAAATAAAATATTTTATCATTTATATATATAGTTTGATGAATGCTCTTTTTTGTATTTGTGTATTGTTTTGCTTCTCAAATTATTGAAATTGCTTATGCTGCAGTCCCCATCTTCCGGTAATAACTAAGGGCGTGATTATGAGTGCAGCGGTTGTAAGACGCAGCACTCACGCTGGAGGTGGTCGGTCCGCCGCATTACGACTTTAAAAGTCGTTGTGGCGGAGGACCACCGGCTGCGCCAGGGAACAGTCGTTCCATGGTGGTGGCAGAGTTGTGCCGCAATGTAAGATGCTCAGCAGGACTGGCACAGTCCCGCTGAGCATATTACGAGTTCCGCCACCGCCAGTCCTTTTATGGCAGGAGCCCTGCCATTAAAATACTGGCAGTGGAGGAACAAAGGGGGCCCTACAGAGCCCCTATGCCCCCTCCCTTGGGGATACATTCAGGGGGGTACACCATGGGCCCCCCTGTCTGTATTCCCCCAAAGTTCCAGCACGGCATGGATGTCACCGTCCATGCTGCGCTGGAACTTTTTTGCCGTTCCCATTGCTGCCCCTGCTTTCTGGACTATGTCCAGAAATTTCTTGGCACAGGATGTGTCCTTAGGTCACAGGCAATGTCAGTCATCCTTTCTTTAGCTGCCTCACAAATCCACTGTACCATCTTGGCACCTATTTCCTCCTTGAAGACACTTCCTGCAATTAAGATTTCATATTCCAATAAGGACCCACAGTAATCTCACATTGCAGTGAAGATAACCTGGAGACCATCCACACACATTTAAATCCACAAAGGGTTTTTCTGTTTGTGTCATCAGCCTATCCCACGAGGTGGCCATCTCACCCTTAATGTATCCCCAAAGATTTGGCCCAGCTTTCGATAATAGGAAACTAACAACATTTTGAAAACAAACAGGTGTTTCAGAGGACTTCCAAACAGGCTGACACTTACTGTAATATGGAAATACTAATTATTTCCCGACCTAAAACTACGTTTTAGCAGCCATTCGTGACTCCTTCAGTCATACTTTAAAAAATATATATTTTTGGAGGGAAAAATATGTACAAAACATCTTTGCACAGATATCCAATAATATACACCTAAAAGGTGAACCCGCATTACAATCATCTGGTAGATTATTTCTATTCTGTGTTTCTGTAAATGGGATGCCCTGCAATAGTATTGGGCATCTGCAAAGGGAATGTCCCCTTTTTTTACAGAACATTTCATTTTTTTCCCAGAGAGCCTCACATCTCTGGACAAAAACTCAAATTTTCACATGGGTTTTTGCTAAGCTCTGTACAAAACGTAGAGAGATGGAATCAAACAAAAAATTATATTTTGGTAAAATAGACCTTTTTAAGAGACTGATTTGCTCATTTATTGTTAACGGAAGGTTCTGTCACTTTATAAATAACTTGTCTACTGATCTGTTGTTTTGATTCCCATTAGCTTATGCTACTTTATTTATATCATGAGTAAGTGTTGTATATAAATATTTAATTTCTTCAATGATCTGTTGTGACTAGAAATCTAATTCTATATTCCAGATAATGATTTTTGATCTCATTAATAAGACAAAAATGTGAACTAAGTCTTCCACATGAGTTATTGTCTGGTTCGTAGTGACGATTATTAGATCTAAATGAAGTTCAACCTTGTTGCTGTATCTGTACTATGAATAGGGATTAAATCTAATCTAGTGTCGACGATTGAGTTAAAAGATCAATCTGTAAGTCAAACAGTAAAGGTGAGAGTGGACAGCCTTGCCTAGTATCTCGCTCTCTGTTAACATTTACAACCAGATCCTGTTTATCAGGCTCCAGGCCCTAGGTGATTTGTGCAATGTCTGATCAGCTCTCAAAACGTTTTTTTCCCATGTAAACATCTGTAACACCTACCACAAATAAGCCCAGTTAACACTATCAAAGGCCTTGCCACATCAAGCATATCATCTGCTAATTGGATTTTACTGGCAACCAGCCATATATATTGAGCCTATCAGTGTAAATGTTAAATCTTTAAGTTGATGACCTGGGATAACCCCCTTCTGGCCATCACACATATCACCAATAACCTTGTCCAACCTCCCTAGATAAATACTAAAATAATCTTCTAGGAAGAGCCCAGCCAGGAGTATTGACTTATGAGAGTCCAGGGATGTTTCAATAACAAACAAATAACTGCCCCTTACCATGACTCTGGTATTTTATCTCCCATTATTTGTTAAACAAATTGCATTAAATTTGTATGATATTAACTACCATGGTTTTATATATTTTTGAAAGGTATGTGACCAGGACTTGGAGCTTTTCCTTTCTTGAGATTATCAATGGTGTCATAGATTTCCTATGCAGTTATGGGAGAATTAAATATAGAATGTTGTTCAGATGTGAAGATGCACAGTTGCAGTTCTTCCTGCTGGCTATTAATTTGTTATCTGGAAATATCTCCTTAAACAACCTAAAAAGCACAGAATGTCGCCTCTATTGCTTGTTTAACAGACATGCACCTTATGGAAGACTGGGTTTGAAATCTCCTCAATAATACTTTTAAACCTATGATATGCCATATTCAAAGTGTGGAAAATTACTAACTTCTCACTATGAACAACAGTTATCATCCAACCTGTATCTGTACATAGAATTTGCTTTCTCTAGTGGCAATAGAAGTCTGAGTCCTTTTTCCATGATCTAATGAGTGAGCTGATAATTCTTTTCCAGCCTCTAATCCAGATTTCTAATTTCACACTCCTTTCTATGTTACCTCTGGCTCTACATGTTGCTATCTGTGTCAAAATCCCCATCAAAAAACCTTCCTTGAATTCCACATTGTGCTCACACCGATAACAACAAAAGCCTTTACACTTCATTCAGCTCTGTCTGGGACTTTTATAATCCTCTTGTTTTTCTGTTTTGCATTGTTCTTGACTCACTAAGTTTTTAGACATCAGTTTGTCACTCACGTTTCACTCCCAGATTACTTGTGCACTGTTTGCAATATTACCTTCAACTATTTCCATATATTCTTCCAATGTTTTAGTGTTCCTTGCCAAATAACTGAATTCATTTCAAGGGAAATGTGAGGTGCCCGAATCACTTTCTGATTCACACCTAATATTTCAAATACATTTTTTATCTCTTTATTTCTTGCAATGTTTTTTGTAAAGCATTTATTACTAATCCCTCTGGGGTAGATTGTCCGAACTCTAATCCCTTCCTTTGCTGACCCGAAAGTAAATGTTGTAGACTCTAGGTGTACCTTTTTTGTTCTCTTCACTTCCCACCTCCTCCGAAATAGCCATAGCTTGAAACTGATTAGAGTTTGGGTAGTAATAAAATTTGTTAATGGGCTTGGAATACTGGGGTTACTGATGGGTTAATATGAGTGATCGAAGCAGTTGCTGCTGTCAAAGTTATTATCTCCATATTCTCTAACTTGTTTGTAGGCCTCACTCCTAACAATGGGTTAGGATTATCTACATTTGTCATCTTAGAGACAGAAATGCTTTTTGTTGGGGCAGTCATCAAACCCAGAGATTCTGAAGAAACAACAGATCATAAGGAAATAGTAAAGACTACGCCACAGTGGTTCTAATTTGCATATCTATCTTGCCCAAGAGGAGGATCTTATTTCCAATACACAGTTAATAGCACTGTCATCAGAGACATTTTCTTTTGTCAAATCCTCTGTGTAAGGAAATGCTTATTTTTGCATAATCAACCCCAAACCTTTGAACTGATGCCGCTGCTTTTTCCGGCTCTGAAGGTGCACTTAGTCCTGCCAAACAGGCCTCAGTGCCAGTGCTCTGAGCCTTAAAACATGTATGTCTAATTAGTTTACCCACAATTGGCATATGTTAACGTACTTATAAGTCCCTAGTATATGGTACCAGGCGTACCTAGGGTCTGTAAGTTAAGTGTCCCTGGTGAACTGCACCACTTATTGTGCCACTACAAGTGTGACAAAGCAAAGCATGACTCCCAGTCTGTCATTGTGAACTGGCAGAGGAGTTTTAAATTGCCAACTCAACTTTCCCATTTAAACCAATGGCAAAGCCCAAAGCTTCCTTTTCACCCCTAAGGCACACCTGTCAAGCACTAAAGGCTAACTTTACATGTCCTGACAGAAAAAACCCTGCATTGTTGTTTTTACTATGGAAAGGCTAGTAGGCCCATATTTGAGTATGGAGTTACACACTAACTCCTCTACAGTGCTAACTTCCAAATGGGACTATTAAACATGGTACTTCAAGGGATCAAAATAATCATTTCATTAACTTGTTGCTCAAGTCGATCTTAATGTAACTATTTCACAAATGGCAACTTTAGAAAGTTGCCACTTTGTTGCCCAAAGTTTCCTGTTCAAAATGTGTTATTAGATTATATAATACAATAAACATAAAAAAATAGTACTGAATGCTTTACATAATAAAGTACATAGGATAGTATAATTAGAAATGATCATGTAATAGTAGAATAATATTTTATGGAAAAAATATTAAGAAAATATTAAGAACAATAAGCTACTCTCTATGCAGATGATAATAGGTCAATGTGCAATCAGAAGTGTAGTATCTTGTAATAATGTCATATTTTAAAGCAATAGAAACATAAATGCCTAATGGTTTCCAAAACAATTCATGTTTTATACAAGGTATGTGTAGGAGATATTGTGGATAGTCGATCTCCTTTTCTCGTGAATATATTTCAAGCCCACCGTGTGTGGTAACAGTAGTTTAGCATCTATCCAGCAAGTTGTAATTGATTTCATTGCCGAAGAAATTAAAAAGGTTAAAAGGGTTTGATTAGGTCTAGATCTAGTAGAAGATATAGCAAATGATTTACATATGATAACTTATCATAAATATGAACAATTTTACAAATAATAATCCATACTTCAGTCCTAAATGAAAGAAATAACAGGACATTTGTATAATGGTTGTTTCAAAGAACCAGTGTAAACCTGGCAATGCCAACATATTTGGTTATCCGTTAAGTGGGCTTTAAACAATCGAGCAGGAGTCTATAAAAAATCATAGAGGATAAACAAATTTGATTGATATCAAAAAAACTGATAGCCAGCCACATATATTACGTGAAATTATGTTTCGCTAAGTTTTAAGAGAATAAGTGACAACTCAGTATTCCAGCAAGTGCTAATGTGATTTAGGTGGGATAATTTGTTAGATAACATGCTCTTGTTTACTTTTGATGTAAAATGACCTCCATAAATATTAACATTTAGTGTCATTTCGGTATCAGGGATTTGAACAGTTGGAATGATATTAGGAAAAGCTGTAAGAATAGAATTACACAATATTTCAGATTTGGTCAAATCTGTATGAGGTATCTCAAATGGTTGTAAATCAGTGAAGGGTAAAAAGGCTTTATCAGTTATATCTGATAAAGAAGTAATACCAGCATTTATTTATTTTCTCCAATATGTGATATTATGGGGTAATTTGATCATAAGATTAAACCAAAGAGAAGTTCATGTGGATTTACGAATAGTATTAGGAAATAAAGCATCAACTAATATAAGAGCATGTTTAGTTGCACTTATAATAGGAGAAGTTGTAGGAAAAGTCATGGTATTAGAAAGAGCCCATATAGATTGTAGGGGGGAAAGTAGAACTATAGCTTTCTCAAGTTCTATCTATAAGGGAGTAGAAGATCCCACAGTATTTAGAACAATATGAACCTTGTCATAAAATAAAAGCAGTATGATGATTACAAAAATTAGTAATCTTATACCAGCATTATTGCATTCAAGGTATGTATTTTTATTTTTTTTGTCCTCATCTCACCAATAAGCTTCTGCAGATTTTAAAAAGCCGTCATTTTCCAACTGGGCGCCCTACGGCTTACTGCACTTGCTTAGGTCGACCCGACCAGCCCCATTTGATGAAGGCTTGGTATAATCATAGGACCGGGGGGAAAGCCAACTCGAATTATATTAATCTCAAGTCTCGGCCCCAACTCATAAGGGGCTGCCAGATGTTTATCGAGCTTTCCCCGATTCCAACCTGATCTAAACGAGCCATGGCAAATGTGGCCTTAAGCCAATCCTCGCTCTTCGGGGCCTGTGAGTCTTTCCAACATTCAAGGTATGTATAACATACTCTAAGGGTCTTTCCATTCGAGATAAAATGAGATATTATTTGTTGTAGTGTTTTGTAAAAAGAGATAGGGAAATAGATAGCTAACATATATAGTATTTGGGGTACAATAACCATTTTAACTGATTGACTTTTCCCCCACAAGGTAAGGTGCAGTGATGACCAAGTATGTAATTTAGTGGTAACTTTGTGTATAAGGGGTTCACAATTATGGTCAAAAGTAGAATGTAGAGTATTGGCAAAGAGAATACCCAAGTATTTAAACTTATGTGGACATCAAAGAATGTTGTATCATATCTGGTGTACAATGAGCATTTAAGAAAACAATGTTTAAGGTGTAACCTGAACCAGTAGAGTGGTGGTTGATTATATTTAAAATAACTGAAAGTGATGATTCTGTCTCAGAAATAAAGAATTAAACTTCATCTGCATATGCCGCTGTTTTAAGAGTGGTATTGCCAATATGAATACCTTTGTTTTGTATAGAGTTCCTAATAGAGTTAAGGAGAGGTTCGATAGCACGAAGGAAAAGTAATGGGGAGAGAGGACAGCCTTGCCTGGTACCTTGATGTAGGGAAAATGAGGTAGAGCTATTTCCATTAATTAAACGTTTAGCAGTACGGGATACATAGAGAGATTAAATCATGTTAACCCAAAATGGCATATTTCCAAAACTTTGAATAGAAATTGGCAATTAACTTTATGAAATGCTTTTGCTGCATCTAGTGCTAATAATCCCGTAGGTGAATCTATAGATGAGATTGATGCAATAGTATGGAATATTAACCTAGTATTATGAGCAGACAATCTGTTTTTCATGAAGTTAACTTGATCAGCATCAATTAATTTATCAAAATTGTAGATAATCTTGTAGCGAGAAGTTGGGCATACATTTTGCAATCTTGTTTAAGTAGACAGATTTGTCTATAATTAGAAATAATGTTAGGATATTTGTCTGGTTTAGGAAAATCTACAATTAGGGCATCAAAAGAAATCTAGAAACAGAGCAATTGTTTGCAAAATCTGTAAAAAGAGTAAGGAGATAAGGTGTTCATGATAAAAGTCTTATAGAATTCAGTGGGAATGCCATCAGGTCCAGGTGATTTGCCAGATTTAGGGTGTTAATGGCAGACTGGATTTCAGATAAAGAAAGTGGAGTATCTAAGAAGTCTTTATCATCTTGAGTAAGGGTAGGCATATTACATGAATATAAGAAGTCTTTAATTATTTTAGAATCTACCATCCCTGGGTTACTGTATAAAGCAGAATAATAATTTTGAAATTCATTCAATATATCTTTGGAGTTTGTTATAACTTGTCCTAAATGTGAGTGAATTGAGTGTGTACGTAATTGGTCATGTTTGATAGTTAAATAATTGGCAAGTAGTTTATTAGATCGGTTTGCTTGAAAGTATAATTTCGCTTTAGTGTTAGAGATTTGTAATCCTGCATGCTTGTTTGCTATAGAATTATATTCATATCTCAATTTATGAAGTTGTAATAGTTTAAATTATCAGAAGAACTAAACAGTCTTTCATTTTTAGAGATATCTTACTCCAGGTTAGCGAGTTTGAAATAAAATGATTTGTTTTCATGAGCTATCATAGAAATAGCAATGCCTCTATTATAGACTTTGAATGTGTCCCATCTAATCATGTTAGAAGTATAAGTGTCAAAATTGAGCATAGGAAATTGTGTAATAGCATTTAGTAATTTGGTTTTATGTTAATCTTGAGGAAGTATGTCAGCATTCATTCTCCTAAGAGATCAAGTGAATGTAAGGGTTTGAATTTTTAATAGAAAGGAGACCGTTCCATGGTCAGAAATGTCAATAGTATGTATTTGGGGAGGTTCTATTGATTGACATAGGCTTCTGGAAGCCAAGTGGTGATCAATTCTGGAGTAAGATGAATTCAGATTATAAAAAAAGGTAAAGCTTTTCCTAGTTGGAAAATGAACCCTAGAAATATTGAGTTATTTAGTAATTTTGAGAAATGATTTAAAGGTATGAAACATTTTGGGGGGAATTAAACTTAGGTACAGAATGTCTATCTAGTGAAGGATCTGTTATAAGATTAAAGTTTCCTCCAACAATTAAAGGAACATTTCCAAGTTTAACAATTTCAGTACTAAGGTTTTCCCAAAAACGTGCGTCATCTACAGTGGGACCATACACACTGACAAGATTTAAAATAGCTTTTTCAACTTGTATCTTAGCAAATACAAATCTACCAATAGCCTCATTATGTTTAGATACAGCTACTCCCTTTCCAGAGTAAGTTGCAGACAGAAACCTTAAGACCTGAGCAGGACGTGCAGCTGACAGCTGACACTGCCTCCACCTATACAGCTCTGAAACCTCGACACATCCCTGGAAAAACACTCACCGGCAGAGCAGCAAGAGTCAAACTTCCTTCGGGTATGGCCAAATGTAACAAAAAGGTCATTCCTGGCAGATCCACTTGTCGTCAAGGCCGCTGCATCGGAAGAGCTCACCGCTTTACTGCCATCTTGCTTGAGCACACACCGCATCTCATTTCCCAAAGTTTCCAGTAGCCATTTATGTGTACACACAAGCTGCTGTTGTCGAGACAGCCTGCTGGCCTCCTGGGGAGTGGTGAGAAAGACTCTCAGGTAAGGAAACAAAGGACCTGCTGTGGGAAGGATGGTAGGATGGCCACAGTGGGTGTGAGCCCAAAAAGGCGACCTTCAAAGGGGAAGCGATCTTTAAAGGGCAAATTGTAATCACATATGAAGGGGGCTGCTCCTTTGTTTTAGCAAACAGGCTGGCATCTCGTCCAAAGAGAAAGTTGTTCTTAACCTGGTTTAGCAAGCGAAGTGTAGCTCCCAGATAGCCACACCTCTAGTTTTTGGCTAGGGAGCTCCACACACAGAGGGGAGGGTTCTGCCATCTTGGGAGCAGGCAGAATTGTGTATTCTGTGTTAGCTAGATACGCACACACAAAAGAAGCCATCCTGAATAAATCTCTGATTCTATACACAAAGACAAGCACTCTACACTTGATTAAGTGGGGTGCTGGGCTTCTCAAAAAATGTGAAGGACTGTCCTCACACACCACCAGGTGTCATGCTTCATCATTGGCAGTCTCGCTCTCTAGAAACTGCGTTTGATAGAGAGCAGGCCTACACCTGGAGACAGGGAGGCACTTCTAAAAGCTAAGTGGGGGTCCATGATAAAGTAAAAGGTTAAAAACCAAAGTAAACACCAAAATACATTTATTTATTAGGTGCTTACTTGATATTAAAAATCAAGAGTGGGGATTTGGGGAGCTAGTACCCCATCACCACCAGTGTGGCCAACATGTTTCTGCCATATTGGCCCGGAGGGTCCGTGGCATTCATCAGGACGAAATAGCTAGGGCTCCTATCTAACCTCTTCTGGTTAAGATACTACCAGCTTGTAGGGTGACCTATGTCAACCTCTACCTAAAGTTGGGGTTTCTTGAAACCTGTAAAATAAAGGTTAACATTGTGTTAAAGGGGCTGATGCTCAAGCGTGTTTAAAGAATCAGAAATAACTGCAAATACATCATGCATATTAACAAAATTACGCATGTGGATGTGGAACACGTGTCACTGCAAACGTGGCGCACATACATTTTTTAAATCCTTAAGTTTTGTGAGACCAGCTCACATTCTTACCCCAAGTCAGGGACTAAGTTGCCCCATGGGAAGGGGGACTGAGGGACCCCTGTAGTCACACTCTAAGGTTAGAGTAAAATAAAATAATGGAAGGTAAATGGTTGCAAATGCACTATGTCCACTTACTCTGACCAGGGGCTCAGGAATGCGAAGCCTCTGGTTTCTCAAGCATACTAGCTAGATACCACATTTCACTAGAAATCATCAGCAGGCAGAAGGGGACCTGGTAGCCTATTGGCTAGTTAGTCACCACATCCCAAAAGGCTTGATCTGGGCATAAAAGTGGCACTCAGACCTCAGATCATGTTTGTACTGGAGAGAAGACCAAAGAAGGACTATCCTGCTGTTTCCTGCACCCAGCAAAGAGAGGCTGTACTAAAGACTGGACTGCACCTGTTGTACCTTGGAATGGCAAAAAAAGAACTGGGTGTGCAGTGCGCCGCTTATGGAAAAGCTGCCCACAAGTTCCAGAAAGAGTCAGTTGACTGACTCCCTGTTTCAGCCACAGGGCCATGAATACTGGGAAGCCTGAACCCTTGAGAGACCAGCGCCAAGAAACCTGTCCGGTGCTGGACGGTGCAGGTTATGTAGTGCAGGCAGTTTAGAGTTAACTGTAAAGGCAAAAGTTACATTAATGACATCTCAACTTCTTTGCTTTAGAAGGAAAAGATACATTGCTTATCAGTCTTGGTCCCCATGGCTAAATATAGCCATTTATTCTCAGTTAAAAGTATCTTGTCTCCCTCTGGGAATTGCTACAACTCTTGAAGTGGGTGGGTAGGGTGTCCCTGTCCCCACAGCCTTAGGTAATATATTCCACAAATAAATCTGCAGAACTCTGAAAATGGCAGGCAGAGACAAATGAATAGCTATAAAATGCCACATTCCTTCATAAGAATTTGACATTGTCAGACAACTTTTGACTGATGGTTTTGTGCACAGACATATATGCAATGTCAATGTAAACTACAAAATTAATAGTGAATAGCTTTACATTAAATTTAAAAAAAGAAAAAAACTGAAGAAATTAAACTGTCTGCACATTAAATTTGGTGTAATTCACCCTTAAAACTACTAGGAATTAAACTTTAAATGTAAAACACAAAATAGGGCTAGAAATTATTGTGTTGATTCACCAAACCCACTTGAAAGCTTTATGGGGAAGGGATGTATCAGTAGTTTGTTACCTAATCTGAGCAAACCATTAATCCTTTACTGTCACCTGAGTTGAGGTGGTAACTGATTCTCAAATGGGAAGCTGTCTGGGGCAGAGCAGGCAGTGGGGCAGAGGACCAAAGTCTCCCTTCCTCCATGTCTTCCAAACAGGAGCACTTTCGTTTTTGAGGTTGAGCCTAGAGTAGCGCGCAAGCGCTGCTTCTGGCGAAGCATTATGTAGGGGATTCGAAAAGCTGACCAGACGCTCGTGCGTCATGGCCTTTTTCGTGCGGTTACCCGCGCGGCCGACATCTGTTTCCCATTATCGTGCCCAGACGCGTGCGCGATAATTGGAAACACTTGCCGGCCGTGCGGGGAAAAGGCCATGACGCACGAGCGTCTGCTCAGCTTTCGAAAGCCCAGGCTGCCGCGCTCGCCCCCGCTCCTCTCTTGTTCTTTGGTATAGCTGGCACGGCTCTTGCTACCCGAGGCCTCGGTTCGTGATGTGAGCAACCAAGACTCGAAGAGCTCTGGTTGTTTCCTATTCCTCGCCCTTCTCCAGATATTAAGGGGGACGGTGCCGAATGATGTAGTTTTATATTTGATAAATCGACGTCCATCTCTAGCCGGCCACGGGCAGACAACGATTTTTTAAACTAGTTTCCTACAAGTCAGACATTGGCCAAGATAATTGATGTGCACGGTCACAGGCGAATAACTGGTCGTGCGGGGAGGGAAATGTAAATGTGAAACACATTTAATATGTGTGTATTTCATTAGTTGTTTTCATATAACATTGCTGCAGTTCGAGTGCCACTTCAAGGCGCTTTCCGCAGGGAGGGGGTTGCAAATATGGTCTAAAGCTTGTTAGAGGAGTCACGCCGTGCAGCTAATATCTGAGACCTACATGAACTGTCAAAGAGTACAAGGGCCTGCTAGTTGTTTAAGGCTTTTGGCAGTTGCCCTCGGTCCCAATGTGGCTTTGAGGCGCCGCCAATCTTATTCTGGGTCTCGTCAATTTAATTGGGGGACATTCACCAGTCCCTGTCCTTCCGGTAGGGTGGGTGAATGTTGGCAAAAATATGCGTAAGCGAAATGCATTTTGTCTGCTTTTTTCTCTGCCGGTTAAAAATATATTTCGCAAACTCGTGCACCGTTCAGTGAAGTATACACAGTTCCTCCTATAACTGCATGAATGCTGCAGCGCTGAAGTCTCTAAGATCCGTAGACGGCGACCTGAGCACTGTTGAGTGTGCGGCATTAACTCCCACAGCACCATTTGTTGTGCGCTTAAAGACTCTTTTCCTTGTGAGTGAGGATGAACACTTTTTTTATCCACGTTTGCGGAAGGAAATCACAGTGGAGTCCCGCAGTCGGCCACGGCTGGGTCCACGCGGTGGGCTTCGGGCTTGTCTGCTGAGGAGCAGCGGGTGCGCTCTGCGACACCCGAGCTCCGGCAGAACCAATAAGGGGCGCCACGCTGACAGCGTAGCAACCACAGGGTCATTCTAGGGCTTGGTTTCTACAAACCAGTATTATCAAAAATATCATTTTTGTCTGGAATTTGTAGCTTGCACACTAGTTAGATGGCGACTGGCACTAAGGAACGTGTGTTGGCCAGTTCCTTCTGCCCTCCTTCCCCCGAGTAACTGAGCATCTAGGAAGCTAAGTGGCAGAAAGCTGCCACCCATCCCAAGGTCTGGACGGAGACCCAGGCAGAGAGAGTCCTGGATCCTGCCAGCAAATGAAAATCAGAAGGCAGGTTTAGACTCACTGTGCACAGGAAGTGACGTGCCTTTCACCACTGTTCCTGACACCCACACAGAGCCCCCCCCCACAGCCTCATTTCCTCTTAGGGCCAGTCCCAAACATGAGACCCCAACGACTGATAGGCTTGTCATGCCACCAGATGCTAAAGAAGGGACCCCAAGGATCTCGTGCCAAGGAGCGTGCTTAATATAACGGTTGTATGAGGCTACAACGCAGGGAAATACTCTGCCCATACATCGCATTTTTTACCCGCGTTTTTTTAGCGCGCACATGCTTTTACAACGTATGCCTTTACAACACATTGTTTATGTATATATTTGTATATATAAACAATGTATTTGTGGGGGGAGACCCCCCACACCCCTGAACTTACCTTAAATACGCGGTAAAGGCATGCGGTGTAAAGGCATAAACATTGTAAAAACGTGTGGTAAAAAATGCGAAGTAAAGTCACCAAGTGGTAAAAACCTTGTTGTAAAGGCTGGTTCCCAATATAAGAACAAGGGTACGCAGGAGAAATCATCCAGCTCCTGAGCGTTCAACCTGCTACAGGGAGATCATCCAGACACCCCCTACCAGTGTTTGTTTGCTGGAGATCCTATAGGCTGCAAGTATACCCATGATTGCCATTCATCTTCAATGCATGGGGCAACGCAAGACCAGCAACAGGACCACAGGGAGTCAAGAAACCCTCATATGATGAGGCCAAGAACTAGGCCACAGCCTCCACCTCCAAACTGCATTTGAGACCATCTTCAATCAATTTTTTGTATGAATGTTTTTATTAAGTTCCTTGTAAATTTTATCTGTGCGACTCTTTTATGGATTTTTTTCCGAATAAAGATTTGATTTGACTGAATTTCCTCCACAGAGAAAGCATTAAACTTTCCTACGCTATTAGCCGTGACAGAAAGAGGTAGACTGAGATTAAACACCTCAGGAGGGTTAGGGAAGTTCCATTAACTATCATTGATTTTATCTTCACAGTGATTGGCCAACCAGACACAAAGTGCTTATGACGCTTGCATTTCATGGGAGCAGGCTCCAGGATTTATAAAATCATCAAGCACTTTAAAAGGGCTTTGGAAGAATTTTTTGCCCAGCATATTTGATTGGAGGTATACGCTTTCCAAGTGCTTTTCATATTAAGGTGGTACGATGTTAAGGCTGCTCTATATGCCTCTTTGTCAGTTGAATTGTTCGAACTATGCCACTTTCTTTCTAATTAGCCCTCCTTGTAAGGTTATACCGGAAGGGGCAGATAGGCATCATAAAAGGACAAAAAGAAATTCAGAGGATGGAGCAAAACATAATCAGAGTGAGCGATTGGACTAGTTAACTAAGGAAGGAACAGATGGACCCCATAGGGTAAACTACCTTTAAAACTCAAATTAAGCCTGTAGAGCAAATACACAATCAACAAATGCAACAAAGATCCAACAGCGCATAGCAACCTGCCCCAAAACCTAGAATGCAAATGCAAACAGAAAAATGTGTGGCAGTTGCTCAGGGCAGTGAGAAAAAAATGCTGGTTTAATGGACGAAGAACAAAAGCACATCAACTTGAATCCAGTATAAACAAGCATTGGCATAGCCAATAGGTCTCGCCTTTGCGACATTATAAGTGTTTAGCCATGCAACATATGATGTTGCACCAAGGATATTGTGCTGCATAATTAAATACTTATAAGGTCCCAAAGGCGAGACCTGTTGGCTATGCCAATGCTTGTTTAAGTAGTACCGATCTCCTTAATGCACAAGAGGTGATAATAAAGAAAATATTTTTCAAACAAACCAAATTCATGGATGGAGATCTGCTGTCCGTTGCAGGCCTCGATCCCTGCATTCACAACCATTGACCAGGGGTCACAAATTGTGTTCTGACTAATTAATATTTACAGGGCATGTTATTTTATGACCCTCTGTGAATGCACAATTTTCAATACGAAAAGGTTACTACATAAATCGTATCGCAAATTGCATTTGCATTTTCAGACCAGTCGCTGTGCTCATCCCTGGTGTGCAAATGGGAATAGTTCACCTGGCAATTTACATTTAAATATACCTTCAACTTAACCCCCCCAAAATATATGTTTCTTACAATGAGGTTAAGTGCCCAATGGTAGCCATAACTGTTTTTTTAATGTATTTAGTGTTTAGATAGATCCACAACATTATATAATATATGTTGTGTTAGATTCATTATTGAGGTTTTCCAGTGGTATGCATGTCCCTGATTAAAATTTGTAATTTAAATATATAGCCACCTCTATCAGTTCCTTTATGGTAATCTTTGATCCAGTGTTCAATGACTTTGAATGAAAGTTTTTAAAACACCACCACCAAATACAGACACTTTTTTGTCCTCTCTTCTATTTCTGTGTAAGCTATGTTCCAACTTTTTGAAGGACAGGTACAGGGATTTAAAAAAAAATTCTACAACGTAAAAGTGGCGTCTCTACCTTATGTTTTGGTTAGGGTGTCTAATTCCAACTATAAAACATCCATGCAGAAGTACTTCTCAAAACCCCCCATTCTGTCGATGTGAGAAGACTTCTCAAATGTAATCCATATATTTTACTTTTACCTTTTTTCATCAAGCCCTTACGAAAATGTGATGAATCCCCATTTGGAAGAATGAAAGTGTTTGTTATGTCGAACAGGTATTCATAATAGTATGTCTTTCACTGAACATGGCAAATGAACATACTATAATGCAATTTTTATAGCGAACTTGACAGTGGCGGCTGCTCCTGGGAAGAAGCAATGGTACGGGGGAGAAGTGGGGTGTTAAAAAAAAAATCACTTACCTGCCAGCTGGCCGCCACCTCTCCGCCGTCCTCTTCCTGGCTTCTTCACTGCAAACAGGAAGCACCCAGGCTCTCCACAGCCAATCACAACGCTGCAATGCAGCGTTGTGATTGGTCTGAGTGCCGTGGTTCGGCACTCAGCCAGGGAAGGGGAGCCTGGCCATGTTCTCTATGCAGGCTGCAATGCAGCTTGCGTGGAGAACATGCAAAGTGCGCAAGACGGCCGGCCAAACATTCATGCACACTTACATAGTGCCCACCACTCCCCCCCTGCTCTGAGAGCAGAGCAGATACGCCCGCCTGCCCAGACGCCGCAGCAGGAATAAATAAAATGATAGAAACCTTGAGTTATTATCATTTTATTTTTCCTTTTTTTCACTGCAAAATGCAGTGGGGGGACGCACCTCCGCCTTAGTGGAGGAGCCGCCACTGGCACTTGAGCACAAGGAACAGTGTTGTAGGACAAAGAACGATGCCTGATCTCTTCTGCCATGAATATAGGCTGATAATATCTAGAAGTATACATGGGTAACTATGAATAAGGTTTTTCACCAAGGGTTTTTGAATGACATCAAATAGGTAGCAAAACCAAAGCTCAAGTTGTCTATGATGCTACTCAGAATCCTTTGGTGAAAATCCTCTCCAGTGCTGGTGGAAAGATCATAGGAGAGTCATATAGAACATGGCCTTACCCGCCTCAAACCCACTGCTGTCTACTGTGTGAACATGCATAATTACCAATACCTGGGTTCCAGCCGTCTACACCCAAGACCCTTTTCCCTCTTTCATCAAATACAAAATAAATGCAATTTTAACACTTACCGACACCACTTTCAGCATTTCCCTTTCATCCCTCTTCCAAATATTCTAAATGAAAATGGAAGGTGCCCTGCCACCCACCCCATCACCCTTGATTTTTCCCTGCTCATAAATTATAATACCTGGCATGCTGCCATCTATCACACCCAAACTGTCTCTCTCTCTCACACCCCCCTTCCAAACTGACGCTGTTCTTTCCCTCAGGCTCAGCACTAACAGTGGTTCTCTGAGAGTTATGTCATCCTTCCTCAGAGTGCCCTAGTCAGCTATGAGTCTCTGCAAATCTGTGGCTGACAGGGAAGATAGCAGTTGGCAATTGACAACTCTGAACAACGTGTAAGATGTACATGTCCGTTCTTGGGACCTCCATATTCAAACTTGGTGTACATGTTGCACCCCAGTTTGATACCACACTGGACTGGGAATGCCTAATTGGAGTGAAACAACAGTTTAAGGCATATTTCCTCCATATGTTTAATACAGTGACACTGCTGATAATCCAGTGAACCCTACTGATCTACCTTTAAGTCCATAAAATTAGTAGACCTACCTTATTTCAACATTCATCCTTGCAGAGTCCCTTCTGCGCTAAGCTACCAGTGCACAATTGCCAGGCTGCGCATGATGGTAGTCTCACATGCGCCACCCGCACAGGTGTGCACGTGTGTGCACTCATGTTCATGTGTAACTAGCCCAGTGCCCCTTACCCTAGCTGCATGGCAGCAGCCTTATTTTAAAAGGCGGACACTGGTGGTAAACATGCGCAGTCCAATTTCCATGTGATTACTGTAGGTGAAATTGAAGCAGTGAGACTCACCTACAGTAAAGCCTCAAAACCTGGGTGATCAGAAAGCGAAAAATCCAGGTGGATTTAATGGGCGGAACCCATTTCACTACAACAATGTATTACTTTTAGATTTAGGATAATATAAGATTGTTTAGCAAAAGAGGTCAAGTATGTGCCATTGAGAGTTCTATTCTGCTTTGATACTACAATATCATTTTGTCAACCTTAAAATTATGTCTCTCTGAGTGTTGCCAGTACCCAAGTGAAACCGACATATACATAGTATTACCAACTGCACTGCTACTGTGAATGTACCTATAATCAGATTGCATTGATTTGTCTGTAGAACCAATATTAATGTGTAATATGATGCGTAACAGCTATATTTTCTTACATTTATACTTGGCTAAAAGGATCTTTATTTCACTGCCTACCCAAAACATTTCCTCGGATCACTTGGTTGTATCCCCTTGTGTCCAACTGCCTGACTTTCTTGTTTTTTACAAAAATATGAGGGATGTTCTATAGTAACTGTTTCATAAATAATGGGCACAGTAATGACTGTCGAATCACATGAATATAATTAAAAGATAGCTTCCTAATTGGAATGGAAGTGAGCTCATTATACTTCCATGGATTGGAATGTGATTAATACAGAAGCATAAGAACAAATTGAAAAATACAAGCCCAATTTTAATGAAGTCCATCAACATTACACTTTAAGAGGTTTAATTTGCAGGTATGGTAGCAAAGTGGAAACTCCCATTTTTATTTTAAACTCTTTTATGATAGCGATACTAATGGAAGCTAATTCCTCTACCTCTCAATGGAAATTTTGGATAAACTTTCACCCCCTACAATTCAAGTGCATTGCAAAAATCAGTTACACAGAATAGGGTAGGTGCATCATTGTTTTGTTCTAACATAGGGCCTGATTATGATGGCGGTGAATCCGCCACCGGCAGGCTGTCTGTGGCGGGTTCACCGCCATCGTAAGGCCAATTACTGCCCGCCAGATTGTGATGGCGGACGTTGTGCTGGCGGGTGGAAAGCCTGACCGCCACGGGTCCGACAGAGGCAATCGTTCCGATTGCCTGTCGGACCGTCCCGCATCCTCATAATGGTGGCGGTGCCTAGCAGGCACCGCCCGCCAGATTAGGATTCTGGATCCCCGCCAGCCTTTCCATGGCGGTTCCCATGGAAAGGCTGGCAGGGATTGACTTTGGGGGCCCATTGCGGGCCCCCCCGTGCAGGGTCAGTGTGTCACTGCACTTGGGGGGCACCATAGTGCCCCCCTACCACTTCCCTGCACCATGTGGCAGGTACCGCGTGGTGCCTGCCACGTAGTGCAGGGAAAAGCAAAACCTGCCTTTTTAGCATTGTGGCAGTTGCTGCAGCCTGCAGCCAGCAGCACCCGCCGCAATGTTAAAAATGCCTTTTCGCAGCCGCCGTGGTGGCGGCCACATGGTAATATCATATGTGGGACCGCCGCCTTATAGGCGGGCAGTCCCCATCACCGGGACGATGCCATCATAATGACCCCCTTAGTATTTTCCAATGAAACTCCGATGAGATTTCACAATATTTTAATACATTTGTTTAGTGGTCACAATAAAATCACATTTATAATTGCTTTCTTATACTACCTGCCTCGCTATAGTGGGTCATTCCTCGAGATGATTTCTTTGTTCTTTTATGAACACTGGCAGCAATGGTATCTTACTCCTAAGCAATTTTATTCTATACAATTTTATGATGTCAGTGAGAATGATGTGTACAGAGAGGTTTTTGGTCACACTTGATAGATTGCTCTTGTCACTCAGACCATGAAGGTACACACCTACTCGTTTAGAGCGGCAAACACAGACAGAAGTCCCATGAGCTCACTGGTTGTATTAGAGGAATGGCCCAATTTGGGATGGACAGTCAGTCGTGCCAGGGACTAACAGGTTTGCTTATTATTTCCCCTAAGGCCCACCCTGTTATTTTCCACACGCACACAAGTGAGAGATATAGGGTCCAATTAAAAAAAGTGAATTTTCCCATTTATAAAGTAGAACTATAGTAGTACTACTACTCACATACTACAATATGTAATTCACAAAACTCCTGCTCCTGTCATTTCTGTGCAAAGATTTCTGTTTCAGTGGCAGATATCTCTGCACTTGAAATATACTAATTTGTAGTAAATGTAGGAGGGAACTTGGGAAGTGGTGGGGAAATGGGCAATAATTATTCAAATATTAGTGTGGTAAAGAGAAATTTAAGGAGGGGTTTGGAAGGGAAATGAGACCATTACAGTTCACAAAATTCACTTCTAAAGTTACTACAGGATTAAAAGAGTCAAAACAGTATGAATGCGCTCCAACCCATCCTTGGACTAAGCCAAGCACTACACATGGCCAACCACTGGCATTGCAACTCACTCCCTTAGAAAACGATGCAAGCAAGGAATTAAATTAACACTTCATAGGAACTAATGATAAATTATGTTGGCATTAATCATATATTAAATTTAATATATATATATATATATATATATATATATATATATATATATTCCAACCACTTCCGACTTTCACTAGAAATCGGACACCGACACAGGAGTTAGCTTTGCCATTCAGCTTAGGTTTTATTTTTCTTTCGCTCTGACGCGTTTCGGCACACCTGCCTTGTTCACATGGGCAATCACATAAAACACAATCTTTTTAAACAGAGGATTTCTGGTCACATGATCTATTTTACAATAAATACGGAAGAAAGACTTTGCTTCAGCATTTGGGAAGATACAACAATTTAAAAAATATATAATATAGCATTTCCTGGTATTTAAATGCAGTTTAAACATGGTGTCTTTTAGATTGATAAAGGCAGGTTCCCTGCCGAAACGCTTCTCTCTTCTGTGCTGAGTCGTGGGAGGCCCATGACAATAAAGATATGCTGCAGATTTTACTTACCTCGTGTGCGTGCCCTCTTCTTGTTCTGAGGAAGTAGGATGTGTGGAATATTAATGCAGCGTTGCGGTGATGCTTCTGCACGCAACACCAGTTGTTCTGGGCTGCCGATTTTCACTGCAGTGGAAAGTGGATGAGGCTAGAGGATATATCGGTGAGCCCCCGGATTGCACACAGGGAGGAGTAATTAGAGGTGTGATTCGTGGAGGAGGACGATGCATCGGCGCGAGGAAATCCATGGATTTTCAGCACGGATAACGCGTCCTGTTGATACGGACTGATGACCTCACTCAGAAGGCCTGCTGCAATTTGGTGACTGGGCACCGTAGGAGTATTCACTCCAAACGGTGAGGTTTGTGAACAGCAATTCATATTTTTTGTGTGGGCAGGCCTCCCCCGACTTTGCTTCACATCATTGAACTGTACTGCTATTGTGGCGTATTCCAATGACCCAGAGTAACTCACCAGATGCATGCTGGTATTGGTAGTTTGTTGACCATTAAGAACAAACGGGTGACATGCCAAAGATTTCCATCAACCGACTTGCCTATTCTGAGGTATCTTTTGGAAATTGCGAAGTTACTGGGCATTTAAAGAAGCCATAAAGAAAAAATCGATAGTCTGTACTAGCTGTTGATATTTGCAATGGTTTTTAAGTTGAATTATTGTGCACACAGATGTTGGAATGTGCAGATGCAGTTTCAGAGAAATCAGTCCCAACTTGTTATACTAATTGGATCGCAATAAGACAAAAGCATCTACAATGCCAAGAACAAGAATATCACTTGGATATCCATATTTGTCATTTGACATTTAGGAATGGCATTGAACTTTTTGTTTTATTTTATTGTATTTTGTTGCAGACATTGTCAATTATGTATATAATTGAAAGCTTTCGAATCTCCAAATATTAAGTAGACAACTAAACAAATCACAGATGGGACTGACTTGCTGCTCATTCAAATCAAGTATTTTGTATGTATTTAGCATTTCCTGGTATTTAAATCCAGTTTAAACATGGTGTCTTTTAGATTGATAAAGGCAGGTTCCCTGCCGAAACGCGTCTCTCTTCTGTGCTGAGTCATGGGAGGCCCATGACAATAAAGATATGCTGCAGATTTTACTTACCTTGTGTACGCTCCCTCTTCTTGTTCTGAGGAAGTAGGATGTGTGGAATATATATATATATATATATATATATATATATATATATATATATATATATATATATATATATTCACTGAAAAAAAAAAATATTGGAGAGTCGAGGATGTGAGTTCTAGTTACTTTAGGGCACAAGTTATAGTTACTTGACATACCTATATCTTGTCAATTTCAGAGGTGTTGTTAGTTTAAAACGATATGTTTGACCTGACATTTTCAGTTCATTTTTAAGGTTTTTTTTCATGCAAGGAAAGATATTAATAATACCATACCTAACCATAAAGTTGCTTGAACCTTTAGTTTTTCACTGAAATTCTTTGTTTTTTTTAACATAAAGTAAGATGTTCTTCGCTGTGTTCAGCGTGAAGTTAGATGAAACCCCCACTGGTGCCCAACTCCCTGCTGCTGCACTGCCTTGGCCATGTGTCACAAGGCAGGTGAAGTTCTATGCCCAACCCCCCCACCTGACTGTCGATCCCTCCTGCTGTGGCCAGGCCCTGCATCCAACCCCATGCAGCGTAGTAAGAAGTTGGCCTGTGGCTATGCCCCTCACCAAACCTCCCACTGGCACGCGCAGCTGACCATGTGAAACAATATAAAGGGTGTCACTTTAAGCAAGGCAAACATACTGGCTTTGTCAAAAAATCCCCAATAACTATAATCAAATTTATATTTCACAATTCCCACATTGCAATGATTAATAAAAGTGATTGTCATAAAATATTTTCAATAAAGCCTTTAAAAAAAAAAAAACATATTTTGAGCCTTTCTTTTAAAAATTTTCAAAGCACAAAGTGCAACCATAAAACCAACAACTAGAGGTCTGTGCAATCCAGCTGAAGAGCATATAGCCCCACTTTGGAGTGCTTTAAAAAAAATATGGTAACCTCTCCTGTTTGTTGACCATTAAGAACAAACGGGTGACATGCCAAAGATTTCCATCAACCGACTTGCCTATTCTGAGGTATCTTTTGGAAATTGCGAAGTTACTGGGCATTTAAAGAAGCCATAAAGAAAAAATCGATAGTCTGTACTAGCTGTTGATATTTGCAATGGTTTTTAAGTTGAATTATTGTGCACACAGATGTTGGAATGTGCAGATGCAGTTTCAGAGAAATCAGTCCCAACTTGTTATACTAATTGGATCGCAATAAGACAAAAGCATCTACAATGCCAAGAACAAGAATATCACTTGAATATCCATATTTGTCATTTGACATTTAGGAATGGCATTGAACTTTTTGTTTTATTTTATTGTATTTTGTTGCAGACATTGTCAATTATGTATATAATTGAAAGCTTTCGAATCTCCAAATATTAAGTAGACAACTAAACAAATCACAGATGGGACTGACTTGCTGCTCATTCAAATCAAGTATTTTGTCTGTATTTAGCATTTCCTGGTATTTAAATCCAGTTTAAACATGGTGTCTTTTAGATTGATAAAGGCAGGTTCCCTGCCGAAACGCGTCTCTCTTCTGTGCTGAGTCATGGGAGACCCATGACAATAAAGATATGCTGCAGATTTTACTTACCTTGTGTACGCTCCCTCTTCTTGTTCTGAGGAAGTAGGATGTGTGGAATATATATATATATATATATATATATATATATATTCACTGAAAAAAACAAATATTGGAGAGTCGAGGATGTGAGTTCTAGTTACTTTAGGGCACAAGTTATAGTTACTTGACATACCTATATCTTGTCAATTTCAGAGGTGTTGTTAGTTTAAAACGATATGTTTGACCTGACATTTTCAGTTCATTTTTAAGGTTTTTTTTCATGCAAGGAAAGATATTAATAATACCATACCTAACCATAAAGTTGCTTGAACCTTTAGTTTTTCACTGAAATTCTTAGTTTTTTTTAACATAAAGTAAGATGTTCTTCGCTGTGTTCAGCGTGAAGTTAGATGAAACCCCCACTGGTGCCCAACTCCCTGCTGCTGCACTGCCTTGGCCATGTGTCACAAGGCAGGTGAAGTTCTATGCCCAACCCCCCCACCTGACTGTCGACCCCTCCTGCTGTGGCCAGGCCCTGCATCCAACCCCATGCAGCGTAGTAAGAAGTTGGCCTGTGGCTATGCCCCTCACCAAACCTCCCACTGGCACGCGCAGCTGACCATGTGAAACAATATAAAGGGTGTCACTTTAAGCAAGGCAAACATACTGGCTTTGTCAAAAAATCCCCAATAACTATAATCAAATTTATATTTCACAATTCCCACATTGCAATGATTAATAAAAGTGATTGTCATAAAATATTTTCAATAAAGCCTTTAAAAAATAATAACATATTTTGAGCCTTTCTTTTAACATTTTTCAAAGCACAAAGTGCAACCATAAAACCAACAACTAGAGGTCTGTGCAATCCAGCTGAAGAGCATATAGCCCCACTTTGGAGTGCTTTAAAAAAATATGGTAACCTCTCCTGGGGTCATGGTTTAATGACCCAGGAGACTTACTGTTTTTTTTATGTTGCTGGTGGCCTGCTGCACTCCCTGCTGCCCCCACAACATTAAAATAATAGTTGGTGATGCCTTTGCCTTTTTTAAGGGCACCTCCAGCAAGAAAATATTTTGGGTTAAAATGCCCTAAGGCATATTGGTGTGCTTCTTGCCACTCATTTATTACTCATCTTTCCACTTAAAATATTGGATAATATTGCATGCCCCCCTGCCCGAGCCTCAAAAGGCCCAGGGGACTCCATCTCTTGGGGGCCAACATTCATTAAAAGGGGAAGGAGGCATGCGGCCTCGCTACCTGAGCCAATGCTGGCTCCAGGGACCTCCTCCGAGGCTAAATTAATTTGAAGGTGAGGGGGTGTGCGCTCCCTCTTCCCAAGCTAATACTGGCCTCAGGGACCCCATCACCCAGGGCCTAAGGTGGGTACCCCGGGGCCCACCAAGGGCATCTACAACACACTGCATTAGGGAGCATAGGGCGACACCCTGTGTCCCACTCACTCCCCTGTATGCACCCATGCTGTGTGCAGAGGGACCCAGCTTTGCTCTCGCCAAGCTGTAACAGATTGTTTCTCTGCAGGAGCAATCTGTTTCCCCACCTACAAAAGGGCAGACAGGGGAAAAAATGTGTGTTTCCACCCAGCTGGAGCATTTTTGAAGCTCCCTGCGAGTGGGAGCACACATTTGTATCCCTGCACATGCTTTTGCAGGCAGGAAAACAGTGTGCTGAATTGGGCTCCCCGGGACACAAGCACTAATCCTTTCCCAGAGGGGCGGGCCTCAACAAGGTTTGGAGTGGGTGCCACATGTCCCCCTCCCCTTTAAATATATATTGGCTATGGGGGATGGGATCCTAGGGCCTCAGTGAGGCTTGGGGAAGAAGACTGCACACTCCCTCCCCTTTTGGGTAATTTTAGCCCCAGGGATGTGTTCCCTGGAGCCTTTGGAGTCTCGGAAGGGGTCAGTGTGCCCACTCCCCTATTAATGTGTTTTCACCACCCCCTTGGACCTTGGCCTGTCCTGCAGGGGTTGTTTATTTAAAGTGAGGCTTTATTTTTTAATTTTATGGCAAATATGCGGATCCACTGCGAATTCCTGATCAAGGGGGTCCCCTACCAGGCCAGGGGGGCAGGGTGTAGCTACTCTGCCCCTTATATGTTTTTTTACCATTTTTGTGGACATCAAAGATGTGGCAGCAGCCATTTTAGGGCTCAGAGACTCACAAAAAACATATAAAAGATAGGGTAGAGATACCCTGTGCCCCCCTTCCAGGGCTAAAAACTTACGTTTTTTATCTGATCCTTTTCGAAAATAAGCCCCCCAGAGTGGGTGAGGACCTGAGGGCTTGGGGCTCCTGTATAAGGCACCAGAAACCCCATCCTCTGGGGCTGTTTTTAAATTTAGCGGAGAGGGCCACAAGTACCCCTCACTGAGCTTTAGAGAGTCCCTGAGGACCCCTCCCCCAGGCCAGCAGTGTATGTATGTTTGTGTGTGTGTATATATATATATATATATATATATATATATATATATATATATATATATATATATATATATATATCTCCCCCACAACGGTGAACAATCCAAATCAGCCCGAAAAAAGGACAGCACTCACGATATATATATCTCAATGGTTACAGGGACGTTATAGTTGGGCTCAGATTCCACTCATAGAAATTCAGCAGTTATAGTTATCTTAGCCAACTATAACTTTTGCCACCGCAATGCACTGCTTATGACCTCACGTATTACATTACTCATGACATGGTCATCACTGATGACATCTCAGATGACATCACTGATGACATTATCCAGTGAGTGTAAGTGTTTCGTAAACATTTCTGAGACTTAAAGATATATACTACGCTGCAGTGTAAGTTAAATTACTATTCTTTCTGTACTAGTAATTAGTCATACTATTTCTAACATAGCTCATCTGAATGGCTGTAGGTAGGAAACTGAGTTTCTGTTGCAGTACCCCCCCACTTTTTGCCTGGCTTTTGATGAAACTTTGACTGAGGTGTACTGGGTCCTTTCCGTCCAGGTTCTGAGTACCAGTGTTTGTTCCCTAAAACTATACCCCAATTGGCACAACTTCAGTTACCCCTGTAAGTCCCTAGTAAGTGGTACCCCTGGTACCTAGGGCTGGCTACTGAAGAGGGTCCTCTGTGGCTGCAGGACTGGTTGTGCCACCCCAGGGACCCCTCACCAAGGCTATGCATACTGCCATTGCAGGTGTCTTGCTGCAGAGAAATCTGAAGAGTTGCATGGCACACAGCCCTGTGGGCCATGCCATCCATACACTGCATAAGGTATAGGTAAGTCACCCCTACTGCAGCCCTTTAGCCCCAAGGCAGTGTGCACTATAACCTATATGTGGGCAAATCAGCATGAGCAGATATGCCCCTACAAGGTCCAGTCTATTCTGAGTTGATGTAAGTGCCCAGGGAAGCCATAAAGACTACATGGGCTCGATACTTGTCTACACGAATTTCCTAGCTCCATGATAGTTTCACTGATTTCTAAGATGTTTGGTACCAAACGTCTAGTCTTAAAAAATCCTCACTGATGCCAGTGATGGATTTTTTAATAAATTCACACAGGAGACCCTTTAAGAGGTTTCCCCTGAAACCTACCAACCCTTCGCATGGTCAACAACTGGCCTAAGTGAGCCTACTACCACCAGACGGTGTTCTGACCTTATGAGGTGAGTGCCTGCACACTCAGAGGTCGAGAACAATGCCTGTCTTGGGCGGAGGTGTTCACACGTCTCCTTAGTCAGGAAGAGCCATTCGTGGTGGGGAGCTTCAAAGGCCTTGCCACCTTTGAAATGCGACGCCAGCCTCTCCTGTTAGAGGGAGCAGGCCCTCTTCCTGTCCTCACCCCCTTTTTGGCAGGAGGACGGGCAGGAAAACTTAGAAAGAATAGGAGGTGTGCCCTCCTTTGCCTACTTCACCGCTCAGGTGCTGGAAGCGAGGTGAAGTACACTTTTCAGTGCCCACCATCTTGAAGGGTGTTGGAAATGGCCCTTTTTGCAGGGTCACCCCTAAACTTTTTGCCTGCCTCCTGTATTTTTGCTGACCTGTTTCTGTTGGTTTTATGACTCTGGGCACTTTACCACTGCTGTTCAGTGCTAAAGTGCATATGCTCTCCCTTTGTAGATATGTCTATGTGAATTGGTATATCCCTGATTGGCTTATTTGGTTTACCTGTTAGTCCCTAGTAGTGTGGCCTATGTGTGCCCAGGGCTGGTAAACCAAATGCTGCTGGTGGGCCTGCAGCACTGATGTGTGCCACCCACAGAAGCAGCTGTCTCAGACCTGCCAATGCAGTGTCTGTGTGCAGTCCAGAACTGCCATCTTGGCTGTGAAGTGCACCCACTTCCCAGCCCCTGAACCTTCCCTTGGCATCTTGTAAGTCACCCCTATGGTAGGGTGCATTGTATGTGTAAGGTAGGACATGCCTTGGTGTGTAGCATGTCCTGGTAGTGAATTATGCCCCATTTCATTTTTCACTACTGTAAGGCTACCTGTTCCTCATAGGCTAGAATGGGCAGTTTGACTATAACATTCTATAGTCCTAACTGACCCCAGGAACATGGTAGAAAAACGAATTTAGTATGCCTGAGCTCAGAATATTAAAATACATCTTTTAGTGAAGTTTATTTTTATATTCTGTGTTTGAAAATACCACTTTTAGAAAGTAGGTATTTTCTTGCCTAAGCCTTCCAGTGTGCTCTGCTGTTATGTGTATTGGCTGTCTGGTTTTAGAGGGGCAGGGCAGGCTGAGTCAGACCTGGGTTGAATAGAGAGATCTGCATTTAGAGTGTGGGGAGGGGTGGCTCCTTGACCTGAATAGGGCTGTGCCTGGCAAGGTGAATGCTGGCTCCACCTCCCACTGTGTGTCTGCTAGCAGACCCCCTCTTTCTGAAAGGAAGGATGCAGCCTGGTAAACAAAGTGCTCCAGGCCTGAGCAGAACTGGTTCTGGCTAGGTTCAGTGACTGGTAGCTTATAAGAACAAAGGCTTTTGGGGTATAAATATCTGTGCTCAAACCCCTACATTTTGTATTGCTTTTGGATCTGGAGAGGAAACTCTGTCTGTGCCACTGGAGGAATCTGCAGGAAGTGACTGTCCTTGTGCTTGTGTGTTGTTTCTTGCACTGGCCTGCAGCAGTGACCACTGGACCTTGAAGAAGAGGAAAAGGAACTTTTGAGAGAACTTTTATTTTTGTTACAGCAATTACCCAAGGGCTAGGAAAAGAGCTAGCCTCCTGCTGGAGTCTCAGGCACATCAGACTCCACCACCAACCTCCTGCTTCCTCCCTGCGAGGATTGCTATCTGCTGATGAGGCCCCTGTGAGTTCCAGGGCCTCTAGTTTGCTTCAGAGAAAAGAGTGCTGGAAATCGTCGCTAACGCACGTTTGCGAGCCGCTGCAGCCGAGAGCGCTGGAAAAATCATCGCGCTGCTGCCGCTGGGTGCTCGCAACACGAAACCATCGCTAACGCCCCTTTGCGAGCCGCTGCAGCTGAGACGCGCTGGAAGAATCATCGCGCTGCTGTCGCCGAGCGCTCGCAACCCCCAAAGATATCATCGCTTCAAGACATCGCTTTGCGGACGCCGTGCGTCCGCCATGTTTGATCGCATCGCACCGGATTTCGTCGCTCCCTCGCGGAGCGCCATTTCTTCGCATCGCAACACAATCGCACACGCAACAGGATCGTCGCATCGTCTTCGCCCTCGCGGCAAGGCCTCAGCGCATCGGCGGCCTAGCGTGAAGAAGTTTGTCGCATCGTCTCCGCACGCATCAGCAG
Source organism: Calotriton arnoldi (assembly GCA_963921515.1). Taxonomy (NCBI): domain Eukaryota; kingdom Metazoa; phylum Chordata; class Amphibia; order Caudata; family Salamandridae; genus Calotriton; species Calotriton arnoldi. Next base: position 2,117,328 of record CAWUFW010000536.1, on the reverse strand, counting down.
ATCGGCGCATCATCCTCCCTTGCGGCAAGGATTTTAACGCATCGCCGGCCTCGCGTGAGGAAATTCATCGCTAACACTTCTTTGCGACATTTTGTTGGTTTTGCTACTGAATACAGGTACTTTGTGAGAGAAAGGGTCGCAGAGACCACTGCTTTGGATTTGAACCTTATTGTTGCAACCTTTGAACGAGAAAGGGCGCAGAGACCCCTGCTTTGAATTTGAACCTTATTGTTGCAACCTCTGAACGAGAAAGGGCGCAGAGACCCCTGCTTTGAATTTGAACCTTACTCTTGCAACCTTTGAACTATCTTGGACAGTCCTTCAACAGCTATCCTATTTTTGACAGTATTGTGGCTTTTACAGTTATTGGTCTTGTGATAAATCTGCCTTTATATAAAGATACTTATTTTTTATAACTACTTGTGTGGTGTCCCTTTGTAGTGTTCCTCACTGTGTTACTGTGTATGGTCATAAATGCTTCACACACTGCCTCTGAGATAAGCCTACCTGCTCGTGCTACGTTACCACAGGGTTGAGCAGGGGTATTAAAGAGGGTAGCCCTCTCACTCTGACTTAGGAACAAGGGTCCCTACTTGGACAGTGGCCAACCATTGCCAACTAGAGACCCCCATTTCTAACATTGGTGGTCAGCGGTGAGGATCTGGACTTGCCTTTATGATCGCATACAGTAATTATAGTGTACACTACTAGTGAGTGCAGACCATAACGTACCGCATACATTATTTGAGAGTTTTTTTGGATCCTATTTTGTAATTGATATTGCCGGTGCTTTTTCACCCGCGCACATTTTCTGAGAGTTTTTGGGATCCTATATTGTGATTGATATTGCCGGTGATTCTTCACCCGCGCCCATTTGTTGAAAGTTTTTGATCCCCTATTGTAATTGATATTGCCGGTGATTTTTCACCCGCGCACATTTCTGAGAGTTTTTGGGATCCTATATTGTGATTGATATTGCCGGTGATTTTTCACCCGCGCACATTTCTGAGAGTTTTTAGGATCCTATATTGTGATTGATATTGCCGGTGATTTTTCACCCGCTTACATTTTTTTGAGAAGTTTTCTTCTATCTTTTATTGATATTGCCCGTGATTGTTACAATGGGCAAGCCTATTTTTATTGATATTGCCGGTGATAGTACCCGCATACATTTTTGAGAATTGTTGGATCCTATATTGTAATTGATATTGCCGGTGATTTTTACCCGCATACATTTTCTTGAGAAGTTTTCTTCTATCTTTTATTGATATTGCCCGTGATTGTTACAATGGGCAAGCCTATGTTTTATTGATATTGCCGGTGATTTTTTACCCGTATACATTTTCTTGAGAAGTTTCTTCTATCTTTTATTGATATTGCCCGTGATTGTTACAACGGGCAAGCCTATTTTTTATTATTGATATTGCCAGTTATTGCTACAATGGGTCTTACTGAAATGAGACCTACCTTTTATATAGATGATCTGTTAACCTACAGTCTAGAGGAGCTAAGGGGGTTCTGTGAGGAGAGGGGCTTAGCAGTGAGTAGGAAGGAGACTCAGCTATCCCTGCAGACATCCCTGAGACTTTGGCAACAAGACAGATGGAGATTCTTGGAGTCCCAGTACACCTACCAAGAGGGTAGTTGGTCTGAGGGTGGCTCTGGAGAGTCTGAAGAGGAGGAAGAAAGTGTTAGGGAATATCTCATAGGTGGGGAGTTCCTTGATGAGTCTAGTGCCTATGGTAGTGCCAGATTCCCCTCAGGGTCCCCAGAGGAGTTGGTGGACAGGCGTGAAGGTCCCATAGGTAGGGAGTCCCTTGCTGGATCTAGTGCACAGGGTAGCACCCCATCCCCTTCATGGTCCCCAGAGGAGTTGGGCAGACAGAGGGAGAGGGAGTACCAGCTGGAATTGGAGAGGCTCCAAATAGAGATTGCCCAGCTGGAGGCGCACCTAGCGCAGATAGCAGAAAAGGAGAAGTTAGCTCAAGAGGGTAGGTTACACCTGGAGTGCAGTTTTAATTGTCTGGATTCCCCAGAGAGGGTGGGGTCCAGTGGTGGCAGCAAATTTGAAGTATATAGTGATGACAGTGTAGTACACCCACCCAGAGATGTAGCACCTGACTTGAAGGAGGGGGTTGATCTACACCAGGGGATTCAAGGATATGAGGTAGCTCCATTAATATGCAGTGTCCCTGAGGTGGATTGGGGAACTAGCGCAGGGGCCCATAGTCCTAGTGAAAGGAGGGATACTCTACCGACTCTGGATGAGAGGTGCAGGGAGAGGGGTTCCCCCGTGGTTGAAGTCCTGGTGTATGAGTGTGAGGACCGCCCAGAAGAGTGTGGGTTGAGTGATAGAGACAGTCAGTTAATGTCTCGCCCATTTCAAGAGAGTGGTGTGGGAGTACGTGTGTGAGACACTGGATTGTGAGTTAAAGGTTAGCACCTGCGTGGAACTGTGTAATCCAATTGTGGGAGAGCATATTGTGAGTTCCTATTTTCCAGAGCTAAACCAACATGTGTTAGAGTGCGAGTTCTCTGATCCTAGGGAACTTGCGCAGGAGGCAGACCTCTGGGTGAGTACCAGAGGCTCTGTAGAGGCTTTAGGGAATGACCCTAAGAGAAGTGGTTCAGACGTTTTCCAACCCAGAGTGCTGGGAAAGGTTAGGAGTGTTACAGCTGGGTCCCCTTGTTGTGAGGAGGTTGTAGGGCCTCACATCCTGTCTCGTGGGAGCAGGAGTGAGACTGGGATAGGTCCCGAAGTGCCCCAGCCTCAGTCCCCAGGACTGGATGGTTCCATGAGGGAACACTAGGTGGGGAGCCTAGTCTGTCTGGATGGACCGTCCATTGTGGGGGTACCCCAGTGTTAGGTGAGCTGGGAGTGCCTGTAGTCAGGCCTCCATCAGTTCTTGTGCCTGGCAGTGCCACTCCTAGGGGGAGGGTACGGAAGTCCAGTCTGAGGGATAAAAGGGGAAGGAGTCCCCAGTGGGAGAGCCAGTGGGTCAGGGGCCAGTCAGAAGGGCTGAGCCCCTAGGATTGACCATGGTGACACCACTTCAGTCCTGGTTGGCCAGGCAGTTGTTCAGCCACAGGGGTTGGTCCCTGGGTTGGTAAGTCAGATCCAGGAGTTGTCTGCCCTGGAGGGAGGGACAACTGTAAGCAGTGTCCCGACCATTTTTTCTAAGAGCACCACTCCAGGTGGGAGGGTGCAGTATGCTGGAAGGGGTGCAGAGGGAGGGAGTCCTCGCCTCTGACCCCGGTGCAACCTGAGGGTTTTTCAGGTTGGTAGGTCAGTTGCAGGGTCCAGGCCCTGAACTGGTGGAGGGGTGTGTTTCCCTTGAGGGGGGCCTGTGTGCTCCCCAGGAAGTCCTGGTTGGCCAGGCAGTTGTTCAACCACAGGGGTTGGTCCCTGGGATGGTAAGTCAGGTCCAGGTGTTGTCTGACCTGGAGGGAGGGACAACTGTAAGCAGTGTCCCGACCATTTTCTTTTCTAAAAGCACCACCCCAGGTGGGAGGGTGCAGTATGCTGGAAGGGGGTGCAGAGGGAGGGAGTCCTCGCCTCTGACCCCAGTACCACCTGAGGGTTTTTCCAGGTTGATGGATCAGTTGCAGGGACAAGGCCCTGAACTAGTGGAAGAGTGTATTTTCCTTGGGGGACTTGGTGTACGCCCCCAGAAGTCCTGGGTTGCCAGGCACAGGCCCAGCCCAAGGGTACAGACCCTAGGTTGGAGGGCCAGGTTCAGGGTGTCCCCCTGATCTGGAGGAAGGGCAACTGCTAACAGTGCCCCTCCCGGTTTGTGTTATGGGGGCACCTCTCCAGGTGGGAGGGTGCCAGGCCCCAGTAAAGGGGGCGGGGAGAGGGCAGCCTCACCCCTGACCTCCGCCCAGTCTAAGGGTACAGACCCTAGGCTGGGATACCAGTTGCAGGATAGAACCCCTGAACTGGTGGGTGAGTTGTGCAGGGCCCATGCCACAGGTGCCCTGACAATTCTGGAAGGGGGTATCGCTCCAGGTGGGAGGGTACCGAGCCCCAAAGAGGAGGACCGGGTGTGGGAGAGCCCACCCCAGTCTCTGGCCCAGCCGCTGGGTACAGGCCCAGGGCTGGTGGGTCAGTGTCCGGGTGCTTTGCCTGACCTGACAGGAGGGAGAGTGTACAAAAGGTGCCAGGCACCTGGGGTTACTGCCCCTCACTCTCTGATGCCACAAAGTTTGAGAGCCCTGAGAGGTATAGGGCTTGGATTTCATCACTGACTACTGTCTGTGACTACTGGGGCTTGTTGTTTATCTGTTGGGACACACCTGGGGGCCAGTTAAGGTTAGATGCTGCACAGGTGGTGTCCACAGAGTTCCCCATTGGTTATCTTAGTGGGCCCTAGGAGTGTGGACAGAGGGATCCACCAGGGTTCAGATTGGAGTAGAGCTGGCATATGCCCCTGCAGTTGCGGGCCAGTTCCGTGTTCTATCGCCCGAAGCAGGGAAGCCCATCAAAGTAGTGATTGGTCTACCCTGCGTTTTGGCTGGAAGGGGTTGTGTTGGAAATGGGCCTTTTGCAGGGTCACCCCTAAACTTTTTGCCTGCCTCCTGTATTTTTGCTGACCTGTTTCTGTTGGTTTTATGACTCTGGGCACTTTACCACTGCTGTTCAGTGCTAAAGTGCATATGCTCTCCCTTTGTAGATATGTCTATGTGAATTGGTATATCCCTGATTGGCTTATTTGGTTTACCTGTTAGTCCCTAGTAGTGTGGCCTATGTGTGCCCAGGGCTGGTAAACCAAATGCTGCTGGTGGGCCTGCAGCACTGATGTGTGCCACCCACAGAAGCAGCTTGTAAAGTGTGTCTCAGACCTGCCACTGCAGTGTCTGTGTGCAGTCCAGAACTGCCATCTTGGCTGTGAAGTGCACCCACTTCCCAGCCCCTGAACCTTCCCTTGGCATCTTGTAAGTCACCCCTAAGGTAGGGTGCATTGTATGTGTAAGGTAGGACATGCCTTGGTGTGTGTAGCATGTCCTGGTAGTGAATTATGCCCCATTTCGTTTTTCACTACTGTAAGGCTACCTGTTCCTCATAGGCTAGAATGGGCAGTTTGACTATTACATTCTATAGTCCTAACTGACCCCAGGAACATGGTAGAAAAACGAATTTAGTATGCCTGAGCTCAGAATATTCAAACACATCTTTTAGTGAAGTTTATTTTTATATTCTGTGTTTGAAAATACCACTTTTAGAAAGTAGGTATTTTCTTGCCTAAGCCTTCCAGTGTGCTCTGCTGTTATGTGTATTGGCTGTCTGGTTTTAGAGGGGCAGGGCAGGCTGAGTCAGACCTGGGGTGAATAGAGAGATCTGCATTTAGAGTGTGGGGAGGGGTGGCTCCTTGACCTGAATAGGGCTGTGCCTGGCAAGGTGAATGCTGGCTCCACCTCCCACTGTGTGTCTGCTAGCAGACCCCCTCTTTCTGAAAGGAAGGATGCAGCCTGGTAAACAAAGTGCTCCAGGCCTGAGCAGAACTGGTTCTGGCTAGGTTCAGTGACTGGTAGCTTCTAAGAACAAAGGCTTTTGGGGTATAAATATCTGTGCTCAAACCCCTACATTTTGTATTGCTTTTGGATCTGGAGAGGAAACTCTGTCCGTGCCACTGGAGGAATCTGCAGGAAGTGACTGTCCTTGTGCTTGTGTGTTGTTTCTTGCACTGGCCTGCAGCAGTGACCACTGGACCTTGAAGAAGAGGAAAAGGAACTTTTGAGAGAACTTTTATTTTTGTTACAGCAATTACCCAAGGGCTAGGAAAAGAGCTAGCCTCCTGCTGGAGTCTCAGGCACATCAGACTCCACCACCAACCTCCTGCTTCCTCCCTGCGAGGATTGCTATCTGCTGATGAGGCCCCTGTGAGTTCCAGGGCCTCTAGTTTGCTTCAGAGAAAAGAGTGCTGGAAATCGTCGCTAACGCACGTTTGCGAGCCGCTGCAGCCGAGAGCGCTGGAAAAATCATCGCGCTGCTGCCGCTGGGTGCTCGCAACACGAAACCATCGCTAACGCCCCTTTGCGAGCCGCTGCAGCTGAGACACGCTGGAAGAATCATCGCGCTGCTGTCGCCGAGCGCTCGCAACCCCCAAAGAAATCATCGCTTCAAGACATCGCTTTGCGGACGCCGTGCGTCCGCCATTTTGATCACATCGCACCGGATTTCGTCGCTCCCTCGCGGAGCGCCATTTCTTCGCATCGCAACACAATCGCACACGCAACAGGATCGTCGCATCGTCTTCGCCCTCGCGCCAAGGCCTCAGCGCATCGGCGGCCTAGCGTGAAGAAGTTTGTCGCATCGTCTCCGCACGCATCAGCAGATCGGCGCATCATCCTCCCTTGCGGCAAGGATTTTAACGCATCGCCGGCCTCGCATGAGGAAATTCATCGCTAACACTTCTTTGCGACATTTTGTTGGTTTTGCTACTGAATACAGGTACTTTGTGAGAGAAAGGGTTGCAGAGACCACTGCTTTGGATTTGAACCTTATTGTTGCAACCTTTGAACGAGAAAGGGGTGCAGAGACCCCTGCTTTGAATTTGAACCTTATTGTTGCAACCTCTGAACGAGAAAGGGCGCAGAGACCCCTGCTTTGAATTTGAACCTTACTCTTGCAACCTTTGAACTATCTTGGACAGTCCTTCAACAGCTATCCTATTTTTGACAGTATTGTGGCTTTTACAGTTATTGGTCTTGTGATAAATCTGCCTTTATATAAAGATACTTATTTTTTATAACTACTTGTGTGGTGTCCCTTTGTAGTGTTCCTCACTGTGTTACTGTGTATGGTCATAAATGCTTCACACACTGCCTCTGAGATAAGCCTACCTGCTCGTGCTACGTTACCACAGGGTTGAGCAGGGGTATTAAAGAGGGTAGCCCTCTCACTCTGACTTAGGAAGAAGGGTCCCTACTTGGACAGTGGCCAGCCATTGCCAACTAGAGACCCCCATTTCTAACAAAGGGACTTATCCAATCAGGGCTAGGACTGTGTCCCCCTCCCACAGGAAGTGGACATAATAGAGTGTGTAGACACCCCAGGTAAGGGGCCCATTGGCGACTACCTTGTAACACCCCTAAATCTAGTATTTAGGTGACATCTCCAGACCCTGAAATTCAGTACCTGATGAACTAAGAGGAGCCGGACACCACAGAGTCGCACCAGCAGAGAAGACTGCAGAGGACTACTGACATTTACTCTAGCCCTATTGGCCTGTCAGCAGCCCTCAACGATCCTGCACCAAAAGACGACTTCCAAAGCCCAGCGACTTCCAAAACCCTGGGAGGACTGCCTGCCTTCGACAAAGATCAAGATCTCCCGAGAACAGCAGATTTGTTCACCAGCAACAACTTTCAAGTAAAGGCCTCTGTGACCTTAAGAACCGCAAAACCCTGCTCCCGATTCCACCTCTGCACCCAACATCTCCGGCCCAAGTTCAAGTGGCACACGGGTCTCAGTGAGGTTTTACAGTCCACCTTGGGATGACCCCACCTGGACTCTTCAACATCGCCTGCAGCCTCTGCAGGGAGACCCCCTCAACCACAACCTTCTCTGGTAAGCCATTTTCGGACATCAAAGACACCCCTGCACCTGCTGGCCTTGGGCCTTTGTGAAGCAGACCAAAGGTTTCCCTACGTCCCTGAGCATCACAACTTACCTCTCCAGCTGTTGGTTTCCTTCGACCAGACACCTGGCCTGAGCTTGCAACCCTTTTCCGATTTTACCTTTCTCCATTGCTTTACATTGGTCACCCGACGCCATGATGGCACCCTGCACACGCTCACCCCTGTGCAGCTGATGGTGTAGTGTTGGTGCTGCTTTGTACCCTGTGCAGTGTTTGATTCATCCCCGGAGACTGGCTCCTAAAGCCACTGCTACTTACCTGTAAGCAGCCTCTGTTTGATTGCCCCATTCTTCATTGAGTTGTATTGGGTGCACAACACTGTATTTTCACCCTGCACCTGGCTGCCCCCGTGCCGCTGGTGGTGGTGTACTGTTGGTGCTGAACTGAACCTTGCACAGTACTGACCTTAACTCCCAAAGACTAGTCTTGTAAGTCGATGTTACCTATATGTATGCTAAATATTTACTTCTTCCCATAGGTTTACATTGCAAAGACTGAAAATTGCACTGAGTCCACTTTTGATATTGAAAAGAATGTCTATTGCAAAATGTATTTGCCTACGACAAAGTTCTGTGATTCTACAAAATAAATATAACAAAGTATTATTATTATTATAAATTGGTATAGGATTTATTCATTGAGTGTGTGTGTCTCATTTATTTGCACTGTGTGTACACCAAATGCTTAACACTGCCCTCTGATAAGCCTAACTGTTTGTCCACACTACCACAAAAGAGAGCATTAGTATTACCTACTTTAGCCCCTGTAAAGCCTCTGGGGATCCACTGGACTCTCTGCACACTATACCTCTTTTTGGTATAGTATATAGAGAGCCAGCTTCCTACACTGTGTCAGTGTGTGAGTAGAAGTCGGAGTGGTTTTATGGGTGTGTGAGTGGCTGTCTGGATGTGTTAGTGGGTATGTGAGTAGCTATGTGGGTGAGGGACTGGCTGTGTGAGTGGCTGTATGGGAGAATGAGTGGGTGTGTGAGTGGCTGTATGGGTGAGTTAGTGGCTGTATGAGTGGCTGTATGGGTGAGGGAGTGGCTGTATAAGTGTCTATATGGGTGAGGGAGTGGGTGTGAGAGTGGCTGTATGGGTGACTGAGTAGTTTGAGTGTGTGTTTAGGTAAGTCACTGGGTGTGAGTGGCTGTATTAGAGAGTGAATGTCTATGTGAGTGGCTGTAAGGGTAAGTGAGTGGGTATGTGAGTGGTTGTATGGATGTGTGAATGGGTATGTAAAGTTGTTCTGTGGGGATGTGAATGGTTGTATGGGTGACTGAGTGGCTGGGTCAGTGGCTGTATGGGTAAGCGTGTGGGTATGTGAGTACCTGTATACGTGAGAGAGTAGCTGTGTGAGTTTCTGTATGGGTGATTGAGTGGGTATGTGAGTGGCTGTAAGGGTGTATGAATGGGTGTGTAAGTGTCTATATGTTTATGACCAGATGCTTGAGTGGCTGTATGGGTGAGTGAGTCGGTGAATGAGTGGCTGCATGGGTAAGGTAATGGGTGTGTGAGTGGCTGTATAGGTGAGTGGATTTTTGAGTGCCTCTATGGATGAGTGATTAGTTGTGTGAGTACTGGTATGGGTCTGTGAATGGGTATGTGAGGGGTTGTGTGTGAGTGGGTGTATGAGAGGTTCTATGGGGGTATGAGTGGGTGTGTGAGTGGTTCTGTGGATGATGTCACCAGTGATGTCCTTTGAGATGTCATCAGTGATGTGACAGACCATGTCATGAGTGATGTAATATGTGAGGTCATAAGCATTGCATTGTGGGGGCATAAGATATAGTTAGCTCGGGTAACTATAGCTGCTCAATTTTTATGGTTTTTTACAGTGAAATCTGAGCCTAACTATATCATCCCTGTAACCTTTGATTTTTGTCAGTGACTTTCTAAGTTTTTTTAAATTCTATTTCCTAACTATAGATTCCCTGTAACCTTTGGGTTTTTAAGTGAATGTATAAGGCTTTTTTTATTTTATTTCCTAACTGTAACCTGTAACCTTTGAGAGTGAGTGTATGAGTGAGTGCATGAGAGTCTCAGTGGGTGTGTGAGTGAGTTGTAATGGGTATGTGAGTGTCTCACTGGGTGTGAGTGGGTGCGTGAGTGGGTGTGAGAGTTTCTGAATAGGTTTGCGAGTGCCTCCATGTGTGTGTGAGTCAGTCTGTGAGTGAGTACATGAGTGTCTGAGTGGGTGCATAGTTCTCTGAGTGGGTCTGTGAGTGGGTGCATGTGTCTGAGTGGGTGCATGAGTATCTGAATGGGGCTGTGAATGGCTGTGAGAGTGTCTGAGTGGTTCTGTGAGTGGGTGCATGAGTGCCTGAGTGGGTTTGTGAGTGGGTATGAGAGTGTCCGAGTACATCTGTGAGTGGGTATAGGATTGTTGGTGTGTGAGTGTCTGAATGGGTCTGTGAGTGAGTGTATCAGTGTCTGAGCGGGTCTGTCAGTGGGTTTATGAGTGTCTGAGTGGGTATCTAAGTGTCCTTGTGAGTGTGTCAGTAGCTGTGTCGGTGACTAGGCCACAATGCACCCGCCCTTTTATTCAGAAAGAGACCACAGTTTTGTGCAAAATATCTACCCAAGTGGAGTACTTTCTTCTGGTTAATTGGGTGCCTCCTTGGCTAAATGTCCAGTATGTATTCTGCACTACAGCTGCATAATGGAACACGAGGAAATGTCACCAGTGTTTATTTTGGCAATGTGATTGTTCCTCGTGCGTCTTTATCCAGAAATGAGTGATAACATGAATCTTCATATTGAGAAGGCGACAAGAGTACAAAGAGATAAATCTCCACCAAACAAGGGTTCTTCGTCGTAACGATATGAAGTAAGTGTTTCTTTGTTTGGTGGAGATGTCCTCATATTCTTTGGCATCAAAAACTCCTCACCAAAATTGGCAGGAAACGCGCTGGGGGGCCGCTTGTGAAACTGTTCATCATCCTGTCATTAGGCAGTAAGGCCACTGCATACAACTATAAAGGTGGGCGGGGCCAAACGGGCAAAGCTTCCAAGTGATTTGCACATTTCCATGCTCGTAGGCATTTGAAGGGAAAATCATGGACTCTGCTCTCACCAGGACAGGACAATAAAAAACCCACTTGTCACAGTCACATACAGATTGCGCTCCAATAGATCAACGATGCATTCGCCTCCACGAAGCATTTCAGATCGTTTTTCAATATGGAATTGCTGAGAAAACACACTTGCTTTGCCTTCACCAAGCCCAGGAGCTAAGATCATATGTCCTTTACAGAAGTGGGGCTTCAAAAGACGCACCTCCTATGTTTTTATATGTTTAAGTGCTTATTGTTGAGGTTTAATTCTTGTGAAATGAGCATCAGGGCCAGAACAGCCCCAGGGACCCTTTCCCCCGGGGCCCGGGCGTGACTTAATGGGGGGGGCTGTGCGGTCCCCCTCCTCAGGCCAACTTCAGCCCGAGAATCCCATCTCCAAGGCCCCCCGTGGTCCCAGCCAGCTCTCTGCCTACTGCAGGAGCCGGCATTGCTCCTGCATGCAGGGAGCTGCTGGAAATGCAACTCCCTGCATGCAAGAGCAATAGTTTCATCTCTGCCTGCCCCTCCCTCTTTCTTATAAAGGAATTGGCTCCGGCGAGGTGGGAGTCTGTGAGGGCCCCCTTTTTTAAAATAATAGCCCAAGGGAGTAGGTTGTCCCTGGGATCCGCGTGCCCCTGCAAAATTTTAACAATAGCCCCAGGGAGGTGGTGGTTCCCGTGGCCCGGGGGGTCCACACAGCCCCGCTAAATGTAAACAATAGCCCCAGGGAGGTGGTGGTCTCTGGGATGTGGGGGTCCACGTGGCCCCCCACTTAATGTTGACACTATCCCTGGGGAGGTGGTGGTCCCTGGGGCCAAGGGGGCCCGCGCGCCCCCCAGGCATTTTGAAATATAAAGCCCCGGGAGGTTGTGGACCTGGGGGTTTCTGCACACCCCCTGCAATTATATAAGCAAGAACCCCAGGGAGGTGGTTGTCCCTGGGGCATAAATAAGCCCATTGAGGGGGGCACCATGCGCTCCCTCCTTATTTTAATAAACTACGCTTGGCCACTGGGACCTGGCCCACCGAGGGCAAAATTAAAAGCAAGCGCGGGAGACCACACTTTTTTTTCTCATTCATGGTGATATTCACTAATATTTAGCAAAAATGGTCATGAATAAAAACGTTTTTTTTTTTGCCCTGGCGCGGTCCCTCTGGGAGCCCCCAGCACTAGAGCAAAAGGGTCAGGGTATTCCGACACTGCCCCCTTTTCTTTTTTCTGCATTTGTTTTGGGACTCGGCTGAAGAATAGTCCCAAGATGGCTGCCAACACGTCCTGGTTGAAGTGTTGGCAGGCAATCAGAGCTCTACAGATCTCTGCATGAACTTGTCATTATTCGTGAAGGCTTTGCGATCGTAGATATACAAATTTAGATTTCCCCTAATTTCTCACAAACTACTGAATAGATTTACACCAAATAACAAAAATCACAATCTGCAGACCAAAAGCTAGTTTTCTGCCAAATTTGGTGTAATTCCGTCCAGCAGTTCGGGCTGCAGGCTTGTCTAAGTAGTCTATGGAAATGAACATGAGAAAATGCACTTTTTTTATCCCCCTTTTTCTCAGCCCCCGCTTGACGGATCACCCTGAAACTTTCCACGCTCAAGACCTAACTTGGCACTTTTTGTAAAATTTCATGAAGATTCATCAAACGGAGACAAGGTTATAGGAAAGTCAAAAAATGCTTTTCCCAAGGAAACATAGTCCTAACTATAACTACCTACTGGCGAACGGCAGTAGGTTATGTATGTGTGTTTATATATATATATGTGTGTATATGTCATTTCCATTGTTATGCATATATATATATATATATATATATATATGTACAATTATGCATAATGATTAATTTTTAATAAACCTAATTAAAAAGAATTAAAATACACTTTTAAATGTTAAAATACACTTTTAAATGCTTTTTTAATTTACATTTTTTTAAATGCTTAACTTTTAACTAATATAATACAATTATTTAAAAATAAACATCTTAGTGAGGGTGTCTATTATTTTTTATAATTGTTATTTAAGAATTAGTGCTTGTAAATGATGTACATTAAATTAATACATATAAGATTTTCAATTGAGTTAATGAGATTCAACCATTAGATTCATTCACAGAGTAGCCCTGGACATAGGAAAGCCATATCCTGAGAACTTTGTGCCATCCACAAAAGCAATATATTCCAGCAGGGCCACTGTTCATGGAGAGGGAAAGAGTAAAAACCATTTATGGATGAATTTGTTATGAGTTAAACAGGAATGCAGATACTTTTGTCTTTTCTGGGTCACGAAGGAATAATTTATGTAAAATAAATATTTAACCCAGTGCAACCTGCTATAGATCATAATGTTGTGCAGATTGTAAAAGTGTCTTAAAATGTGCATATTCAACAATATATATTCCCATAAAATGTCAAGATCTAAGTGCTTACTTGAGGGTTGGAGATATTTTGACCAAGAATTCTGTTTATGAGATTCACTTTAACTCATGATTTCCTACCACACCAGACCTTTCATAGTTAAAGAAGTTTCTGTTTGACCCCCCTAAGCCATAATTTAATGAAGATGTTCTTAGCTGCAAAAGTTTGCATTGAGATCAAATTCAAGTCTTATCTGAGCCTGCTTATTCAGGTGTGTCAAGAAAATAATACTGTAAATAGCATGTACTTTCAAGATCTAACCAGTTTGCCAACTTTCCATTAAATGTTTCTTGTCCATAAATTAACAACCAAATAATCTTCACCTAAATCACCCTAATGTTGGGGCTGTACTGTCGCTTGGTAATTTGCAAAATATTCTTTTATGGGTGAAAGATAGTTTAAGATGCCTGGGACTTTACCGTAATCAGATGACACTGGCGGTTTACACCTTCTTCAAGCCATAGCCCTAACCAGTTATATTAACTGATTTTCAATCTGGCTTGTCCATAAATACCAGGAAAAAGTCAAAATAGATTTTTGCTCAAACATGATGACTTTTTGTTTTACTTACACTATCCTCTAACTTATTGGCAGAGTCGTAGGTTTCTAGTGTGCCCGCAGAACAACTGTATAAAAGGCTGACTAACAGAGGAATCCCTGCTTCTGTTCATAATTCCTGTATATTTTATCAGGCACAGCTGTTGTCATCTAATTACAAACAAGGTACATGAGTAGAAGCTTTGGATTGCATGTAATAGCATTTTAGAAATCCCCCAAGTCATCGGTGTTTGCCTGATTATGCCTGCCAACCACATCAAAGGCTGAATAGTAATTGAGAAAGTATGCTCAGATGGGCTTTCCTAATTTAGGTTTTAGCAATGGACTAAAAGGAAGCAAGCCAATATGTTGTCTGACTTTTTATCAATAGAGTGGAAATCTAACTGGTGGCAGAATTGGAAAGAGCCCTCATTTTTATAAAGAGGACGCAAATTTGCACTACTTCATGGCTCTAGAATAGCTCTTGTGTGGATGTACAAACTTCTAAGGGGATTTAGCCAATATGCCCAGAAACTTGCATTGCTTTTGAAAATGGCTGCAGGGATCCCATTGGGGCCAATTAACTATTGGCCTAACTGACCTTGATCGTGAAATGGAAATCGCCTCTCCAATAGCTTTACAAGGCAAAGGTTGCTCAGTATGCCGATACATGCTACAGCTTTTTGTATGTGATTCCCAAACCTCTGAAGCCACTACATTTTTTTATGTACAGAAAAAAGTATTATCTAGTTCATTACTGAAAGACCAACATTTCTGTCTGTCACCATGTTTACAAACTTCTAATACAATCCCTTACTGGTTATTGAAAGCTTTAAAAATTCACTTTTTATATACCTTATGTAGTGATCTAGAATATCTAGAAATGAATTCAGAAGCCTTAACTCGTTCGATATGCGTTTCTCCATTTTAATAGAGGTGATGACCCAATCAGACTATGTTGTTAGATTTCCACACCTCAAACCTTCTGATGCTTGATGAGGACCATTTGATTCATTTAACATTTTTAATTCTAAACATTATTCCTTTCAAGTGTAGCTTGACCAGTGTGGACAAGGGTAATTTTAAAGCACCTGTGGATAGTGGTCAATTTACAGTCTGTCAGTCATCACAAAGTCCGAGCATAGCTTGAAGAAGGCAGGAGATCAGAGGATGTGAACTATAATAGCCTTATGTTGTTTGGATATATTTGCATACCTTTATGGGAGAGCCTGAATGGAAGTATTCATTAAAATCCCTACTTGGTAGCCGGTGTAGGGCAGATTGATGTGGTTCACATTTCTGAACTGTGGAATGTCCCATTCTAATATATCTCACAGTGACCTTATTAAAATTTGTTGGTGAAGTTATGATTAAAGTTGCTTTAGATCAAAAATAATCCTGCATTGAAATGCAAAAGATGGGAGCGAGGAGACCACTATTGTGGCTTACCAGGTGAGTGTTAATGTTCACTTTTAATATTAATCACGGTTGAGGGTAACCATAATTTAACCAACCCTGCAGTTTGATCACCTGTTTAATGATTGTTGATATCAAGTTAAGCAGCTTTACACTTTAATCTGTTTAATTCGAATTTGGCCAAGTTGCTTTACACTCTCCTGGAGTTCTTGTGAAGAGTGAAGGCAATATCAATCTGTTGAAAATCACCTAAACATAATGGAAACTAGGTCAATTTCTCCTGCAGACAGATGACATAATATCCCTACACTTCTTTCCAGAGTCCTCCAATAGCTTCACAGCCTTGCTATATTCCATTATAGAAAGAATACTGCACTGAAAATTGTTTTTTATAACCAGCCCTGGCTATAGGAGCCAGGTGTACCTGGCACCACAACATGGCTTCTGTACCGTGCTTCCTATACTTTACTGATCTGTTGCTGAGCCTTTTTTTAAGTTAAGGTTCTTTACTTAGTATCATCAAATCTAAATTTAGGGTCTAATTGCGATCCAGTTCATCTCCATTCAAATAGTTGACTAAGCAAAGAAGTGAAGGAGCCTTGTCAATCTTAATGAATCTAACTCAAATATAGATCATTTAAATTGGCTAAGGTATGGTGCCTCAGTGGTTTGCGACCTTACTTTATTTTCTTTAACTAGAATTCCCCTTATCTGATAGAATTAATTCAATTAAATCTTTCTCTAACGAGGGGAGAGCACAGGGTTTGGAATGAGAGGATAATACATTAGAGATGTTGCTTCCATGAAGGATTTCTTGTCATCCAGTAGAAATGCATTGTGGATAAAGCAGCAGTGGCTTAAGAATATCAGCCTGCATGTATGTGAGACGTTGCTGTCTTTCAGTGTCCCATCTCTCACAACTACCATATACTTCATTGGTTCCAGTATGGACCAGAATGGACCCTCACTCCCCCACTGTAAATTATGTAGGGAGACTTAGCAATTGGGACCCTTTCATGTCCAATTCTCTTTTAATAATTGAGGATGATCAAGAACACTGTGTTCTTTAGGTTGATTGCAAACATAACTGCGTATGACTGTGGAAGGCTGATCGCCTTAAGTGCACCAGTTCTTAGTGTTCATCTTAGGTGATTGATATAAGCAACTGGATTGTAAAGGGGGAGAGAAGATGTAACACTGATATGAGCTGTGAATGAGCTTTCACATGCCCAACCATTCTGCATTGAGTTATGTAAACTGGTCCCTTTGGGTAATGCCTGGCTCCATGTTGGTACCCTGGCAAAAGTAGCAAGACCTTTCTGGAAGTTAAACGTGTCTGTCACTAGTCCAACTCTATCTATAAAAAGAACAATATAGTTAATATATAAAGCTCCTTAAACCACTCTCATGCTCAGTGTAGTTACTCACAGGAAGAATCCTAGAAAATGTGGGCCTCCAAGCCCCAATCCCTGCGGTGGGTGACGTCACTGCCCTGGGGAAGGGATTGCTTCCACTTAAAAATACAATACTTTTTTACATTTCCTATCACAGGCATATGTGGACTATTTATGGAACATTCTATTCTATTATTCAAGCTCTTGTGTGCGCTTGCTTTTGAAGCGAGACAGTTTGTACCTCAACTCCTCCCCTAATGGATGAAAAGTAACAATAATACGTGATGAGCCATAAACACTGCTGCTACATTTCAGGTAGACAATAATAGACAACTTAAACATGGATAAATAGCATAGGCATTAAAAATGCAATGGTTCCATTGATTTTGTCACACTGATTTACCTGTTAGCTGTGTAGTTATTGCTTGCAGCACATTCCAAATAGAAGACATATATTTTTTTATGCGAGTTGCACTTTGAAGAGCTGGCCTTGCAGCCTACTGCAGAAAATTGAGTCTTTTAAGGATATTACCTTTTTGGATGTAAATGTGGAGATACTCCCTTTCAATCTTACACTACATTGTTCCACTTTGTGCAAATGTGCAAAGCGTTTCTGCAGGATTACAGATTCCTTTACCAAACTGTCAATTACTGTAATTTGAAATCAAAAAGTGTTTTATTTAGGAGGGTGACAACATGACAGATACCAGATGCTCAAATCCAAAAGAATGTGGAAAATTTGACAAAAAAATGGATCTCCTTACTTTCACAAATGATTTGTTAGTATAAAACGGTTAGTGAACGGTGAAGAATGCCTAAGCCCACAGAGAAACGAATAACAATGCCACCCCAAACATCTTCCTTTGCCATCGTCCTTTGTTTCCAGGACCGTGTGGTGGTTCAAGAAAGGACTAGACAAATACCTATAGGAAAGAAGTGATTTATAGGAATGAAGTTTACTTTAAGATACAGGCACTAAAAATATTGAGAACATATTTTCCTCTTTCTAGCTTTAGTAGTGTACAGGAAAGATGATGATCTTCTTCCCTCAAGAAAAGCCAGGCTTTCATCAGTAGAGCTAGTTTACTTTTTTTTTTCATTGAAGCAATTTGACTACACCAGTGAAGCAGTCAAATTTCATTACACAACACCGCCACTTTTGTGAGGCTTTCAGAAGAGGGTTGGCTAATTACTTAAGTCGATGTACTAATGCGGGACACATGAAGACTGACAATCCCTTGCCCAATGCCAGTCCCTTGCTTGACGTCACAGCCCTATCAAAGGACTGTGGCTGACTGGGTCTCTGTGCTTCTCTCTCAACAGCTGGTGCATCTCTAGAGGGTGTTGGCTCTCCCTTAGATGCTACTTCAGTCCACTCATTGTCCAGTTTTTCATGTCTCCTACTCTTCTTCCACAGTGACCTTTGATCTTCTGCACTTTTCATCACAGTTTGCCGCTCTTCTTCACTGCCCTCTGATCTTCACGCTCCACCATCTGTTCCTAAACCTCCCTTCTCACCATCCTTGTCTCTCTATGCTCTGACTCCCCCAATACCTTTCACCTGTGAAGTAGTCCTTTTAACTGTTGTGGGACTGGACTTCCAAATTGTGCTCCCATTCATTGTCAGCTTTTGGTTCAGTTTATTCCATGCCTGCTGGTTCATTGCAGTTGCCTTGTGCCTACCACATCCTCTTGACTATGGTCTTCTCAGGATTAGCAACAATTGATTTGTAGAGTAGGTCAGACTCAGGAGGGCTAGCATGGCTTCATTTGGGGATGAGGCAAGGCTCTGTCACAGTCCTTTGTCAAGTTAATACTGATCAGACCCTGGAGAATGTGCTTGCCAACTAGTCATTGGCACCTACAGTACATTCTGCAAGATGACCAGGCCTGCTTTTCCATGAAACCACTTTGAAGACAGACAATATCCCTAAATCTGGTTGGTTGGGATTTCAAGCTTTTAATATCAACAGGCATTGATTGATTGATTGATTGATTGAGCGCTCCTACCCTCTCCTGCAAAATTGATGATAATAAGCTAAAACCTCTCTTCAGCTTTTGGAAGACCTTCAAAGTACAGACCTTCATTTAGCAGGCCATCAACTCTGTCATGCCATGCCCAATTCCGGCAACTGATTGGCATGTCTCCTGTTTAGATCCTTAAAGCCCAAATAGGTCCTGCATGGACTGCATTGAATTTTTTTACCCTCCAATGAGTTTGAGCTCTTCTATTCTGTGTTTGCACAAGGTTTTGGTGCGCATGATCATTTAGCAACTACAGACAGTTTCAAGAGCCACTGTTTTTTTGTGAGGAACTTAGAGACCTTCCTTGTTTTTTTTATTTGAAACTGAATTGTGTCTTTGAACCAAGAAAAATTTCAGACAGTATATACTGATTGTAACTTGATGTTCAATGTTCCAATTGCATTTCGTTGTGTTATTTTGAAGTTTACTAAATTTTGTGTGATTTTCCTTGTTTGGTTCATATTTTTGATCTGTATATCTTAAAAGGTTTTATGAAAGGGTTGGTCTTTCATGCAAAATATCTGTGGCTGTACATTTATCTTTATTGTAATTGTTTCACTTGTGCTTTACTGTACTTCAGCTTACGTTTCACATCATTTACTTTGAGCAAAGATATGACTGCTTGATAAATCTACCTGTAGAGTAGAGCTATGCAAAATTATAATTAGGGGTGTGTGAAATTACGCCTGAGATATTTAGAACAGCCACATGTGTGGTGCAAAATGTGCCATTAAACGTCACTGGTGATGTTTTGTTCTAAATAAAAAAGCAAAACACGTCATTTTGGGATGGGACTCTGTGTTCAGAATTCTAAGCTGCCTTCGAAGTCCCAATGAGGGATCATATGAAGCTTCAAGCCCTGTCAGGGCTTCAGGTGGCTTCATACGTTCTCCCGAATGTCTCCTTCTGTCACTTGCTGTGCATGGGTCACACAAATAGGAATCACACGCTGATGAAGCGCGCAGTTAGCTGAATGAATTAGTGTGAATTGCACAACACTTTGATCATCAACACTTTGAGGCCTTCGGTTCCTCCAGGGGCTAAGCTTGTGTGAGGGTCACTTGAAAGTCAATGGCCCTGGGGCTCTCCCAGGGTGCAGATGGGTGTGTTGCAGGGGCTACTCCCTCTTTGTTCCCCCAAAAGTCAGAACCCAATTGCCCAGCGCAGAGTCTCCTGGTGCAGAGGTGCACTGCTTTTCCTTCCCTACCTTGGTGAGGGCAGACAGATGAGGTGTCTGGATTGGTCCGAGCCCGACCACGTAGGCGGGCTGGGCGGAGCAAGTCTGAAATAAAGCTGGAAGGCGAGAAGGGAAGAGCGCTTCCTGTTCTTGTAAACATGTGTGTGTCTTCCATCCTTGCCCTCTGAACTTACCTAATCACTTCCGGGTCCCATCAGCGGTCGGGCTGTTCCGAGTCAGGTTTTCCTTCTCCTGAAGTGTCGTCCACTTCGCAGCTGGCCTTGCTGTCCCAGGTCATTGACATCCTGCAAGTACAATATGGAATCAACAATATTTAAAGACTCCTCAGTTTCAACATAGTTGGTAGTATGTGATGGGATCATATCTCGTGCTATACTTATCAGCTATGTCTCCAAGGCACTTGGAGATTGCGATTCCTATTGTGCACTACTGCACGCTACAAGAGAAATTATTAACAAATATAAAAATCAATTCCTGAAGTTAAGGAACTATTTATTGTCTTATATCAGCCCTGCCTATTTTTCGGTATTTTTTTACTTGTTTTCCTTACTAATCTTGTCCAATCTATTCTGTTGGGAAATATGTTTTTTGTTTTTTCCGTTTGGACTGATTATTTTTTGGGGCTTTTCTGATGTTTTCATATATCACTACAGAGGTTAGTGGGGTAGCATAATTTTCTTCAAAAGTCTTGAAATGTTACGTTTTGGAAGAAGGCCTTTCGAGTAGACTCTTTGACTTGGCTGGGAAGTGATTGTCAAAAAAACTGATAACAAATTTTGGACTAAACCTTTTTTGCACAATGTCCCCCAGATTTTTGCCTAGTGTTGCTAAACCCCTTTTTGTTTGCATTAGGACTCTGTTTACCCTTTCCCTGCTAACTAGTACTAAAATGATTGTGCTCTCTCCTTCAAACATGGTAAAATTGACCTACACCCATTTGGCACATTTAATTTACTTGTAAATCCCTAGAGAATGATACTACACATACCCAGGGCCTGTAAATTAAATACTACTAGTGGACCTGCAACACTCATTGTGCCACCCACTGAAGTAGCCTTTGAAAATAAGTCTCAGGCCTGCCACTGTAGCCTATAGTGCAGTTTTAAACTGCCATTTCAACCTGGCAAAATGAACATTTTGAAAGGCCTAAACATTCCTTTTTAATACATAGAAGACGCATGTACCCAAGTTTTAGATGTACTGGCAGTGAAACACCCCTAAAGTCATTTTTCACTGTTGAAAGGCTTATTTTTCCCATTGTCTAACACTAGGTTACTTTATTACATTTAATAAGGGATAACTTTGGATTCAGAGCAGATAGAAATATGCTGTTTGCATGTTTGAATTGTAAATTAAAACCCTCTTTAATAGCAACATTGGATTTTAAGTCATAATTCTGAAAATACCACATTTAGAAAGTTGTCATATCCTTATCCTAACCATTTGTGTTGTCTGCCAATGTCTGGGCACATGACTGTGAATGCCTCTGCTTTTGGGGTTTGTGTATTCCTCCCAAACAGAGACACAAAGGGGATTATGCATGTTCATGATGGGCCTTCCTGGCAGGATGACTGGGGACAGAACTGTTCCCTGCCCCACTTACACTTCAAGCGAACATGACACAAATTGTTTGTCTCCCCAGACTTCTTGGAGCCTTGACTGGTGAGGGGAAGAACTTTCCATACCCAGATGTGGGTGTGGGACTGGGTGAGCCCCACACGTAAAGGCTAGCACCAGGTATAAATATTGGGCCTCCAGATCCACTCTTCAGTACACTCCTGGATCTGTGGCCATTACAGAAGGAGTGCTTTGATCCCCAGAGGACTTCCCTCCTGCTTGAGGTCAGCCTTGCTCTCCACAGGCTGCTTCCAGATGGCTGCCCTGCTTCTTAAGGACTGCCCCACTATCTTAGAAGGCAGACAGCATGCTTCCTTCATTCCAGGCTAACCTGAGTGATTCCATTGGTCAGTTGGCTGACCGCCTGTGAGAGTTACAGGGACACAACAAGCTCCAGAGCCTCCCCGCTCCTGTCCAACTGACCTGTTGCACTGGACCTGCCTGGACTTGCAACTGGACCTTCTTGAGCCCTACTGGCCTCTGCTGGAGCGAGTTTATGATCTCCAAGTGGTGCCTTCCCCGGTCCTGGCTCCTTTACTGGCATCAGTACAGCTCCTCCTCCTGTCAAAGGAAAAAACCTGAAGTTTTGGACTCTTCATGACTGTGAACTGGCCTTTTCACGCAGAGACTCTGCCACCTGCGATGATTGCCTATGTGAAGCTCTGGTGAACCTGACTGTCCTACAGCGACCACCAGCAACGCACAGCAATATGAGAGCTGCAGTTCGCCCTAAAGCAATGAGAGCCCACGGGGACTGCCAATGGGAAGTGTTAGCAATGACCATCTGCAACACCCGACTGGACCTTCGCGCTACAAGGGTGACCCTCCTTGACATCAGACCCGCTCTTCACGCTACAGCCACGAACATCCGCAACACTTTTCCTGCTCTTTGCGGTCTTCTCCACTGTGAAGAGAGCTCTTTGGGCAGGACTTTTAGAAAGTAACGTTTTCAGCAAAGCTAACTTTGTCCCTCTATCTGAGTATCTGACCCATGCTCCATCGTCATCGGCCTGAGCTTGTGACCCTTCCCTGGTTTAACACGGCCAGATGACTGCAAGTGACGCTTTGTGCTTTTAGGTGCCATATTTTCCTAAAACTTCAAAAGTGAATATCTCCTGTTCTACTGATTGGATTTTTGCTATTCATGTGTTGTTTTATTTATTAAAACTTACTCAATTGTTCTAAATCACTTAGGGATTTTTCTTGTGCTTTTTTTTCACTTTATTTCTATTTGTGTCTTGCATAAATGCTTTACACATTGCCTCTAGGTTACGCCTCCCTGCTTTGTGCCAAGATACCAGAGGGTTAAGCATAGGCCAATCTAGTAACTTTTGTGGTGCACCCTGACAAGGATTGTGCTTTTTGCCTGAGTGGGGCTTTAATCCCCCTCAAACAATAATCCGATTTACTTTTATAACCTTGTAGGTCCTTGTGGTCTTAATCCTTGACCACAACATTAATTATTTTGAGGTGTAAATCTGGACACTGTTCAACTTAACAAATAACTTCAGGATATGTAGTCTTAAGCTGTATATATGTAAATCAACAAGTGGACATATTGGGCACTAATCAAGGAATGAATGGAGAAATGTTGAGATTAAGGATCATGGGCACTAGAGCTAGCAATGCAATAAGATACCATCAGTTTGTTTTTAAGAGGTGCTGCGTACTTTAGGAGCAGAGCACTATGTACTAATTTCTGACTTGCCAATCTCTAAAGACTTGTCGCCGTGTAAGAGGAGTGGGTGAGGCATTGTGCTAAGCACAGCCTGAGGAACTTCTACCCAACCCTTCACATCACCACCAAAAAACGCTTCTGAGGCTGCTACCAGTGCCATGAGAAGGTTTCACATCCTGTAATCACCACTGGCTGCACTCTGTGCAGGGGTTTCCATCTTACCTTCTATTCCACCATGTTCTTCTCTTTTCCGGGTGACCGAGTGAAGGGAGTCAATCTCGTGTGACACATGGTGGCATACTGTGAGTTGGAAGTTCTGTAATTCACACATATGACTGCACGTTTCTTCTTTTATCACTGTATTGATTTCTGAATTCATGATGTAATAAGGCATTGTAGATGAGAAATACATTGATGAAGAGGCGATTTTTGATATTTGATTGGGATTCAGGAGTGTAAATGATGTAAGCCAGTTGACAAGAGTCATAGAATCCCTTTCATATAATCACTGTGGACTTCTTACCGGAAAATTCAGAAGGAAGGATCTCTGGTTCCATTGTTATTTTGGAAATCGACATAGTCAAGAGCTGTATAAGTGATTGTGCAGATTTCATTTACTTGTTGTGATGTTGGGCATCCAGCAGCCTATGTCTGATCACTGTAAAGGGCTAAGGAAATATATCAAAGTCTGTTCTTCTCTGGCGTTGCTGCATAAATCGGTTTTAACCAGGTAACATTTCATCCACTTGGGGGGGGGGAAACTATGGTTTTACGGATTGAAACTCTGCCATATATTAATTTGTTTTCACTGTGTTGTTACACACACAGTAGGAACACTGCATGGATAAAATGCAGCATAGTCTGTCCAATTCTGAACAAAAAGATATTTTGTGTTGTGCGAATTCACCTTTGTCAGAGTAGTTTTTCATACTGGGAAATCGTTGAGGCAAAAGCTGCCTGTTATTTGTGGACCACAGACCTAGGTGCTGGTGCGCAATATGCCAAGAACCGTCTTTTTCAGTTTTGACTCTGTGGTGGGAGTGGAGGTGAACGGATAAAGGCTTACTCTTGTGCTGCAATATACGTTGTGTACATCAGAACTAGTTAACACTTTCAATAGCAGGTAATAAGAATAATGTCTTGTCAGTTCTATATATTTATAAAGGGAGAGGATAGGACTTTATTAACACAAGGTTCAATATTAAATTGAAATACAATAGCGTGTAGCTAAGTGATCGTTAACAAGCACAAGGTCTTCAATATTTAAAAATGCTGTTCAGATACACATAATGTGCTGCTTCGTTTGTTGGTTGAGAGGTATTGTCAATGCATGAACTGAGAAATTTGCATCGCAGTCTTACATGTTGGTGAGCTGGCACTCTGTGCGAGATGACCAGAAACAGCAACAAGGAGACCTGCTTCTGGTGCAATCCTTTCTGCTGTGCTGATCCTAACAGTTTCACTGTAGTCAAAAGGTGGACAGATACTCTAAGCCTATATCTAGATGTTGGGTGGTTTGATGCCAACCAGTTGTTCATCTTGTGTGATACACTTGAACATTTGGATGAAGTCAACAATTTTCAAGTGGCTACTTACTTGTGTACTGTTTAATCCCAAATTGAGAAGGTATCCTATAATATGTGTGTATGCCAATCCATGGTGATGGGGGACATCCCATAACACAAGGTATATGAATGCACTCCAGACTGGTATAACCCAATAAACCTTTGTTGCCGTGGCTACAACACATCTCAGCTGTGGTCAGGTCCTTCTCCTCTTCTTTTGTAAAAGTGTTGCTTGCAGGTCACAAGCTTTACTGCTTGATCTGGCTGAAAACGTAGTGTTATAATCTCTCTGCCCCGTTTTTGCTTTCGTGGATCCAGGCAAGACGCGCAAGTACCAGAGTTTAGAATAGTATGTGTAGTGGTGGGAGGATGGACTCAAAAAATGTACATGCTATTTTCTATTAAGTCTTAACAGCTTTGAAATGTACACTGGTTGCAGCTATAAACAATTGTGTATTGCAAAAGGTTTGTCTTTGCTAAGCATGTGCAATGTTTTGCCTATATTTTTTTAACCCAAGCTTATGGCACAAAAATATGTTAAAAAAATACCACCATCTAAATGTGCCAGCCATATATATACATGCAATCAACTCCAATTTAAAAAATAGTGATGTCCATCACATATAACTTTAACATTAAAGACATTGTAATTAGGACAGGTGTACCGAACTATTTTCGAGGTTAACACACATCTCGGGAAAATGTGATGTTTATTGATGCAACGAAAGGGATAAATAAAAAATAAAAAAGCTTATAGAGAGGAAACAAAGGCATAGGCAAAGTCGAGCATTGGCCCATCAACCCTGGCACTGAAGTAGACTTCTTTTTAGGCAGAAAACGATCTTGCTCATAGTATAAGAAAGCCAGCGGCTGAAGTGGTCGGACATATCGCCCTATACTGTATGCCGTGAGCGAAAGCTAAATGTGAATTACGGTTGAACAGACAAATGGTGAAGATGGCAGACCCAAAAGCCCGTGTATGTGCATAAATATGCATAAGTATTGTTATTTATGCTCTTTTTTTTATTGCATTGGTCAGGCGACATTGCTAATGGTGCCACTAGGCCAGACCTGTTAAAAGGTCTTTGGCTGCCAGTATAGAATATGTGTAATGTTATTGGTTTGTTTTTGGAGCCCATTGTTTATTGGTTGGTAGTAGTAACCTACCTCCTTCCTCACACGGCTGTAGCCAGAAACATTTATGAAACTGCAATTTATTTTTTGCAGGGCAACTTTTACATCTATTGGTAGGAGGTTTGCCTTGCACATCTATACACTCGGTGTCGTCTTCATCCCAAACTTCTTGCTTCTATCTTGTTTCCTATGTTCTTTCTAATTTATAAAATAAATACTGCCATTCAATGGAAAATAAAGATGCAACCCGTTAGTATTATCAATGGTAAAATACTTCTCGTTTCTCCGTAGCAATGACCATAACTAACAAGTTGAGGGGATTTTAGAAAGATATTGCTTTGATTGTCAGACACAGTGCGTGTCTGACCTAAAAGTAATTTATTAAGGCTTGACTACTCTCCTTACTTGGACCAGAACCCAGATCCTTCGTTGACCCCCCGACCCCGCATTAGTAGTCTCCCATTTTCCAATGCCGGGAGATTTCAGCCCACGCATCTCTTCTGTGTTTGCTCTTCTCTGTTCCTCTGTGATTGATGGTGTGTTTGTTCTTTAGCCGTCGGAAGACACCATTCCCTGGAACACACTGACGTGTCTGACGATGAAGTGCCCGCTCATTTAGAGAGTATTTTCAAAAATAAATCTTATCAGTTTGTGGTAGGAGGCGAAATGTTCTTACTCGGTGTCAGCTTAAGTTAAAATGTGTCCTAAAAACGCAAAGCAAAATTATACGTGTAAGCGTTTCTGGTACGAACTAAGAACCATTCCTGCTCCTAAACACCTGCTAACAGATGACAGACATTCCGCACCGGTGCACTTTAATTTTGAACCCACCCACCAGAGCACGGATGCGATGTGCACAGAATCAAAAAACAAGTTTTACAACGATTACTGTAATTGTTTTTTACCGGTCGGTTTTTGAAATGTATGGTCGGTGTAAATATGGTTAGTAAACCGGACTTCATCGCCGCAAAATTAATGTAATTCGGACCCTATGATTTAAAAGACACAAAAAAGTTACCCTTTGGATTACGCCCCCTTTCTCCATCACTCTCCTTTCCTCCATTACTCCCCCTTTCCTCCATTACTCCCCCTTCGCCTCTTCTGATACATTTTGTACCCAATTGCAAAAACTGTGTTAACAATGAATTTTCATCCATGACAGTCATCATCTAAAACTGCTAAACCAAAGGCTTGAAACTGTGGCTTGGGTGGAGAGCTGATAGACTACAGGTTAAATGTTGCAGTAGGTACAAAGGGCAGTCATAGCATTATTGAAAGTCTAGCATGTTACTTTCTACTATAAACTGAATTCTGTTCACATAATAGATGAGACTTACTTCTATAGCACTGCACTGTCATATAGCCGGAAGTACCAGCGATTTTATTGCCTGATTCATTATGGTTTGCTAATCTCTGAAAGATAAAAGGTTCACTTGGCAATGTCAGGATTTCTGCCTTTTGCATCTAGGTTACACAATGATCTCGTCAGGTAGAGCTTCAGTCACTGAGCTACCTTCTTGACTGTCAGCAAATTTAAAAGACATTACTTGGCTGTCAGCAAATTTAATAGACATTACATGAAGAACATAACATTCAAAAACTGTTGTTAACGCTGCACACTCGTGAAGACCAACATTCTCAGGCATTTGTTTCACCATGGATGTACACTTCGCTCTAATTTGCAATGCTGCAGACTTGGGGCTTGATTATGAGTTTGGCGGTCCGTGGACCACCAAACTCACTGGGGAGCAGCAGTAGAGGTGTGGCTACCACCGCACTGACGGTCTGACCGCCGTATTACAACTTTGACGGTCGGACCACCATGGGATCGCCGCAACAGCTGGGTATCTGGGATCCCTCGTTGGTGGCCAGCAGTCTGGAGCAGCAATATGCTGGTAGTGCTGCAGCGGCACTGCCAAGCATATTATGACTTTCCAGACCTCCACACTTTTCATGGCGGTGAGCCCACCATGAAAAGTGTGGCGGTCAGGAAAGTAAGGGCGCCCTACAGGGCAACTGGTGCCCCTGTGCATGGGGTGCACGCAGGGGAGCACAGGGGAGCACATGTTGTGCTCCCCTGTGTGAACCCACCCCTGTTCCTGCATAGCATGGACTACACAGTCCATGCTGTGCAGGACCAGGCTTTGGTGCTCCCTCTGCACTAGAGTTCTAAGGCTCACATATGGGCTTTAGAATTGCACCGCTGCAAGACCACCAAAGCACCATCCGCTAGACCACGAGGAAACTCATAATTTGGCAGTCGGCCGTCGACTTTGGTGGTGTGGGAGCGGGGCGATGGCATGGCAGCCCGCTCTTACAACAAAGTCTTAATTAGGCCCTTAGACTGCATTACTGTGTTATTTTACGTATAGCACAATCCTGCTTTCTTCCTTGGTGACTTTATTTCTTCTTTCTCTTCCTTCATTGTTGCCGTATGCGTGTTTTTCCCTCTCTTGCTGTCTGTCAATGTCAGACAGGGAAAAATCAGAGCTGGTCCCTGAAAATAGGTGCCACACCCCCCAAACCGGCTACCACCTGCCCAAAGTAAGCACTGCCGTACGTGCTGTATGCTGAAACCCAAGTGAATGAATTATCTTGTTAGATACAGGGTCAGTGAAGCGTTCACATGCATTGAGCTCAGGGTGAGAACTAAATCTGTTGATGGTAGCTCAAGTTGCATCAGCTGAGATATTTAAAATATGTAGAACACAGGAAGTGCTTCTAAACTTTTCTTATTTTGGTTTTAATTGATTTGTGCAAGGGATTAAAATTATTTTTCCTAATTCCAGATTTTGTTTATGTATACTAGCTCAAACGTGAGTGAAATGAATTCCTGAGCTACGTCTGCTTGGACTAACTGGGAGACTAGAGTTGCATCTTCTCCCACAGTAGCCCAATTGGCCCTGGAAGGCCCACATATAATTTGTAAAGAAGGGATTGGAGATCTGTTGTTCCTCACAGGCCTCCATCCCTGTGTTTACAGCACGTTCAGTAGGATCCACAAACAGAATCCGGCCACATTAATGTTAATGGAGCAGAATTGAGAGAATCCTACTGAAGGATCGTTTTTGCACTGTCCCAGATTTCTCCGTATGTGACAGCACAAAACTAGTCTCAGGTCAAAAACTAGTTGCTGCTTTTGCACTGCTTAGGAACCAAAGAATAATACTGTAGGCCCTTAATGTTTTGTATTCTGATGAAATGGCAATTAATGGCCAATACTGAAACCAGGATCCCAGTGGTCTACCAAAATAAACTTCACTTGTAGGATTTAGGTGAGAAGTTGGTCCAACAAAATGAAGAAAAGGTGAGTCTGGTCAACCATACCTTGGCTCAGTTTGCTGTCATTCCATAATAGGACTTTGCTTTCACTCAACATCAGATGTCTCTCCTACCAATATCAGTAGTTCCTAGAAACCAGACATAATTCTTAACCTCTTTCAGCAAGAACTGTAGATTGTAATTGTGTATGGGAACCTGCCCTGTTTTTGTCTTCTTCATCATGCCCATATCAATGTGATTGAATCAGTTAAAAATGGTTCAACTGCCACAGAATATCTAAATGAGAAATATTTGATAAGACTAAAAAGATGGCGAGATTATCCTTACCTTTTGCATCGTACACATTTCACCCTACACATGTTTTCATTAATATTGGTATTCCTGACAAAATTCTAAAATTAATCTTCCATTTTCTTGAGCCTCTCATAGCTTGTTAGTTCAAAATAAAATGCTATGCAATGGCTTAAAAGTGGCTCAGTTGACTAACAAAGTTGTGAATCATTTTTGAACTTCTGTGATGCTTGAGTCAAAAAGAGAAGTATGAAAAAGATCTTACGAGCAATACATAGAGAGGGCACAAAAAAAACCTCTAGGAAGGGTCACTCATGATGTTATAGGCATTATTCATATTCCCTGCCATCGCTCCTTGCTTCAGAAGTACCACAAGATGGCTTCAACAGTTTAGCACACTTACCACTGACACCTACTATGAACTGCAGTTTATGAGTTTGAATGCTTACAGTGCCAACAAAGACTTCCATACTTCAGATTTTGATAATTTTTACATTGTGCTGTTATTTACAGTGCTTAGAAAAGGCAGACGTGTGGCTTGAGGCAGTAACTCAAAACAAGTTATGTACTATTACAATTGAATTTTTAAACAATTTTTCATATTCGTTTTTTAAATTATTGTTAATTTGAATAATAGTGGTATTAGTAGAAATACTGTTTTTCTTCTCAAAGAAGACATTTCCATAAAGTCAGACGTGCTCCAGTGGGTACATGCTAGCAAAGCGGAGCTGAAAATCTCAATCTCTTTAAGCTCAAAATATGACAAGACTAAGTAATTTATGTGCCACTATTATTTTCTATTAATATCCACATGTTATAAGGTGAAACAGAAAGGAGTAGGAGTAAGCATTTAAGAGTTGTGAACTTTAACCTCAATTACTAAAAGCAGGCCCGTTTTATCCATTTAGGAAAAACAAACTGTGATAGACATACATTCCCGTGGGCATTCTGTCTTTCTATTATGTGTTTTTTCTCACTATGCAATTACAGAAAGGGACCTCCTCAAAGGGTTACTCAAACATGAGCTGCTAGTCCACATCCTGTCTGAGCACACCATTAAGTAACCTTAGATATGTTTCAGCTTAGTTGGGCTTCAACTGTGAGGTTCAGCTTGAGGATTTGTTTTTTTGTATCACACAAACCTGTCGATAGAGCAACAGGGTGCAATGCCAGGGAAGGAGCCTTGAGCTGTGTTTCACGATCATTACAACAATGCAGAGTGTAGAAGAGTGTTGATTCACACATTTGGAAATGTAATATTCTCTAAAAAGGTGGACCCCATTGCCTTTCTGCATTGCAGTGTGTTTTTTGGCAGTTTTGATATTGACACAGAGATTTTTCCAGATCCTGTGAACATAGATTGAGAAATCTTGTCTTTTAGTGTTCTCTTCTCTGCAGTTTCTTGTTTTCAGTCTGCTTTTTTGGGCTTCTGGTGTGGTTAGGTCCTCCTGACATTTGCAAGGGAGGAAAGGTGCAGTTTCAGGTGTCTTGAGGATGATGCTGTCTTTGAAGCAGAGTCACCGTATTGCCTTCATGGTTGGGATGATAAGATTTCTCCCTGTAGTTGAGTGAGCTATGCGACAATTAAGAGAATGCACATATTTTGACCAAAAAAAACAGCTTTTAGATAAATACTGGCAGGTTGACTCTGGAAATGATTATATTACAATGCCACAGGACTCACTCACAGGAACCTTTCTGGATATTAAACTGAGCTACAACCTTGAAGCATTCATGGATTATATCACCCTGCCTGCAGCAAGGCAAATGTATATAAAATGTAGACGTGAGACTCTCATTACAAATAGCTTTTGCTTAATTTGGCGCAATTTCTCCATGGCAGCAGATGCTTGTCTAGCTTGTTAACAGGAAAGAGGAACGGGAGGTTGAGCTTGATGAGTGTTGCTTGATGAGTTTCTCTAGCATGGGGTTCCATGTGGAGGCCCTTGGATCTCTATGGGGAGGTTCTGTTTTTCTTGTTCTGGTTTGCCTTGGTGTACTTGTGTGGATTGAAGGAAGGGGATGAGGTTAGTGAGATGATTGATATATGTCCAGTACATTGGGGCTTGGAATTTATTAAACCAGAGCTTATTATGAGCAAATATTGTTGATTTAGAAATTGGTGGGTTTGTGATGTGTGGCTTGATATCTGGGGAGGTTGTGGTGCGTGTCAAAGGGGTATGTTGTATTTTCCTGATGCTGGAGTAGCAATGGGGGCTGAAATATTTCCAAGGAATATAAAGTGGGTCACTTGAATGGTGGAAATTAACCCTGTGAAACTCTTGTATGATCCAGGGGGGCTTTTGATCGGGTTGAATATGGCTATATGTGATGGTGAGAGTGGGAAGTGGCAGGCGAGGAGCTTGAATAACATGAGTGATGCTGGGTTGCTCAGGGTGCAGGGCCATCTGTGGAAGATGGTGAATCCACCTCCTATCTTGGATTTATTTAATTTACACAGGGCAAACAATGTTAAAACAAATCAGCTTCAAGGAACAATAACATTTGAACAATTTCATGTAAAAATCAAATACAATACACATTTCACAAAGTTCCATAAAATATTTCTAAACATACAATCGTTAATAAAGCCCGCACCCTCTTAATAATCACTATGTTAAGTTCTAATACATCTTCTTGGAAGTTAGATATAAAAAATGTAGTATTTCAACTAATTTGTAAAGCATTTGAAGGAATGATACAAAGTTGCACTAGTAGTTGTTTGCTAAGAAAGGCACCAGCCAGTCTAGCCTTTCTTATTTACCCAATCTGATTTGGTGCTTCTAAGGAACAATATTTTAGGGTTTAATGCCAAGTGGAAAGCTCTTGTTTGTTTATAAAACTGAAACCACTTTGTCAAATAATTGGTAGATTTTACATAGATTGTTTTCCAAATACCACTGAGCACGCTCATTTTAAAATAGATTCTGCTGAGATCCAAGTGATTTCATCTTGTTTCTCAGAAATATGGTCGTATTTTCCAAGGCCATATGTTTTTCAAATTACCGGATTTCAGCCTGCAGTTCATTTGATACTGTGATATATTTAGGTAGATTTCAGTACAGCAAAATAGCCTTGAGAAGACCAAAGCCTGAGCAAAAATGTAAACCAACTCTCATGCACTGCGCCAGCCAGAGCTGCCACTTGTTAATGTTAAATAATCTGTAAAGCACATGTACATCAAACATTTTCTTGGCACTGGACTGGTGGGAAACAGCAACTACAAAGACATTACTTATAAAAAAAACTGGTTGGAATAGCCAAGCCTCTAGTTTCATCTGAAAGCTAAAAGATCAGATTCAACTCTACGGATAGATGGCCATTCCACAACTTCTGGTCAGAGACAGAGGAGCTGCATTCATCACATCTGGACTTTAGTGACTTTGGGGCAACCAGTGAGTTGTCCAAAGAGGACCATAGGGTTCATCTAGGAATGTATCTCTTCAGACAGTGCAAAACAACAGGGGGAACTTTACTGTGCTGGGCCCTGTGTAGCATACAAAGGGCCTTGAACTAATTCTCGGCGAAATAGGAAGCCAATGCTACATTTTGAATAGGGGGCAAGCACCCATTAATCTGAGTGTTTTTATGGATCAATTCTGTTTATTCTTAGCCATGGCAAGGTGTGTACTTACACAGCTGTTCACCTACAATGCAGGGGGCTGACAGTGTCAAGTTAAAAACAGTCCGATCTTAGTTACACAGCCGTCACCTACAACCCTGGGACCGGCAGCGTTACCAAGGCATTTTCAAAATGATAAAACAAATTCCCCCAACTAACCCTCCCTCCAAAATCCTTCAGAAGATGTAGCTAAGGTGGTCTATAATGGCATTGTAGCGGAGCAAATGGTGGGTGTTCAAGAGTGTGTGGCAACGAGGGAAATTAGGTGGGCGCTAAATTATCCGTGGGCTCGTTCAATGGGAGTAAGCGGAGCAGTTTAAGGTAGGTCGGGCAGGTTAATTTGTTAACCTTGACTGGTAGGTCGCTCCGCCACCACACAGCTCCGTCTGTGTGCCCTGCTGCTGCCAGCTGATTGTGCTCGTTTTTTTTCCTCTGTGCCCTGCTGCTGCCCCTAATTGTGCCCGTTTTTTCCTCTGTGCCCTGCTGCTGCCCCTGATTGTGCTCGTTTTTTCCTCTGTGCGCCCTTGCTGCCCCTGATTGTGCCCGTTTTTTCCTCTGTGCCCCCTTGCTGCCCCTGATTGTGCTAGTTTTTTTCCTCTGTGCCCCCTTGCTGCCCCTGATTGTGCTCGTTTTCCTCTGTGCCTGTTTCCCGCCGCTGCGCCCCTGCGGCCCCGCCCCCTCACTGCCCATTTGCTGCCCCATTCCCTGCTCCTTCCTTCCACCTCCCCATTTATGGCAGCCGCTGCGTGGCCGCGCAGCGGACGTGCGCAGCGGGCGCGCCGCTGGCGCGCCTAAGGCAAGCCCGTCTGCGCCCGTCCGTGCCTGGACCACGCCCAGCGCCAGAACCCCTGGTCCGTGCATCCCCCGCGCCCGCCACATTAACAGACGCCGATACGACGCCAGCACCCCCACGCACTCAAACCCGGAAAAGATCACGCCTGCTACCGGGCCGCCCCGAAGCGCACCCAAGGGCCCTTCACCTGCCGGAACTGCAGCTTCGCCAGCACCCGCCAAACCACCGCCCAGGAAAGAACCCAACTACCTCAGATGCATCCTCCTCAACACCCGCTCCGCCCGCAAACACGCCATCAAACTCTGGGACCTTCTCGACTCAACCTCCCCAGACGTCGCCTTCCTGACGGAGACCTGGCTGAACCCCGCTTCAGCCCCCGACATTGCCATTGCCATCCCGGACGGCTACAAGATCACCCGCAGGGACCGCACCAACGGAGTCGGAGGAGGCATCGCCATCGTCCACAGGAACACCCTCAGAGTCTCAACCAACACCGACGACACCCTCAGCACCGCTGAACACATGCACTTCCAGATCCACACCGATCCCAACACCACCCTCAGAGGAACCCTCATCTACAGACCCCCCGGACCCCGACCACAGTTCAGCGATTCCATCGCTGACTTCGTCAGCACACACGCCATCGCCTCCACGGAGTACATCCTCCTCGGGGACCTGAACTTCCACCTCAAGAACAACAAGGACACCAACTCCACCACCCTGATCGACAACCTCGCCACCCTCGGACTCAGACAGCTCGTGACAACACCCACCCACGCCGCCGGCCACACGCTAGACTCCATCTTTTCCGCAAGCCCACACGTCTCCTTCAACCACACCTCCGAACCCCACTGGACCGACCACCACTGCATCCACTTCACCTACAGGAAGCCCACCACGCACCACCGCACCCAACAAATGCCTCGCCGCTGCTGGAGCAGAGTCACCGAAGACCAGCTAACCACCACCCTCGCCCTGAGCCCACCCGCCGAACCCGACACCGCCTCCCGCAACCTCAGACAGTGGATCGACGACTGCGCCAACACCCTCGCCCCGCTCAAGAATCCGCCCAACAGCCACACCAGCAAGAAAGCCACCTGGTTCACCGAAGACCTCCAGGCCTCCAAACGAACATGCCAAAAACTGGAGAAGATCTGGCTCCACGAACGGACAGCGGACAGCTACGCCGCCCACAAGAGCGCCACCCGCAGTCACCATCACCTCATCAGATCCGCCAAAAGGGCCTCACTCAAAGACCGCCTAGACAACAACGCACACAACAGCAAAGAGCTCTTCAACATCGTGAAGGAACTCTCCAACCCCAGCTCCAACACCAACGACATCCCGCCGTCGCGAGACCTGTGCGACTCACTGGCCACCTACTTCCACCGCAAAATCGCCGACATCCACGACAGCTTCAACACCACGACCGCCCCGGCAACCACCGAGACCACTGCCCCCACGACCACCAACCGCCTGCTCTCCTGGACCAACATCAACGACGAGGACACCAGCGAGATCATGAACACCATCCACTCCGGTTCACCGCTAGACCCGTGCCCTCACCACGTCTTCAACAAAGCCAGTACAGCCATCGCGCCCCATCTCTGGAAAATAATCAACATCTCCTTCGAGACAGCAACCTTCCCGGAAAGCTGGAAGCACGCCGAGATCACCGCCTTACTCAAGAAACCTAAGGCAGACCCCAAGGACCTAAAGAACTTCCGACCCATCTCTCTGCTCCCGTTCCCCGCGAAGGTCACCGAGAAAATCATCAACAAACAACTGACCCGCTACCTCGAGGAGAACAACATCCTGGACCCTACCCAGTCCGGCTTCCGCAGCAACCACAGCACCGAAACCGCCCTCATCGCCGCCACCGATGACATCAGGACCCTGCTAGACAACGGAGAAACAGCAGCCCTCATCCTCCTGGACCTATCAGCACCTTCGACACGGTCTGCCACCACACACTACGAACACGCCTTCACAACGCCGGGATCCAAGAGAAGGCCCTGGACTGGACCACATCCTTCCTTTCCGGCAGAACTCAAAGCGTCCGCCTCGCCCCCTTCCGTACAAGGCCACCAAGATCATCTGCGGTGTACCCCAAGGCTCCTCCCTCAGCCCGACGCTGTTCAACATCTACATGGCACCCCTCGCCCACGTCGCACGACAGCACAACCTCAACATCATCTCCTACGCCGACGACACCCAGCTGATCCTCTCCCTCACCAAAGACCCTCACACCGCCAAAACCCACCTCCACGAAGGAATGAAGGCCGTCGCCGAATGGATGAGGACCAGCCGCCTGAAGCTGAACTCGGACAAGACGGAGGTCCTCATCCTTGGCTCCAACCCTTCAGCCTGGGACGACTCCTGGTGGCCGACATCACTGGGAACAGCCCCGACACCCACCGACCACGCACGCAACCTAGGGGTCATCCTCGACCCCACCCTCTCCATGACTAAGCAGGTCAACGCCGTTTCCTCATCCTGCTTCAACACCCTCCGAATGCTCCGCAGGATCTTCAAGTGGATCCCCACCGAAACAAGAAAAACAGTCACCCAGGCCCTCGTCACCAGCAGGCTGGACTACGGAAACGCCCTCTACGCAGGAACGACGGCTAAGCTCCTGAGACGGCTGCAACGCATCCAGAACGCCTCTGCACATCTTATCCTCAACATCCCCCGCCGCAGCCACATCACACCCCACCTGAGAGACCTGCACTGGCTCCCTGTCAATAAGAGGATAACCTTCAAGCTCCTCACCCACGCACACAAAGCACTCCACAACTCCGGACCAGCCTACCTCAACAGACGACTCAGCTTCTACACCCCACCCGCCAGCTCCGCTCCACCAGCCTCGCCCTCGCCACAGTCCCCCGCATCCGGAAAACGACCGGCGGCGGCAGATCCTTCTCCCACCTCGCCGCCAAGACCTGGAACACCCTCCCCACCAACCTTCGGCAGACCCAAGACCTACTGGCCTTTAGAAGACTCCTCAAGACCTGGCTCTTCGATCAGTAGCAGCACCCCCCCCCTCTTCCCCCAGCGCCTTGAGACCCTCGCGGGTATGTAGTGCGCTTTATAAGTGACCTGATTGATTGATTGATTGATTGTTAAATTCAGGGGAGAGGATATGAATTAAGGGCGCCCTCATTTCGGGATAGGAGTCGCTTTTCTGGTCAACAGCTAGGGACAGTTTTTCCATTTCCAGTATGTCTTTTTGAATCATTCGCAGCATACTCAGAAACGTAGAAGGTAAATTGATTTATAGCAAATTGGCATAATCCAAACACGAGACATTAGTCGCTATGACTGACAAGTTTTTTTTCTGCTCTGTAAGGTAAGGAAGTAGCTTTCTCATAATCCTGAGGTGAAAGAAGTAGAAGGACCACTTAGAGTTCCAATGAAAGGCCTGAGTTTAAAATGACAGCCATTTTCTATACTGTGTGCAGTCTGTTCAGTGATTCTTGTAGCATGTGGGATTGCTAATATCTAAGTTATGAATTTGAGCTATGAATCTGTGATGGAGGAATCCCCCTTTCCTAGATGTGCCTAGCCGAGGACATCCAGGTGAGATACACCCTGGGAGGTGCGAGTTTGAGGAGGCTGGTGTGATGGAATCAGAGGGAGATCTCTTGTTGTCTGGGGTGTTGCTTCAGAGGTCACATACCTTGCCTTGTGTTCTTACGTAAAAGCTGTTTGGGGTTGGTTCGCTTGTTCTTTGTTTTGTCTTTTGTGTCACAAGTATGCAAAATACAAATAAAATAAAATAATAGAGCGCTGACCAACGCAATTACCCGAGTTTAACTGTGAAAATAAGAATGCTCTGTGTAAGTAATATAATATAAATCTTGGAAATATTGCATGTGCATGGTATATTCCAGAAATGCAATTGTTGTGCTGCAAATTATAGTTTGAGGTATGGTCCCACTGCTGCCGAGTGTCGACCTAGTCTACTCATAGACAGACTACTCTGAAGCAGCATAAAGTTCGGCAAACATATATTGTATAGTTTATTTATTCGTTAGAAATTTTGTGGAAAGTTGTTGCATGCCATTTAGATACCGTAAACAAGGTGATGGTTTCTGCCCCTCCCTGCTCCAGTTGGCCCTTAGTAGAAGCTGTAATCACAGGGCTGCCAGCAAGGCTTTGTAGGGCAGAGCTACTTGTTTCATTCACTCTTTATATTTGTTAACATTTCTTTTACATTTAAAACCTCTAGCCAACATTAGCCTTTTTTTTTTGATTAATTCATTTTTTAGAATTGCGCAACAGCGTGCTGTTGAATTTACATTCCTTACTGTCTGCAAAGTTCATACTATGTAAAGGCACTTTACATAGTATGAACCTGCAAACAGTAAGGCCTGTAAATTCAATAGCACGCTGATACGCAATTCAACAAAAATGAATTGCCTTCACAGGTTATTTTGTTAAAGCAAAGAAGTAATTAGTACAAATAGCATGAAAAATGTGTCCTTAACACTGAAAAGATGTATTACTCCATTTATTTTGCCTGCTGCTTCTTCTAAATTGATAAACTTAAAAGTTGAAAGACCTGAATGGTTTACTCTTACGAGCTAACACTTGTACCCCCAAGGGAATTAACTCCTTTATCCCTCACCCAGGTGCTACTCAGCGGCGGTTTCTTATGCGAGGCATGACCCAGGCAAAGTTACATGGGGGGGGGGAGGAGGTTTGCTCCTATCCTGCTTGATGACTGGCAGGTGCTGGGTGTCCTTATGGTGAAGTGCACATGTCAGGTTGGACAGGTTCCTTGCTCCGACCCAGCCCAACATGCACACTTGAACCCTCGCCAGGCTCTGCAATGTAGGAGCCCCGGCTATTGTTGCCACAGCCCACAAGGCTCCAAATGAGTGCTGGCAGCCCCTGACCCAGCCAATCCCTGCGCTGCTGGAGTCAGGGGGTGGTACGGGGCAAGAAGGAGATGAGGTCATAACTTGATTGCGGCACGCACGCACACGACTGGAGTGGAGCCTGAGGCACAGGCAAACAAATTCCTCGTGTTCGGTACTATCGGTGAGTGCGTTTACACTTTTAGTTAGCCTGACTGGCATCACTCTGAGTCTCTGTCAGAAGAGGGCAGCCAGCTCTTAGGTATCACTTAACTCCTTTAGTGTATTGCTGTGCCTGAGCTTAATAAAGAGCTGGGCTGCCTGCCGTTCCAAAAAGCAGCGAGGTTAATACAAATTTGAAAGAAGCAGATTCGTATGAATACATATCATTCACGCTTTCCAGGAAATTTGTTAGCTCTGCTGTGCCTTGTGAGGTGAGAAACGCAGTTCCCAAGAAAGCGATATGTCAATGCTAGCTTCTTTACTGTGAAAACCTATTGCCACGGACACATCCCCTGCAAAAGTATCTGCTTTCGATTGTTTCTCCCCATTCGCGTTCCAAGTCACAGAAACTTGTTTTGTGGGACACAGTAAAACAGCTCAAATCTCACTGCCAGCCGATGCTCTTGCAGGCAACCAGCATCATATTTTAAACGCTAACAAGAAATGTAGAGGTGGTTTTGCTGAGCCAACCCTTACTGTGGGTATTGCTTAACCCCTCCCTAGAGGCAAGTCACTTCCCCTCCCTTAGCCTTTTTCCAGACTGCGCCCATTGACCCTTCACACACTCCAATGACAACTTGTTTGGTGCCAAAAAAGGTCGCAGTTTATTAACACATAAACATTTAAACATTTTCCTCTTCATGGTCATACATCAATTTCAATTGCCTCATTAACTGATTTGCCATCATAGTTCATTTAGTCCGTTTTTGTTTGTTATCTGCTCTCAGACAGATCACTTCCTGGGGAGGGGCCCAATTACCAAGGCCACTGTTGGACGGGTTAGGTTTCAACTTGCTACCGACTTGGTGGGTGTCCGTCTGGACTCACCCGGGCCACAAGTGCCGTCCCGCTTGCCTTCAGACCCATCTTGGCCCCTCCCTGCTCCTCCGGGTCCCTGCCGTGTGGCATCCCAAGGACCCCATGTGAGCACTTCATCTATCTAGCCTGCGGCTGAGTTCTAACCTCTCGCTCCTTTGGTACCCCTGCATCCCAAGGGCCCTGCGGGAGCCTCCCATCTACTCTGTCTGTGGCTAAAATGTCCACTACTGGCTCCCTCAGTGCCCCTGCCGTGAGGCATCCCAAGGACACTGCGTGAGCCTTCCATCTACTTCTAGAGGCTTCTCTCCTTTTTCTATCCTTCTAGGTTTTTTACCGCCACGCTACCTACGGTTTACCGATCGGAGGGAGCTCCCCTGCTCGCTCCGCAATGCTCGCCCGCCATTTATGCGAACCCCACTTGTTCTAGCACCCCCACAATGTTGAGCAGGAACATGTCCATCCCTACTCCTGTTAGGTGCACACCGTCCTCCGTGTGGTAGCCTGGCGACCTCAAGTTTATGAAGCCGTGCCTTACAAAACCCCAGCCGTTGGCCCTACATATCATGTCATTGTTATATTCAATTTGCGTCTGGATTTCTCCACCGCCCCCAGGTCCATGGCCCCCCTCCAGGACTTCCGCACTGTTATTTCTGAGAAGATTAACTCGGCTGGGCGCACCAGCTTCGCCACTTCAGCTAGGCCCTCCTGCATTTTCATTAGCAGGCACTTCCTACCCATTGCGGTCAGGCCATTGCCTCCTAGGTGGACTACCACCACGTCCGGTCTGCCACCTCTTCCTAGTGCATCTCGCACTGCGGGTAGCAGTTGGTCCCACTTCATCCCCGAACGA
Organism: Calotriton arnoldi; assembly: GCA_963921515.1. NCBI lineage: Eukaryota > Metazoa > Chordata > Amphibia > Caudata > Salamandridae > Calotriton > Calotriton arnoldi. Next base: position 2,076,907 of record CAWUFW010000536.1, on the reverse strand, counting down.
CCCAACCAAACTATGTCGGTGTTTCGCAGCCAAATCCCGCCGAATTCGCATCTGGCCGCTGCCCACTGCTGCGCCCATGTAATGTAGGAGTGCCCCACAATCCACACCGTTCTGCGCCGCTCAGTTGGACCTATAGTGAGGGTGGGGAAAGAAGAAATTAGACTCAGTACCATGTGGGGCATATATAACACTTGAACGCGCCGGACACCCACTGCCCTATTCCCTTGATTTGCTCGCTGCCTATGCCCAGACCAGCCGGGGTGGTTGCGGCTCCGATCCAGAAAGAATGGGATCCGAAAGCCTTGGCTGGGAGCCCCACCGTCCCCAACGCCCGCCTCATTACTGCTATAAATTGGAAGCGGCTGAGGAATGACCCATCTTCATGTCTGAAGAGCGGCCCATGCCTAGGTTCTACGGATGCCATGTATTCCCGAACCAGGCATACCGGGCAGCAGGGTTCCCCCTTTATGCAATTTAGTCTGGTCCACCTCCCTTTGCCTGCTTGGTCCATTTTCGACCTCCGCAGCAGGATGTCCAAGTGGCCCTCAGTGAGCGTGAGGTTGGTCCAGTGTATGCACGTCGTCCCTGGGTCCCTTACAGCTGGGGCCACCAGCTCGCTCACTCTGTATGCCCCGAAAAAGGCCAGTGCGAATGCTGCCCTGAAGAGTATGGCATCCCTCTCTGATGTGCATAATCCCTCCAAGGCCCCTATGATCTGTTGCAGTATTCTGAAATGGATGGGCCTTCTCGCGTCCTTTCTTGCCCCTTGCATCCTGCCCCAACCTTTCATTGCCATTCTACATTGAAAATCCCTGGTAGGGTCCTCCCCTGTCTCCATCTTTGTGTAGTAGGCCGCTGCGCTCAGATGTGCTTGGGCCCATGATCTCGACCTGCCCGATAGGGACGCCCATTCGATGAAGTTCAGGACCTCGCTTTGCCCCGCCGGCTGGCCCCTTGCTAGCCCTGTTATTGCAGTGAATGTCGCCCAGCACTTACGGTAGCGGTGCATTGTTTTTGGGGCCAGTGCGTTGTTCAGCATCTCTTCTAAGCCAGGTCTACCCATGCCCAAGCTTCTTCCGGTACCGGGGTCATCCCTTGGTCCACATCCAGAGCGAGGTCTCAGAATCTTGCCCACTGAAAACGAGAAATGGCATCCGCAACTGAGTTCTCTATTCCTGGGACGTGCCGTGCCCTAAGCGCGATATTCGCCTTCAGTTGGCATTGGACCAATCTGCGCAGCAGGCTGACCACTGACGCACACTTTGCCGTCCCGGTGTTGACTGCCTGCACTACTGCATGGTTATTGTACCACAGTATTATCTGCCTGTTTGCTAGCCGTTCCGCCCAAATGTGAAAAGCCACTACTATTGGGAACAGTTCCAGCAGTGAGATGTTCGCTGTGGCCCCTGCTTGTCTCCAGGCCTCCGGCCATGACCCTGCCGTCCATGCTGTCCCTAGGATCGCCCCAAAGCCGAAGCCCCCTGCTGCGTCCGTGTTCAGCTCGAGCTGAGCCGCTGGCACCCATGGCTCACCCCACTTGAGGGTGCCATTGAAATTGGACAGGAAAGATTCCCACTGTTCTAAATCCGCTTTTACCCCTTGTGTCAGGCGGACCCTGTGGTGCCTCTGCGTCATGCCCCGGGTTAGCCAAGCCAGTCTTCTTGTAAACCTGCGCCCCGCCGGTATCACCCTCGTGGCGAAATTCAATTTTCCCAGCAGCTGTTGCACCTCACCTAGTGTGGCCTTCTTCTGTAGCCTCAGCCTACCCATGATCTCCTTAAGCTCTGCCACCTTGTTGGGCGGTAATTTGCATGTACCTGCCACCGAGTCTAATTCTATCCCTAAGAAAGACAGCTTCGTGGTCGGGCCCTCTGATTTGTCTTGCGCTAGCGGAATGCCTAGCTCCCGGGCCAGTGCTATGAAGCTTTGCAAGAGGTGGGTGCAGTCTCCTGTCTCTGCCTTGCCAATAAAGAGGAAGTCGTCTAAGTAATGGACCCCCCCCCGCGGGGCACGTGTCCCTAGTTGCCATTCTAGGAAACTGCTAAAATCCTCGAAATATGCGCATGATATTGAGCAACCCATTGGCAAGCATTTGTCATAGTAGTATTTCCCGTCCAGCTGGAAGCCTAGCAAATGGTAGCTGTCTGGGTGGACCGGCAGGAGGCGGAAAGCCGACTCTATGCCCGTTTTTGCTGACAGGGCCCCCCTCCCCTCCTGCCTTATCAGGTCCACTGCATCGTCCACTGATGCATAGGCTACAGCGCAAGCTCCTGATCCAGCCAGTCGTTGATGGAATCCCCTTGAGGGTGGGACAAATGGTGTATTAACCTGAACTTTCCTTCCTCCTTCTTGGGTACCACGCCTAGCGGTGAGACCACCAGGTCCTCCAGCGGGGGGAGATGAACGGTCCGGCCACCCGCCCCAGCTGAACTTCTTTGCCCACCTTTTCTCTAGCTATGCCCGGGTTCTCCCTTACTGATTTTAGGTTCTGGCTGTCCCGTGTGCCCCAGGGTTCTTTGTATGGTATTATGAAACCTTGTGTAAAACCTTCTGCCAGCCTTTGTCTGTCTGTGGCCTTGGGATATCGCCCCAATAAATATACCAGCCTGCTGGTTTTAATAGGGGTCGGTAGCAGCTGCCCCCTAGCCCCCTGTCCGTGGGGGCCTGCTCCTCACTTCTTTGTGCCAGCTTCCTCTTTGCCGGCCCCCGCTCCCTGATCTTGCCTACAGCGGCTTGCGGGGTGGTTTCCCCCGCAGGAACCACAAGCGTGTTTGAACCTGCATGCTGCCCCCTATTTACAGTCGTCTTTGTTAAATTTCCAGCAAGGTTTTTCGGATTTGGTACTGCCCTGGTTCCTGTCCTTGAGTCCTTGTCCCTGCCCCTCGTATTTGCCCTTACTCCCGTAATTGCGAAAATTGTTATCCCTTGAGCTGACCCCTTCCCTGGCCGCCACCATGTGCGTGGAAAAACCCTCCATGTCCTGCCAGTCCCACTACATCACTGGCCAGGTTTGCATTTTCTCCCTGAAATCCTCGTCGTATTTTAGCCATGCCTCCCTCTGATATTTCAATTGTGCCTCATGCACCTTCTGTTCATACAGGATGAGTGCCGCTGCGCTCTGGGGGAATTTCTCCACAAACACACAAGCTAGGGTCCTGAAGGCTTTTAGCCAATTCTCTATTGATCTCTCCATCCTAGGTTTGCGTCGGTCCTTCCTATCATCCTCCTTCTTGTCCTGGCTTGTCAAGTCTAGGCCTGCCTGACGTACCTCCAGCAGGAAAAAGATGTCTATGAACTCTTTCCGCCATATTCTTTCCTTTACTGCCAGCGGGATGAGGTTGGCCAGTCCCATGAGTTTTGTGGTTGTGGAGGGGTCCCCCGGGGAAGGGCGCAGGTATGCGCTGGCCAGCTTCCCATTGGTATCTGGGCCTTCCCCTGGCGCCCCTTTCTCACCTGCCTTGGCCACCCCGGGGTTTGCTGCCCCACCTTGTCCCGAAGTTACCTGGTTGTCCGCCCCACCTGGTGTTGCTATTTGGGGTTCCTCCCTGACTCTGTCGTTTGCTCTCTTTGGGCCCCCCCTTTGGTCTAACCCTTGCTCCTGCTCCTGGCTGCCCCCTTGTTTGTATGTGCTCCATTGTGGGCCCGCTCCAAAGGGTGATCCTGCCCCAGGCCACTGCCACCAGGGCATCCAGGTTGGTTGGCCCCTTGCCTCCCCCTGTACGAATTGTGGGTCCCTCCCTTGTCCTGCTTGCCAAGGGGGTTGACAGGGCCAGGGCCCTTGCCACGCTAGATTGCTCACTCCCTGCTGTGTGCCCAGGTTTACTATTAGCCCTGGCCCCCCTTCTGCTGGCGCATCGCGCTGCCCCTTTCCATGCCCCCATTGGTTGTGTGGCGTGCATTGCTTACCCCTGTCCATGCGGGTCGCTTTGGGTCGATCTCTGCGTGCTTCCAGAGGGGCCGCCGTGCTGGCTACAGACCCCTCCTCATCGCTGCTTCCTTCGGTCTCGGAGCTGGACACCACTTGGGGGGTCGCCGCCCGTCTGCCCTTCCTGGCCACCGGGTTCTTTGTCTTTGCTGCCGTGGTTTTCTCCAGGGCCGCCGTTCTGGCTACATGCCCCTTCGCGCCAGGTTTCTTGGTGGGCGGCACTGGAGCTGTTGCCTGCTGCTGTCTCTTTCTTTTTTCCAGGGGTCCGCCTTTAATTTGCTGATCCACCCAGATTTCCCTTTCAGGGCTACCAACGCCCTGGCTCTGTCCAGCATTGCCTGTAGGTCCTCGTCCAGATCTGGGCCGTTGTCCCCTCTTCTCCTTTTTTGCCCCTTCTGTGGGGCTTCTGCTGCCTCATCCGTGTCCCTGAAGAGTGCGGGGGGCTGTGTAGCCCTTTCGGCTGCCCCACGCTTGCTGGCCATCCTGCCTGTCTGCCTGTTCTGATCCACCCTTTTTTTGCGGCTGGTGTGGTGGTAGTGGGGAGGCAGGGCTCTTTGTAGCCCTGCAGTGCACAACGAGGAAGAAACGGCCTGTAGCTTGGTGCAAGAAACAAAAACAAAAACCTCACTCCCTCTGAGCATGTATCAGGCTCCTTCCTGCTTTGTCCCTGAGCCTTTGTGATTCGGTTCACAGCGTTCCATGTGAACGCTCGGTCCTTTCTTTCCCCTGCTGCTCTGCCAGCGTATCCTCCGCTTTCCCCCAAACTCGCCGGTGCCAAGCTGGTCTCCCGATGCACCAGCCCTCCGTGTGCCTCACCAATGATGCCGGGGATGACCCAGGGCTGCTGCCCCTTTAATTCTCGGCGTGCTTCGCTGCTCCTGCCCCTTTAAGGCAGTTCACCTGTCTTCCCGGCTGCCTCCGCTCCTCGCAGCCCGATTAGAGATCCTCGCGCTGCTCGTCATCTTCGCGGCGTCCGTCCCGGTTGCCCTGGTTCTTTCCTGCTGGACCCGGATCACCGCGGGTCTTCCTCGCCGACAGCAGGGCTCGCCAGGCCGGTCTCCGCAGGTACGGTCGCCGATTCTTTTCTCTTTACGCCGGAGGGGGTTGTATGCTCAAGGGGGCCTCTCGCCCCCTTCTTAACCCCTTCCGCGGCTTGTGGCCGCTTCCCCTGATTGGGGGAGACCAAACCTAACCTGGGGCGAACAATCGCAGTTGCCCCTTTTTCCCGGGCTTGCGCCTCGGGGGGAAAGGGGGGGTCAGCTTCCCGCCTCCGGGCGGCGTTTGTCCCGGGCCCCCATTGGGTCCGGCTTTGCCTTCCCCGGCCCGGGGTTCAATGTGAGCATGCAAGAGGCGCTTCTTAGTAGTGAGACTCGCCCACTTTCACTTCATTATAATGCACCCCCATTGACAGATACAAGACTAAACTGTTGTGGATATTTTTAAGGAGAAGCTAAAGCTGCCTCATGTTTCATGGCTTTACGGTCTCAGCTGGCCGCCTTAGACAAGCTACAGCAGCTAAGCGTTGTGCCCAGGAATGATTCACCAAGTGGAGGGCACGTACGTTACTTTCTTTTTAATACAGAAAGCCTTCCTACTCATTCCAAAATACATAATAAGTTATTCAAGAAGTTCAGATTTTTTGGACACTATAAAGCACAGGCCAGCGCTATATGTCCTGGATAGGGAACCCTTAGATGCCTTTGGAAGTTATGGGTTCATGCATTGAAGAGGCACGCTTAAATATATTTAAACTGCATGACTTATCAGCTCGCCCTGTTAAAAGGGATATGGGGGAGGGCTTAACATGTGGAGTAAAAAAGAGGCACGAGCATGGGAGCAATGTTTTTTATTTTCTATAATTATATTATTTTCAACATCTCTTCTGTTGTTGTTTAACCTGCTCCAGAAATGTAAAATAGGGGTGGGGAGCCATAGATGTCTCGAACCAATTTCGAGCAAAATAAATGGCTTTTGTTTTGCTGAGCCAGATGCACTACTGTGGCTCAGCTTGGCATACTCTTGGAACCTCAGGACAAACGTAAGCAGAGCCATCACATGGCTTCTTCTGCCTTCCTTATATCTAAATCACCATTGCACGATGTGATGCCAGGTAACCTGCGATCAATCCTGGCCTCCCTGTTTGAACAAATTGTGTGAACCTAGGCATTGGCAATTACTTTATTTCACTGTGCCTTCTTTTTCTTTATCATCACATTTGAGAGCACCTTAAAACACACCGATTTAGGATGAGAGCTTTACAAAGAGCCATCCTGTATGTTTTAATAGTCTTTAATGTTGCTCCACCTGTAATCTCAATTCCGAAGCCTACAAAAAATAAGTAAACAAACATGCTTGCTATAATAGTTTAATAAGGTGAATTGTATTTATAAAGTGTACTCTTTTCCAAAGCTGAAGAGTTCATTGAAAGAGAACTGTGAGCCTGATTCTGAAGATGCTCAGAAGAAGGATTCTGCCAAAACAATTCCAGCCCCACAGTTGAACCTCCCACTTATGACTCCCTATGGTTTTAATGATGCAGTGGACCAGCAAGGGGAGCTAATGGATTTCCATCACGATGGGGGTGATGTGATTATATTTCTTCATCCCCTGAATGAGACGTACAGTGCCTTCCTGGGTGCCCTACTGTCTTTTAATGTTTATTCCTTGCTGTCTCATTGTTTCCAGTATGGTAAATCCCAATAACTTGCCTTTCCTCAGTAGATTTCATTTGTAACGCTATAACAATAAATAAAGAAATCTGTGAGGTTCTCAGCATTATCGCAAAGTGTGCTTTATGAAGTTCTGTGGTTATACTGAATACGCAGCTACCTATGTCATTATCATATGTAATCTCTTTATTGATGTCATAACTACACTTTTGCAGTTGCTTTATTAATCTTCTTGCTTTCTCATAATTGCTGAAAAAAGGCACCATTTGCCCACACTTTTTAGGTCTCGCGCCTAGCGTTGCACTGCATAGCAGTGCTCGCGCAGCGCGAGACATTTAGTAGGTGAAAAACGGGGATTCAGCACTGACCTAGGAATCGCACAGGCTCGTGCGTGTGCAATTCCTTTTGTGCTACCCCATTGGCCTTTTTGTGCGTCTTTTTATAAAAGACTGCACGCAATTGGCCAAAGGCAGGCGCATTGCCCCGCCCATGGCCTATTGGTGTCTATTACGCGCTTGGTGCGCGTAATAGACACCAATAGGCCATGGGAGGAGCAATGCTCCTCCCATGGCCGACAGCACGCAATTGGGCAAATGCGGGCGCATGTCCCGCATTTGCCCCGCCCACGGCCTATTGGTGTCTGTTACCCGCACGGCCGACATCTGTTTTGCATTATCGTGCCCAGACTCGTGCGCCATAATGCAAAACAGATGGCCTGCTCCCTGACCCAAGCGCGTGCGCTCTCGCGCACCACTCGCGGCAATGCCTGTTGTGTTTTGTCTTTCTGTCATGATGACGTTGGTGCTTTTAGATCGCTTATGGCAGTGCCGTAAAATAGATATGTGGCTAGTTAGATGCCCTCTCCACGAAGCAGCGCCTTTCTAAGGTGTACTTTAAGCGGACATATAGCAGGTGTTAAGTTTTCTGTGACATTCTGTTGCATTATGTTTGAATAATATCACACGGCGCCTTCCGCTGCTCACGACCTGTTGGTGTTGATGTTACTTCATTGTTCATTCAGCGGCGGCTGATAGCTGCTCGCGGCCTCTGGATGCCGCGTGGAAGGCGCCACGGAACAGGTTCATCGTGTTCATCATGTTTATGGCTTGCCTACCACACAGCATTGGGACCAGCACGTCGGAGGCGATCTGTTGAAATTGCGTGCCGCTAAGTACAGGACAAGACGCAAACCTTATTTTGGAGGTGGGGGGCGGAGATAGACTTTTTGCTGAAGCCTTCCTTCTAATCGGTAGATCGTACTCCTTTCCTCCATTTTAAACCCTTGGATCACGTTACCGTACTCCGCTAGCTTGTAGGTGCAGAATGAACGGTGAATAGCTCACTGAGCACTCCAAGGAATAGGGCCTTTGTTCCACCAGCAGAAATGGTAGAAAATACCAACCCACCTGGCCTTCATTCAGGAAGACGATAAAACATAGCTCAGCAACCTGCAGACTCTAACATGATCTTGGACTCTCAAAAAAACACCACTGACAAATCCGTCCGCATGTAGATAGATCTACTGAATCCAGTCCACAAGCCGCACCAAACAGCCACCATTGCCTTATAGCAGCAAGGACTCCCAGAGGATTCTTCCAGGAGACCTCTGAGCTACCTGATTCTCCACACCGAGACGATTGAAAGGAACAACATGACGTACTCTTTGTCCCATCTCGCGCGGCTCTGGCTCATTAGCACGCCTGCTGACAGCAACAGGTTCAACACTACTGTGTGACAGAATCTCACGCAACCCCTCAGACATAGAACATACTCCAGGCACACCTTCCCGCCAAACATCCGGGTCCCCTGGTGGCAGCGGTGCGCTCCACAAATGTTGGATAACTGTCGCAGTCGCTTGGAATTCGGTTGTCATGAAGTATTTCTTTTACATAATAATCTCGCAAGGACTGTTTGCAAAGTATAATACTTACCGAATTGTGTGCACACACTCAAACGACCTGATTTTTTTTATGCCTCCCAGTGGTACTCCGGGCATTATCCCTGGAGGATGAAAGGCGGAGTCAGCCTGCAGGGATTTGAGTTTGTGACTCTTGATGATCTTGTCACATGCACTCGCGTCGAACCGTAGCGCTACGAGGCAGACGTGGCTGACAACACATGCTGGATACTGGCATTAAAAATGCCCGCAATTCGGTGTGGGAGGGTGGGCCAACATGGAGAGGGCAAGGGATGCACAGGTGCTGCCCTTGTCCCCTTTTTAACACCTGATCTTCGCCGAGCACTTTGCTTTTATTGGGGGGTTCAAACCAGTGGTCGAAGTGGGCGGGACCGGCCCCTACTTCTTTCATTAAAACGATTCCGTTCCCCTACTTTTTCTTTTCAAAATTGTGTCCCAGGACGGCAGAATTAGAAAAGGCCTTCAGATAAGGCTCGGCTTGCTTTCGTGGACGTTCGGGGACGGGGGGTACGAGCAGAGAAGGAAAAGGACTCTGCCCAGAGAAGACATAGACAATGTCCACTTCTGCTCTGCGCTGGCAGCTGCCCTCCTCCTCCTCCCTTTTTCGTCCTCCTATTCCGTCTCTTTCTGTCTAGCTCCTCACTTACTGAAAACCGTGACTTGAAGAAACGGTTCACAACCTCTCTTTCCTTCTTTCATTTATTTGCTTCCCTGTGAAATGGATCCCAAAAAGCAAAAAACACTCTTGCTAGAAATGCCCTTTTTCTGACATTTTTCTATTCCAAAGTGCAGCCTCGGGACGGAGAGAAATAAAAGGTTTAAAATATGAAAAATAAATACATAACAAAATAAAGCAAGACAGAGTGCTTGCAAAGTGACCAGATTGATTTTATTCACACCTAAACACATTAGCGCCACTTTACAGAGTTTGCAGTGAAGCGCTACTTTTGTTTTCCTGTCCCACTTTGAACAGCATTGTTTTCCCCGGGTGGGGAAGTACACCAATCCTGAAGGTACTGCAATACCTGGTTGATGGGTGGATTGGAAAACAAAATGTGTACCACGGCTCTGTGTGTTATGGATGTGGTCTTTTTAAACCATACTGCTTACGTGTTGTAAGGATATAAGCAAAGGACATTGAAAGGGTCCTTTCTGAGCCCTGTAGTCATGTCCTTAACTTTTCAGGTAAAAGCACTCACTGATTTCTAAATAGTGAGTGAGAAATCGTTAAGGTAACCATGTTGTTTCTGCTTACATTTCACATGCTTTACTTAATCTTGCATTCCCTATGAGTGTTTGCTTTTTCCGGGATGTTGTTACTTTTATTTATTAGGCAGCATATTACTCTTGTCTAGTGCATAATTTGAATTGAGCCACTTCCAGGTGTTTATAGTGGGCACAATTAGGTTGTAGCTGAAGGCAGTGCGAGTTTCTTTCAGTGGGGCAGTACGGTGTTCAGTGGGGGAGAGGATGTGGCACTATGGCCAGAGCTGCCGAATTTGGAACTGGAGAACCGGGTTCAGCCTTCATGACCAGTCCACCAGACCACTCTACTGAGGGAGCATATTCCCATGCTAGACCTTAGAAGGCCCCACTAGACCTTAGAAGCCCTGGTGTCTTAGCACCAGCAGGTGAACCCTAGCAGTGGCAGGTGTGGTTTAACCTTGAAGGACTGTCCATCACAATCAATACTGACGTTCATCTCCAGTCTTGCGGGCAGGCCTACGAAGCAGCACACCCTAGAGCAACAGTGATCCAGTCACTGTGACTCTGTCACTGAGGTCACAGGAACCTTGAGCAGATTAGAGTGGTGCAAACGGTGTGACCGCACCGGGCACCTATTTCGGGTGGGGGCGTAGTGTTTGCAAGTATACATCCATACTGGCACTGGAGAGCAGGCGAATGGCCAGCAAGGGGGTCAGCAGCAGGCAGTCATGGCACTCGCAGTCCAGGCAAGGCCTGATGACCACCCACTCAGATATCTGTAGCAATCGAAGCCTGGAGGCCATAAACGCTAAACACCTGAAACAAGCATTTACAATACAATAGGTCTCGCATTTGCGAGAGTTTATGCTATTGGCACTGTAAATGACAATGCCTTTTATTTATTTGTTTGAAAAATCAACACATTAATAAAAGGCATTGTAATCTACAATGCCAATAGCTCAAACTCTAGTAAATGCAAGACCTATTGCATTGCAAATGCTTGTTTCAAAATGTTCTTGGGAAAGAAATCCCCCCCCCCACCCCCCCGAACTCCCTTTGTGGTGGTAGGGCTCTCTGTCGCCACCGGGCACTCCCCAGAAACTTCTACACCCCATCACTATCAAATGTAACCAGCTGCCACTGGTGCTACTGCCTCAGAATCACCATACCACATAAGCACTGTTGTACACAATTATGTGGTACGTTTCCATTAACACTCGAACACTCATCTTGCCTTCAGAAGTGTTGGAATGGTGATATAACATTTTTGGGGAAACAGTACGAACAACATTAGGCATAGATGAATTCAATTTCTCCATAAATGATTGCAGTGGGATTCCAGTAAAGAGACCGTCTGGATAGATGTTTGTGCCGCTATTAGTTTTAAATGCCAGAGTGTTTGTGGCACCGGTGTTGGCCGAAGATCAATATTATTGTCAATATTCAGCAGTGAGATATCAGAAGCATGCCAATTTGGGGTGAGGTTCAGCTCAAGTGTTTCAGTTTTGGGGACATGACCCAGAAGGATTTCTTCAGTGTTTGTGTCTTGAGATTGGCTGGCAACATTCATCAGAACTTCAAATAGCATTGCCCTTTAGGGCGCATACATCTGACATATTCCTCCTCAAGTCCTTCAAAGTTCAACAACTTTTGTCTGCTCTTCGAAATTAGAAACTATTCAAGATGCAAAATCTCTTAAATCAAATCTGTCTCACTTTAGGGAATTGTTCATCTATGCAGAGGATTATTTTTTCCATTTCATAAGGTTTGTGATTTTACAGTACTCAACAATAAACATGATTAGAGTAGTTCATTAAAACCTGTTAAAATTGTATAATTTTAATTACATGTTGGAGAGATATACACAGTTCACTGGTGCAGGGACCAAGGTTGCTGCGTTGTAATCAAAAGTTAAGACTTGTAAATAGAAATGGAAAGCTCTTGGTGCGTGGATGCGGTGATTGTCAGGTGCAGAGATTGTCAATGGCAATTTGGATTTTGTGATCTTTATTTTGTCGGTGGGAGAGATGTGATATGCATTAGTTGTTTCTTATTTGATGCCGCAAATTGCTCATGGTTTTTTTCAGCTGTTTCCATTTTCTTTGCAGTGAAGTGAAAACGTTTCTTGTGCTGTAATCGGGTCGCTTTTTTGTTCAAGGCTTCATTATCAGCGCTAGTTTTTAAGTGCCGACCAATTGGAGAGAAGCGAACTGAAGCGGAGCAGCCAAACGTGACTGGTCCATGTTGGCAAGACATGTCAGAGTTGATTGGGACTATCCCCCTGGTCGTGTACTTTCAAAGAAATGCCTTGCAGAAAATAGTGTTACCGTGTGTCAGGATATTTCTCAGATAGAAACTGTGATTTTTCTGGTTGCCTATTTTTTTTTGCTTCTAGTGGAATAGTTTGTGCGTTCAAAACAATCTTTATATTTAAGCTTTATAAGACATCCTGAAAATAAGCAACTCACGCTAAAACATCACTGAACTTTTTTTTGTTTTTGTAGTTTTATATAGCGTTTATTAGAGCGCTTTACCGGATTGCCAGAATATGTGACACATTTTTTGTTTAGGAACCGTGGGATTTGGTAAGTGATTTATCCACAATAGCAGGATCTTAGTTAGGCCTGGATTCGAACCTGGTTCCACGGTTCAAGGCCAGCTGTTGTAGCCGCAACGCCAGACCTTCCACTTTATTTTTGGTGATCACATGATGTCATGCAAGTGGTCCACTGCAATGTTTGTAAATGGATATTATGAAGTATTCCAAATATGAGCTCATCTAGCCAAACGTTGCTAAAGTTTACAGGCACGTCTTCTGTAAAGGAATCTGTAAAGCCATTGACTATGTCAGTGTGTACGAATGCCTCTGACTGTACAATACCACATTGCCAAATTTTGATTCACTCCTAGATGGGTAAAATTGACTCGGAAACATTATAGCTGACGCTGAGATAAGCCGAAATACAGATTTTTTTTTTTTAGCAAGCAGTCTCCTGTCAGAGTCACTCCATTAATCAAAACTTTGTTCTAAAAGTAAAATAAAAATAATGATAAATTCACACAATTTCAAAGAGAATGTAAACATTGAAACAACCTCCCGTTAAGAAGGTAAAACATCATAAACATCGATTTGGATGTAAATCAGTGATCCCTGCAGAGGAATTTGCTTGGGGAAGGAAAAATATTGCATAGATGAGACGACTGTGGGTCAGCAGGCAGCTCTCTGTATGTTGTGGCAGGTGTGTGCATTGAAGCCTCCTGACAGGTCAGTCAATTAAGAGAGACTGCTAGACCTGGGCTGGGCTGAATTTAGAAAGTACATTCTGAAAGGGATACTTGTGGTGCACATAAATTCTGATCCACAATAATGGGAAATTTTCCAATTTTGTGGCAGGTGTGTGCATTGAAGCCTCCTGACAGGTCAGTCAATTAAGAGAGAATGCTAGACCTGGGCTGGGCTGAATTTAGAAAGTACATTCTGAAAGGGATACTTGTGGTGCACATAAATTATGATCCACAATAATGGCAAATTTTCGAATTTCACTTATAACTGTGGAAATGCTACCAATGTAGTGGAATTCTTCAAGAGTAACATAGAGATTGAAAAATCAGAGCACAGGCATATATAAAAGGGGTAGGGGCAGGCTAGGGAGATAAAAACACAGACTAGTTGATTAAAACAGTGGAATACCACAACCTGCAAATAAGAGGAAGGCAGCAATAATAAACATGTATCTCTACAAATAGTGACACTGTATTCAAGGCAATATATCTAAAGTATCTCTGTACCTCATGGCTGAAGGTGGCTTACCTTGGAAGAACATGGAAAATTGTTACACTCCGAAGTCTGGAGAAGTAGCTGAATATGGAAAGCAAAAATAATACAGTAGACCCTAGGGAGGCTCTCTTAGGAGAGAATAGATATCACTACCCGCAACGGAATGTGGGAACATAATTAGTTGTCTGTCGAGGTGCAGCAGGTGGCACATCTAACATTAGAAAAGAGGAACCCAATAAATCAAAGCATTGCTAGTATAATAGTAACGCAGAGAGTGTGGCATCATACTGATTCTGCCTCCCAGAACATCAAAGGAGTAATTGTAGTTGACCTGATGACCACAATAGTTTTGGAATTGTGGACGCCTAACAGAGGTGGCCCAGGACCCAGAACCAGGGGAGTCAGATTGGCAAAGTTTGCAAGCCCTAACTGCTCAGGAGAGACTGTGTGTGAAATCCCATTTTACAGGACGTAACACATAACTGGCCTTCACACCTTCCAGGCCCAAGGACCCTGAGGTTGACTAGCAAGGAGCCGACTGAACTGAGAACTTTAGCGCTCTGATTCCTCCTGTGAGTTCTGCTGCTTCAAAGCACAAACATCTAAAGGACTTATAATTTGTTCAGTGTCATGTAAGATTAATTTCACTGAGTTGTCCACCTAGCTATTCACTATCATTGAGTTTCCACTTCAAGCCTACTATCATTTACTGTTGTTCTTGAAATTGTGATCACTGTGCAACAATTTGCCCACCTTCAAACTAATAAGCATATCAATTACTTCTATCCTGGATCGACACGGTACAGGAGCAACAGACCAACAAAATTGAACATTATGGCAGAATTGATTTTCAACAGAGATGCAGGATGAGAATTTTCTTTTATCCTCCTCAACCTATTGTCAGTTTTCGATATGATCAACCATGACGCCATCATCTCATGCATGTAGACTATTGAAATTGATGAGATAGCTCTGCAGCAGTGTAGGTCACAAATGACTTCCCATAAAAAATATATAAATCTTGGCCATTACTTAAAAAAATTATTGCCGAATACAGCTGTCTACCACAGGGTGCCTTCTTTCTATGTCCATCACTAGTGAGTGAAGACAGAGATCTTTTTGACGATCAATCAGCAACCACCAGTATACCGTTTGTATGTGGATGACAGCCAGATTCACAACATAACTTTCAAGGACTTGGGTAATTGTAACCTTTTCAAAGACTGCCTCTCCGATTTACAGCTATACGCAAGACAAAACGATCTTTGTCATAATGGAGAAAAAACAGAACTCATAATCTCTACCTCTCCATTCACCTCAGTGCTACTGTTTCATTGGCTGTCCGCTTCACTAGGATCTGCCAGGACGGTAAAATACCTAGCAGTTATCTTCAACTCCAGTTTGTCTTTCGTTCTTCGAATCAATTACAAAATCAAAAGCATCATCCAATATCTTCCCTGCATCTGAAACAAACTTCATCTTCTGCAGATCCATCTTCGTGGCTTTCTGCTTGCTGAGGCCCTCTCTTACATTGATTACTAATTGTATATGCAGCTCTTCCTGTTAAAATGCTAAACCACATGCAAACATATAAATGCCTGGCTCATGTTTGGCCTGAGAAAGTCTATTCTTGACTCAGCTGCATTGATGTCTTGCCATTGGCTACCAATCACACCGAGCCTGTTTAAAAATCCTCTGCTTTGTTCATAAAGGCCTCCGCTGTGCTCAATAGTTACATCTGCTCTAAGAAATTGGGTTATTAGGTGAGAGGGGCAGAAACCATACTCAAATATTAAACACAATCCTTGTCAGACTGAACCACAAAAGTCACTAAATGAACCTGTGCTTATCCCTTTGGTAGCTTAGTACAAAATTAGTCAACCTTAACTTAGAGGCAATTTGTAAAGTATTTATGCAGCACACAAACAGTAATAAAGTGAAAACACAGCACTAGAAAAATCCAACACCGAGCTAGAAAAATAGAGTAAATTTTAATAAATAAAAAGATACCAGAAAGACAAAATTCCAATCAGTAGAGGAGATATGCAATTTCAAAGTCTTAGGTAAAAGTAGCTTCACAAAGTGCCAACTGTGATTATCTGGTCAGGCCAGACCGGGACAAAGTCACAAGTTCAGGCTGACCACGATGGAGTGCAGGCTGGATAAGGGACCGATTTCTGCCTGTTGGGCAATGTACCTACCTGATTGTACTTGGTCTGAGATGCGAGGTCCTGCATCACACTGCGTCGGTTCTGATAGGGATTCCTATCAAGTGCTGCGTCAAGTTGCGCCACGCTGCATCAGTTCCGATGAATCCACCAATCAGGAGCTGCGAGGTTCTGAGATGCGAGGTCTGCTCCGAGATATGTCACTCTTTGTCTGTTCCGATGAGGCCACCAATCAGTAGCTGCTACAAAGCAAGGTCCTGCATCGTGCTGTGTCAAATTGCATTGTGCTGTGTCAGTTCTGAGGGAACGCACAGTTGGTCTGGAGGAGTACACCCTGGTACACGTAATACTACTTTACTGAGGACTTATAAGTAAATGAAATGTATCAAATGGGTGTAAGCCAATGTAACCATCTTTTAGGGAGTGAGCACAAGCACTTTACCACAGGTTAGAAGTGGTAAAGTGCACAGAGCCTAAAGCCAACAAAAACGAATTCAGCAAAACAGAAGGAATAAAGGCAAAATTTTGGGGGTGACCTTGCAGAGATGGCCAGGTCCAGTATTTATTTACCCCCAAAACTGGTTCAGGCCAGTTTTTCTGCTTCCCTTGGTCCTGGATTCAAACTGTCTAAAGTGACAAAGACAAGGGGAGGCCTGGTGGTGGGATCCTTTGTGTCTGCTGCAGGTAGGGCCCTTTGAAGTGTAATCAGGGTAGTGCAAAGCTCCTCCCCAGCCATCCTGTCAAGAATACCCTGTAACCTCACACCCACGTTTTTTTTGTCACACTGTCTAAAATCAATACACAACCAACTGCAGCAGAGACATTCACATTCATGTGACCGAGGACATTGGAAGACTGGTACAATTGGTGTGGGTAGGAAAATGGCAACTTTAAAAAAGTGGCATTTTCAAAATGGTAACTTACAATCTGACTTTACCATCAGAAAGGATTTTAATTTACAAGTCATTTGAGTGGAAAGACAATTTGTCTATCTGTTCCCAGTCTGAAGTTAGCACTTATTAAGTGTAATAAAGTAACTCACTGGTAGTCTATGGAAGAGATAGTCTTTTTTAACAGTGAAAAATGATTTTATGAGAGTTTCACTGCTAGGACATCCAAAACTTAAACCCACATGTCCTACTTTTTAAATACCATGCACCCTGCCCTATGAACATTTAGGGCCTACCTTAAGGGTTACTTATGAGTAATAAAAAGGAAGGCTTAGATCTGACAAAAGTTTTTTTTTGCCAAGTCTATATGACAATTTATAACTGCACTACAGGTTTCAGTGGCACGTTTTGGACATGATTTAAAAGGCTACTTTAGTGGTATGTCACAATGAGTGCTGCTGCCCACTAGTAGTATTTAATTTACAGGCCCTGGGATATGTGATACCATTTTCTATCGACTTAAAAGAAATTAGATCTGCCATTTCGATAAAAGTCAATTTTGCTATGTTTTAAGGAGAGGCCACAAGCCCATAAGCACTGGTTACTAGGGATAAAGTGCACCCAGTCCTAAAGCCAACAAAAATGAGTTTAGCAGAGGAAGACAAAAGTCTGGGTGATCTTCCAGATAGGGCCAGGCGCAACATCTACCAGCCAAACAGAGACCTCCAGCTTACTGGAATCACTTATACAGATTTCAAGAAATTATAGACAGTTATTGGGAAACTCTCTATACTCCCTGTTGGACATTGCCTTTTCTGCAGGGTCACCCCAAACATTTTGCCTTCACCCTCCTGTTTTTTTAACCCATTTTTGTTGGCTTTTAGGACTCTGTACATTTTACCACTGATAACCAGTGCTAAAAAGCTTGTGCTCGCTCCTTAAAACATGATGGTATTGACTTGTACCCAATTGGCATATTTAATTTACTTGTAAGCCGCTAGTACATGTGCCTCTACCTGTGTCCAGGGCCTGTATATTACATGCTACTAGTGGGCCTGCAGCACTGACTGTGCCACCCACTTGAGCAGCCCTTTAATCATGTCTCTGGCCAGCCATTGCAGCCTGTGTGTCCAGTTTTTTTTAACTGCCATTTCGACCTACAAAATAAACCTTTTGCCAGGCCCAAACCGTCCTTTTAATACATATAAGTCACCCATAGTGTAGGCCGTGGACAGCTCAGATGGCAGAGAGTAGTGCATTTAAAAAGTAGGACATGTACCTTTAAGTTTTGCATGTCCTGGTAGTGAAAACCTCTTAAATTAGTTTTTCACTACTGCAAGACCTGCCTCTCCCATAGGATAACATTGGAGGCACCTTATTATATTTATACGTTTTAACTTTCAAATAAGAACAGTTGCACAATTCATGTTTGGTGTCTTTGGAATTGTAATGAAAAATCCTCTCTTATGGTAAAGTCGGATATTAAATTACAATTTTGAAAATGCCACTTTTAGAAAGTTGTCATTTTCCTGCCTTAGCCATTTAGTGTCTGTAGCCTCTCTGAGTCACATGACAGGGTGTAGCTGACAGTTGGGCTTTGTGTATTCCTCCTAGACATCCACACACAATAGAGGTCTTAGGTGTTGCTGGATGGGCCATCACTGGCAGGATGGGAGGGCAGAGCTGGGCTCATCCCTGATTATACTTGAATAGGCTGTGCCCTGCCCCACACAAAGGGCTGCATACCCCCTGTAGTTAGTCTGGAGCCAGGACTGGGTAGGCAGTAAACCTGTGCACATCAAAGTAAAGCAGGTAGAAGCTTCTCCCTGGTCAAAGGAGGCACCTGGTATAAATATTGGACCTCAGACACCAACCCTTCAATACACTTCTGGATCTGTGCTGCTGAAAGGACTGCCATTTTGCTGGACTGCTGCTCTGTAGGACTGCTACCCTGCTGTGCTGACATGCTTCCTGTGGCCCTCTTGCACGAGTGGGAAGGACTAGATCTGCATCTGTTGAACCTAGGACTCCAGAGTGGCTCGAAGGGCTAGTTGGCTGGCCTCATGCCTACAGCCTCAGGGACATAAGGCTCCAACAAGCTTGAACCCAGCACCTGGACTCTGCTATCTCTTGAGTCCTACCCTTCCAAGTGGTGCCACCCCAGTCCTGGATCCTTGAAAGTGGGCCTGAAGGTGTTCTGCCAGCCTATCTGTGGATCCAGCAAAACCAACGTATCACCTCTGCTGTGTGGCACAACCCTGAGCAGAATCCATGCATCGCCTCTGCTGCGTTGACTTTCCTGACGCAAGGACTTTGCACTGCAGCCCTATCAGAGCCGCCATTGTGAGACGGATCCTCGATGCAGGATTTCACATTGCAAGTCCCTCGTCGGTGGCCCCCTCAGTGACGATGCAGAGGCCCACATCGCAGCCTTGCAGCTCCTTGAAACAGATTCTGCGTGACGCATCTCCAACCAGGACCTCACATCACCTTGGCTGCACTACGCACCCTTGATAAGGGACTCCACAACTCTTCACAACCAGGATTTAATGTGCTCTTGTTCAGCGGACATAGCTGGCCCACGCTACAACATGGTGGGACTGAACTTGTGACTTTGTCCCGATCCAGTGCGACCAGATATCCACAGTTGGCACGTTGTGCTTTTTGGCGCTATATTAATTAAAATCCCTAAAAATGCATATCTCTCTAGGGGCATGGCCAAGATGGCGACCGGGTAAGATGTACGTTGATCATCTCCTCGCTCCCATCCGCCCGCCGCGACTTCTGCCGGCACGGAACTAGATCATAAAAGCCCCACGAGTGAAGAGGACAACAGCGCGACCTTAAAGGTGTCCTCAAACGGCTAGACTGACACCCGGATTCTACAATCAGTGGCGCCGAAAAGACGACTGCGGAGAAGCAAGATGGCGGCGAGCTCCCCGGATCGAGAGTGACCGCTGAAAGCAGAGAGAGGAAGGAGTGGTGTGCGGCGCAGGGAGTTGGCGCTCGGCTGTACGAAGGCAGTAATGGGAGGAAAGGAGAGCGGAGCTGAGGTCCCTAGAATCCAACATCGAGGCCCAAGTCCATCGAGGTGAGGACCGGGGTAGAAGCACCCGATTAAGGCAGAACATGGCGGCGGACTAAGGGGAGAGCGGAAGGAGCAAGATTGTGATGCACCCGGCTCTATGCGTTGCCAAGCTCCGTTGGAGAGAATTCGGGCAGAGGGTTGGAGCCGGTGATGCCTGTCTGGACACTAAGGTATTCCGGGCACTCGGCCCGCGCAGAAAGTGGCCGGGTGGATGGGACGAGCGCAGCAGTTCCCCAAAGGGGCAAAGGATTGAAGAGGCATTACCGGGGTACAGCGCCGCAAATATTAGTTTTTAAGGCAGCAGGCAACCGCAGAGGTGCGTCAGACCCTTAAGTAGAGAGAGGGGGACTGAGAGATCCTGTTCAGAGACACGCAATAAAGCGGGCCGCAGATATAAAACAGAGAGATCGAGTCCCATAAAGCAGTGAAGTGAAATACAAATGACAAAAGTGGCCCCCCGCCCATAATACCAAAGCCGCCGAGCAGAGTGTACGTCGCAGGCAGGGACATTAGTAAAGTGCCACACAAGAGCAAAGAGAAAGTCTGGACACAACGGGCCAAAAAGGAAAATTACATGACGCAAACCCAAAGAGAGTGGCGGAGAGGCGGCACGGTGCACATAGAGCCCTAGAGGAAAGCCCAGCGAGTGGAGTGCACTAAGGTCGGTTATAAAGAAAAGTGTAGAGGCAAGAGCGAAGACCCAGAACAAGTATGTCTACCGTACGGGGGAAAAAAGACAGGAATGTAAAGGAAATGTTCTCCAAGATATCAGGAGCAAGTGGAGGAGAAGGAAGAACCTCACCGCCTGCACAAGGGGGACAAGACATAGAGAATGCTGAAGAGCCGATCACACAGTCTTTTTTGGAGCAATTGTTCAACACACTTAGAGAGGTCCTGCAGTCCCTTAGACGGGATTTCTCAAAGGAGATAAAAGAAGTCAGACAAGAGATAGAAGCGGTAGGGGAGAGAGTGGCAAGCATAGAAGACCAAGAGTTAGCTTGCGACAAGGAAGTAGGGCAACTCCAACAAGAGGTCATACGCCTCCGATCCCAGCAGATCGATATCCAGGCTCATGCAGAAGACTTGGAAAATCGGTCTTGTAGGAATAATATTCGGATCAAGGCTGTACCCCCTAAAGAAAAAGGATTGGACATAACGAAATACCTGCAAGGCCTCTTTAGAGACATCTTACAAGTGCCCCAAGACTTTGAAATTAAAATAGACAGGGCACACAGAGTAGGTCTCCAGAGAAGGGTGCCGGCCTCTCCCCCAGATATTCTGGCGTATCTACTGGACTTTCAGCTGAAGGAACAAATTCTACGCAAGGCTCGCAACAGACAACCGCTGACGTACCAAGGCCATGCCATTGCTTTATATCAAGACTTGGCTACAATAACATTGCAGAAGAGACGCAAGTTTAGACCGGTCACAACGCATTTGCGGAATTTAGGAATCGCGTATTCATGGGGTCACCCCTTCAGAATAATCTTAAGATGGGAAGGCAAGCTGCACCAACTTAGATCATTGCAAGACACTTGTAGACTTCTGGGCATTGAGAACCCTCAACAGGAAGAATCGGAGAAAGGAGGCACCACAACACAGTGAGAGAAGTGGAGATGTGTTCGAGGAGGCAAACCCATGGGAAGAGCAACAAAACCAGAACCCGAGACGATCACACAGGAGAGACAAGCTGTCTTGGAGACATTGTCTATCGAATCCCACTCTAAAGATGACATTTGAGATGCCTGGGGTCAGATAAGTGACTTAAGATACGTCGGGCGGGAGGCGGGCGGGGACCATGGGAGCGGGGAGGGAGCTTGAAGGCCACATAATGCACCCTACTAGTTTTTCACCGAGGACAGGCAGACGTGAATTACGTGTCCTGGACTATACTGTGAAATGTTTAATTTTGTTTCAGTTGGGGTTAGGAAGGGGGGTAGGGGATTCTGGTATATAGAGAATGAGGATCTCAGAAGGAATCCGGGGGAAGTCATGGGGCAGACCCGAGAAAGGGATGGTTGGGAGAGAGAAGTAACAGTGGGCCCCGCAGGGCTCAGTTGGGCTGTAGGATGAAACAGTAGTCATGCCAAAAGATATATTGAAAGTCCTTACACTCAATCTGAAGGGGCTTAACAACCCCGTTAAAAGGCGAGCCATCATCTCCTACTTAGAACATTCGGAAGCAGATATCTGCTTGCTACAGGAGACGCACCTCTTGTCTACAGATTGGCACCGCCTAAGGTCAAGAGCCTTTCCCCAAAAGTTCTTTTCGTCTACTTCAGACAAGAAAGTGGGAGTCGCCATTCTGATTGCTAAACATTGTACAGGGGTAGTGAGAGACAAAGTTGCAGAAATCAAAGGGAGACTATTAGCATATAAGATCCAATTTGCGGATCAGACATTGGTCGGGTCGATATATGCACCAAATACATGACTGGAAGTTTTCTTGAAAGCGACCCTAGAGGAGACCATGGTGACGCAAACACGCATGACATTGATAGGGGGGACATAAATTTTGTCTTGGAAGAGGCCATGGATAGATCGAGTAGTCGTTTCAACCAGAAGGGAGAACTATCGCGGGAGGGAAAGGAATGGCTACAGGAGATGGGCCTAGTAGACCTGTGGCGGGAGGCACATCCCCAAACATTGCAATACTCATTCTTCTCACACGCGCATGGGTCTTATGCGCGACTTGATTATTTCTTGGGAACAACAGAAATTCGTAGGGCAATGAAGGAGGTAGATATTGAGCCTGCGGCACTCTCTGACCATGATGCAGTGACCCTCGTCTTACAGTTACCGCCACAGCAGAGGAGGGGGGGTCTGGAGTTTGAAAGAAAATATGCTTTATAAAAAGGCAGTGATACAACAACTCACCAAGTGTATCCAGGACTATCTAGACATTAATGACTCCCCCGAAGTATCCATCTCCATTGTGTGGAAGGCTCTGAAGGCATTGGTGAGAGGTGAATTAATAGCTGTCGCGGTGGCTGAGAATAAAGAACGTAAAGAGAAAAGGGACCAACTGTCTACGCAGGTTAAGGAACTAGAGAGAGTGCATAGCCATACAGGGGCGCCCAGGGTGTGGAGACCGCTGAAGGCCGCGAGAGCACAATAAGCGGGGATAGACCTGGATAGAGCAGAGTATGCAGCGCTACGATTAAAGCACTCCTATTATATTGGGGGAGACAGAACAGGACGAATGTTGGCAAGCAAACTTAGAGCTCAAAGGCAACAAACAAAGATAGAATCCCTCAGGGGGCATATAGGGGAGGAAATCACAACTGATGAAGACATAGCACACTCTTTCCGCGACTTCTACGCGGAATTATATAAAAGAGAAACCCCAGCCAAGAGTACCATAACATCCTATTTACAGAGTGTTCACATGTCCAAGATCACCCCCGACCAAGCAGAAACTCTTGACGCCCCTATAAGGATTGAGGAGGTGGTCACAGCGATTTCAAGGCTGAAACTCCTTAAATCCCAGGGCTGGATGGATTTTCGGCGGTGTTCTATAAACAATTTTGTCACACACTAGCCCCAATATTGACAAAAGTGTTTAATTCCTTTAGCGGACTAAGAACGATTCCTTCGAATATGCTAGCTTCTTGGAGCATACACTGTCCCATTTTGGGATGGGGGATAGATTTCGGGCATGGGTAGGGAGCTGTTATAGCTCTCCTACAGCCACAATCAGAGTTAACAGTATTTCCTCAAGCTCATTTTTCATTCAACGGGGCACAAGGCAGGGGTGTCCTTTGTCGCCCCTTCTGTTTGCCCTATACATCGAACCGTTGGCTCAAAGGATTAGGGATAACCCAGGGATTCAGGGGATTCCATTTGGGTGAGAACCACACCCCATTAGCTTATACGCAGATGACATTTTGGGAGCATTGGAGAACCCTAAGAGATCACTCCCTGCTTTTTTAGAGGAATTGAAACTTTTTGGGCGGGCTTCAGGGTTCCGAGTAAACGTCAGCAAGTCACAAATTCTCAGTCTGAACTGCACAACTTGGGACTCAGATACAGGAAGGGTCTCCGCCCCTGGGATTCGGGTGGTGGAATCTATTCCTTATTTGGGGATAGAGTTGGCAGCCACTATCCAACAAACAGTGGCGATGAATTACACTAAATTGACAAAGCAGATTAAGAAGGGTTTGGGTTATTGGGGTCGCCAACACTTAACATTGCTGGGCCGTATTGCAGCGATCAAAATGTCCATACTGCCTAAAGCATTATATCTATTTCAGACCTTACCGGTCTCCCCGCCAGAAGGTTTCATCGCCTCGTTGCAGGCGGATGTTCTGCGCTTCGTGTGGGCTGGGGCAAGACCGTGTATGCGACGAGAGTTGGGGTACTTGAGAGCGGAGAATGGGGGACTGAGGATTCCAAATCTAATGGACTGTTATAAAGTGGCTCAGTTGAGATTTCTGGTTGAGTGGAACAGGACAGAGTCTGAGAAGAGATGGTTATTCCTGGTTAGGGCGGTAGCAGGGCTCTCACTGTGGAAAATTCCTTTTTTAAAGAAACCAGATAGGCGAAAAGCCTTCAGAGGTCATCAATCACGCATACCATGATGAGGGTATGGGATGGAGTGGCGGTCAAAAGGAGGCTCACAACGTTCCCCTCACCTATGACACCACATTTAGAGAATAGAGATTTCACCCCGGGAATGGAAAACAAGGCTTTCATAGCTTGGCAGGAGTCACAATGCAGATCCGCAGGACACTTATTTGACATGGAGGGTATCATCCCCTTTCCACAGCTAAGACAGGATTATGGGCTGCTGGAATTGGAACGACAACGATATTTGCAAATCCAACATTGGCTGCCCAAACCAACCATAAGGCCACAGGTTAGCCGTAAATTGACGAAATATGAAAAATGGCTGATTACAAAACAGGAACTGATCTCCAAACTATATGCTATGTTGCAACAATCAGCCCCACTGCACCCCATACCCAGCCAAAAAAGGTGGGCGAAGGAATTGGGAAGGGATTTATCAAAGAAGGAGTGGGGAGAAATGTACTATATGGCTAAGCATACAGCGCGTAATGTGCCCAGCATCGAGACAGCTACCAAAATTGCTACATATTGGTATCTTACTCCAGTGTGCCTTAACAGGGGTAATCCAGACCGCAGCCCTACATGCTGGAGGGGTTGCGGGGAAGAGGGGACTCTAGTGTACCTATTGTGGGAATGCCAAGCCTTGACAGCTTACTGGACTAGAATTCTGGATGAAATTGATCACCAGTTTGAAACACAGATCCCAAGATTCCCAGCGTATGTGGTTCTGGGTTTGCCCAACCCAATCACATTTCCACTAAAATCTCGCAGAGGCAGGCAGATGGGGCTAGCGCAGGGGGCGGCTCTCCAAAATATATTAACACTTTGGGGGACACAAATGACACCCACATATTTAGGTTGGCTTCATATGTTGTGGTATATTCTCGGAATGGAGCAAATTAACGCCACGCTGACAAACTCTGAAACTGCATTCAAAGAAGTGTGGAGGCCTTTCCTCTCACTCCTATCGACGGAGTTTAATGAAATTACTTGCCCGAAATACCTTCGCTTGCTGCGGTTAACAGAAGTGGATCGAACACTCCCAAATACTGAGGGAACTTAGAATGAAGGACCCGCGGAACCCTAGAGAACTCATTAATGGAAGAAAAGAGACTGCTGGTAAGGGGGGAGGGGAAGGGGGGAGGGTAGTTTGAACCAGTTGTAAATTGTTGTGTTGTTTGTTTTTTTTCTGTTCTAAAAGAGCGAGAGGGACATCACAGTACATATTGGACATTGCTTAGGAGAGAGGGTACCTCTATGGTAGGCTGGAAATAAAACTGTAATATAATGGAAGGCCCCTCGAAGATTTGGAATGTACTTGAAGCAACTGTCAGGTTGTTGAATTTTCAATGTGTGTCAACAAACTAATAAAAAAGGTTTTCAATCAATCAATCAGGGAATTGTAGGCGTGCTACTCACCCGTGAGGGTCTCAAGGCGCTGGGGGGGGGGGGTAGAGTAGCTCTGCTCAGTTGAAAAGCCAGGTCTTGAGTGCTTTGCTGAAGATGTTCAGGGAGGGGGCGCGCCTGATGTTGGTCGGGAGCACGTGCCAAGTCTTGGCCGCGATGTAGGAGAAGGCTCTTCCACCTGCTCTGGCTCTGCGTATGCGCCGGGTGTCGGCGAGGTTGGCGGATCGGAGGTTTCTCTTGGGTACGTGGAAGGAGATTCTCTCGTTGAGGTATCGGGGGCCGGTGTTCTGGAGGCATTTGTAGGCGTGGGTGGGCATCTTGAACGTGACTCTCTTTTCGACGGGGAGCCAGTGTAGGTTACGCAGGTGTTGGGTGATGTGTTCGTGTGGAGGGATGCAGAGGAAGAGTCTGGCTGCGGTGTTCTGTATGGACTGAACATAAAGATGCATATCTTCAGTTCTACTGATCAGACTTTTGTTGTTTTGGTCTTGGTTTATTTATTAACATTGACTCTATTTCTCTAAATTAGTGTGGGATTTTTCTTGTGTTATGTTTTCACTTTATTACTGTTTTAAGCGCTGCATAAATACTTTTATCATTGTCTCTAAGTTAAGCTGGACTGCTCTGTGCCAAGCTACCAGAGGGTTGAGCACAGGATAATTTGAGGTTGCTTGTGACTTCACC
The DNA here is from genome assembly GCA_963921515.1 of Calotriton arnoldi. NCBI lineage: Eukaryota > Metazoa > Chordata > Amphibia > Caudata > Salamandridae > Calotriton > Calotriton arnoldi. Next base: position 2,050,605 of record CAWUFW010000536.1, on the reverse strand, counting down.
CTGACTAGGATTGTGGTTGCTGCCTAAGTAGGGTGTCATACCCCTCAACCAGTCACCCAATTTCTTACATCCCATGTCTCTACCCCAGGAATTCTCTGTCTCAGTCCCTTTTTGTGGAGAGAGATGCAAATACCTGTTGGCTCACTACTTCCCTCTAGTTTCGGAATGAGAATCGGCTCAATCTAAAAAAAATACCTCTCTCGCTCCTATGTTCTCCCAGTCCCTCTTCCTCAGTGTTTAATTTGTAAAAAAATAAGTGCCATTGCTTTCGTCAGGCGGTCACTGCAGCTTGCACCACACATTGCCCCTGCCATGCTGCCAATGACAGAAACAAAACAACTACTAACCATCACACACCTACAAGTGTGACAATTCGGACTATTTCAGGCCTCCAATGCTATAAAAATGGTTTGGGCGGCTGGTAAAAGTCATTTTTAATGTATCTTGAATTAATAATTCACAGTTGTTGTGGTCATCTGTAAATTAGCCAGACATCGCCACCTTGTGGCAGACTTTTACAAGCGCCAGTGTTGACAATTAAGTGCCGGTGCCGAACAAGGAAACCACAGGCTCAAATTAAGCACTGCTATTCCCTTGTGGGTGCATTGAAGCAACTTTCCAGCTGCACGAGCACTATTTAAAATACATTAATTAAGGTAACATTAAATAAACCTTTCTGAAAAGTATATGAGCTTGTTAAATAACAGCAATTTAGTTGAGTCACCAGGGACGTTTGGAGGCGACCAACAGTCTTTCTTATTGTTATTTGCACTTCTACATTTTGTAAATATGACATCATCCACCATGCCCTAGGTGTTTAAATAGTGCATAGCCGAATTACCTGCATGCCGTGTACCACAGTCAGGGATGACATCTATGCAATTCACATAGTCATTAATTGAAATTCAATATTTTATAACACTTCTGAACCACAATAGATATGGCTTCAAGCTCGATTTCTCCTGGGAAGGAAGGCCATATTTCTGGCCACAGAGCGGAGTTCTCTGATCCCGTTTCCCATGCAGCTTGGTCTTTGGGATACTTAAAAGAATGAGTTCAAAGGTCGCACTGAGTGGTTCGTTGAGATATTGGGTTAGAAGTACTAAACCCTGTGATTCGCAAAATGATAGTGTGTCTGCAAAATGTTGCTGGGCAGTGTACTAACCTCTTTTTGCGTGCCCGAAAATTCTTTCGAGCCGACAAAAAATGTCTAATGGAATCATTCCTAATCGCAATTGGAATGGGGCATTAAAGCGGCATCACTTTGTAGCTGCAATTTGCTATGTATGTATCAATGGTTTATGGTTGCAGGAGTGCTCGCAAAACATTGACACGTTGCCAACACCTGAAGCACAGCTTCCACTTTGAGAATCATGGCGGGCAGTCTCAGGAAACAGGCACTGGTCCAAAGGCTCACTGCATGCTCCCTCTAATGCGCTTCAAAAGCAGAACATTTTTAAACGGACACGTGCTGCTATAAATGAGGCCATCACCCATAAATTCACAGTGGGTCACAGATTGCAGCCTGCCTAATTAATATTCACAATGCAAGTCTTTCTGTGACCTCCTGCCACTATGCAGCTTGTATTATAGGTTTATAAATCGCATTGCAAATTCCATACACTGATACACATTCCCAAATCCGTTGGTATGCAAATTGAGAATACATTAGACCATATCTTAGTATATTGGGCACCTTGTTCATTAAATATAGGGGTCAGAGAGGGTTTATTCAAGGCATTTGCCAAAAGGTATTTGAAGTAGTGTAGTTTTCATAAATAGAAATAGTGGGCTTACAAATATATATTAGTCACATTATTGAATGTCACAGTCTGTTAAGATATTCTTACTTTCAACATTTGTGTCTTTACCACATAGAAATTACACAATTGAAAAACTGACTCTACTTCATATTTATTTGATGGAGTTTTAGATATAGATCCTACAACAGATGTTTTTGCCGGTGTTTAATTTAAAGAGAGTGTTAAGAAACTTCACTTGCTGAACCCACTTTTAAGGTTTTAACAGCTCTTAGCACCAGAAGCACTCTTACAAAGTGTCAGTGCTTCACTCTGCGACAGATTTGTTCTGTAGTACTTGAACACTGGGGCTTGCTAAATGGTTTCAGCAGAAACCGTAAGAATTGAGCATTTGTGAGCGCGTGACTGCCAATATTTTATCTTCCTTTACAAATTAAAGCCAGAATATGTAAGGACGAACAGATGCAGAAGTTGAACTGTGTGAGGAAATGCATTTTGTAGGCTTTGGAGCATTCAAGCAGCAGCCACAACGAGTAGGACTGCAGTTAGCTTAACATTAGCTTAAAACAATAAAACAAGCATTGAAATGGTTAATCGATTTGGCGTGGCTGTCAGCCTTTTGATTTGTCAAGTGCTTGTTTTGTTTTGTCATGGTTTATACACACCTTTATTTGTGGGGAAGTTGCCAGTTCCTCATAGATTAAAAAAAAAAGCATGAGCTGAAAGCAAAAAAATTATTTTGGTATCAATAAGCCGATATTGCCATTGTTGTTCCATTCACTCAAGAGAACTAGTTTATGTGTGAAAGGGACGGATGCTGTCATTTACAAAGAAGATAGCCAGTGGCTGAAATGGGTAACCCATTTATCCATTCTGTATGCGGTAGTGGACAAAACAAAAATGTGAATGACACAATTACAGACCGATGGAAAGCGCAGGAAGTAACTAAATAAGTATTTTATACATATAATTTTAGTATCATGTTAGTAAACTCAAAAGTTCTTGCTTAACGACATACCTACAAATAAAATGAAAGCTGGGATTCTGATAAACGTGCAGAATTGGAATTGAAACAATCAATCACAGGGAAAGTGTGATACAGGAGTGCCAATAAGTCCTGCAAGAAGGTTTGTGTGGCTTCAGTAAATGCAGTGTGTTCCAGGCACAATTTGACCGCTCATCTGTTGGGATAGAAATGCGTTCTGGTCACAATCAGACCCCACATCTACAGAGAGAATAATCTCAGCCTCTAATGATATCCAACCAAGTAGCATCTCTTCTGAAAGACAGGAAGGCAGTTGAATGAACTGCTGAAATAAATTGCTGCCCATGAACACAGCAGAAACACTTAGTTGTGCTTGTGAGAATCATACTCACTCCTTACTCAGCGCCCTACTGAAGAAACCGTCAGCGGACCCCACCGACCTCAAAAACTACCGCCCCATCTCGCTCCTTCCTTTTCCTGCCAAAGTCATCGAGAAGACCGTCAACAGACAACTGGCCGCCTTCCTCGAGACGAATGGATCCCTCGACCACTCGCAGTCCGGCTTCCGGGCCAACCACAGCACCGAGACCGCCCTCATCGCAGCCACCGACGACATCCGAGCCCTGCTCGACAACGGGAAACAGCGGCCCTCATCCTCCTGGACCTCTCCGCAGCGTTCGACACAGTCTGCCACCGCACCCTAGTGCAACGCCTGAACAACGTCGGAATCCAAGAGAAGGCACTGGAGTGGATCATCTCCTTCCTCGCCGGAAGAACCCAGAGAGTCCGCCTCCCCCGTTCAGTTCCGAGGCCACCGAAGTCATCTGCGGCGTACCACAAGGATCATCACTCAGCCCCACCCTCTTCAACGTCTACATGAGCCCCCTCGCAGCCATCGCACACCAACACAACCTCAACATCATCTCCTACGCCGACGACACCCAGCTGATCCTCTCCCTCACCAACGACCCCACAACCGCCAGAACCAACCTACATGAAGGGATGAAGGACGTAGCCGAGTGGATGAGGAACAGCCGCCTGAAACTGAACTCAGATAAGACGGAAGTCCTCGTCCTAGGATCATCACCCTCCGCCTGGGACGACTCCTGGTGGCCCCCTGCCCTGGGCAACGCACCCAAACCAACGGACCACGCACGCAACCTGGGCTTCATCCTGGACTCCTCCCTCTCAATGACCCGACAAGTCAACGCCGTCTCCTCGTCTTGCTTCAACATCCTACGCATGCTGCGCAAGATCTTCCGGTGGATCCCCACCGAAACCAGGAAGACGGTCACCCAGGCCCTCGTCACCAGCCGACTGGACTACGGCAACTCCTCTACGCCGGAACCACAGCCAAACTTCATAAAAGACTCCAACGCATCCAGAACGCTGCAGCTCGACTCATCTGGACATCCCCCGACACAGCCACATCGCCAGACACCTGAGAGACCTGCACTGGCTCCCCGTCAGCAAGAGAATCACGTTCCGACTCCTCACCCACGCACACAAAGCCCTCCACAACCAAGGCCCCAGATACCTCAACGACCGTCTGACCTTCTACACTCCCACCCGCCAGCTACGCTCGACCAACCACGCCCTCGCCGCCGTCCCCCGCATCCGAAGAGCCACAACGGGAGGAAGATCCTTCTCCTACCTGGCTGCCAAGACGTGGAACTCCCTACCCATCCACCTCCGCCTTACCCAAGACCACCTCTCCTTCAGGAAGCAACTCAAGACCTGGCTGTTCGAACAGTAGCGGACCCCCCTCCCCCAAGCGCCTTGAGACCCTCCGGGTGAGTAGCGCGCTATACAAATGATTGATTGATTGATTGACTCCTTAAGGCTTCTATCTCAGTTAATTATTGATAGATATTGAACATTTCCTTTTTGGGGGGGGGGAGTTTTATATAGCGAACTGAGAAATCAGAGCGCTTTACATGATGAGCACCAGTTATGTTACAGATGGACACATTCATTTTTTTTTTAAGATTCGTGATTTGCCCATAATCACAGGATGTTGAGCGTCCCTGCCGAGACTCGAACCCGGTCCCCCAGCTTCGAGGTCGACTGCTCTAACCGTTAGGCCACATCCTCTCATGGATAGGTTTAGGGATATGTGCTTTTCAGAGTGTTTTTATGAGTTTATGATAGCCTCTCATGTGTCCCTAGCAGCTTGCTCTATTCTTTTCAAATAAAGACTTGTGCCAAAATCTTTTGAGGTGTGATATTCTTTTCTTAGATTGGCCAATGTTCTAGCAAGCTTCTTGTTCATGGTCTTCATCAAAGTTTTTGTTGTATCCTAGTTTAATGGTGACTGGATGTAGGTCATTCTTTCACGTTACCCTAGAATGTTTGTGTAACATTCCAGAATTGTCAAATTTGAAATGTACTGAGTTGTTGATCATCGGGGGTGGAGGAGGGTCGGCATTGGACACTGCTCTTTGTAGTTCAATAAAGCTGGTACTCACCTCATCCTGAATCTCTGTGTGGACTTAATACTGGTGATGATGCCTCAGATCCCAGCTTGGAGGGTCATGAGCAGTACTGGATGTGGATCCAACTTCAGTTGTATCAGTGATCCTAGCAACCCAGACAAACTTGTGTGGACATCTCTTCCATGTTACAGGAGCAGAGTGCACCATAAAAACCGGTTTGACAGCCCCTCATTTCCTGGCCAGGGAAGGTCAGGTGGCATTAAGCCCTTGACAGCACGAGAAGCCAACAACATTAATGTTATCGGCATCTACAGAGAATGCACTGTGGTGATGCTCCGAGCTAGGTGGGTCAGGCATTTCTGCTGCTGCCTCATCAGCCAGTAAATGAGTCAAAGGATGCATGGCCACAGGCCCTGGCATGCAAGCACAACCATTGTGCATTGACATGCATACTTTCATTAAGGGTACATGGGTGACTATTGAGGTGGTGGGGACACTGGATGGGGCATCAATGTTTCCTAAACTGGAACTTTGGTCGGTCCACCCCCAGGTTGTTTTTGCAGTGGATATCACAATTCCCCATGTAAAATCTAATACACTAATATAAAACAGCCGATAGCTCAGCCAACTCAGCCACTGATAGGGAAGAAATACAATGTCTCAGGGGGGCTGAGAGTGTACGCAAATTGTACAATTCCCTCTTCGCTCAAAAGTGAATTGCAAACACTCATTCAAGGCGTTAACCGAGGCAGTGGCAGATCAATGGAATTAGCTGTGTGTAGCTAAGACACCCAAGGCTGTACCTAAAACTCAGTGAGTACAATTAATGTCTAAAAAACACAGATCGTTCTTGCACAAATGTACAATTGTTAACAAATTATTAATTTGACCATTAAGCAGTACATTAGAGAGGTCATAGTCCATACACATCCAGAGTCTTGGGCAGGGAGCTCCTGCTTACAGTGTTTTGTCGTTCAGGAGCGTAAATGCCTGACGTATAAATTTAAAATAGCGAGCTGACAATTGCAGGAATGTCCCTGACTGGTAGGCAGGTAGTGCGTCTTGGTAGGTTCTCAAATTTAGTTGCAGGAAGAGTGGCCACATCCAATATCTTCAAAGTGTCACTAGGGGAACACAGATTCAGGTTATGCGCATCAGAGACTCCAAACATGGTCTGCAAAGCAGGCATGATTGCTCCGTGGTACCTTTCGCTCACCCAAAACATTATTCTTTCAATGGGATCACCCCACACCTTAAATGTCATAAACTCTGCTTCATCAACATTTTCCAGGATTTTCCAGGGCAAGTCCAAGAACTCTGCGTCTCCCGATTCATTGTATTCAGAGGGTGGAATTCAGTCCTCTTCACGGCAGTGACTGCATTGATGTTCAATGATCTTGAAATTAACCTGGATTGCTTAGACAAAACTCTAGACATGAGGTTTGGAGGTATTTTTCTGCACCAGATTCCTTCTGCTGCTAAGGCATTAACTGCAGAGGCAAAATAGTGGTGTCACTTCAGGTCCTTACTTGAGATCGACTTCCAAATTAAATGTCTCAGCATGTCAGACTCGTTACTCTTTGCCTTTGTACAGTAGGCAATGAAACAAGATTTTAATATTAGGCTCTGTCTTGGCAGATTGAACTCAAGATGCAAGCATGCTGCAGTAGTACAGTTGGGCAGGGAGAAAACGGCCCAATAGCATCAGTTCTGGGCAAAATCTAGCCAGACCTCTAGTTGATCTTATAAATGAAGGCTCCATACATTACGGTTGGCATTAGTTTGGAGTTTATCACTCAGCATAATGCTGTTACATGGGGTCAGCTTATTGTGCAGATTAATTAGCAAAATGAGACCGTTAATGCCAATGCTACTTGCTTCCGGGAGGCTAGATGGTCATTGTAGCGCCTCGACTGTTAAAATGTACTCCCAAGTATTTGAATGATGGGACAGTCTCCAGTGTTTTTTATGCCCAGATGCCATGATCCTTTTCCTGCGAATCACTTAGCTTTTGGTTTTCTCGCCGTTGATTTCAATGTTATTCATTTGACAATTATTCTCTTTAAGAACACTCAGAGTGCTGCAAGCCTATTTCCTTTGATCAAATATAATGGTATCATCAGCATAGTGGAGGAGGTGGATTTTTGTCCTTGCAAAATTTGGTGGGAAAACTGTCACAGTGGCAAGATGGTTATTTTATTTTTTTGGGGAGTTTTATATAGCGCAAACTAGACCCGAGACATCGGGTATCAGAGCGCTTTACATGAGCACCAGTTTCGTTACAGATGGATGTATTCATGTTTGTTAGGCACGGGGAGATTAAGTGATTTGCCTAGAATCACAGGATGTTGAGCGTCGTTGCCGAGACTCAAACCCGGTTCCCCAGCTTCGAGGTCGACTGCTCTAGCCGGCAGGATACAAGTTAAAAATAAGCGGAGCTAGGATACATCCCGCTTCACCCCCTTCAAGGTCAAACTTTTAACTGATGTTACCCAGTTGGATGTTAATCCGCACTTTTACCCAGGTATCGGCGTAGAGGCTGATCATGGCATTTAATAGAGATGCTGGAACCCCCACTTATGGAGCTCATGCCACAGCCTCCCCCTGTCCACACAGTCAAAAGCTGTGGTGAAGTCGACATACGCTGCAAACCTTTCCCTGGCTCATTCTTCCAGCTCTTGAAATAAGATCTTTGCTTATGCCTTTCCCTCTACATCCAATTAGGCAATTAATCTGTAATTGGCAGGGTTGTCACAGGAACCTTTTTTGTGTATGGGGACCAGAATCGACCCTCACCATCTCTATGGAATGATGTTATGCATTTGAAATTGGCCAAACAGGGAGTGCATCATCCTTGCCCATTCCCCACTGGTTGCTTTAAAAGTGTTGGATGGAAGGCCATTTGGTCCTGGTGCACCTGCCTACCTCATCGATCTAATGCATTTATGGACTTCTTATAGAGTTGGTCGCTGGTGTTCAGGAGCCAGGGCACTGGGATACTCTGCCAGATTGGGAACCTGGTCAGATAGGTGCTCTGCTATCTCAATGAGATTTGATAGTTCCACCTGTTGGGTGGCGCCATACAGCTTTGTAATATAAGCGGACCAGAATGATGCAGTTGGTGTTACCATGCTTATGTTGATTCTTAGTATTCAATATACCATGTACCAGGACCCAGAAGGCACGGGGATTGGTTGATTTTGAGGCTTTATGTAGCTTTACCTACTGTCTTTCTTCTCGTAATTGATCAGATTCCCATCTTTTTCTGTATTTTCTTCGAGCAGACTTTAATGCTATCCGTGCCGACTCTTTCTCTCTGTTTTTGTCAAGACGACTGGCAAAGTGATTCACTCTTCTTTTTAGTTGGATAATTTCCCTGATGTCATTATTGGAGAATCTGATTTCTGGTAACTGGGCCCCTTGATACATCCAGGCTTTCAAACATTTTACGTATGCTCTTTACAATGCTAGGCCAGGTTGCTGTTGAGACGTCACTTTCCTTGCCTAGTCAAGGACCAAATTAGCTGAGTAATATCTTCTTCCAGAGGCTCTAGTCACCATCTAATTTGCTTAATGAACATGTTATCGGTTTGATTGCCCAGCAAGGAAATGGGGCCCCCAGATCCAGGTTCACCAACAATTGGCTCCTAAGCATTGCATGGTCACTGTCACCGGTGTAATCAACATGCAAGCTTTTTATTCTCTTGAAATGAGTTGCTGTCACCCAGATTTAATTAAATATTTAGTCTTTGGCTCCTGAGATGCAGGTATATGAGGTGGGCAGGTCTGCAGTAAATCTTCCGTTCAGAGCTCGAAGGCCTAACCTGTTCAAGGTGGTGGCTACTGTGAAGTCTCTCTGAATTTCCCTAGCGATATTCCTGTCTATGGGGGGAATTCCCAACTCTGTGTCTTCAACTTGCTGCCACATTGAGGTTAGCATCTGCACCAGCAAATTGGTATTGAAGTCCCCTATCAGGAGCCATAGCACGTCAGGATGAGACCGATAAATGCTTTACAGGACCTGAACAAGATATTTTTGTCACACTTTTTTTTAATGGGGTGCTGGTTTACATACACATTTCCAATGATGCATGTTTATGGCATCATTGGGCCAGTGACTGAGGAGCATATTTTTATGATAATTAGGTCACCCTCTCCTCTGTATAATACTGAGGCTTTTTTGTCTAAGTTCTTCTGTACATAAATAGCCACTCCTCTGGATGGATGGCCACCTTTCTCTGATAACTTGGCTTGGGCGTAATATTCGTTGTGATTTTGCCACGGGAAGGAGGATCGCTGCCAGGTCTGTTTCAGACTTACTATTTTGTTTTTTTGCAGTTCCTGTAGCTGATCAGTTCTTTTCAGCAAATTGTTCAAGCCTCTGATGTTCCAAGATACAATGGTCAATGCACCGTCTACGCATTGATTTTGTTCTCTAGTCAGAATGGATTTTGCAGTATTAGATTAGGGACAGTAATCGTTGTTACATTCCATGGAGTTGGAATTGCTGGAATACTTTAGATTTGTTACTCATCTCAAGATCGACACCCCTCCGAAGGATTGCCAATTAATTCAGGGCCTTTAGCATTCTAGAGGCAGGATCTACTCTGGACCATATGGGCAAACACATATCTGTGGATGTATTGCCTGTGTAACAGCCCTTCTGGGTTAAGTGGGAAAAAACGTCTGAGTATCGAATAGTCGGAGGGGATCCTGCTATAACAGAACTGTGTAACCAATCCCTGACCCAAACCACTGTTCTGCGACTATGGAAAGCAGCTCATGCTACACCCATCCTGAAGAAACCAAATGCAGACCCCAAGGAACCCAACTAATTACCATCCCATATCTCTCCTTCTTCTGTTGGACAAGGTTTTGGAGGCCCATGTCAACAAACAGCTCCCCGTCTAGCTGGAGAGCAATAGTTTGCTGGACATCCCTCAATCAGTCTTCCGATCCTCCCATAGCACCGAGACAGCTCTACTTGCAGTAGTAGACACTATTAGGCTATCCCCCGGATACCCTGCCATGCTGGTCCTGCATTATCTGTTGGCAGCGTTCGATACCATCTTGCATTCCATCCTGGTGCAGTGTCTCCATCAGATAGGTATCAATGGATCTGCACTCGACTGGATGATGGATTTCCTTACGGGTAGGGTCCAAACAGTTTCTAAGGGTACATTCCATTCCAACACTACCTCCTTGGACAAGGGGTTCCTCAGGGCTCCTCCTACAGCACTACACTTTTTAACATCTATGTAGCCCCCTTAGCTCAACTAGTTAAGTCCTTTGGGTTTGAGACATTTTCTTACGCAGATGACACTCAGTTGGCCATCTTGTTTGGGCAAGACTCTGAGAATGTTAAATAGAGATGTATCACCTGCATGAGAGAGATTGCCACCTGGATGTCCCTCAACTATCATCAACTTAATGGAGGCACGACAGAGATCCTTTTGTTTGACAAAGTTCAGCTCTATTGGACAGAGGATTGGCGGCCGGTAGAACTTAGTCCCACAGCATTGCCCAGTAGAACTGCTAGGAACCTGAGAATACTTTTAGATGACCAACTATCTATGAGGGACCAGATCACCTACATATGTGGAACCTGTTTTGGTACTATAATCCTCCTTAAGAAAATCTTTTGGTGACTTCCCCTGAGCTCCCGGAAGACACTCACCCTTGCTTTCATCCTCAGCCACCTGGATTATGGCAATGCACTAATCCTTGCCTCAAACGATTCCCTCCTATCGAAATTGTAAGTTGTCCAAAACACCACTGCCCATATGATAAACAACCTGCCTCCAAGGACCCATTCAGTCCCCACGCTGAGAGCCCTACATTGGCTCCCCATCCATAAAAGAGCACTGTTAAAACTGCTCTGCCTGACCTATAAATTCTTGTCAGGCTCTGGCCCAAAATACCTTCATAGCAGACTTACTCTGTACCTTCCGAACAGGAAGTTGCGATCTACCAATCAATTTCTTTTATGCCCCGGCATATCCGCACAGCTAAACATGGGGGCCAAGCCTTTCCTTACCTTGTCCCGTACCACTGGAACAAACTTCCCCTGTTCATCCGTGTCTGCTCAAGTGTTTCTGACAATAAAAGAACACCTTAAAACCTGGTTGTTTTAACACTACTTCTAGTTCATATACCTGCCTTTCGCGTGCTGAGATGTCCCTATGGGGATGAGTCGTGTGTCTTGCTAGGCAATACCAAGCTTGTGCTTTCATTGACATCTTTGACTTTTCCCCCTGTAAAGGCCACTGAGAGAATGTCGGAGGACGAGATTTTCTCCAGGCCAGGCAATGCAGAGAATAAATGTAGCAGATTCCCTCTATTTAGTATGTCGTGCTTCCCTTGGGAGGGATACTCGGGGTACAAAACTAAGAAGGCAGTTTCTTCTATCTGGACTTGCCGGGCTGAGGAATGATGTTCAGATGACTGTGACTGGCCAGGCCCTTCTCGGGCTGCCACTGCGCTTTGTGGCGGTCTAATTAAATTCCAATTTCCAATGGTAGCACTTCTTGTTACTCATAGGTTTCTCTCTGCCTTACTACAGCCTGAAACCTCCTCATTGAGCTGCTTACCAGTGAGCAATTGAGCACCAATCACTGTGACAGTTGTCTAAGTTGTTAGCACCTCAGGGGTGATTTTTTTAAAATACTGCCGGCCCACATTTAGATCATTTTGGTGACTCCATTGGCAGGTGATGTCCAATTCTCAGTCTGAATGGATACAGAGTTTCTATTTGACATGCCTTCTGATATCTGCAAGCTAGTATTTAGATGCTCTGTCTGTGTCAGATTTTTATCCATAAGAAGCAAGGACCACTCAATGGGCTGTTCAGGCGGCATCAAGTTTCTCCCTGAGCTGGTCTTACTTGGATTTTCCTTGAAACACTTGAATGTGATTCCATCAACTGCAATTGTCCTTGTCTTGACAGTGTTGATGTCCTCTTTCTGTTCAAAATTGTCAGATGGAACCTTCTGGGTGTCTGACTCTTTAAACAGGGGGAAGATTTCACTAACTAAATTAGTAGGGTTTTTCCCCTTTTTGGCAATTTTTTTCAATTGTTTTTTGTTTTTCCTAGAAAACACTAAGGGGGCCTTTGAGCCCTCTGTTGAGGCATCTTCTTTCAGCTGCGGATTGACATTGTATGGGGCTGGGTCAGTCAGGTTTATTGTCCCTTCTCTGATACTCTAGTTCAGCAACAAGTCGTTTCTTACCACTGAAGTCTGTAGTTCCTGAGACATACTTTCGGAATTTATCTTCTTTGGGGATCCACATTGCTCTTTAAGTCTTGGATTAAGATTGACATAATTTCAGGAAGACTGGCTTGTTTGTCCGTTAAGTGCATGCAATAGCATGATGATTTGGGCACCTGGGTCGTGAATTAGGCTTTGATTATTTGATCGTTCAATTTTTCTAATTTCTGGTTTATTGCCCTGGTGTAAGTGACCAGCTCTTGCGATACAGCGATTTGGATTTCTAGTTTATCGGTGTGTATTATTGATGCCTGTCCTACAGTTATCAGTCTTCTCTCCACTTGGGCCCACCGTGACTTGCATGATCAAGATAATGGCAGAGGCTCTCTTGGTTTACCAAGGAGGGAGATGAAAAAGGTGGGTTGGAGAGAGCGGGTTGCGATTCCTTGGGTATTTTGCCTGAATTGTCGAACAGGGGGCTGCCATAAAGGCCAAATAAGTCCAAGGCCTAGGAGAGCTCTTAATATGTTATGGATCTATTTAAAGCATCGACTTTTGACTTATTTGCCATATTTCACGGGGCCATTGATATGGCCCTTTGCAATGTTTTTTTGTGTGTGAGTCCTTTACTGGCGGCGATGTTGCGGGATCCGTTGCTCCTGTGCACTGATGATCTCTCCAATCTTCCGTTTCTTTTATACTTGCGTCAGTGATGTTCTTGTTTTCTATTATTATGGTGGGTGCAAGCAGATATACTTTGGCTTTACTGTCCACCGCTTCCAGGTCTTCTTCACTGGATGCTGCTGGAGACCATAAAGAGGTGGTTCCAGGCACTCCTGTCCCCCCAGAAGTGGTAAGGATCTCCTTGACTTCCTGATTTACTTCACAGTCCGCTTTGCTCTCAAGCATATTTATCTCTGGCTGGGGGGTCTTGGGAACACTCTTAAAGTAGGACCTAATATAATTGTTTTGAAAGAAGCGATCCTGCAATAAGCCTACATCCTCGAAGGATGCTGTCTGAGGAGGTGTGGTCAGAAGGTGAACAACCTGGTTTGTTGAATGACCTACCATGTGGAAATGTGCTTGGCATTGTGCACTTGTTTGAGATTTTCCTCAGTATCTCCCTTTTTTTCCTCCTTGTCACAGCCTGCAGTAAGAGTGAACTGTGTGTCCTCATTGCCCCTCCTGGCTTCTGCTTGTAGCACAGGGAACGGATGAGCTGTGGTGCCGCCAAATGCCACAGTTAAATCTAATCACAGCATTCTTGCAGGAGTCCAACCAGACCTAGCCAGGTCTTGCTAAGTCTCTCAGGTTACAGTCAAGAGCAGGTAGGTGGTAGGGAAAGCCTTTGTCTTACTTGCAGCTTGTGCGGGTGTGAAGTGTTAACTTGGGCAGTTTGAATTGCTTGTATTGCTTGACAGGGGTTCAGGTCAAGTGACCTAGCTGCTTAGGTCTCTCAAGTCTAGGACAAAATTAAATTGTGGCAAGTGAGGTGCGTATTTAAACTTAATAAACTGCTTCCACTTACCTCCCTTTAGCCGCCTTGACCACCCTCTGCCTGGAATCCAGAAGCTCAGCAAGAATGTCCTTTGTGGCATGTTGTAGTGCAGGTTAAAGGAGCTGCCGGGGAAATGCACTGTATGTGGAGTAATGCAGGGTATTATACTCCTGTCGGGCCCCACTGTACAGCATAGCCACAATGCTGCCACTGCAAATCCCCCATCCTCTTGCTGTAGAAACTTGAGGAGACTCAGCTGGGACCAAAGTCATGAGGGGCCTCTTATGGTGGACTTCGGGTGTTTTTTATGGTTGTAGTAGTAGTTAGAGATTTTTGCGGGGGTGAAATGAGAGTTCAAGGCGAAACAAGACAATGGGAGAAGCCTGTTATTTGGACAGCAACACCACAATGCTCTGGGTTAAAAAAAGCATAGGTACGAGTTCTCGGGCCGAGGGTAATGTTCCGCAAACGACCTGCGGCATTATTGTGCTGCTGTGATGCGAGGCAGTGAGATGCTGCGCAGTGTGGCAGCAGGTGATGAACTTGAACCAGAAGCCAGTAACCAGCGTCAATTTGAGGAAGAGGTCAGAGGGCGGGCACGAGCACAGCAGAGAGAGACTGTCAAGTACAATTAGGTGAAGATTACTGAATTAGGTGCATCAGGAACATCTTGGTATGATGATTGTTAAGAAGCATTCTCCATGCAGAAATGAAGTGAGAAAGTCCTTTATTCAAGATCCTGTGTAAAATGGCCAATACGTCCTTCCCCATCAAAAGTCAGGCGGTAACTGACTCAACCTCCCAAGCATATCCACCTTCACAATTCTAATAAAAACAACAATCACGCACAGTGCATCGTTATGCCGGTGACAGCTCGTGTTTGATGAATACACACAATACCATTCAAAGGTAAACAATACAATTTAAAGGTAAATACAACACATCTTCACCTTTATACACCATGAAACAAATTAAACTGATAGACCAAGTCTACCTAATACTGTATTAACAATACTATTAATCACAATTTATTCAACATAGTCTTTCAGATAATTTGAACATTTAATTTCCCTTCGGGTCTATTAATAGACCATTCGTCTTCTCTTCTGTCTTGCACCACTTCTTCACTCACACCAATAATTTTTTCCACGTCCATACCACCATCTTCACCACCCCGTATTCTACAATCATCCAGCCAGCTATAATTATTTCCTTCCTTTCTTCCCACACCTTCTTCCCATCTGTCACCCTTAATTTTTGTGATCCTGGTCAAATTGCACACTCGCCCATCACTCAGCTTAACAAAATTCTTGTAAACATCCAGGATCCTCAGGGGTTCAGAATACCTACTCGCCCCCTTCTTCACTTTCCGAGGTAACTTCACACGTACCACATCTCCCTCCAGAACCTCTACTTCCTTACATCCTCTTTTGCTGTCTGTGTACTCCTTATATTTTTTGTGCCTTTCCAATGTTCTCCTTTACTACTTCTGGAGACCATTGCTGCAAGCGAGAATTGGCCATCCATCCTTGGTTGTCCTTTGTAAAAGGTACTCTGCCTCTCAGGGCTATACCCTGTAACACAGGGTGTGGTGCGATACATACACAGTCTTTTTAATACTTGTCATCCAGTTCAAAGCTTTGCTCTTAGCCAACTGCAAGGTTCCCTTAATCACACGGTTAAACCTCTCAACTTCGCTGTTCCTGCTGGGATGATGAACTGATGTAAACTTATGTTTGATCCCATTACAACTCAGGAACGCTTCCAGAACTTCACTTCTACATTGAACACCATTTTCTGTCATGACCTTTCATGGAAGACCCTCCCTCTGGAAGATACCATCCAAGAATTTAACCACACTTTTAGCACATGCACTACTCACAAACTCTACTTCAGGCCTCTTGGAAATATGATTGATAGCAACCAAATCATACCACAATTCAACCCCATCACCCACAATAGGACCCATGATGTCCATTCTTAACACCTCCAAGGCCATTTCTGGACATGGAGCAGGAATTAACTGGGGTTTGAGCTGCACTAGAGACTAATCTGTGTCCTTACATAGTACACAATCTCCAACAATCCTTTCAATTTAAGTGTCAATACCTGGCCACCAATAATTCTTCAATCCTCCTCTTACTTTCAACGATACCTAAATGCCCATCATGGAACAATTTTATAACAGTTTTCCTCATGCTTTCAGGGGGAATCACCTTCACCCCCTCATAACATTCTCATGCATAGCTGTAAGTTTACTATAAATTTCCCAAAACTTCCTACAAGAGTCATCCAACCCTTTTTATTCTGGCCAGCCTTCCATAACAAACTTCTTCACCTTCTCCAAGGTGTGATCCTGTTCCCTTGCTATATGAAATTCTTCCTCTGAAATGGCAACCATCCTTTCATCATTCATGCAAGCTACACACACATCATCACTGTCATCCGTGACTCTTTCCTCGAGGGTAATGGCAACCTGCTGAGACAATCTGCTGCCCTATACCTAACACCAAGTAGATACTTTAATGTATATCTAAAATCAAGGAGGCGTATTTACATCCTTGCAATCCTAGGTGAGGCATTGAATAATACTTCTGAGGAACAAAATCTTGAGTAAAAGCTTATGGTCACATCTCACTTCTACTTCATAACCCCACACAAAACCCCTGAAATGTTCTAGACCCCACACAATGGCTAAAGCTTCTTTTACAATCACCGAATAACGTTCCTCTGCTGGGGATAATGCCCATGAGGCAAACCCCACTGTGTGTGCATTCCTTTTGGAACCCTTCTGGGTCAATAGAGCCCCAATACTCTTGTTGCTTGCAACGGTAGTGAGGATGCAATCCAACTTAGGATCAAAACCTTGCAAACTACCTGCCATGCAAATACTGTTTTTAATCAGCTGGAAATCATTCTGCAAGGAGTCTGACCAAGGGAATTTGACCTTATTTTTTTAGAAGCTGGTGTAAATTGTACATTTTCTCAGAAAAGTGCTTGACAAACTTTGTGTAAAATCCCACTAGCCCAAGGAAGGACCGCAGGTCATCTTTATTAGTAGGTGCTGGAGCCTCCTCCACAGCCCTGAGCAGACTTCTTTTTGGTTTGATTCCTTCTGACTTGACCTCATAACCTAAATAATCTAACACTCACTGCAAACTTGCACTTATTAATCTCTGCCATAAGACCATTCTCATGCAGAATTCCCTACACTTCATGCAACCTGCTGTCATGCTGCTTTCTGTCTTTTCCCATGATTAAAATATCATCCTGAAGGAAAACAATCCAACTTTGTTTCTGAAAAACTGCAGCCGCTGACGCAAGGCCAAACTGCATGCGAACAAACTGATAGCATCCATGGGGGGTTGTGAATGTAGTAAATGGTTTACTTTCTTCCTGAAGCTTAACCTGGTGGTAAGTGGAGGACAAATCAAGAGAAGAAAACCAAACCATACCTTTAGTTACCGCCAAAAGATCATTGATTTTGGGTAATGGGAATCTCTCAACCACAATGTTACTGTTGAGGTACCTAAGATCCACACACAAATGGATCTTCCCATTGGCAAGTCTTGCTATCACCATTGGGGCAATCCACTCGGACGCTTAGACTATTTCAATAAACCCAGCAAGGAGCAACTTCTCAATCTCGTTAGTCACTTCCTCTTTCAGAACCCATGGAATTTCTCTGACCTTTTGTACTTTAGTAATGGCATTCTTTTTGAGAACTATTTTATGAAAGAAACCCTTTAGAGTGCCAATCTTTCCCGTAAATACATCTGGGTACATATCCTTGTACTCCAACCCTCTTTGCTCCTCACTCCCAAGAGCCAACACCTTATCCTTACTATTGGGATCCTAAATAATATACAGTGACCTCTAGTCGACCCAACCTAGAACTTAAGGATCTCCATCCGCTACATAAAGTTTGCACATTGCTTTCCTTCATTTGAATTAAAAAACTAGCCTCCTGAATCCAATCATAGGGATAGGGTCCCCAGTAAAACTTTCAAGTGCTTCCACACCCCTTTGTCCACAATTGTATACAGAGAGCCAGAGTCTGCGACAATACATATTTCACCTCCCTCAATCTTTATGTTACACACTGGGTTGGACCTTGAGTGTCCACCAAGGAGATTGACACCATTGACATCGCTTTAGTCCTTGACACTCAAAATACAGTCATTTTCATTATGATTGGAATCTGATTCACACCCCTCAGAACTAGAATTAGTATCTGAATTCTCCTGTACTCTAGCTACCACTTTACTAGCGTTCACTTTCCTGCATGCTTTAGAAAAATGTCCTTTCATCCCACATTCCATGCATTTCTGGCCTCTCGCCGGGTATTTCTTGCTGTATGCCAAATTATCTTTGTTTCCTCATCTATAGCACCATCTCTTGTTGTTTTTGTTCCCACTTTTCTTTGAATCATTCAGAACCTTAGATTTCTCTCTCTGTGGTTTTTGTGCTTAATCTTACACACGACATTCTTGGAGTCTTCATTTGAGGTTGTCCCCACTGCTTTTGCACACTTATTAGAAATTCAGCTTTCTTAACTATGGCAACCACCTCCTCCAAAGAAGACTTCCGATATACCCACAAACTTGCCTGGATGTTTTCATTATTGACACCCATGATAATCTGGTCACAAATTAACTTGTCGTGTAAAGACCCAAATCTTCATGTAAGAGCAAGCCTTTTTAGCGTAGACACATAGGGGTCGATTCCGATTCGGGCCGGAAATTTCTCCGACCGAGCCGGACCCGGAGAGATTTCCGACCGAATCGGACCCGTGCAGTCCGACCGAACGAGTACGATGCGTCCGTATGTTATCGGACTCGAGTCGGTCGGACTCCCATTGATGTCAATGGGAGCCGGTCGTACAACGCGTACGCGGGCTCCCATTGACTCAATGGGTGCGAGTCGGACAAGGGCGCCCCCTACAGCGGGTACGCGGCGAAGCGGTTCGCGCCGTACACGCACAGGTAGGGGGACCCATGGGTCCCCCTGTGTGCGACTCGCGCGGCTACGCATGCAGGGGGTCCGACACGGACCCCAGGTACTGCTCCGACTGCTCTTACGAGCCGGAGTGCGCGGCTCGGTCGGACTGCTCGCGGCGCGCATCGTACTTACCCGGCTGGGAAACGTCTCCATTGCGCGGTGCGAGTCGAGTCCGAGCGAGTCGGTCGGAGCGGTTCGAGCCGGGAGCGAGTCGGTCGGAGCGGTCGGACGCCCGGACGAGTCGGTCGGCGATTTCGCATCGTACTCGCTCGGCCGGACCCGCGTACGGTTCGGTCGGGAAACAGGGCTCCGAATCGGATCCGGTAAAGCCGAATCCGATTCGGAGCCCTACCGGCCGAGATCGGAATCGGCCCCTTAGTCTTCCACCAATTCTGATTTGTTCTGTTTCCTCTTAAAAATGTATGCCTGTCAATTGCAATGCACACAGAAGTTGAATAATACTTATTCAAGTCTTCTAACGCATTTTGGAAAACATCAGAATCATCAGAACTGTGCGTTTGTTTCTCCATGGCATTATATACAATGAGCCCTTGTGAACCTAATGTGTAAGAGAATTTCTTTCCTTAATTGTGATAACCCTTCTTCTTCAATGGTGTCCATATAGTTAAGAAACTACTCTTTCCACTCATGCCATTTTATGACTGGGTCACCAGTGGAAGTTAAAAATGGTTGGGGTGGTGGTAACGAGTAGGTATGGGAAGCACACATAACTGGCACAATTTGCGTCACACTGTATTTAACTGTAAGCAATACCCACAAAACTTGAAACGGGATCACTTGCAAGTGGCTGTAACTGGATATAAACAATTCAATAAAGAAAAAACACAAATATGAGCAAGCTGTGATCCCTTTCAGTATGTGGCAGATAATCCACACCCACGAAGTAAAAAACTTGTTAAGTTCCCACTCAAAATAATGAAAAATAATGTGCCCAACAAGTCAAGAGAATATCCAAGACGTAGGAAACTGAAGTACCCTCTGCGGCTCAAAAACCCTTGTGAAGCAGTTAAAGCACTGGCAATGCAGTGCTTATAATTCCTTGCACAAGTAAAGCTTTGCCCTGACCACCTTTCCGATGTCTGAACTGCTGCCGTACCTCAGAGCTGCAAACAAGGCACTGGCACAATCCCCCGAAAATACAGTAATTACATTTGTAGGTTCATAAAAATCTCTGCACAGACCTCCTTTCCGATCTCCGGGCCTCCTCTGTACTTCAGACCTGCAAGCTCATCCTCCGATGACATTTGCTGATCAGCACGTAGACACCCCTCAACTTGCAATAATTGGTGGCAGCGTTGCGTAACAAATCTAACGTCGAGAAATGAGTCACGCACGATGACGCTCAAGTGGTTCCTGTAGCAACTTCCTCATGACAAACAAGTGCATGCACATATATGCGCTCCTCCTTCTTGCCCCTCCCAAAATCCTCTGGGTCATTGCACTGCTTCAGGGAACTGCACTGCTGCGTGTTGGACTTCACAAAATTACCAAAATTCCTAATGTCCCCCAGGCCAGGACGGGGACAGACACAGAGGCTCCCGCTCTCTCGAATTACTGCCCCGATTAAAAATTGTGGAATCAATAAAAATGTATCTCCAATTGTGGCTAATTTTGTTAAAAAGTATTCTCCATGCAGCAATGAGGTGAGAAAGTCCTTTATTCAAGATCCTGTATAAGAAGGCCAACACATCCTTACCCATCAAGAGTCGGGCAGTAACTGACAACCTCCCAAGCATATCCACCTTCACAATTATAATAAAAACAACAACCACGCACCGTGCATCATTATGCCAGTGACAGTGTGTGTTTGATGACTACACACAATACCATTTAAAGTTAAACAACACAATTTAAATGTAAACACAACACATCCTGCTGAATTTCCTGTTGTTTCATAGAGGGGGAGATGTGTTGTGACCTCTTGCTATCTTATGCATTCTCCCCACAGTCTTGATGCTACCTTCTGCTCAGCCAGTGAGTGAGGTTATTGGATGGTTGGAATGTTGAGAGTGTTTGTGCTTGGATGAGTGGATAGTTGGACTGAGAAGGGCTGAGCAGCAGGATGCTGCTCCTAGTGGGGCTTTACATGATTTCCTGTAACCTGATCTAAACCTAGTAAACCTACTCCTTTTGTAACCTACAAGACTACATCCTTGATTGTAACATCAAAACCAGAAGCCAGAAACCAACTTCACATAGAGGAAGCAGTCAGAGGGCGTGCATGAGCACGGCAAAGAGAGACTGCCAAGTACAATTAGGTGAAGATTACTGAAGTATTTTCATCAGGAACATCTTGGCATGATGCTGAACAAAAAGGGATTGAGAGAGAGGTACTGTTGGCCAGAGATTTCATGCAGAAGGTTTCTGGTTGTGTGATGTGAAGGTAGTTGGTTAAGAATGGAGAGTACAACCCATTGTGCCAGATGGTGTACAGAAAAACATAGGAAAGGCTAGGAATTTACTTTATTGGTGGTGTTCTATGTGTTGCTTGCTGTCCATAGGTTTATCATTGTATTTTTTTTATTACACTTCAATATAGTTGTAGGTCCATTATGTCAGTGAACCCATTACTAAGAGTATTATTGAGTTCCTAGTGGATGTAATCTTGCGAGAAGGAAAATGTTGTGCACTAGTGTTGAGAAATGTTGTTAGTTCATGTTAAAGTTGATGCAGGAATTTTTTACTTACTTGGGTGTTAGAGGACTTGTAGTCTGCATCATCCATAAAGGAATAATTTGATGGAGAATGCAAATACATTTCCTAGTGAATGTATAGGTGGTCTTTGTTGACTAGAGTAAACTTGCTAGATGTGGTTACGTCTATGTTGTAGTCCTATCACCGTTCTCTGTATACCTCGAGAAAGGTGATGCCATTTAGAGCTATTTGAGATGTGATGCTCAGGATGTGGTGTCGTCTGCTTAGACGAGTGTGTTGGCAAAGGTGATGCCTTTTGCTGTGAATGTGGAGAAAGTTAGGATGAAGATACAAAATTTGATTTGATTTGAGAACTTGTATTGCGCACGAATTCCCAAGGGTGTCTAGGCACTACGCGGTAAAGTGCCAGAAGAAAAGTGAGAGTGGAACATTTTAGTTAACGAAGAGCCAAGTTTTTAGTGCCTTTCTGAAGGAGAGCGATGTTGGGCTGTTTTTTATGTCAGTCGGGAGTGAATTCCAAGATTTCACTGTCCCCAGAATAAAACTTCTTCCACCCCAACGAGCTTTATTGAATCTGGGTTTTGTAGGAGTTTGCTCTGTGCTGACCTTAGATTTCTGACAGGTAAATACCAGGTAAGGTGTTGTTTCAGGTACTGAGGACCATTCCCATGCAGTGCCTTGAACTCTAGGCATAAGGATTTAAATTGTATCCTTTTTTCCACTGGGAGCCAGTGCAGCTTTCTCAGTCCATGGGAGATTGACTGGAATTCAGGAATGTCCAGCAGCAATCTGGCTGCCGCATTCTGCAAACGTTGCAGCTTAGGTAAATGCTGCTTTTGCAGGCCCATATAAAGGGCATTTCCATAATCGAGTCTGGACAGGGCTAATACTGTCACCAGTGTTTTCATGGAATTCGGTAGTATGAAGGGACGAACTTTCCTAATTATCTTTAGAATAAAGAAGGTAGTGGAAGAAAGCTTGCTGATCTGGTGTTGAAAGGTTAGATTGTCGTAAAAAATGATGCCCAGATTCTTCACCTTCTTGACTGGGACCAGAAAATCTCCCAGACCGGCTGGCCGCCACCTATGCGACCAAAAGGAAGTGTTGGAACCCAGCAGAAGTACCTCCGTCTTTCCCCTGTTCAGCTTTAGGCAGTTCGAGCTGATCCACTGGTTCACCTGGATCATACAGCGGTTAAATCGGTCTGCTGTTTCCTCCACATTGCTAGAGATAGACACCACTAACTGGGTATCGTCTGCATAGGATATCAAGGAGAAGCCAAACTGCTTAATTATTTCAGCCAAGGGGGTCACATAAAGGTTAAATAACGTAGGGCTCAATGAAGAGCCCTGAGGTACACCACAGGGAAGCATAAAAAGCTCTGAGGTGGATGTTCCGAGCTGAACGTACTGAAACGTGTTGCTCAAGTAGGATTTAATCAGTTTAAGGGCTGAATCCTTTACCCCTGCCTCTGAAAGCCTTCTGATCAGTATATCATGGTTCACAATGTCAAAAGCCGCAGATAAATCTAATAAAATCAATGCGGCCTTGCCACCTGTGTCCAGGGTTGCTCTGAGCTCTTCAGCTGCCATGACTAAGGCCGTTTCTGTGCTGTGCCCTTTTCGGAAACCATATTGCGAGGGATCTAGCAGATCCGCCGATAATATGAAGGCTGTAAGTTGGAAGTTCAATATTTTTTCCAGAACCTTAGCCGGGAAAGGTATCCTGGAAATTGGTCTGTAGCTGCTGGTATCACCTGGATCCAGATTGGGTTTCTTTAAGAGAGGTAGGATCGAGACTGTCTTCCAGGAATCGGGGAAAGTACCAGAGCTAATGATCTCTTCGAATATTATACCGAGTTGTTCACTGATGAGATCCGGCACAAGATGAAATATTTTGGGGGGGCATGGGTCCGATGGCGCTCCAGAATTTGATGTTCTAACCACCTGGGATATCTGTTCTGTATTCGGTGGATCAAAGGAAACCAACAAATTAGATGATGTGGAAGATGTAACAGCTGATGTATTTCTAATGTGATCGGTGTCTCTGTCGGTAAGGGATCTTTACACGGTCTCCACCTTATCCTTGAAGAACCATGCTAGTGAGTTACAAAATTCCTCGTTGCTGTCCATGCTAGTTGATTCTGGTATATTAACTACACTTTTGACTGTTGCAAAGAGTTCTTTGGTAGAGTTTCTAGCCTGCAGAATTTTTGCTAAGAAATACTTGCTTTTTTCTTCTATTATCATTTTCTTGTAGTCAGATAGTGTTTGTGCATATATCGTTTTTTCCGATACACTGTAATTCCTTCTCCACCATCTCTCTCACTTTCTACATAATTGTTTCTGCATTCTCAATGCGTCAGAGAACCGTGGTTCAGAAGGTTTTTTTCTCCTGGTGGAGAAGGTTTTTTCCTGGGGTAGGGTGTCAGCTACTGCTTTGATCCAATCGGTGAATCTACCGGCCACCGAGTTGGCCTCTATTGTCAAGTCAGGCTTTGAGTTGATTAAGGATGACCGCAGTGTCTGAGGGTCAATATTCCTCCAATATGGCCTATTAGTGATCTGCGAGGATTGTGGGGACGAGGTAAGTGATGTGTGGTAGTTACTGAAAACATTATGGCTTTAAGCTCTGACCAGGTGATTGGCAGAACCTCTAAGACTTTCAAAAAAGGGTTTGATGTAAAAATGCCATCTAATGTATGTCCTGCATCGTGCATGGTGTGCTTGACCACCTTTCTCAAAGAAACACTAGCCATCATGTCCACTAATGAGGCTGTATTGTAGTCCTCTAATTTTTCTACGTAATAGTTAAAATCCCCAAAAATTGAAATGTCATCTGTATCACTACTAGATTCAATAAAAGGACTAATGACGTTCATAAAGCTGTTTTTAGGGCCAGGGGGTCTATAAAGCGAGAGACCTTTAAAGGTATAATTTTCGCTTAGGGTAATTCTGAAAGATAACATACTTCCAGTAGTGGATCTCTTAATTGCCAAATTATCTTTATAGATAATGACTAGACCCCCGCCCCTTTTGTCTGGTCGATCGCCTCTGAGGATCGTGAAACCTGCAGGATTGGCTAAAACCAGATCGGGGTCGGATGTTCCACCCGCCCATGTTTCGGTGACAAAAGCCATGTCTATCTTATGAGTAATCAGCATTTCAGCAAATTCAATTTTATGTTTTATGAGAGACCTTGCGTTGATGAGGATACCCAAAAAGGTCTTAGATGTTGGTGTCTGTCGAGGTCTTTCCTGGTTGACACTGGCGCAGGCTCTAGTTTTTGTGAACCGCAGATTTAGCGAGCAGTGCTTGCATACTTTAGGCTCGCTTAGTAAATCCAGCCGGGGAGAATTGTGGGATTTGCCTGTTCTGTTAAGGCTCATTAGTAAGCCGCTAGAGTATTTAACAATGGGCCCCCCTCTTAGGGAGGAACTGACAGGGGCAGTGGCCCTGGGCGAAGTCCAGTCATGGACGGGCTCAGACTGGCTTGCCTTTGGCGCGCCAGCTGCACGCATTTGCTCTGGCATCCTGATTAAATACTGGATGTGGTGGGAACTGGACCGCAGGCACCGGATCACCCTAGTGACCCAGAAGTAGAATTGGAATGTTTCCGGTCCAAAACGCCCTCCGCGCAATCGGCACAAGCCGCGGCGGACCAGGGCAAGGACCGGAACTCCAGAGCAGGGTGCAGCCGAGATGCGAGGCAGATGACTGGCTTCTAACTAAGTGTCAGGTAAAGGAAACTGATTTAAAAACCTGAAGTCCAAAGGTGTGCCAAGCTTTAAAGAATAGATTTGCCAAGCTTTAAAAGAGTAGACTTTACAATTGTACAACCGCTTCTCGTGTGCAGAATACTACTAGTCTAACAAATACTACTAGTCTAACAAAAGACACAGAGCCAAAGTAGTGTGAGATATCGTGCACAGAGGTTTGTGAACATTTCTTCTGTTGGTTTCGGAGAGATGCTGAAAGTAAAGAGGCCAGCTAAGGTCCGAAAAACTGAGGTGAGATTGGTAAAGTAATGGTGGTGGTGAGAAAGGAGCATAATACTGTATGCTTACTGGTAACTGTGTGTAGGTCTTTTTTACATCTTACCTTTGAATATTTGTGTAAAAGTCCAGAACTCTTTCCTTTAAAATGTACTGAGTTGTTAAATAGCGTAGGTGGTGGAAGGTGCTGCACTGGAGACTGCTTGTTGAAGTTCAATAAAGCTAGTACTAACCTCATTCAGGTTCTATGTATAGACTTAATAGTTTAACATTTATATAGTTTGATGGAGCTAGTTTTGAGATGATGATGCTTTCCAAGTTTTGTTGGGCTTTGTTAACACACACTCTTGCCTGTTGAACCAATCAGCATTTCTATTTGCACGCAGGATTACGTGGAGAAGACGAGTGCTCTTACCTTCAGTGCCTACAGCATGCTGGGTATTAATTGCTGCTAAACCTACATTTTGCTCGTCTTAATCTTCCCAATTATTTACATTGATGGTCTGTAACTTGTGCTAATAACAGGCTCTCCATCAACGAGGTTACATAATATCAGTAGTTGGACATAAGTCTGAAATGCAGTTAGGAAAAAATAAGCATTTTTGTAGCATTAGTGGGTTGCAGCACAGTGTTGTTGAATCTGATTTTGGAATAGTGTTTCTGGCTAGATATTGTAGGGCTTCCTGTACTGATTTGCAAGTAAAGCATTGCAATGTTTGCTTAAAATCTGTAGGAATATTTTTCTACAAAGCCTAATCTGTGTAGTGATCTGCCAAATGACTTGTTCTTGGTTATATGATCACGGAGTATAAGAGTGAAACACACTGTGAGCTAAATAAACTTCACCCTGCTGAAGCTTTCAACACATCTTAATTGCTGCACCTGCAATTAGAAGCCCAAGCAAAAGGGCCAGGTCCTTAAACCAGCCTGCACTTGCAGCTACAAAAATCCACTGTCCACATGCAACTATTGTCTCAATCTATATTTTTAAACAACTCGAGAAAGCTTACAATGTGAGCAAACAAAAGGAGTTCATTTCTAAGAATTCTAATTGGCTATGTCTGTTGCATCTTTCCAAAAATATGAGTTCTAATGAAAATGCATCCTTATCTGAAAGTAGATTAATGGCTTTGGTGTTTTGGCTGTGCTTTTTTTTTTTTTTTTTTTAATTCCTCATTTTACGAAAGATTGCTCTGATTTCAAAGAAGATAAAGCCAGTCAAAACAATAAGAAGCAGAAAGACACCCGGTCACACCATATCGGAGGATGGGTAATTTTTACCCCCGGCTTGCTTACTGTAGACCGGGAACTCATTTGAAATCCACAGTATGGTTAATTTAGTGGGTGCAGAGATTAGTTCATCTGTTATTTGACACCTGCTTTGAACAACAAGAATTTTGCAGACACAGGAAGAGTGTCAATTTGAAATTTGATTTAAGACTTTTAAGGTTCTATTGGAAATGAACATCTTGTGTGCAGTATTCCTCCAGATTTTTGCCTTCTTTTGCTGAACCTTTTTTGTTAGCCATATAACTCTTTGTACTTTACTCTTGCTAAGCTTTGGTAAAGTTTGGTAAAGTGCTTGTGCTCTTTCTTTAAACATGGTAAAATTGACCTTTTCCTAATTAGTACATTTAATTTACTTGTAAGTCTCTAGTATATGGTAGTACGTGTACCCAGGGCCTGAAAATTAAATGCTGCTGGTGGGCTAAAGCACTCGTGCCACCCACTAAATTAGCACAATAAAACATGTACCCAGGCCTGACACAGCAGCCTGGGTATGGAGATTTAAACTGCTATTTCAACCTGGCAAAATAAACCTTTCTCAGATCTAAAGCTTCCTTTTTAATACTTATAAGTCACCCCTAAGTTAGGCCCTAAATGCCCATAGTGCAGGCTGCATGGTATTCAAGATGTAGGGCATGTATATTTGTTTTCCATATCCTGGCATTGAAAAACCATCAAAGTTGTTTTTCACTGTGGCAAGGCTTGCTCTCTCATAGGAAAACACTGAGTTACATTATAACAACTTATAGTGCTTAATTTCAGTTTGGGTGCTGTTAGAAAAATGATTCAATGCCTCATTTTAATGCTAATATTTAGAATGTTGTAATTTTCCTACCTATTCCACATGGGCCTTTCTGCCAGTGTAAGCTAATGGCTTTCCTGTGGTGAGATATGGATTGCTCCCAGAGAGTGGACGAAGGGCTTGGGTGTGGAGAGATATTTTTCTTTATTCAGCAAGATGGCCTGTGTGCTGTGCCCAGCCCCTTCCTGAGCCTTAAAGGATGCCTACTGTGTCACTGGCAGATGTAGCTTACAGTTAGGTGTACCTCCCTTTTGTCTTGCTAGTCAGTTTGGCTCCAAACCCAGTGGGAGGGGAAACTGCCGCAGAACTGGTTTGGAATGACCCCAAGGGAAGGCTCCTCCATTTCCATAGCTACATCTCTGAGTGGCAACAGGGAGCTCTGCTATGTTGGATTTAGGGAAGGATGGGTACTGTGGGATAGCTTACAGCAAAAGACACAGGAAGTGCTGCAAAATGGGTTGAGTCACCCCTGGGAACTTTTGCCTCATTGGTTAGAGAGTAGCCAAGAGTTTCCCCACCCACAGGCTGGTCTTGGGCATAGATGTAGCTCCACCAGTACTCTCCTGGACCTGTGGAAAATCAGCAGAAGGGCAGCCCTCCTGTTTGAAGAACTTGAAGGAAGACAGAACCTTCTTGCCTTGAGCCCAAGACCCCAGAAATGACTCCAAGCATCAGCTGGTTCACCTCCTGTATGTGCTACAGGGGCATAACAGTCTTCCAGAGGCCTCCCTCCCTGCAACTGCTCAGCTGACTAATATCAGCTGGATCTGCCCAAGACCCTCCTACTGGCCTCTGTTAGAGTGAGTCCTAGTCTCCAAGTGGTGCCCCCAGGTCCTGGACCCTTGGCTGGTGTGAGGGTGTGCCCCTACTGCCTACACTGCAAACGCTGGGACTTAAAAAAACTTTTTGTTAGTTTTCTGCCTAGAGAACCGACAAAGACCGGGATCGCAGTCAAAGCCGCGACATCAATGTTGAATTACCGGCCTCAGCTAGCTGATTTTTCCCACTGAAGGAGATTGGACTTCCAGAATAGTTTCTAAATCTGAACATAGAGGGCTTCATCAGGCCAAACATTAAGCAGCAACCCATTGAGGCTTTCCAGCTTTCATTGATGACCGCACCAGGACTCGGCTCTTCAGCAACCCACCATCGTCAAGCCCCGCTTAGGGTCATGCTTGCAGCTTGCCACGCCGATGACTCATCAATGACCACTTTTTCTTCATAAATGTTTCTAAGTCTGAATGTAAACTTTTCACTGGGACAGAACTGTCCCTTGTATCTGACCAATGCTCCTGTGCAGTCAGCCTGAAAATTTGGCTTTGACCAGGTCTAACCCAACCAGGTAACCGCGGTGTGCACTTTGTGCTTTTAGGCACTACTTTTAATTCAAATTTTAAAAATGCATATCTTTGGTTCTACTTATTGGATTTTTGTTGTTTTGATATCATTTTATTTATTAAAACGTTCTCTATTTGTCTAAATTGGTTTAGGATTTTTCTAGTGTTGTGTTTTGCTTTAGCACAGTTTGAGTACTGCATAAATACTTCACACATTGCTGCTAAGTTAAGCCTGACTGCTTTGTGCAAAGCTACCTCAGGATTAAGCACAGGTTTATTTAGCGACTAGTTATTTAGGGGTTCACCTGAACAAGGATTCTCACCCCCTCACCTAATAGTTCAATTTTGTACAGGTACATTTCACTCCACTTCACATTGCACTAATTTGAGCAATAGACTAATTGGGACCAAAAGAAATCAGAAAAGATGGAATTATTCACGATAACCTACATTGGCCTCTATTACGCTGAGTTTCATAGAAGGTCCATAGTGTCAAGTAAGCATGGATGTGAGGTCCCATCCCTAATGTATAGAAACTGGAGGAGACTTAAAAGTTAAGTGTGCTAGAGCTTCAAAATATGAAGGGATGGGAGAAGGGAGTTGACAGAAACTTTGGAAAATGCTCTTGCAGTGTATAATTCATGTGGAAATTTAAAAAAAAAAAACCTCAGAAATATTAAAAATGTAAAGTTTGTCAGATGATCTGATTTGTGCTTTACAAAGTTTAAAATTGTACTTATCAAATTTCTTTAACAGACATGTTTTTTCTGTGATTTGTAACAACATTTTTGGAAGAGGAAGAGGGCACGAAAGGGAGTTTTAGATCTATGTGAATAATCATGAAAACTGTATAAAAATTATGGTGTTTAACTCATCAGCAGAACATTGACAAATGAAGCTTTTCTTTTAAATGGAGCCCAAAAGCAAAGCTCATTTACTGTCGTGCATAATTGATAGGTAATTGAAAACAGTCAACTAAGACTTATTGCCTATGTAAATTTATGATCTTTTATCAATAATGTTCTTGGCTTGGGTGATTGACTTATGTTATTATTGTCGATACATCACAAAAGCAATCTTTGCATGAGGGGGGCATGTTAAAGCAGTGTAACCTTGGCCACTCGGTATCTATGGGAGGAGTGATATTACTTTTACTCCCGCTTCTTGTGTGCATCACATTTCCACTGTTTGTGTTATTCCATGTGTCAGAGAATTATACTATTTTCAGTACTGAAATTCCATACGTATTGGCATTGCCAAATCTAAATGAAAATAAGTTGTAAAGGGTGATATTCTTAATGCTGATGCATGGGTATGTGTGGAAATATACTTTTCAGACCCAAGTAGCAGAATATTCACTCCATTTCATGTATCATTTTTAATTTTGAAACTGTCATAATGTTAACTTTACATATGGTGCAGCTTGATAGCTTGGCCAGCGATCACTGTCAGGCTCGACAGACAAATCAAATTGAGGAAATGCTGCTTCGT
Organism: Calotriton arnoldi; assembly: GCA_963921515.1. NCBI lineage: Eukaryota > Metazoa > Chordata > Amphibia > Caudata > Salamandridae > Calotriton > Calotriton arnoldi. The sequence goes on along the minus strand of CAWUFW010000536.1, from coordinate 2,020,131 downwards.
TGCTCCCTGTTATTACTGTAAATCATTCTTCAACATTCAATGTTCTACGCTGGAAGTCTCTGCAAATAATACTTTCCCTGCAGAATGCGGCTTTTCTGTATCTTGTGCGGTTTATAAAGCTGAACACTTCCCTACAGTTCGGCCGTTTGTACATTTCAAATTCCAGACCCTAATAAATACAGCCACCCCTGATTAATATTCATAAATCGTGTGATTTTTCTTCACTGTGCTTAATTGAATCCACTAAGTTGTCTTTAGCAATGCTTAAATTAGTAGAGGTATGCGGAGATCTTGAGTAATACATTGTATGGGACCATTATATCCTTGTGCATTTTGATTGAATATATTTAAACCACTATATCTATAGAAATCTAAAACACATTTTGATTGATTAACGAATTACAACTGGCTTGACGAGTCAGTTTTCTGTTTGGGTGTTTGTCTGTTTTACCTTTCAAGAATTCAGCATCTCAAGCCTGCTAGATGTATTTGCTCTCGGTGGATTCCATTCCATCAGTTTAGCTCATCTCTGCCATTACGGTTTATAATTCAGTCTTGGGCGCCATCCAAAGGGGACGATGTAGGCCAAACTGCTCTGATCTGTCCCTGTTGAAAAGGATAACAAGCATCCACAATTGTGTTTCAGGCCGATTGGTCCTCATCAGTGATGTGCAATCTGAGACCCAGTGGCACAATGAGCTTTGGACCCATGACCAGCCATACTTGTACCACGAAGAGTATCTTGCTTTACAGTTTGAGAAACAACCTGATTGTGTATGACAAACCAGAAAGAAAGCAAATTGATCACATAAGGTACCTGTGTTTACGTCAGAAGAGACTGAGATTATTATTTGAAACACTTTTCTGATTCAGTTCAAAGAATAGCCATAGTTTCACCCTTACCCCCCAAGAGCAGTTCGGAGCTATTTTTCAGGTATTACACAGGAGCAGTCCTCATTGTATAGTTATAGTTAGGGTCATGTTTCCAAAGGAAACGGCATGACACTTTTTAAAAATCAGTTTCGTCCACTACAGCTCCTTCCTGGACAGTTTTGGGGTGATCCATCAAGTGGGGGGGGCTGGGGGCAAGAAAAATGGGGAGGTAGGGGAAACACCTTTTCCCCATGCAAATTTTCATGGAAACTTTAAATACTGCTGAAACCTAAACGACCTCTACAGAATTACACCAAATTTGGCAGAAAGTTAGATGCAGAGAGGGTGCTTTTTGAGATTTACTTTAAATCTGTAAATTAGTGTTTGGGAAATGAAGACTCAAAATGTATTGATACGTAGAGAAGCATGAGTACCTCAGGACGGGCAGATCAAAAGATAAGCTCTGACTGGCTGCCTGCCTCATATCAACAAAGAGGTTTGGAAGCCATTTAGTACTCGGGGACTCACTGCCAGTGTCCTGAAAAAAAAAGGCATATAGGAAAGCAGGGAAGGGATACCCTGATCCCATTGGCCTTGTGGGAGGGGGCACCAGATGGACACCCCCTGGGGGCCCAAAAAGAATTATATATACCAAGACTCGGAGGAGTCAAAACTTGTTATCGTTTGTCTGCCAAACATCAAACTAACGCATTTATTTGCAACAATTACATAGTGGCTGTTTTCTTTTCCCTGGAACTGTGGATGGATGGATATATATATATATATATATATATATATATATATATATATATATATATCCGCATTACTCCATTCCTTCGTTCGACCAAACATATCCACCACAATCGTAGTCCACAGGTTTAGGAAAAACAATGTCACGGCCACACAAAATCCTTTTCAGCGTGTATTTATTAAAGCCAAGTCACTCTACGCATTTCGGAGAAACACCTCCTTGTTCACGAGTAAGAGTGCAAATGCAAATCAGATCTTTTTAAACATATCATGTGACACACCTTGTGATCGTAAACAGTGAAAACAGATGTCAAAGTGGTTAACCATTCACGGAAAGGAAAGCATACTATAAGTGATATTTTATGGCTTCATTTCAAAATTGCATTAGTAAAATACGGAGAAACATGGTAATACAATTGCTAAAATAAAATAAAACTGTTATTATATTTTCAAGCGCATAACATAAATTATAAATTTAAACATAAAACGCTGAACAATTGTAATTCAGCCGATTCACATGTGCCCTTAGATTAAATGTCAGTGTTATTCAAATCAACCTAATATGTACCTACTATATCAGAGTTTATCATTATATCTAACCCAAGTGGGCAATTGCACCTACTTAATGATGTGCAATAACTGTTTAGGAGAGAAACAAGAATGCCCATATACAATCTAAATAGATCGTAGTCGGACTATTATGAGCTTTAAACCCACAGTGGGCATTAACACTCCCCTAAAACATTAATGCTGACCTTAACTCATATTCCAATCTTAATGAATATAATAAACACTGACAAAATTCTTTTCAATAGGCTAGTCATAACTGCCCCAGTGGGCAAAACATAACCATATACAATGCTCGAATCTGCCCTTACCGGGCAGCATAAAAATAATCAACAAACCCGTGTCTCCTATTTATATCAATAAATATTATCACTCTTATTGCCTTCCACTTGCCGTTTGTAACACACCTGGTGCCTGCAAAAATAATAAAAAAATAACCAAAGGTGAGATACTATACAAAATTACATATTATTTCACATTTTCACTAAAAATTCATATTTACAAGAGAAGTGAGGAAATAAAAACATCAATAACATCAGTTCTACAGATGGTAGCTCAATTTATGTTAAAAACAGGAGAAGAGTATCTTGCGTTACAGTTTGAGAAACAACCTGATTGTGTATGACAAACCAGAAAGAAAGCAAATTGATCACATAAGGTACCTGTGTTTACGACAGAAGAGACTGAGATTATTATTTTAAACACTTTTCTGATTCAGTTCAAAGAATAGCCATAGTTTCACCCTTACCCCCAAGAGCAGTTCGGAGCTATTTTTCAGGTATTACACAGGGGCAGTCCTCATTGTATAGTTATAGTTAGGGTCATGTTTCCAAAGGAAACGGCATGACACTTTTTAAAAATCTGTTTCGTCCACTACAGCTCCTTCCTGGACAGTTTTGGGGGTGATCCATCAAGTGGGGGGGGGGCAAGAAAAATGGGGAGGTAGGGGAAACACCTTTTCCCCATGCAAATTTTCATGGAAACTTTAAATACTGCTGAAACCTAAACGACCTCTACAGAATTACACCAAATTTGGCAGAAAGTTAGATGCAGAGAGGGTGCTTTTTGAGATTTACTTTAAATCTGTAAATTAGTGTTTGGGAAATGAAGACTCAAAATGTATTGATACGTAGAGAAGCATGAGTACCTCAGGACGGGCAGATCAAAAGATAAGCTCTGACTGGCAGCCTGCCTCATATCAACAAAGAGGTTTGGAAGACATTTAGTACTCGGGGACTCACTGCCAGTGTCCTGAAAAAAAAAGGCATATAGGAAAGCAGGGAAGGGATACCCTGATCCCATTGGCCTTGTGGGAGGGGGCACCAGATGGACACCCCCTGGGGGCCCAAAAAGAATTATATATACCAAGACTCGGAGGAGTCAAAACTTGTTATCGTTTGTCTGCCAAACATCAAACTAACGCATTTATTTGCAACAATTACATAGTGGCTGTTTTCTTTTCCCTGGAACTGTGGATGGATGGATATATATATATATATATATATATATATTCACTGAAAAAACCATAGGTTTTAGGACAGTTATAGTTAGTTGGACATTGCACTCGTACAAAACCCGTGAAATTCCCCTGTTATAGTTAGTTCAGCTAACTATAACTCGCGCCCCGCAATGCACTGCTGATGACGTCACATATTACATCACTCATGACATGGTCAGTGACATCACTGATGACATCACTGATGACATCTCAAATGACATCACTGATGACATCACTGATGACATCATCCAGTGACTGTGTGTTTCTGTAAAGTTTAAATATGTTTAATATATATAGGGAAAGGCGTATTGAAGAATGAGTGGGTGTATAAGTGTCTGAATGGATGATTTAGTACGTGAGTGACTGACTCTACAAGTGAGTGATTAAACGTAACGTACTGAATGCATGGGTTAGTGACTAAACTGTGTGAATGTCTGTATCCGTCTGTCTGTTGGTGTGTAAGTGGATGCATGGATTTGCGAATAGCTACATGAGTGTCTATATGGGTTATTGATTGGTTCTCTGAGTATCTGTATGGCTGCCTGAGTGTTTGTGTGGGTGGGGTGTGTGTGACTCTATACATAGATGTGTGAGTGGGTGATTCACTGGGTGCATGATTTCAAGAGTGCATCTGTGATGGACTGCTTGGGTGGGTGAGTGTGTGTATGGGTGTGTTAGTGAGTGAATGTATATCTCAGTGGTACATGTGCGAGTAACTACATATGTAAAAGGCAGTATATATGTGTGTTAGAGTATTTAAATGGCTATAAGTGAGTGTGTTATTGTGAGAGTGGCTGTATGGATGCGTGTGTGCTTGTATCAGTTATTGTATAAGAGCGTAAGAATGTGCTAGTATTTGTATGAGTAAGTGAGCTGGTGTGTGTATAACTGTATAGGTGAGTAAATGGGTGTGTGATTAATTTTTTGCATGACTGACTAGGTGTGTGAGTACCTCTATGGATGAGTGGCGGTGTGTGAGTGTTTATATAGGTGTATGAGTGCATATGATAGTCCTGTACTGAGTGACTGTAAGTATGAGTGACTGTACAGGTGAGTGAGTGGATGTGTGTGTAGACCTAAGAATCAGTGAGTGGGTATGTAGTTTTTGGTGTTGGAGTGTCTATGGTTTTGAGAATGGCAGTCTGTAATTTAGAGTGGGTGTATCAAAAGTTATATTAGGGTGTGAGAAGATGCATGAAATTATCACATGGATGATGTCATCAGTGATGTCATTTGAGATGTCATCAGTGATGTCATCAGTGATGTCACTGACCATGTCATGAGTGATGTAATATGTGACGTCATCAGCAGTGCATTGCGGGGCGCGAGTTATAGTTAGCTGAACTAACTATAACAGGGAATTTCACGGGTTTTGTACGAGTGCAATGTCCAACTAACTATAACTGTCCCTAAAACCTATGGTTTTTTCAGTGAATTTCAAAGGTTTTTTAAATGCTAATTTCTAACTATAACGTGTCTGAAACCTATGGTTTTTTCAGTGAATTTCAAAGGTTTTTTAAATGCTAATTTCTAACTATAACATGCCTGAAACCTATGGTTTTTTCAGTGAATTTCAAAGGTTTTTTAAATGCTAATTTCTAACTATAACATGCCTGAAAACTATGATTTTTTAAGTGAATTTCAAAGGTTTTTTAAATGCTAGTTTCTAACTATGCCAACAGAGGTAGGACATGTGAAGAAAGAAGAAAAAACGCACAGAAAGAAGCAAAAGATGTGCAGAAAGAACCAACAGAGGAGCAGAAAGAGGCCTTGTTGCAAAATCATCCTGTGCCCACAACTTTTTCAGACGGGTACTGGTGGTAACTGACTCTGACTAACCAGAGCCAGTGCACGTTTGCACAGTGGTGAAGGGAGGGGCCTGAGGTGACATGTGTGCAAACGCGCCCCGTGGCGCGTTTTAAGTTGCGGGATTAAGTCCCCTTGAATCCTGAGGGTCCCTGGGGTCCAACTAGCCCCCAGGTACCTACAGTTAGGACCACAGAGCTGAGTTGCAGAGAGGCGTTCCGAGGCCACGCACCTTTTTCACCTCTCTGCAATGCACCTCTGTTGTGCTTACTGAAGGTACCTGGTGGGCTAGTTGGCCCCCAGGATTCAAAGGAATTAACTCCCCAACTTAAAACGCACCACAGGGCGTGTTTGCGCACATGTCACCTGAGGCCCCACCCCCTCCCTTCACCACTGTGCAAACGCGCCCCGTGGCGCGTTTTAAGTTGGGGGATTAGGTTACCTTGAATCCTGAGAGTCCCTGGGGCCCAACCAGCCCACCAGGTACTTCCAGTAAGCACCACAGGCCTGCGTTGCAACGCCTGTAACAAATTGTGGAGTTGTGTTTAGGTAGTGAAGAGGGTCGTGCTGGGGGTAGTGTTTTAGGGTTTAGGGTAGTGCAGTGGTGTTTGTGTAGTGTAGGGGGTCATGCTGGGGGTAGATTTAGGGTTTAGGGTAGTGCAGTGGTGTTTGGGTAGTGTAGGGAGTCGTGCTGGGGGAGTGTTTTAGGGTTTAGGGTAGTACAGTGGTGTTTGGGTAGTGTAGGGGGTCGTGCTGGGGTTAGTGTTTTAGGGTTTTAGGGTTTAGGGTAGTGCAGTGGTGTTTGGGTAGTGTAGGGGATACTGCTGGGGGTAGTGTTTTAGGGTTTAGGGTAGTGCAATGGTGTTTGGGTAGTGTAGGGGGTACTGCTGGGGGTAGTGTTTTAGGGTTTAGGGTAGTGCAGTGGAGTTTGGGTAGCGTAGGGGGTACTGCTGGGGGTAGTGTTTTATGGTTTAGGGTAGTGCAGTGGTGTTTGGGTAGTGTAGGGGTTCGTGCTGGGGGTAGTTTTTTAGGGTTTAGGGTAGTGCAGTGGTGTTTGTGTAGTGTAGGAGGTAGTGTTTTAGGGTTTAGGGTAGTGCAGTGGTCTTTGGGTAGTGTAGGGAGTCGTGCGGGGGTATTGTTTTAGAGTTTAGGGTAGTGCAGTGGTCTTTGGGTAGTGTAGGGGGTTGTGCGGGAGGTAGTGTTTTAGGGATTAGGGTAGTGCATTGGTATTTGGGTAGTGTAGGGGGTCATGCGGGGGTAGTGTTTTAGGGTTTAGGGCAGTGCAGTGGTGTTTAGGTAGTGTAGGGGGTCGTGCTGGGGGAGTGTTTTAGGGTTTAGGGCAGTGCAGTGGTGTTCGGGTAGTGTAGGGGGTCGTGCTGGGGGGAGTGTTTTAGGGTTTAGGGCAGTGCAGTCGTGTTCGGGTAGTGTAGGGGGTCGTGCTGGGGGAGTATTTTAGGGTTTAGGGTAGTGCAGTGGTGTTCGGGTAGTGTAGGGGGTCATGCTGGGGGTAGTGTTCTAGGGTTTATGGCAGTGCAGTGGTGTTCGGGCAGTATAGGGGGTCTTGCTGGGGGTGGTGTTTCAGGGTTTAGGGCAGTGCAGTGGTGTTCGGGCAGTGTAGGGGGTCGTGCAGGGGTGGTGTTTCAGGGTTTAGGGCAGTGGTGTTCGGGCAGTGTAGGGGGTCATGCTGGGGGTGGTGTTTCAGGGTTTGGGGCAGTGCAGTGGTGTTCGAGCAGTAAAGGGGGTCATGCTGGTGGTGGTGTTTCAGGGTTTAGGGCAGTGCAGTGGTGTTCGGGCAGTGTAGGGGGCGGTGCAGGGGGTGGTGTTTCAGGGTTTAGGGCAGTGCAGTGGTGTTCAGGCAGTGTAGGGGTGGTGCAGGGGTGGTGTTTCAGGGTTTAGGGCAGTGCAGTGGTGTTCGGGCAGTGTAGGGGGTCGTGCAGGGGGTGGTGTTTCAGGGTTTAGGGCAGTGCAGTGGTGTTCGGGCAGTGTAGGGGCGGTGCAGGGGGTGGTGTTTCAGGGTTTAGGGCAGTACAGTGGTGTTCGGGCATTGTAGGGGGTGGTGCTGGGGCTGGTGTTTCAGGGTTTAGGGCAGTGCAGTGGTGTTCGGGCAGTGTAGGGGGTCATGGTGGGGCTGGTGTTTCAGGGTTTAGGGCAGTGCAGTGGTGTTCGGGCAGTGTAGGGGGTCTTGCTGGGGCTGGTGTTTCAGGGTTTAGGGCAGTGCAGTGGTGTTCGGGCAGTGTAGGGGGTCGTGCTGGGGGTGGTGTTTCAGGGTTTAGGGCAGTGCAATGGTGCTCAGGCAGTGTAGGGGGTTGTGCTGGGGGTGATGTTTCAGGGTTTAGGGCAGTGCAGTGGTGTTAGGGCAGTGTAGGGGGTCGTGCTGGGGGTGGTGTTTCAGGGTTTAGGGCAGTGCAGTGGTGTTCCGGCAGTGTAGGGGGTCGTGCAGGGGGTGGTGTTTCAGGGTTTAGTGCAGTGGTGTTCGGGCAGTGTAGGGGGTCGTGCTGGGGTGGTGTTTCAGGGTTTAGGGCAGTGCAGTGGTGTTTGGGCAGTGTAGGGTGTCGTGCTGAGGGGTGGTCTTTCAGGGTTTAGGGCAGTGCAGTAGTGTTTGGGCAGTGTAGGGGGTCGTGCAGGGGGTGGTGTTTCAGGGTTTAGGGCAGTGCAGTGGTGTTCGGCCAGTGTAGGTAGTCTTGCTGGGGGTGGTGTTTCAGGGTTTAGGCCAGTGCAGTAGTTTTCGGGCAGTGTAGGCGGTCGTGCTGGGGCTGGTGTTTCAGGGTTTAGGGCAGTGCAGTGGTGTTCGGGCAGTGTACGGGGTTGTGCTGGGGCTGGTGTTTCAGGGTTTAGGGCAGTGCAGTGGTGTGCGGGCAGTGTACGGGGTCATGCTGGGGCTGGTGTTTCAGGGTTTAGGGCAGTGCAGTGGTGTTCGGGCAGTGTAGGGGTCATGCTGAGGGTGGTGTTTCAGGGTTTAGGGCAGTGCAGTGGTGTTCGGGCAGTGTAGGGGGTCGTGCTGGGGCTGGTGTTTCAGGGTTTAGGGCAGTGCAGTGGTGTTCGGGCAGTGTAGGGGGTCGTGCTGGGGCTGGTGTTTCAGGGTTTTGGGCAGAGCAGTGGTGTTCGGGCAGTGTAGGGGGTCGTGCTGGGGGTGGTGTTTCAGGGTTTAGGGCAGTGCAGTGGTGTTCGGGCAGTGTAGGGGGTCTTGCTGGGGGTGGTGTTTCAGGGTTTAGGGCAGTGCAGTGGTGTTCGGGCAGTGTAGGGGGTCTTGCTGGGGGTGGTGTTTCAGGATTTAGGGCAGTGGTGTTCGGGCAGTGTAGGGGGTCTTGCTGGGGGTGGTGTTTCAGGGTTTAGGGCAGTGCAGTGGTGTTCGGGCAGTGTAGGGGGACTTGCTGGGGGTGGTGTTTCAGGGTTTAGGGCAGTGGTGTTCGGGCAGTGTAGGGGGCCTTGCTGGGGGTGATGTTTCAGGGTTTAGGGCAGTGCAGTGGTGTTCGGGCAGTGTAGGGGGTCTTGCTGGGGGTAGTGTTTCAGGGTTTAGGGCAGTGCATTGGTGTTCGTGCAGTATAGGGGGTCGTGCTGGGGATGGTGTTTCTGGGTTTAGGGCAGTGCAGTAGTGTTCGAGCAGTGTAGGGGTTGTGCAGAGGGTGGTGTTTCAGGGTTTAGTGCAGTGGTGTTCAGGCAGTGTAGGGGGTCGCGCTGGGGGTGGTGTTTCAGGGTTTAGGGCAGTGCAGTGGTGTTCGGGCAGTGTAGGGGGTCATGCACGGGGTGGTGTTTCAGGGTTTTGGGCAGTGCAGTGGTGTTCGGGCAGTGTAGGGTGTTGTGCTGGGGCTGGTGTTTTAGGGTTCAGGGCAGTGCAGTGGTGTTCAGGCAGTGTAGGGGGTCGTGCTGAGGCTGGTGTTTCACGGTTTAGGGCAGTGCAGTGGTGTTCGGGCAGTGTAGGGGGTCGTGCTGGGGCTGGTGTTTCAGGGTTTAGGGCAGTGCAGTGGTGTTTGGGCAGTGTAGGCGGTCATGCTGGGGCTGGTGTTTCAGGGTTTATGGCAGTGCAGTGGTGTTCGGGCAGTGTAGGGGGTCATGCTGGGGCTGGTGTTTCAGGGTTTAGGGCAGTGCAGTGGTGCTCGGGCAGTGTAGGGGGTCATGCTGGGGGTGATGTTTCAGGGTTTAGGGTAGTGCAGTGTTGTTCGGGCAGTGTAGGGGGTCATGCAGGGGCTGGTGTTTCAAGGTTTAGGGCAGTGCAGTGGTGTTCGGGCAGTGTAGGGGGTCGTGCTGGGGCTGGTGTTTCAGTGTTTTGGGCAGAGCAGTGGTGTTCGGGCAGTGTAGGGGGCCATGCTGGGGGTAGTGTTTCAGGGTTTAGGGCAGTGCAGTGGTGTTCGGGCAGTGTAGGGGGTCGTGCTGGGGGTGGTGTTTCAGGGTTTAGGTCAGTGGTGTTCGGGCAGTGTAGGGGGTCTTGCTGGGGGTGATGTTTCAGGGTTTAGGGCAGTGCAGTGGTGTTCGGGCAGTGTAGGGGGTCTTGCTAGGGGTAGTGTTTCAGGGTAGTGCAGTGGTGTTCGGGCCGTGTAGGGGGTCATGCTGGGGGTGGTGTTTCAGGGTTTAGGGCAGTGCAGTGGTGTTCGGGCAGTGTAGGGGGTCGTGAAGGGGGTGGTGTTTCAGGGTTTAGGGCAGTGCAGGGGTGTTCGGGCAGTGTAGGGGGTCGTGCTAGGGGTGGTGTTTCAGGGTTTAGGGCAGTGGAGTGGTGTTCGGGCAGTGTAGGGGGTCATGCAGGGGCTGGTGTTTCAGGGTTTAGGGCAGTGCAGTGGTGTTCGGGCAGTGTAGGGGGTCGTGCTGGGGGTAGTGTTTTAGGGTTTAGGGTAGTGCAGTGGTGCTTGTGTAGTGTAGGGGGTCGTGTTGGGGGTAGTGTTTTAGGGTTTAGGGTAGTGCAGTGGTGTTTGTGTAGTGTAGGGGGTCGTGCTGGGGGTAGTGTTTTAGGATTTAGGTTAGTGCAGTGGTGTTTGGGTAGTGTAGGGGTCGTGCTGGGGGTAGTGTTTTAGGGTTTAAGGTAGTGCAGTGGTGTTTGTGTAGTGTAGGGGGTCGTGCTGGGGGTAGTGTTTTAGGGTTTAGGGTAGTGCAGTGGTGCTTGTGTAGTGTAGGAGGTCGTGCTGGGGGTAGTGTTTTAGGGTTTAGGGTAGTGCAGTGGTGTTTGTGTAGTGTAGGGGGTCATGTTTTAGGGTAGTGCAGTGGTGTTTGGGTAGTGTAGGGGGTCGTGCTGCTGGTAGTGTTTTAGGATTTAGGTTAGTGCAGTGGTGTTTGGGTAGTGTAGGGGGTCGTGCTGGGGGTAGTGTTTTAGGGTTTAGGATAGTGCAGTGGTGCTTGTGTAGTGTAGGGGGTCGTGCTGGGGGTAGTGTTTTAGGGTTTAAGGTAGTGCAGTGGTTTTTTTGTAGTGTAGGGGGTCATGTTTTAAGATGCAATGCTCCAATACCTGACCAGCCTGCACTACATAAAACTGCAAAAAACTAAAAATAAAAAGTGTTTTGCACACTTTTGTCATTGGGCTATATGTGGGCTACATCTGGGTAATATTTGTGCTACATTTGGGCTCTTTTTTCACTGGTGGCCATCTTGGAAGACTTCTTTGTTATGAAGTTTCCTAATTTCTTCATTTACTGCAGTCTCCTCAGTAGGAAATGCTTTCAGTTTTTTACTTTGATTCCATCAAGAAGGCATTCAGATGTCTCACATCTGCCATAAATTCAGAATGTTAGCACTCTAGTTGCTCATTAGATCACTGGAGTAAAGCTACTGCTCACCAGGGAGTTAACTGGTAGTCTGCTGCTGGTATTGAAAGTGATTGTTTCAGTCTGCATGTCAGAATTTTCCAATGAAATAGAAGAGGATTTGAGATCTCACTTAAAACATGCCCTAATTTTTCTTTCTGCAGCACTAACCATAATTTCTATTTAAAAAAGAACCCCTCATTTTGTTCCTTTTTAAATTAAATGTTTTAAGTGTTACTGGTTTATTCCAATCAAGATGGCTTCAGGTGTGCCATACTTTTGTCATAAGTAAGGCTGTTAGCGCTCTAGTTGTTCTTTAGAACACTCTGGGAAGCTGCAGTAGAACACAAAGGCATCAACTGGCAGGCTGCTCCTGTTGAAATATAACAGGAAGATATTTGAGATCACACTTGAAATATGTCCTAATTTTTCTTTCTACAGCACTAACCATAATTTCTAAGACAAAATGAACCCCATCATTTTGTTCCTTTTTAAATTAAATGTTTTAAGTGTTACCAGTTTATTCCAATCAAGATGGCTTCAGGTGTGCCATACTTTTGTCATAAGTAAGGCTGTTAGCGCTCTAGTTGTTCTTTAGAACACTCTGGGAAGCTGCAGTAGAACACAAAGGCATCAACTGGCAGGCTGCTCCTGTTGAAATATAACAGGAAGATATTTGAGATCACACTTGAAACATGCCCTAATTTTTCTTTCTACAGCACTAACCATAATTTCTATGACAAAATGAACCCCATCATTTTGTTCCTTTTTAAATTAAATTGTTTAAGTGTTACCAGTTTATTCCAATCAAGATGGCTTCAGGTGTGCCATACTTTTGTCATAAGTAAGGCTGTTAGCACTCTAGTTGTTCTTTAGAACACTCTGGGAAGCTGCAGTAGAACACAAAGGAATCAACTGACAGTCTCTGCCCTTGTTGGATGTACATGTTTTACTGAGAATGTCAGACTTCATTCTCACATGAGTGAGAAAGATAATGTGAATTTACAGAAAATATGCTCTCATTTTAGCTTCTGGAGCACCTTCCAAACCTCCATGGGACAAGCATGAGAAAATAGTGTTCTCTCAAACATGATTCATGATATCCCAGCAGAAGGTTTTTCACATGGTAAAATCACCTTAGAATACCCCACAATTCCTAAAATTAGTATGGTACCATCAACAAATAAATTCTAATGTAACTAAAGCCTGTTATCACCCTTTATAGTTCTCCTTTTGGTGACCCTTAAAATCTTCTATTCACTACAATGCATTTCAATGAGGTACTATCATTTATATTGGTCCCAAGATGGCTGCCAGCAATTCCAGGATGAAGTGCTGACAGCCAATCAGATCTCACGATGACATGTGTGGTTAGGCTCCGCCCAGATATATATGTGACTTTACTTTTGATTTTCTCAGGAACTACTGAACGGATTTACACCATTTAAGCAAAAGGCACGACACTGAACCAAGGGCTACCTCTTTGCCAAATTTGGTGTAATTCCGTTCAGCAGTTCGGGCTGTAGCTGCGACTAAAGGTTCCTATGGAAAAATGAATGGGGAAAACGCGTTTTGGGACCCCCTTTTTCTCGGCCCCTGCTTGACGTATCACCCCGAGACTTTCAGGATAGGAGCGGACCGGAGCGCCCCAACAAGTTGGAAACTTTCGCGAAGATTCGTCAACCGGCGCCAACGTTATTTCAAATAGAATGTCGCGGATTTCCTATGGATAATAGGTTTTAACTATAACTATCTACTGGCGACCGCCAGTAGATAATATATATATATATATATATATATATATATATATATATATATATATATATATATATATATATTTCAAAACTAGTGTACATTTCACTTCAGCTGCTGTCTGAAAAGTTTCAGGGTGATTCGTCAAGCGGGGGCCAAGAAACAGAGTGGGTCCCAAAACGTGTTTTCCCCATGTAATTTTTAACACAACTACAGCCTGAACCGTTGAACAGAATTACACCAAATTTGGCAGAAAGCTAGCTCTTGGTGCAGAAAGAGCCCTTTTGGTGATTTGGTGTAAATCTATTCAGTAGTTTTGGAATTATTAAATAAAATAGAAATATAGATATCTAGGGACGCAAACCCTCCGCGGATCCCTGCAGTGGATTCGCAGATCCGTGCGCCAACAGCAATGCCGTGATTGTCAGGTTGTGGCCACCATTCTTTTGATTAGACCATGGTCCCGGGGCTTAAAATTTAAAGGGTGAACTGATTGTTGGGATTAGGTTAGAGGTAGCCTGAACCCATCAGTGTGTTAGAGGGGTTACAGAGGGACCAATGAAGGTCAAGAAATTGCCTTAAAAACATTTCCACATGAGGGGTTTTGAGGATCCGCCATGGCGCTCAGCGAAGCATCATTTGGATCCTCAGCAGATCTCCAATCCTGCTGCAATTTAATAGAAACAAAAAATACATATAGACCCACTCACACACCCACACACCCACACAGGCACTCACACACCCACACAGGCACTCACAAACCCACTCACACAGGCACTCACATACCCACTCACAGACCCCCACAGGAACTCACACACCCACTCACAGATGCACACAGGTACTCACAGACCCACTCAGACTCACACAGGCACTCACATGCCAACTCACAGACCCCCACAGGAACTCACACACCCACCCACTCACACACTCACTCACAGATCCACACAGCCACTCACACACCCATTCACAGATCCACACACTCACTCACAGGCTTATACATACACTAACACACCCACTTGCAGACTCACTCAGGTACTGTTACACCTACCCAGAGACCCACACAGGCACTCACACATCCACTCAGAAATCTATACCGGCACTCACACAGCCACACACAGGCACTCACACACCCACTCACAGACCACCACAAGAACTCACACACGCACTCACAGACCCCTTACACACTCAGACATCTACTCACAGACCCACACAGACACTCACAGACCCACACAGATACACACACACACCCACTCACAGGCCAACTTACACTCTCACAGACCCACCCAGACTCTCACGCACCCACTCACAGACCCACTTACACACTCATGCATCCATCACTCATAGACCCACATAGATGCTCACACACCCATTCACAGACCTACACAGAAACTCACACACATCTTACACACTCACACACCGACCCACACACACTCACACTCACAGACCCATTTTCTCACACATCCACCCACTCACAGACCCATTTTCTCACACATCCACCCACTCACAGACCCACACACACGCACTCACAAACCCACACAGACAGACACACACCTACTCACAGACCCACACACAAGTCCACACAGACACTCACACACCCACTTACAAAGCAGCTCACAGACACTCACTCACAGACCCACACTGACACACACTCACAGACCAAGACAGGCACTCACACACTAACTCATCATCCCAGTTACACACTTGCACAACCACTCACTCACAGACCCCCACAGAGACTCACACACCCATTCACAGACCAACACATGTCCTCAGACATCCCACTCACAGACCCAACACAGGCAATCACACACCAACTCACAAACCCAGTTACACACTCACACACAGACACTCATACACACACTCACAGACCCAGACACTCATACACCCATACACCCACTCACAGACCCACACACACTAACACACCCACTAGCACACTCACGAACAAACTCACAGACCTACACAGACACTCACACACCCATTCACAGACTCTCACACACACACTCAGGCTCCTATTCTAGATCTACTCAAGCACTAACACACCAACTCAAAGTTCTACACAGCACTCATAGACCCACTTACATACCCGTACACCCACACTCAGAACCACTCACACACCCTCTCACAGACCAACACAGGCAGTCACACCCACTCACAGAACCACACAGGCACTCACACTAACAAATCCACACAGGCACTTACACACCCACTCACAGACATTCACACACCCACTCACTGCCCCACACAGGCACTCACACACCCACTCACAGACCCACCCACTCACTCACACACAGACACTCACACATACACACTCACAGACCCAGACACTCATACACCCACTCACATACCCACACAGATACTCACACACCCACTAGCATACTCACAAACAAACTCACAGACCTACACAGACATTCACACACCCATTCACAGACTCTCACACACACACACTCAGGCTCCTACTCTAGACCCACTCAAGCACTAACACACCAACTCAAAGATCTACACAAGCACTGATAGAGCAACTTATATACCTGTACACCCACACTCAGAACCACTCACACACCCTCTCACAGACCAACACAGGCAGTCACACCTACTCACAGAGCCACACAGGCACTCACACTAACAAATCCACACATGCACTTACACACCCACTCACAGACATTCACACACCCACTCACTGCCCCGCACAGGCACTCACACACACACTCACAGACCCACACACTCACTCACACACCCACACAGGCACTCACACCCCCGCTCAAAGATCCACAGAGGAACTCACACACTCACTTACAGACACATACAGACACACACACCCCCACTCATAGATACAAACGGACTCTCACACCCCCCCCTCACAGACCAACTTACACACACACCCACTCACAGACCCACCCAGACTCTCACACACCCACTCACAGATCCACACAGGCCTTCACACACCTACTGGCATACCCATACAACCAATCACACACCCACACAGTAACTCACACACCCACACAGAAACTTACTCACCCACTCACAGACTCACAGACACTCCCACTTCCACTCACAGACATACACCCACTCACACACTCACAGACCCAGTCACAGACCCAGTCACAGACCCAAGCAAACAATCACTTACCCACTCACAGACACATACAGCCACTCTCACCCATCCTCTAAGGTTACAGGTTACAGTTAGAAGATAATATATTTTTTTTTTAAACATTACCATGATGTTATAGTTAGGAAATAACATTTAAGAACCCTGGAAATTCACTGAAAAAAACAAAGGTTACAGGGACATTATAGTTAGGAAATGGAATTGGAAAAACCTTAGAAATTCTCTGAAAAAAACAAAGGTTACAGAGACGTTATAGTTAGGCTCAGATTGTACGCACACAAAACCATAGAAAAACTACAGTGTTTCATAAATGTTTGACACTTAAAGATATTTAATAAGCTACTTCATAAGTTAAATTAATATTTGTTCTCCACTACTAATAAGTTATACTATTTCTAACAAATGTCATCTGAGTGGCTGTGTCTCTTTCAATCAGTGTGAGAGTGGGTGTCTTAGTGACTGTATGGATGTGTGACTGGGTATGCGAGTGGCTTAATGGATGTGTAAGTGGGTTTGTGAGTGGCTTTATAGGCCTGTCAGTGGGTGTGTGAGTGGCTGTATACGTCTGTGAATGGGTGGCTGAGTGGTTGTATGGGTGTGTGAGTGGATATTTGAGTGGTTGTATGGGTGTGTGAGTGGTTGTATGGATGTGTGAAAGGGTGGGTGAGTTATTTTTTAGTGTGTGAGTGTGTATGTAAGTAGTTGTATCAGCATGTGACTGGTTGTTGGAGTAGCTGTGGGTGTGTGAGTGGTTATATGAGTGTGTAGGTTTTATGGGTGTGTGAGAAGTATGTGACTGGTTTTATGGGTGTATTAGTGGGTGTGTGAGTGGTTGGCTGGGTGTGTGAGTGGGTGTGTAAGTGATTGTATGTGTCTGTGAGTGGGTGTGTGAGTTGTTGTATGGGTATGTGAGTGTGTGTGTAAGTGGTTGTATGTGTCTGTGAGTGGGTGTGTGAGTTGTTGTATGGGTATGTGAGTGTTAGTGGTTCTGTGGATGATGTCACCAGTGGTATCATTTGAGATGGCAGTGATGTCATCAGTGATGTCACTGACCATGTCATCAGTGATGTGATATGTGAGGTCATAAGCAGTGCATTGCGCGGGCATAAGTTATACTTTGCTCAGGGAAATATAACTGCCGAATTTCTATATTTCTATGGTTTTGTGCATGTACAATGTGAGCCTAACTATAACGTCTCTGCAACCTTTTTTTTCCTTCAGTGAATATCTAAAGTTTTTTATTTCTATTTCCTAACTATAACGTCCCTGTAGCCTGTGTTTTTTGTGTGAATATATATATATATATATATATATAAACTAAAAAAAACAAAGGTTACAGAGGCGTTATAGTTAGGCTGACATTTCACTCGTACAAAACCAGAGAAATTCAGCCACTATAGTTACCTGAGTTGACTATAAATTGCACCCGTGTAATGCACTGCTTATGACCTCACATATTACATCACTCAGGACATGGTCAGTGATATCACTGATGACATCTCAGATGACATCACTGATGACATCAGTGATGACATCATCCAGTGACTGAGTTTAAAAAAAAAAAGTTTATGGGTGTTAAATATATATACACCAAGGTGTATTAATGAACAAGTGGGTGTATGTGTGCCTGTATGGATGATTTAGTGGATGCATGATTGACTGTATAAGTGAGTGATTATACGTGGCTCAGTGAATGTATGGATGAGTGACTAATTTGTGTGAATTTCTGTATCAGTCTGTCAGTTGGTGTGTAAGTGGCTGTATGGGTTGGTGAGTAGGTACATGAGTGGCTGTATGGGTTATTGATTGGTAGTCTGAGTACCTTTATGGGGGCAAGAGTGTCTGTTTCGGTGGGTGAGGGGGTATGTGACTGCCTGCATGGATGAGTGAGTGGGTGAATCAGTGGGTGTATGAATGACTGTTTAGATGACTGAGCAGGTGCGTGACTGACTGTACAAGTAAGTGATTAGGTGTCTCGGTGAATGTATGGAGGAGTGACTGGTTATGTGAATGTATCTGTCTGTCAGTTGATGTCTAAGTGGGTGTAAAAGTGTGTTAGTGGGTATGTGAATGGCTATATGGGTGATTGATTGGTTGACTATCTCTATGCTTATCTGGGTGTCTTTGTGTGTGAGGAGGTGTGTGACTGTCTGTATGGATGAGTGAGTGGGTGAGTCAGTGCCTGTATGGGGTAGTGAGTGCGAGTGTGAGAAGCTGCATGGGTGAGTGAGTGTCTGTATGACTGTGTCAGTGATTGAGTGCTCGTTTCAGAATGGGTGAGTAACTGGGTATGTGAAAGGCAGTATAACTCAGTGACTGGGTATATCAGTGACAGTATGCGTGAGTAAGTGAATGTGAGAGTGGCTATATGGATGAGTACATGCTTCTGTCAGTGACTGTGTAGGTGAATGAGTATGTGTTACTATTTGTATGAGCAAGTAAGTGGATGAGTATGTAACTGTTTGGGTTAGTATGTACCTGTACGATTGACTGTATGGGTGAGTGAGTAGGTGTGTGAGTAGTTCCATGGGTGACCCACTCAGTGTGTGAGTGCCTGTATGGGTATATGAGTGGATATGTCAATGGCTGTATTGGTGACTGAGTGGGTGTATGAGTGGCAGTATGGGTGAGCAAGTGGATGTGTGTGTAGATCTATGAATTAGTGAGTGGCTGTGTAAGTACTGGTATGGCTCTGTCAATGGGGTTGTGAATGGTTGTGTGGCAGTGGCAGTGGCTGTATAAAACATTCTATAGGGGTGTGAGTAGGTGCGTCAGAGACAATGTAGATGATGCCATCACTGATGTCATGAGTGATGTCATTTGAGATCTCATCAGTGATATCATCAGTGATGTCACTGACCATGTCATGAGTGAGGTAATATGTGAGGTCATAAGTAGTGCGGGGCGCAAGTCAACTCAGGTAACTCTAATTGCTGAATTTCGATGGTTTTGTACGAGTGAAATGTCAGCCTATCTATAGTGTCCCTGTAACCTTTGGTTTATTTAGTGAATTTCTAAGGCTTTTTAAATTCTATTTGCTAACTATAACATCCCTGCAACCTTTGTTATTTTTTTGTGAATTTCTAAGGTTTTTTAACCCCTTCGCTGCTAGGCCTTTTCCCCTCCTGTGCTAAGCCTTTTTTTGGCTATTTGGGGTAGTTCGCGCTTAGGCCCCTGTAACTTTTTGACCACATAACGTATCCACGCCAAATTTGCGTCCTTTTTTTCCAACATCATGGGGATTCTAAAGGTACCCAGGGTTTGTGGATTCCCCTGGAGGGGACCCAGAAATTAGCCAAAATACAGCTAAATTTTGTTTTTTTAGGGAAAAATGCGAAAAAAGGCTACAGATGAAAGCGTGTGGTTTTTCCCCTGCAAATGGCATCAAATAAGGGGTTGCGGTGCTGAAATCACCATCTTCCCAGCTTTCAGGGACAAGCAGACTTTTGTCAGAAAACGAAAACATTTTACACAGTTTTGGCATTTTTCTGGGACATAGTCTATTTTTGCTATTTTTTGTGCTTTCAACCTCCTTCCAGTTAATGGTAGAAATGGGTATGAAAGCAATAATGGATCCTGGAAAGCTATACATTTCTGAAAAGTAGACAAAATTCTGAATTCAGCAAGGGGTCATTTGTGTAGATCCTTCAAGTTTTCTTTATAGAAACAAACAGTTAAATAAAGGAAAAATTGAAAATTAGTTGAAAAAATCAGCCATTTGTGTCAACGTTTTCACCTGTAACTTCTTCTAATTATGACAGCTATTTGAAAGCAATATACCGTTACATCCGCTGGACCTTTCTGGTTGTGGCGATATATACGACTTGTAGGTTCACCAAGAACCCGACGAACCCAGAGCCAATAACTGAGCAGCGTCTTGCAATGGTTTTTTATTATGTACCGGGTATATAGCAATTATTCTGGGAACATTTATACATGGAAAAATCGGTATGAAAGACACCTATGTATTTCTGAAATGGGAACAAAATATAGAGTTTAGAAATAGTAGATATTTGCACTTTTCCGAAATTGGGAGTACCCGTACTAGCATGAGAATTATAGGACATTTTTCAAAATGACTTCTTTTACACATTGTCTTTCATTTGGAAGGCAGAAATGCATCAAAAGTCAATAGATAATAACAGTTGCTCTACAATTTTGTGTTACCCTAAGTCTCCCGATAAACATGGTACCTCACTTGTGTGGGTAGGCCTAGTGCCTGCGACAGGAAACGGCCCAAAACGCAACGTGGACACACCACATTTTCACAGTGAAAAATTACCCTTTTTTTGCAAAGTGCCTAGCTGTAGTTTTTGAACCCTAGCTCTGCCGGCACCTAGGGAAACCTAGCAAACCTATACATTTTTGAAAACTAGACACCCAGGGGAATCCAGGATGGGGTGACTTGACTGGCTCTCACCTGGTTCTGTTACCCAGAATCCCTTGCAAACCTAAAATATTGTTAAAAAAACACATTTTCCTCACTTTTCTGTGGTGGAAAGTTCTGGAATCTGCATGGATCCACAAAATTCCACCCACCCCGCGTTCCCCAAAGTCTTTCGAGAAAAACGGTACCTCACTTGTGTGGGTAGGCCTAGTGCCCGCGACAGGAAACGGCCCAAAACGCAACGTGGACACACCACATTTTCACAGTGAAAAATTACCCCTTTTTGCAAAGTGCCTAGCTGTAGTTTTTGAACCCTAGCTCTGCCGGCACCTAGGGAAACCTAGCAAACCTATACATTTTTGAAATCTAGACACCCAGGGGAATCCAGGATGGGGGACTTGACTGGCTCTCACTAGGTTCTGTTACCCAGAATCCCTTGCAAACCTAAACAATTGTCAAAAAAACCACATATTCCTCACTTTTCTGTGGTGGAAAGTTCTGGAATCTGCGTGGATCCACAAAATTCCACCCACCCCGCATTCCCCAAAGTCTTCCGAGAAAAATGGTACCTCACTTGTGTGGGTAGGCCTAGTGCCCGCGACAGGAAACAGCGCAAAACACAACATGGACACACCACATTTTCACAGTGAAAAATTACCCTTTTTGGCAAAGTGCCTAGCTGTAGTTTTTGAACCCTAGCTCTGCCGGCACCTAGGAAACCTACCAAACCCACACATTTCTGAAAAGTAGACACATGGGAGATTCCAGGGAGGTATGGCTTGCATGGATCCCCCAATGTTTCTTACCAGAATCCTCTGCAAACCTGAAATTTTGCTGAAAAAATCACTTTTTACACATTATTGTGTGGGAAAGTTGTGGAATCACCGGGCTGACACAAATTTCCTACCACCCAGCATTGCCCAGGTCTCCCGATAAAATGGTGCCTCACTCGGGTGGGAGGCCCAAGTACCCGCGACAGGCAAGGGTCCAAAACGTATTGAGGCGACATCAAAAATGCCTATCACAAAACCGACCTGGTTTTGCAGGGAGTCCCATGACTTTTGGCCCGGGGCTCGGCGCCACCTAGGGAAACCTAGCAAACCCAAACATTTCTGAAAAGTAGACACCTGGGATTCAGGGAGGTATGGCTTGCGTGGATCCACCAACGTTTTCTTACCCAGAATTCCCTGCAAACCTGAAATTTTGCTGAAAAATCACTTTTTTCACACATTTTGTGTGGGAAAGTTGTGGCATCACCGGGATGACACAAATTTCCTACCACCCAGCGTTCCCCAGGTCTCCCGATAAAATGGTGCCTCACTCGGGTGGGAGGCCCAAGTACTCGCGACAGGCACGGGCCCAAAACATTTTGTGATGGGCAATTTCAATGTTGCCTCAATACGTTTTGGGCCCATGCCTGTTGCGGGTACTTGGGCCTCCCACCCGAGTGAGGCACCATTTGTATCGGGAGACCTGGGAGAACGCTGGGTGGTAGGAAATTTGTGTCATCCCGGTGATGCCACAACTTTCCCACACAAAAATGTGTGAAAAAGTGATTTTTTCAGCAAACTTTCAGGTTTGCAGGGGATTCTGGGTAAGAAAACGTTGGTGGATCCACGCAAGCCATACCTCCCTGGAATCCCCGGTGTGTACTTTTCAGAAATGTGTGGGTTTGCTAGGTTTCCCTAGGTGGGTGCCGAGCCCCGGGCCAAAAGTCATGGGACCCCTTGCAAAACCAGGTCAGTATTGTGATAGGCATTTTTGATGTCGCCTCAATACGTTTTGGGCCCTTGCCTGTCACGCGTATTTGGGCCTCCCACCCGAGTGAGGCACTATTTTTATCGGGAGACCTGGGGGAACGCTGGGTGGTAGGAAATTTGTGTCAGCCTGGTGATGCCACAACTTTCCCACACAAAAATGTGTGAACAAAGTGATTTTTTCAGCAAAATTTCAGGTTTGCAGGGGATTCTGGGTAAGAAAACGTTGGTAGATCCACGCAAGCCATACCTCCCTGGAATCCCCGGGTGTCTAGTTTTCAGAAATGTGTGGGTTTGGTAGGTTTCCCTAGGTGGCCGCCGAGCCCCAGGCCAAAAAGTCATGGGACCCCCCTTGCAAAACCAGGTCGTCTTCTGATAGGCAATTTTGATGTCGCCTCAATACGTTTTGGGCCCTTGCCTGTCGCGCGTACTTGGGCCTCCCACCCGAGTGAGGCACCATTTTTATCGGGAGACCTGGGGGAACGCTGGGTGGTAGGAAATTTGTGTCAGCCCAGTGATGCCACAACTTTCCCACACAAAAATGTATGAAAAAAGTGATTTTTTTCTGTAAAATTTCAGGTTTCTGGGGGATTCTGGGTAAGAAAACGTTGGTGGATCCACGCAAGCCATACCTCCCTGGAATTCCCAGGGTGTCTACTTTTCAGAAATGTGTGGGTTTGGTAGGTTTCCCTAGGTGGCCGCCGAGCCCCGGGCCAAAAAGTCATGGGACCCCCCTTGCAAAACCAGGTCGTTTTGTGATAGGCAATTTTGATGTCACCTCAATACGTTTTGGGCCCTTGCCTGTCGCGGGTACTTGGGCCTCCCACCCGAGTGATGTACCGTTTTTATCGGGAGACCTGGGGGAACACTGGGTGGTAGGAAATTTGTGTCAGCCCGGTGATGCCACAACTTTCCCACACAAAAATGTGTAAAAAAAGTGATTTTTTAAGCAAAATTTCAGGTTTCTGGGGGTTTCTGGGTAAGAAAACTTTGGGGGATCCACGCAAGCCATACCTCCCTGGAATCCCCCGGGTGTCTAGTTTTCAGAAATGTGTGGGTTTGGTAGGTTTCCCCAGCTGGCCGCCGAACCCGGGGCCAAAAACTCATAGGACCCCCCTTGAAACCAGGTTGGTTTGTGATAGGTAATTTTGATGTCGCCTCACTAGGTTTTGGGCCCTTGCATGTCGCGGGTACTTGCCCCACCCAAGCGTGTGAGGTACCATTTTTATCGGGAGACCAGGGGGAGCAGAAAGGCTGTAATGGTGGCGGGGATGTGGGCATTGGCGTGCCCACTTCGGGCAGCCCCCACCCTAAAACAAATTGCACAAAAAAAAATCCCTGGCGTTTAGTGGGCTTTCTGCCCCACCGGGGGGGCAGATTGGGGGCTACAGCCCCCATCTGCCCCCCAGGGCGGGGCAGAAAGGCTGTAATGGTGACGGGGTGGGGGCATTGGCGTGCCCGTTTTGGGCAGCCCCCACCCTAAAAAAAATTGCACAAAAAAAATCCCTGGCGTTTAGTGGGCTTTCTGCCCCACCGGGGGGCAGATTGGGGGCTACAGCCCCCATCTGCCCCCCGGGGCAGAAAGGCTGTAATGGTGACGGGGGGTGGGGGCATTGGCGTGCCCATTTTGGGCAGCCCCCACCCTAAAAATAAATTACACAAAAAAAATCCCTGGCGTTTAGTGGGCTTTCTGCCCCACCGGGGGGGCAGATTGGGGGCTACAGCCCCCATCTGCCCCCCAGGGCGGGGCAGAAAGGCTGTAATGGTGACGGGGGTGGGGGCATTGGCGTGCCCATTTTGGGCAGCCCCCACCCTAAAAATAAATTACACAAAAAAAATCCCTGGTGTTTAGTGGGCTTTCTGCCCCCCCGGGGGGGCAGAAAGGCTGTAATGGTGGCGGGGGTGTGGGGGCATTGGCGTGCCCGTTTCGGGCAGCCCCCACCCAAAAAAAACCACGCCAAAAAAAATCCCTGGCGTTTAGTGGGCTTTCTGCCCCACCGGGGTCGCAGATTGGGGGCTACAGCCCCCATCTGCCCCCGGGGGGCAGAAAGGCTGTAATAGTGACGGGGGTGGGGGCATTAGCGTGCCCGCTTTGGGCAGCCCCCACCCTAAAAACAAAATTACACAAAAAATAAATCCCTGGCGTTTAGTGGGCTTTCTGCCCCCCCGGTGCGGCAGATTGGGGCTACTGCCCCCATCTGCCTCCCAGGGGGGGGCAGAAAGGCTGTAATGGTGGTGGGGGGTGGGGGCATTAGCGTGCCCATTTCGGGCAGCCCCCACCCTAAAAAAAATGCGTCCAAAAAAATCTTTGGTGTTTAGTGGGCTTTCTGCCCCCCCGGGGGGGCAGATTGGGGGCTACTGCCCCCATCTGCCTCCCAGGGGGAGCAGAAAGGCTGTAATGGTGGTGGGGATGTGGGCATTGGCGTGCCCACTTCGGGCAGCCCCCACCCTAAAAAAAATTGCACAAAAAAAAATCCCTGGCGTTTAGTGGGCTTTCTGCCCCCCAGGGCGGGGCAGAAAGGCTGTAATGGTGACGGGGGTGGGGGCATTGGCGTGCCCGTTTTGGGCAGCCCCCACCCTAAAAAAAATTGCACAAAAAAAAATCCCTGGCGTTTAGTGGGCTTTCTGCCCCACCGGGGGGCAGATTGGGGCTACAGCCCCATCTGACCCCCAGGGGCGGGGCAGAAAGGCTGTAATGGTGACGGGGTGGGGCATTGGCGTGCCCATTTTGGGCAGCCCCCACCCTAAAAAAAAATTACACAAAAAAAATCCCTGGTGTTTAGTGGGCTTTCTGCCCCCCTGGGGGGGCAGATTGGGGGCTACTGCCCCCATCTGCCTCCCAGGGGGGGCAGAAAGGCTGTAATGGTGGCGGGGGTGTGGGGGCATTGGCGTGCCCTTTTCGGGCAGCCCCCACCCAAAAAAAACCACGCCAAAAAAAATCCCTGGCGTTTAGTGGTCTTTCTGCCCCACTGGGGTCGCAGATTGGGGGCTGCAGCCCCCATCTGCCCCCCGGGGGGGCAGAAAGGCTGTAATAGTGACGGGGGTGGGGGCATTAGCGTGCCCGTTTTGGGCAGCCCCCACCCTAAAAACAAAATTACACAAAAAATAAATCCCTGGCGTTAGTGGGCTTTCTGCCCCCCGGGCGGCAGATTGGGGGCTACTGCCCCCATCTGCCTCCCAGGGGGCAGAAAGGCTGTAATGGTGGTGGGGGTGGGGCATTAGCGTGCCCATTTCGGGCAGCCCCCACCCTAAAAAAAATGCGTCTAAATAAATCCCTGGTATTTAGTGGGCTTTCTGCCCCCCCCCGGGGGGCAGAAGGGCTGTAATGGTGGTGGGGGAGTGGGGGCATTAGCGTGCCCGTTTCGGGCAGCCCCCACCCTAAAAAAAAAGCATCCAAAAAAATCCCTGGCGTTTAGTGGGCTTTCTGCCCCACCGGGGTCGCAGATTGGGGGCTACAGCCCCCATCTGCCCCCGGGGGGCAGAAAGGCTGTAATAGTGACCGGGTGGGGGCATTAGCGTGCCCGTTTTGGGCAGCCCCCACCCTAAAAACAAAATTACACAAAAAATAAATCCCTGGCGTTTAGTGGGCTTTCTGCCCCCCCGGGGCGGCAGATTGGGGGCTACTGCCCCCATCTGCCTCCCAGGGGGGGCATAAAGGCTGTAATGGTGGTGGGGGGGTGGGGGCATTAGCGTGCCCATTTCGGGCAGCCCCCACCCTAAAAAAAATGCGTCCAAAAAATCCCTGGTGTTTAGTGGGCTTTCTGCCCCCCCGGGGGGGCAGATTGGGGGCTACTGCCCCCATCTGCCTCCCAGGGTGGGCAGAAAGGCTGTAATGGTGGTGGGGGGGTGGGGGCATTATCGTGCCCGTTTCGGGCAGCCCCCACCCTAAAAAAAAAGCGTCCAAAAAAATCCCTGGTGTTTAGTGGGCTTTCTGCCCCCGGGGGCAGATTGGGGCTACTGCCCCCATCTGCCTCCCAGGGGGGCAGAACGGCTGTAATGGTGGCTGGGGGTGGGGGCATTGGCGTGCCCATTACGGGCAGCCCCCACGCTAAAAAAAACGCACCAAATAAAAATCCCTGGTGTCTAGTGGGCTTTCTGCCCCCCCGGGGGGGCAGATTGGGGGCTACTGCTCCCATCTGCCCCCCAGGGGGGGCAGAAAGACTGAACAGTCACAATTTTTAGGGAGGGAGCAAAAGCCCTTGCCCAAGGGGCCGCTCCCCCCTCCCTGGTGCCTTAGTGGGTGGATCCCTGCTTGGGGGATGAAGTCCACTGTAGTCCTGAGGCCCTCAGGACGCAAGGTGACCTCCTCACCCCACCAGCAGTGCTCCTAGGGGTGCGTTTGCAGAGTGGTTTAAAAAGGGGCGTGGCCTCCGACCACCTCTCAGCAATCCCACTGTGTAGGGCTCACTGGAGGTAACAGGTGGGCTAGTTGGCCCCTAAGGACCCCCACCAGCGAAGGGAACGTCATCCCCCAATCACCCCATGGTCCCGGCTGGCTCCTGCCTCCCGCGGGAGCCATCATTGCTTTTTACCCCCAGAGAGCTGCTAAGATGCAGCTCCCTGGGTGTAAAATCAAAGTGCTCCACTTTGAACAAGAGAGAGCAAAATGCTCTTGCTTGTTCAAACTGGGGCATTTGTTTGCTATGCTCCCGCAATCCCATAGCAAACTGCAATGTTCCAGGGGTGGGCACCCCGGGACATTGCTGGAGCTGGCCCTGGGGGGTGGCGGTCCCGAGGGCCATTTATGGCTGCAGGAGGGGGGCCGAACGCCCCCCTCCCAATTTTAAAATAGCCTGGGGGAGGTGGTGGTCCCTGGGGCGGGGGGCACGTGGCCCCCGCATTTTTGTATACGAGCCCCGGGAAGGTGTCTGTCCCTGGGGCTGCGTGGGGGGGCAGAAGCCCCCAACGCAGTGCTTAATTTGTAAACAAATTAGTTCCAGGGCTCTTGTCAGGGGACCACTGCAGCTTGCACCACACATTGCCCCTGCCAGCGCTGCCAATGACAGTACCATCATAACTAATAACCATCACACTCCTACAAGTGTGACACTTCAGATTATTCCCCCCCCCAAAGATATAGGACTGGCTTGGGTGGCAGGTAATTGTCATTTTTAATGTATATTTAATTAATAATTAACTGTTATTGTGGTAATCTCTAAATTAGCCAGATGGCGCCACCATGCGTTGGACTGTCATAAGCGCCGGTGTTGACAATAAAGTGCCAGTGCTGAGCACCAAAAACCACCGGCTCAAATTAAGCACTGCCCCCACGCATCCTTTTTCAGTATAGCCCCGGGGAGGTGGTGGTCCCCGAGCCTGCGGGGGGCCGCATGGCCCCCCGCATTTAAAAAAATTTGCCCCGGGGAGGTGGCGGTCCCCAGGGCTGCCTGGGGGGCCTGTGGGCGGCCACGAGGCCCCCCACACTTCAAACTATTAGCCCCAGGGTGGTGGTGGTCCCTGGGGCTGTATGGGGGGCCCACGCGGGCCCCTGCATCTTTATTTGTTATTACCCCAGGACCTGGTCCACCAGGGGGCTTAAAGTAAACGAAGCGCGGAAGGCTGCGCTTTGTTTTTTTTTCTGCCAGATTCGTGGATCCACTGCGAAACCCCCCAACATTTTTTAAAAAAATGCTTTTTTTTGGCCCCCTGAACAGGCCTGGGGGGTCAGGGTGTTTCTTCCCTGCCCCCTTTTCTTGTTTTTTAAAGTTTTTCTTGTGACTCGGTTTGTCACAGGATTGCTGCCAACACTTCCTGGTTTGAAGTGTTGGCAGCCAATCAGATCTCAGGCACGAGATTGGGAGGGTTCGCAGATCCACCGCGGCCACAGTTGTATATCTGAGAAATCTTTGAATTTCTCAAAAACTACTGAATGGATTCATACCATTTAACAAAAAGAGTTCTTTCTGGACCAAGAGCTACATTTTTTCCGAATTCGGTGTAATTCCGTTCAGCAGTTCAGACTGTAGTCGTGTCTAAACTTTCCTATGGAAATTAACATGGAGAAAAAGTGTTTTGGGACCCCCACCCTCCTTTTTTTCAGCCCCCTATTGACGGATCACCCTGAAATTTTCAAGACAAGAGCTGAAGTGAGCGTCAAATTAGTTTTGAAAATTTTCTGATCAGGCCTTCCTCTGGTCCTGGCTCCAAACTGTCTAGGGTGACAAAGGTAAGGGTAGGTCTGGTGTCAGGTTCATTTGTGTGTGCTGCAGGTAGGACCCTTTGAAAAATCACTGAGGGCAAAAAACAGTTCCTCCCCAGCCATCCCGTTAGAAAGACCCACTCCCCTCACATCTAGGCCTCTTTTGTCCCCATGTCTGGAAAGAATACACAACCAACAACAGGCAAGCTATTCACAGTCACGTGACCCAGGACACTGGCAGCAAGGCACATTTGGTTTAGGCAGAACTAACTTTTTCAGTGTGGAATTTATAGAATAGTAACTTAAAATCCAACTTTACAGTTAAAGAGGCTTTTAAATTACAATTAATTTGAGTCTAAACATGATACGTGTATCTGCTCACAATCAAAAGTTAATACTTATTAAATGTAATAAGGTAGCCCAATGTTATCCAGTGGGAGAGATAGACCTTACAGCAGTGAAAATGAATTTGTAAAAGTTAAAAGTGACAAATACCAGGGACTTAAAAGTTAATTGAATAACCCAATGAGGTGTAGGCCAGTTTTCTCATGTTTAGAAGGGACATTACAAGCACCTTACCACTGATTAGCAGGGTAAAAGTGCACAGAGTCCTAAACGCCTACAAAAACAGATACAGTAAAGGAAAGCAAAAATCTGGGGTGACTGTGCAGAAAGAGCCAGGACCAACAGTCTTAGTTTACATAACAAAATCCTTGGAAATTGACTGTAAAAAGCAAAGGTTAAAGTTATAGCCAAATGTGAGTAAAAATGTTAAATTCTAAACTAAAAAAAACACTGAAATTCATCAGTTATAGTTCACTATAGTATCCATAACTTGCACCCTCCCCATGCACTGCTTATGACCTCAAGTAATTCTTCTGTCATGACATGTCTTTTGATATAATAACACTGATGACAACTTAAATAATATTTTAAATGACAATATTGTGCATGTCGGGGACGCAAGTTTTAGATACTTCAGTTAAGTATAACTGGTAAATGTCAGTGTTTTTTTGAGTTTGAGTTTAAAATGTAGCTTTTTAACTGACATTTTTACGTACCTATTTCGTCACTTTAACATTTGTTTTTTTCAGTGAACTTCTGAGATTTTGTAATGTAATTTAAGACATTAGTAGCATTGCCAACTATGACGTTACTTTAAGCTTTTTTAACACAGAATATAATATATAATAGCGAGTGTTACTGACAAGTGTCAAAGAGACAAGAAAATAAAGGTGTCTTGTTTTTAAATGTTCTACTATGAGCCATGTAGATGACAACACTCAGAAGAATGAAGAGTCAAGTGGTGGTGTCCAGTGCCTCTGTTTTCTCTGTTGTCCCATGTCTTCTACTATTGTCCCATTTCCTATGTCTTCTACGAACCATCATATTCCTATTGTCAGTAGCTATCCATGGATACAGTGAAGGTCTCCTTACTTTTTAAGGGACTAGTGCCACAGTTAAAACATTAACAGGGATGTTCCGAAATTCAACAATAATGTTGGAACTAAACACTACCATGCAAATCGGACTAAAGACATCTAGTAGACCTTTTTTGGTTTAACAGATTTATTAAGGAAAAACAAAGCAATAAAAGTCATCTTGCCTTTAGAGTTATTTAAAATCACATATTGTAGTACCCTTTTGTAAACCAAAATACTTGAATGTAACAGTAAGTATTTTACACTGATATTGTTAAAGAGCATAAAGAGAAACACAATGAGAGACAGGAGTTAGACTGCTATAATTCAAAAATAAAATCCTAAAAATGTATACATTAACAAGGTTAACAAGAAACTAATGAATTTATTACACCAAGAGTTTGAGGCTGTTTAACTCCATCAATGACAGGAATAGGTATCGATCTGATACTAATTAGGGGTGGGCGGAATTTGCGGAGTAGCGTTCCGCAAAGTTCTGCGAAACGGTACAAAATCTCCCCGAGCTTCGCAAAGTTCCGCGAGCATGCGGAATTGCTTGGTCCGCCCGTTCGCGATGGGTTTTCCATGTTCGGGGATGCTGTTTGCGTGCTCGGGGGGGAAATATCTTGCGAACTTACCCATCCAGTCGCCCAATGGCGTGGCCATCTTGTTTCACTTGTCCCGCCCGCTCGCGATGCGTGTTTCCTGTTTGCGAACGCGGATGTCCGGTGGCGCGTCCGAATGACGTGTTCGCGATCGCACACTCTCGCGGCGCACGCGAACGGATAGGAAAACTCATCGGCGAACGCAGGGATCCCGGTAAGTCACTACCGCGCGCGCAAACACGCATTTTTAAAGCGCGAACAAGGAAAAAATTCCGCTACGCCGCAGATCGCGGAATTTTCGGTAATTCTGCGTTCTCCACGGAACACGGAATTACCAAAATTCCGCAAATTCCGCGAGCGGAACGGAATTTACCGCCCACCCCTAATACTAATATAAATATTCATTAAGTAGATGTCCAAATCAGTATTATTTTCCTATACAAAGACTAATTTGAGAAATTATTAGGATTTACTTTACGATTGTGACAATGCCTTTTCACAATGGTTTGAATGATATATTTGTAGACTCTTTTGAATTTAAATTAATCTATTGAAAAACATTAGCCAGGGGAGCATATCAACTTGTATACCCTTTATATATAATTGGATGCCTCCTTGAACTAGACTACACAAAAATTATTTTTGAAATAAAAGTATAATATTTGTATTCATAATATTGTATTTAAATTTCCTCACTTATATCCTTTTAACTGGATGCCTGTCATAAATCGTATGTAGTAGTAGATCAGCACTATTGTATGTACAAGCCCACCTACCCCCACAGACCACGCCAAAAACCTCAGCATCATACTCGACGCATCACTCACCATGAACCGACAGGTCAACGCCATCACATCCAGCTGCTTCAACATCCTCCGCATCCTCCGCAAGACCTTCAAATGGATCCCCCCTGAGTCAAGGAAGATAGTCACCCACACACTCATCACCAGCAGACTGGACTATGGGAACGCGCTCTACGCCGGCATCAACAAGTCCCTACTCCTCAAACTCCAGACAATACAGAACACCGCCGCCAGACTCGTCCTCGGCATCCCGCACGAACACATCAGCCAACACCTGCGAAGACTCCATTGGCTCCCCGTGGAGAAAAGAGTCACCTTCAAAATCCTCACTCACGCCTACAAATGCCTACAAAACAACAGACCCAAATACCTCAACGACAGAATCAACTTCCACGTACCTGAAAGAAACCTCCGATCTTCCAACCTCGCACTGGCCGAAACCCCGCACATCCACAGAGCCAGAGCAGGCGGAGGATCCTTCTCTCGCATTACAGCCAAAACCTGGAACGAACTGCCGGCGGACATCAGACGCGCCCCCTCCCTGGACACCTTCAGGAAGGCCCTCAAGACCTGGCTTTTTGGCTAACGGATCTGCGGACCCCCCCTCAGCGCCTTGATACCCTCACGGGTGAGTAGCACGCTTACAATTCCCTGATTGATTGATTGATTGAACTTTTACTTCCAATAGGAAGGCTGGTTTTATTTAACAATAACAGAGTCATAATCACTCTGTTATAGAAGAAAAAAAGTCTGCATTTTGTTTGCTGCATGCAAGGTATTTTGAAGTTTAGACTAATTACCTAATTAGGAGTTTGGCTGTCCGTGGGACCAGCACACTCGTGGTGGAGGTGTGGTGGTAGTTGGGGACCGCCGCACCATCGGTCCGACCACCATATTACGAGTACGGCGGTTGGACCTCCAGAGAACAGCTGCAACCACCAGGGATCTGCGATCCCTGTCTGTGGCGCAGCAGTCTTGAGGGCGCAATATGCTTCGTGGTGCCACTGCGGCACCGCCAAAACATATTGCGAGTTTCCTTACTAACAGCAGTCTCATGGCGGTTCTAATGCCATGAAACTGCTGGCAGTGAGGAAACAAAGGAGGCCCTACTGAGTCCCCTCTTGCCCCTGTGCATGGGGGTGCATGCAGGGGGGCACATGTTGTGCCCCTCTGTGTGCATGCACCCCTGTTCCTACATGGTATGGACTGCACAGTCCATGCTGTGCAGGAATGTGCATTGGCAGTCCCGTGGAGGTGCAGTTCTATGGGTCGCATATGAGCCTTGGCACTGTAACACCGCAGGACCGCCATGCCACCCGCCCACAAGACCACAAAATTACTCAGAATCTGGCAGGTGGGCAGCGTCCGGTTTGGTGTGTGGGAGCTGGCTGGTGGCATGATTGCCCACTTCCACACCGCCAAACTTGTAATCAGGCCCTTAATCTTTTCCCATATTTTCTGTTGACCACTTTACGCCCATATCCTGTTCCATTGTTTTTCACAGTGGTTTTCCTTGAATATTATTTTTATATAATAAAGAGAATACACTAAAGAGTCTTAGAGGCATTTTGAACAATCAAGAAATAAATCATATATCTTAGTCTTGTAATTAGCAATAGCTAATCAGTGTTCAATATTTCTGGCACGAGGTAATAATTTCAAATTTTGACATAAGCAATGACTTGATAAATTATAAGCTTCCTTTAAATGTGAAAAAGGTAGGGAAGATTCCATTCAAACATATGATCAATTTATTGAATACCACATGAATGACGTTTGCAACAATAAATCATTATTCTCTTGTTATTCATTTGAATTTGTAGAGCACAGTTAATACCCTCAAAGGATGTCCTGGCACTGAACATGGGAGAAAAAGGTCATTGAATGAAGGGAAGGGCTAGATGCAGTGCTTAATATGAGCCAGTGGTTTCCGGAGCTCGGCACCGGCACTTAATTGTCATCACCACATTTATGACACTCTGCCACACGGTGGCGCTGCTCATCTAATTTAGAGATGAGCAGAACAAGGTTGTTTATGTATGCAATATACATTAGCAAATACTAATGCCTGCCTCCCCAGCCATTCCTTTAGCTTTGGGGACCTGGAATAATCTGAACTGTCGCATTTGCACGCAAGAGAGATGGTAAGTAGTTTTTTTGACAGCGATGACAGGGGCGATGAGTGGTGCAAGCAGCAGTGGCCTCCTGGTCAGAGCCCTGGCACTTATTATTTTACAAACTAAGCACTGGCTAGATGTTTTTGTTAAAAAGCCTGTTTACCATTGTGTTTTAAAGATAAGAATCCAAATGGAGAAGGGCAGGTGATTCCAATTGGTAACTGCTATAGATGGAACTGCTGCCTGATCTGTGCAATATATCTAAGGAATAGTAGCTACATAGTTGTTAGCAGATCGAAGGTGGTGTGATGAAGGTGAAAAGAAAGCTGCTGGTTGAAGTATAACAGCCCAGTTTTGTACAGGGCTTTGTGGAAAATGTATGAAGCCTTGAACACAATGCCCATTTTGCAAGGGAAGCCAATGGAGATTTCTGATATAAGGGAATATGGGTGATTGAGTTCGAAGGTTAAGTAGCAGTCAGATAGCTGAATTTTAAATGATTTGAAATCTAGGGATTAAGTAAATTGTAATGACAAGATGTAGGGTATTTTCTCAATCTACACGAGAAGTATTGAAAAACTAATCAACAACTTTCTGAATGTGTAAGGGGAGCCCGGGAAGACTTTCTGCATCATTTTGGGAATGGTGAAGTTAGAGTAGGAGGCCAACCTTACTTGGGGCTTCAGGGTCAGGTCTTAAGCTAGACTAATGCCCAGGTTCTTCATGGATTTGCCTGGCATGAAGCTAAATTATTTTCTCCGTTGTGTGCCACCTCTTATTGTCTTGTTTCAAATGCCATGAGGAACAGCCCAGCATAAACTGGGGTGGTGTGCAGTGGTTCTTTTTTAGAAAACAAAGCTCATTTATGTTTAAACGCAATCCCATTTCCTTGAAGAAAGAAAAAAAATATATATATATATATATATGTGTGTGTGTGTTTGTGTATCTATATATATATGTATGTATTTTATATTGTGTAAAGCAACCACAAACGTTTTGGTTTGTTTGATGACCCAAGCAGGCCACCATACTTGTGATGGCCACCAGTGGGAGTATGTCACAATTTGCAACCTACCTCATCAATTGTAATGAAGTAGATTGGATTGTGAATGGGATTTTTGTGAACTGACCTATTAGCGCATTGGTTGGTTCAAAAACTTCTATTCCTTTCACAAAATGTCAGGGTACGATTTTCAAACTCTTTTTGTGAACAGAATTTTCGTGCATCTGGTCTACTGTGTTTTATGTTTTCCATGGGAAAGGTTAGTGCTTTTACTGTTATCTGATTCTTAGCTCCTAAGTCTCTGTAGGTGTATATATTGCCAGTTAGAAGACCAGGCAGAAGGTATTGATATGCTTAATAATTTAAAAGTGTTGTGAAAAGGGCTACTCCGGCATGATGGATCTGTGGTAGACAACAGTCTGGTGGTGCTGCTTCACTGGCACACTCAGTGCAAATTCACTGCCAAAGGCCTGTTGACTTGTCTTCCTTTCTTTGCCTGTTCAGGTTGACAGATCACTGTGGTTGGGTGGACCAACTGCCACCTCGTTGCCAAGGAGCCTGCTTGCCAGTTTGAAGAGTTAGGCCACAGAGAGCACTCTGTCGGTGCTGTGAAGCAGGGTCAGTCATGGTACCATCTGTGGCTTGTCAGTTGTTGCCAGGCTCAAATGCCTCATGAGTTCTGTGAGCGCCTGAGTAGCAAGATACGTGTTGTACAGTGCTAGTGGTGAACCAGGCCAGTAGGGACAGATTCTGGTCCATCAGAGGTCCTTACCTAATTCAGAAAACTCTTTCTTACTTTGCAGGGACTATGCCTCATGGTGACCTGGCAGTGCCATTTGTCAGTTCGTACCACTGACCAAACTCATATGGCAGAGATCCTTCTTATTAATAAGACTTAAGCTCCACTCTTCCCTAGTTATTTCCTCACAACTGTCTGGTGCCTTGATGATGGCTGCACCACACTTGAGAGGATGGGTCAATGTAGAAATAATTTTCATAGAGGAGCTAAGACTACACCGGTGCTGTCTAATTAAAGTTCAGTCTTGGACTAAATGCACTGAACCCCGTCATAACCAAGACACGATGTGAGGTTTGGGTCTGGCCAGCCATGATGTGTCACTGCCCTGTCAGGAATTAATCTTTGCACTACCACAAGGCGAGGAGAGAAGAATACATGTAACACAATCAGTTTTGTTTACTCAGCTAGGAATGAATGGCAATCTTCAATCAGTGTGGTTATGGGGCATAATAATAATAGAGTGTTAGTCAAACCCAAGATGTTTGGGAACTTGGGAAGGCTACTTTACACCAGTGTGTGTTTATTTTTCTCCTATAGCACTACATAACTGCCACTATTTCAATGTGATTATGGGTGACATTTTCATGTTTTCATCATCCCTATGTGTGTTGTTACTTCTGCTTACATTTAACACTATGAGTTACATCATATTATTACAGGTGTGAGAAGCTGTGAAAATGAGCGTCATACAGGTTAACCTAAAAGGGTTTTTAAAAAGGAAAGGAAAAATAGGTCCTCTACAACAGTAGGACATATCTAGGCAGCCTCTCTTGACTGGAAGCAGACTTCTGCAAATCTGTCACCATGCACTTTTATTTCCTTGCAGAGAGAAGTTCTACACTAAGAGGCAGAACTTCCAGCAGCTAGGAATATCCCATGAACTGCAAAGGGCTAACAACAGATCTGTTTTGCTGCCCTGTTTCTTGCCTGTTTCCAACTGACATGCAGCTCAAGTTAGCCTAATTCATTTTTATCTCATCAGTTTCTCTGTGCCTAGGATGGTGGTGTTGAAGCAGTCCCTTGCCTATTTTTTCCCCAATGTGATAATGACAGTGTTAACAACACATGTATGCTGATTTTGTCATCACTGATACACAGTCTCACCTAACTTAGGCTGGGCTCGGCCTGTCACTGGCATCCTGTCTGTTTAAGCCCTCCTTGTTGGAGCGCTGGACTGGTCCCACTTTCACTGCTTATCCCAGTGTGGCACAAGTGGGACCTTAAAGGAGAGAGGGCAGTGATTTTGTGGGGGAAGTGGTGTTTTAGCCTGACAGAAGGAGAACAATACTTGGCACCCTCTCGCTTGAGCAGCTAACCTACTCACCAGCTGCCACCACCTCAGCAAGTTATAATGTCTGACACCAACACAAGTCTGTCCCAGCTGCAACACTGCATATTAAAAGTAAGAGTGCTTCAATGCAGCTCCACTTTGTCCATGGCTGGAGTACTCTTGGCACCCTTGTGGCCAATAAAAAATGTGATCTGACCAGTAGCACTGATTAACTAGGACACCAGATGCAGCTCAGTGCACACTTTGACAGGCGCACTCATAATCGGGGTCCTCTGCATGGTTGATAGCAAAAGTGCAGCAAGCCGGCAGATAGTGGGCATCAGTGATCCTGCATTGCCTCATCTGATAATACTGTTCCCTGCCTTCTTCTATTCACCCTTCATCTTTGCATAAACGGCACCTTCTTTCTCCCCTTTTGTCTCCTTTTATCACCCTCCCAACTTCTTTCTCTTCAACCTCCATTCTCTTTCATGCCTCCAACAGTTCTACTATCATATCTGCCCTCCTTTAGTTTTCTCTCCACTCCGTTCCTTGCATCTCTTTCTGCATTTCTTTCCATTCCAGTGATCTTTCCCTTTTCTTTCTGGCATTGGCATCTTCTTCCATTGCTCCCTCACTGTCTCCTCCCTACCCTTTTGACTGCCTTGTCCCCTGCCCCTTCTCCATCTACAGGACCATCTTTTTTTGTTTCTAATCTCAGATACAATAACCTGATGTACATCCCAGTGTTGTTTTAATCAAACAGCAGCGTTAAAAACTAAACAATGCAATTAGTGAATACTGGTTCATTTCCCTGATAACAATCCCCCCGTTGGGTGCTATGCTCACTGCCTCTTTCTGTGCTCTCTGCGTGCCCTGGCACCCCATTGTTTATATTACCCCAGTAGGGTTTGCCGAGAGGCCTGAATTGGAGTGAGGTGTACATTACATTCCCCACAGTTTCAAATGCACAATCAGTCACTTGGGTCTTACCCCTATGTTGTTGTGGTCCTCGCCAACATCACAGCTCTTCATGCCATTGGCAGTGCCAAGTCATGGCCTACAGCAGCAGCCAGTTGGGCACACATATTGTGGACATTTGAGCAGCCTTTTTGGTGCACTTCTGGATGATACTCGTGGAGCGAGACCCCATTAAAGCATATGTATGGATGTCATATTAGGGTTGCCAGGGGTCGCAGCTGCGACCACTGTCCTCAGAGGTGGCAAGATTGGTGCCGAGAACACAGTAGAAGCTCGTCCTTGTGGATGATGTTTGGGGCTCTGCTTTCTTTGTTTTCTGACAATTTTTTATTACACTAATTGAGAAACATATTACATTATTGTAATTATATTTTATTACTCACTGTTATTGTAATAAAAAAATGAAGTTCTTGTTCGGATATAGTAAAGTGTGCCAGGTTGGTGTCCACAAGGAGCAATGCAAAGCTCTGGAATTCTCTCACTCGGATATAATTCAATGTGTTATATTAGTGACCCTACGAGGCAATGCAGTGTGCGGGGTTACTCTCACTGTATGTTGCACGGTGTACTAGGTTAGTGTACCAGGTTAGTGTTCCTAGGATGCCCTTTAATGTGCTGCATTACTTTTGCTAGAATGTATTACAGAGTTAACGTCCCTAAGATACAGTATAGTCTATCGGGTTGCTGTCAATATGATGTAGTACAGTGCACATTGTTAGTGTCCATAGGATGCAGTGCAGTTTTCTGAATGACTCTCACTGGATGTAGTACAGTGTACCATGTAAGCAGTGGCGGCTCGCAGAGGTAACGCCGTGGGCGGTGAGGCGGGGCGGGGCTGGGTGGGGGTAGTGGAGTCCGACATACGACCGCAGGTATTTATTTATTTATTTACGTTCACCTTTGCCTTCGTATGTCGGACTCCACTACCCCCCACCCAGCCCCGCCCCGCCTCACCGCCCCATGGCCTTACCTCTGCGAGCCGCCACTGCATGTAAGTGTAGTACAGTGTCCTGTGTTAGAGTCCCTAGGAAGCAGTGCAGCACGTTGGGTACTCTGACTAGGATGTAGTACAGTGTGGCAAGTTAGAGTCCCTGTGGCTTCAGTGCAGAGTGCTGGTTTACTCTTACGCTTTAATCGCTATTGGCTACAACAGGACCTTCCATGGCAGCTGAGGAAAGTAAAACATGCTTTTAAATGTAAGTTGTGTGTGTGCTTGCTGGTGAGAGTGTGTGTATGTGAGAGAAAGTGTCTGTAAGTGTGAATGTGTGTGTAAGCATGTGTGTGAAAGTGAAGGACAAAAGGCATGTGATGTCACCTCTGCTACCCCTGGCATTTTGGTGAATGGACGTCCATGTCAGCATATAAACCATGCTTCCATAAACAGGGTACCTGAAGGAACAAACCTCACATT
Organism: Calotriton arnoldi; assembly: GCA_963921515.1. NCBI lineage: Eukaryota > Metazoa > Chordata > Amphibia > Caudata > Salamandridae > Calotriton > Calotriton arnoldi. The sequence continues at coordinate 1,981,357 of CAWUFW010000536.1, read as the reverse complement.
GGCCTCTAAAACATGCTCCCATAAGCAGGGCGCTAAAAGAGAAAAACTCCACAGTGGCATTATATGCTTCCATGGGCAAGGTGTAAGAGAAAAATACTGCCTAAAGGCATATGCACGGGTATCCAGTTCTAAAGGTACAATATAGGGAGCATGCTGCATATTAGCTACATTTCTTCTGCTAATATGATGCAGAGCGCCACTGTGCTCACACATGCTGAAACAGATGCTAACCACCACAGGCTTAGTTACAGTTGAATTAAATTGGAGTGATTTAGGGGGCAGTACGTTTTGGGACAAAATACTAATACGTACCAATTTGTCGTCTGCTGTTGACATTTAATTTAATGCATTATTATAATTTACAGCATTAACAGCAAATATCTGGTATCAAGGGAGGAGGTGAACGCGTGTGCATCTCAAATGTACAATTTATTCCTGTGTTGCTGTTTTTAATTTGCCAGTGTTTCAGTGGACCATAAAAACATTGTTATAGCGTTATGACAGGTAATAGCAGTCGCTTAAGTAATTTGCAAAGTAAAACGTAAATACACGTTCACCTCCAGTAGCAGCGCGCAGGTTGATGAAGTGTAAAATTGTGCCTACAAAAGATGAGAAGCAGAGAAGCCCCAGAGGCCTCACGTGGCGGGGATACACACTCATTGTAATTATCGACGTTCCGCCATTTTCAATTAGGGTTTGGGCTGAGAAAGAGAATGTTTGGATACGTGCTTTCCAGGTAAACTGCGGCGCGCGCTTCTGCACGTGTGTCTTCAAGCAAACAGCGGATTTGCTGCATAAACATTACTCCAATCGGGGCGCCTGGAGCAACCCTCAGGGGGCTTTTACACATGCGAACGTGCGTGTGTTCTTTCATTCATGCATGCATATATATGTTTGTGAGTAGCAGTAAGGAGACAAAATAACCGTGAAGATTACTTTGGCGTAGTTATCTTTTTCAGGAAATTTAGCATTATTTACCCTGTTTTATAGGCAGCGAGGCCGATATCTCTAGTTGCGGGGGGGAATTACCTTACAGTCATTTTGCACCAGAAATAACAAGATACCACACCGTGCATTTAATTCCTGGTGTGAACTTACTGTCCCATTCTGAGTGAATGAGATCGGAAGGCAGGGTAGCCATTGATAATCTTTGTGTTAACACCCAATGTCTGTCTTCACGGCCTCTTTTTCTGGTGCTAATATTAGGCAAATTTACATCGTGAAATACATCGAGAGTGCCCAAATGTTGCAGAATTTATAGAGCCAAATCCGGCACAACAGCGCAGTTCATCATTAGACACCAACTCGTAATGAGGGCCAGTGTATTTTGAGATACCTCTGGAACAAACCATGCTTGGTATCTGGTTATTTGAATGCAACGAGGACCCCTTCTCCTCAGTCATATTATCGATGCCGTATAGTAACGACTGCTTGCAAACAATCTGTACACTACTAACCTGTTATTCCTTGTTACCATCACTTGTATCTTGTCAATCGCGAGGTCTTATCTTTCTACGGCGGGGCAGTCAGTTGTCACTGGTCCAGATCCATGGCAGGGTTGTTGACCACCCTAGTCAAGGGCCTTGATGAGCAATGCACTCAAAGTTAATAACTTATTTGCCTTCTTACAACACTTGGTTTTTCAGGGTTAGTGAGATTTGGCATCCATGCACGGGAGCACATTCGCAGAGTGAATAAGGGCCCCCAAAGTCATCTTGAACCCTGAATGCCAATAAATACTTGGACGCCTCCACAAAGTCCATACAACTGACTCTATGACTGCAACTCATATTGGCTTTTATATGCTACCTGCAGAGCTGTCCCTCACTCTTCCTCTGCATTTCACTTCAGGCGCAAGCTTCTGCTACATGGAACCACGCCAAGTTTGGAGCCCACTCTCCGAGCCTGGCGCACAACACCAAAACTCAATACTAATCGATGAGATTGCAAAATACTTGTTTGCAAATCCATGTGCAGCGAGATTGGGTAAGATTGGGTCCTCTGCAAGAGATAGGAAAGAGCTTTAGAGATAAAACTGTACAATCAAGCCTTACCCAAGGACATGGTGAGTTTGAAAATCAGATACTGAGTAACACAAGTAATTACATTCAGTTAACTATGCAATACGAATTGTTCCTTTTAGAAAAGGATGTGTGTGTATTTACATGTGGAGAAGTATGTGCAGTGATAAATATGAACTTTGCAACAAACCAGATGGTCCTAGCACTGATTGTGGCTGGGGTACAGCACACACATAGTTCTTCTGCAATATGGAGTTACGGTATGAATACAAAGGTGTAAGGTCCTCATGGATTTTGGAAACTCACTCCTCGAGATTGCCTCCATGGGACTTTATTCATCTGGGTTTGCTTTTCGCACCCTGATCGGGAGCCTTTTCCCCTCCTCATGTTTGCCACTTCAGCCTCCTCTCCTAGTAGGGAAGCAGCAACAGTGCTTCTCCACAGTCCTAGAGCTGTTCCTCCTTTTAAGGAGTCAAAAGCAACAGAGCCCTGTCACTGTTAAATGTCTTTTTAAGTTGATGCCCGGAGTAAAGGGAGATGAAGTAACATATTCAAGCAAACAGGAGAGGCATATTGCCAAATTACAGTCTTTGTTAGGGGCAGTCTTTGTCAGGAATACAGGTTTTCAGATTCAGAGACATGTTGCCTCGAACTGGGACCCACTCCACAAGTTGTTTTGAACAGATTTTTTTGGGAGGAGCAGATTTACAAGTCACTGCTTCCACATTTGCAGAGGGCACTCTGCTGTTTTACCAAGGACCATCCAAGCATCAGGCCCCAGATAGGTACCGATTTTGGCATCGTCATTTCAAGAACCTGGTTCAAAACTTTCACCTCAATTTATTTCAGAGGGGATTACCAAATGAGACTGTGGCTGAAAGGAAGACATTCCAGTGGTACTGTCAAGAATCATAGCTTGCAGTCAGGTAGGGTGGGTATAGTAACACCACACACCGTTCTATTGATATGATCAGGTAGACCAGAGACATCTAATTAGAGAAAAAGCATGCACGACCATAGTCTTCTCTGAAAATCTCCTTTCTTGAGCCACTGGAAGTGAGGATTGCCTTAGATGTGCCACTTTGAAGACTAAACAACTTTTTGGCAAGGTTCCAAGTGATTAACAGCATTATGTTAAGAAGGTTAATCCAAGCTCATAAATGTACTGATAATTTATTAACTCAAATACTATTAGAATCTAAGGGCCTCATTTAGAGTTTGGTAGGTGTCCAAGTGGCCCACCAGGTTACCAGAGACTATGGGCTCTGTTCCCCTGGTGGAAAACTGCCCATCATATGTAGAGATTCCTGCCTGCCTTTCTGCCTGTCAGGTTCCTCTGTGCCCTCAATGAAGCTGCCGCTCCTTCGGAGAGGATCAGCTAAATAAAGAGGGGAGTTCAAGTTTGTTTGTGTTTAAATGCAGGAGTAGTGTGCTGCCCTTATCAGAAAGCAATTTAATTAACAAAGATGATATTGTGTGTAAAAGTGTCATTTCATTAAGCGTAGTGCATCATTGTTCATGGTTTCCATGTTGGCAGGCGCTGTCAATAGTCATTCAGCTCCTGTTGGACTTGGCCCTTTTTGCAGGGTCATCCCTAAACTTTTTTGCCTTCCTCCTAGCCTTTTTTCTGACTTGTTGGCTGTTTTATGACTCTGGGCACTTTACCACTGCTGATCAGTGCTAAAGTGCATATGCTCTCCCTATGATAAATTGTGTTATGTATTAGTGACGCCATGATTGGATGATTGGTTTACTTGTCAGTCCCTAGTACAGTGCACTGAGTGTGCCATGGGCTTGTACATCCAATGCTGCTGGTGGGCTTGCAGCACTGGTTGTGCCACCCACAGAAGCAGTTTGTAAAGTGTGTCTCAGGCCTGCCATTGCAGAGCCTGTGTGCAGCCTAGGGCTGCCATGTCGACTTGGTGAGTGCACCCACTTACCAGTCCCTAAACCTTCCCTTTACTGCATGTTGGTCACCCCTAAAGTAGGCCCTAGGGCAGGGTGCATTGTAAGTATAAGGTAGGACATGCCCTGGTGTGTGTGGCATGTCCTAATAGTGAATTACAGCCATTTTCGTTTTTCACTATTGCAAGGCTACCTGCTCCCCATAGGCCAGAATGGGCAGTTTGATTATTACACCTTATAATCCTAACTGACCCAGGGAACATGGTAGAAAAACGAATTTAGTATGCCTGAACTCAGGATGATAAAATACATCTTTTAGTGAAGTCGGTTTTAACATTCTGTGTTTGAAAACACCACTTTTAGAAAGTAGGTATTTTCTTGCCTAACTATCCAAGCCTGCCTCTGCTAGGTTGTGTATTCCTTGTCTGGGTTTGTGAGTGACAGGGGCTGGGGGACTCCAGGAGACAGGGTAAGTCAGCACAGGGCTGAATAGAGAGATCTGCATCCAGAGTGGAGGGAGGAGTTGCACCTGGGTCTGAATAGGGCTGTGCCTGCCTTCCACAATGCTGGCTCCACCTCCTGCCGGGCGGCTGAGCACTCTGCCCCACATTCTGAAAGGAAAGAAGGAGTCCTGTCAACAAAGTGCTCCAGGACTGACCAGAACTGGTTTTGGACTAGGCAAAGGCCTCTCTGCCTTCAGAGAACAAAGAGAAAAGGTGTATAAAAAGGGGACCCAGACCCCTAGGAAATTAGATCACTTTTGGGAAACAAGAAGAAACCTTTGCTTAGGAGCGGAACCAAGAAGAAACTGAGGAGAAGACTATCCCTAAGCTAGAGGGATCTGCCTGCAGTGGTTGCCTGACTGCCAAAGAAAGGAGAAGGGAACTTTGTGTGTACTTTCATCAACTTGTGAAGGATCTCCAAGGGCTTGATTTCAGAGCTTGCCTCCTGTTGAAGTCTCAGGGACAGCAGACTTCACCCACCAGCTCCCCCTGTATTCCCTTGCTGGGAATTTGGACCTTCTGACACACTTGCGTGTCTCTGGGAGCTGGAAGCGTGACTCAAGACGAAGAAGCGTGTCGCCACAGCCGCTGATTCTCGCATCGCCGGAGAAGAGTGTCGACGTCGCATCAGACGCCGGCGCATCCCCGAAGAAGCGTGCCGCTGACACCCTCGAATCCTTCGAAGCGCCTCGCATCACCGGAGAAAAGTGTCGCCGTCGCATCAGACGCCGTCGCATCCCCGGTGCAGAGCATCGACCCTGCATCAGACGCCGACGCATCGCAACACGAGGCGCCCCGCATCCCAGGAGAAGATCGTCGACCTCGCATCAGACGCCGTCGCATCGCCAGGGAAGCGTGTCGCAGGGCTTGTCGCGGCTCCAAAAACTCATCGAAATCGCCGCACGGCCGTCGGGTGTGCATGCATCACCCCTTCGTTGTCGCAACATCAAGAAGACGCCACTTTGTTTCTTTGTACCAGATCTTCAACGCATCACCGTCCTTGCGTGTAAAGGACTACCGCATCACCTTCCCTGCAACACTTTTCGTTGCCCTGCGTTACGCATCTTAAGGTACATTGAACTCAAAGTGTCGCATTTCCATTTTAAGAGACTCAAGCTAATTCTACCATATTTAAAGTACAGTATTGTGGATTATTTTTGTCGTTTATGGTCTTGTGGTAAATCTATATAAAAGATACTTATCTTTATAATACAACCTGTGTGGTGTCCATTTGTAGTGTTGTCCTGGATTACTGTATGTGTTCACAAATGCTTTACACACTGCCTCTGAACTAAGCCTGTCTGCTCGTGCCAAGCTACCAAGGGGGTGAGCAGGGGTTATTTCAGGAGTGTACCCCCTTACCCTGACTAGAAGCAAGGGTCCCTATTTGGACAAAGATACCTACCTCTGCCAACTAGAGACCCCCAGTTCTAACAGCTCCCATCCATGCAGAATTGCAACCCTCCTTGTATGTTTGTGGAAGGTCCCGGTTTCAGTTTCCAAAATCTGGTCACCCTGGATGATGTACATCTGAAAGAATGCTTTAAGGCAAAGGTTTGGTGTTCCTTCTTGTGCTGTTCTGCCGCCACACAAGCCTCTGAGGATTGTGGCTGTATGGACATTCGAACCAGCAGAAATATTTCTTCAGCTCTCACCCGTGCAGAAGCACAACGAGGCTGACTAGGGAAGTAAATAAAGAAACCATGCAGACATGAAACTGGCGAAGCTCCGCCTACAGCTGTGCCTGCCACAGGACTTGCAAATAGGTGAGCTTCCAGGGGCGCGATGACCCAAGGGGCTCCAGTGACATCATCATGCGCCTATGCAGAGTTATTCCCCTTTGCAATGTTATTCAGCTTCGCCTGTCATTTCAACACAGAGCTTTAAATGGAGGGCTCACACCGATGGGCACCCTAGCAGTATTGCCGCTGTCAGAACTCCCTGAAGCGTGTGCAAGTGTATAGGCCTTATAATGGACCCCTTGCCCTAACTCATTTAATAATTCAGTATGAAATAATAGAAATGTGATTAGAGAATTAAAAGCGGGCGTTAGATTATACAGTAAACTGTTGATAGCCACTTTTTGATTCGCATCTAGCTACTGTAAAATATTATTGCATTGCAAACTGCTTTGTGCTCCCATTTAAACCTTACATGTAAGCAAAAGTTATTTTTATATGCCCAATCTTACAACAATGCTGATGCAATCGTTTAATTAATATGTTTAGTGAGTGTCTATCTGTATGTCCACACATACCATTAGCGCTTAAGTTTATCCGAGTCTGTTTTTTTCCTGGTGTCTTGGTGAAATTGGCGCATTTTAGCATTTCTAAAATTGCTCTTACACAGTAGAATCAAATCGTAAACCATATTTATTGAAAAAAGAGTGCCTTTACAATCTTCAAAGCTAGCCACGCCAATTAAACATTGCCTGATAAAGGTATATTCGCAGCGGAGGCATTCATTTGTTTTCTTTCTTTCTTTTTATGTTTTTAAAATACATGCACCATGTTTTCCAACTGTCATGTCGCACAAAAGCGGCCATGCAGGCTTTTCATTCCCTTTTCCAGTTACATGAATGTGATGATCATGTATTGCAAAGCACTGCACTGCGACCAACAGACTGCGAGTCAACCATGGTGTTGCTTTTCACATCCAGCTCGCCACCTCCCAGGAATTGCTCAGCTGGATATCTGCCTGCTATATACAAATCCATGGCTTATGGCCTCCTGTAGGTGTCGCTGTTTCCCTGCATTTTGGAGTCACCCACCCCTGCCAGTGAGCACTTAGGCTCCTGTGCTGACATCCACAACCCGTCCGAGGGCTGGAACACTGAGCCAAGTGCGCCATTTTCATCTCCTCTTTGACAGAAACCTTTTCAAATGTTGTTAGCAGAGAACATAGCAACAACGCACCGAGTCTCCACCTTTGTTCTTTCTTTTTCATTTTTTGGACGAGAGAACAATACATAGGAAGTGCTCATGATATTAACGCAACGCCATATTTTGCTGGAAATAACACCGCAGTACCAGTGCTTGTAAGACATACAAGTGAAGAGACAGAGATGCGCCAGCAGGCATGCAGGTGTGATACAAATAAAGCTCTTGACATGGGCTCTGAGGTGTTATGTGCCAGGAGATAACTCATTGAGAATGACGAAGTCTGTGTGTAAAATTGGGACATTTGAAGACCGCATGCTCTTTTAAATTCGGACCACTAACATTAAAACAGCCTTTTCGTGCATTTTTTTGCTTGCTCCCTTTCTTTCAAACCATCGAGGTGGGATTCCTAAAGGCCACGCATTAAATTGAAAAAAAGCTTAAAGCTAACTTTTCTTATTTACGGACATAAATCGATAGGCCGAGTATTAACAATTGCCAGATTTCTCAGCTTTGTATTACAAACGTGTACCTCTTTTTTGAAAATGTTAATGTCTTTACTGTAATTGAGCGCCCGTTCTTCAAAGTGCTATTGTACTTAAGGCACACCTGGGTGTGCCGAAGGACCCAAGGGTCTTATCTGCTGGCTACAAGACTTTTGAGCGCCTCTCGAAGAATATTTTGCAGACACAAGTTAAATGTTCAAGCTTAATATGTGCTTTCGTACACTTTGCATGGTTTACATATTCTAATGCATGCATTTACTAAGCACGGCATATCTGGGCCTAATGTATGCAGGATATGCGAACGCAAATAAAACATTTAGACTACGTTTGCAAAGTGGGTCACCCCAATTCATATTTGACCTTTTCTACTGCACTAAGTGGTGCTCTCCAGAAATGGGATATAGGGCACTTGTTCAGTTGCCTGTCCTCCAATCTTATCGCTCCTGAGCGATGGGATAAAAACCCTTAGTCCTCCACGGTTCCTAGGCCCATTCCCAGTTTCTTGCTACCATTGTATCCTCCGGGCCTGAAGACATGTGTGACACTTACGCTGCTTTCAAGTACACCAACACAAGGAACTGAATTACAGCATAGCTTAACATAAAGGTATTGAGATATTAGGGACTGGTGTATGACCAGATCGCGGCATGGCGGTAAATACTGCCACCACGCCAAGCCGTTAAAAATGATGTATGCTCAACAAAACCAACTAATCATGGTATATAGTTGAGGAACTCCCCGGGGTAGTCATGAATGAAGTATTTATCAGGGAAGGTGGAACAGGCACAAATATGTGAGCCAAGACAGAGGTCTGAAGCCATTTTTCCTGTAATTTGGCATGTAGTGGTGCTGGAACAATTTTCAGAGTGGGGGTGCGGCCATCAATGTTCCATCACTTAAGTCATAGTGATTATGGGAAATTCCAAGCATCACATGCAGAACAAGTGTAGCAAATGAGCCACGTCCATTCAGCAGGAGAGTGGTAAGGGTGCTGTATGTAGCTGGTGGTACTTTGTTGAGCACACTTGCAAATACATTACTAAAGCATGGTATGGTTGCACACTGTCATTTACATACAGCTCATTTTCCATTAAAATTGGCAATAAATTTGCACAGATATGCAATGCTACTGTCTAGGGCCGTAGCCTAGTTGCTGGTTTGCAAGTTCCTCATCAGACCTCTTCTTGAGCTGTTCTCCACAAAGCACTTGCAGCCTAGAGCATAAAGGTTACTGTTTAACTCTCTGTCACCTTTGACGCTTTTAATGAAATGGGCCCCAGGTATCTTCAGAACAGGTTCGCTCACTATGCCCCCTCTCACTCTCGCAGGCCTGCCGACATCCACCTGTTCAGGGTACCTATATTCAGACGCTTCCGTCTCTGGAGGGTACACTTTCTCCATATTAGCAGCTAAAACTTTGAATTCTCTTCCTCTGGTTATATGCCTGCTTCATCAACTATTTCCTTTTTGCAAGGACTTAAAAATGTGGCTCTTTTTTCTTCAACTCTAATTCTGCTTTCTGCTTGGGTCTCTGTATAATTCTTCTGATTCGCAGAGCTCGTAGTGCCACGACACCATTATGCTACCATAGCGCTTTTTAAATGGAAAATAGAAATACAAATACAAACCATATAGCTCACAAACGATAAACTGTGGAAAACAGGTTGCAGTGAAAATCTATCATTTGCACTTTGCCAAGTGAAGTGTCTTGATTTGTTTTGATCCTATTAAAATCTTTTTTCCATCAGACTGCAGAGTTACAAAAATTGTGCTTCATTTATGCTTTCTTAACTGCTGCTATATATTTAAAATATTAGTACAGTTTATTTACAGATATTTAAGTTTTATTTGTTAGAAAACTGTTGACTTCCTACAGCCCTTCCTTTCACAGTCCCTGTACCTCAGCAAGATTGTCACATAGTTCACTTTACTAAATACTCTTGCTTTGCAGAGAAAGTAGCCACCATGTTGAAAGAAGTACCAATTTAATAGAAGACATAGCTTGACAATTGAGCTCTGTCTTTGAACGTAAAAGATGTGACAGGATAGAAATAAAATTTAAAGGTATCTTTATTGCTCACTCACCATCTGAGCTCCAGAATTGTTATTTCGGGGGTTTTGCACCACCCCTACTTCCAGCTCCTGTGTTGGCACACCGAGATGAGACTAAAAACATGTTAACGTTTTTTAAATATTTTTAGGAGCATATATGTATTGATTTTATAATTAATACCCCATGCCTGCTGCCACAAGTTTTTATGGGATGGGTGTATGACTCTAGGATTCCCGCTACAGTGGTCAGGACCCAGTGGCGAAAATGGCACGTGCCCCACTAATGGCTACAACCAGGAGCCATTGGAAAAAGGATAATTGAAGTTGTGGATGGAGGTCTGTGCCTGCTTATCAAATTCAATGAAAGGAATAATAATTTCCAAAACTCGTGTTCTTCTGCTTGGTTGGCAGGATGTGCCTTTTTTAATTAGTCATTCCCACAGTGAAATCATACGAAAAACAGCCAACACGTGTTTCGCCCGATGGCCGAATGGCCGAGGGCTTTCTCAAGGCAGGGCATATGGTTGCAGTCCTATAGCTCTAAGAGTTTCAAACAAGCGGTCTCTGTGCTCCTGGGAACCACAGAGACGGCTTGTTTCTTGTTTTGGTCATCGGGCGAAATACGTGTCGGCTGTTTTTCGTGTGATTTCACTGTGGGAACGACTAATTAAAATAGGCACATTTTGCCAACCAAGCAGAAGAACATGAGTTATGGAAATTATTATTCCTTTCATTGAATCTGATAAACAGGCACAGACCTCCATCCACAACTGCTGCCACATGTGTTTCATTTCAATCCACTTTATATTATTGAGCAAGATAGCTCCTTACCAGTGACTCGCTGTACAATTTCCTAAAAAAAAGTGACATCTGTATTGATTGCAGCAAACTGATTGCTGGATAAATTATTGGCTATGGCCGCACGTTTCCAGATCATCAACTCATTTTGATCCGGTTCATATATGCACCATTACGTGGCAACCCCTCAAACATCTAACCCATTCCATGCACCAAAGGTATAAGGCAGGTACATGGGGCCTGCATCCATCATACAGGTGAAGGATTGAGTGACAGGGGACATTGATTTTTTTCGTGGCAATTTTGGTCCAAATTAATCACGTTGAAGACTTACTTCTCTAAATAACTCCATGTGAAAATAAAAATAAATAAGCAATTCTGCCTTGGATCCAATCTTCTGCCCAGGGAAAGAGTTCTGCTGGCCAGGCTGGGACTCAGCATTTCTTGTAACACTTCACAGTAGCATCTTTTGAAATTATTGAGCTGTACAAAGACCGAGCTTGAAATGTTCTTCTTTCATTGATGTATTAGGGATGAGTGTGAAAAATTACAAGGTTTAAGTTGTAACCTTCACAAAATCGTGAAAATAGCACCTTTCGCAATAATTTGTATCACAAAAAACCTTATTTAACGAGTATTAAATGGGTCTCCTTCTCAAACAAGGCCATAGTGCAAATAAAAACTCTCAAAAGGTAAACTTGTAGAGAAAAAAATCACCTTATATTTCGCACTTGGGTCGGTTCAATTAGAGTGAAAAATATCTCACTTTGCATAGAAAAAACTGTGAAGGCAAAGGTAAACTGGCAAACCTATGAAACCTTGTACATATTGAAAATCGAGAACTTTGCAAAAGTTTGTCAATATAAAAATTCCCAACCCACAAAGTTGATGTGTCCATATTAAAAAAAAAATTCAGGTTTGCACTTTACTACAGACAATGCAAGCTACCAGCTGCATTTCAAATTTAACCTAATGTTAAATGTATGAAGTCAGATTTGGAAAACGTATTACTTACTCAATTAGAGGTATTCACATGGGCATATATGAGCATGTAAAGTAGCAGTCTTTTAGTACTACTTCGTATACTTATAAATGCAATTCACTAAGGATTGGGCAAACTTCTACAACTATGCTGACCTTTTCTCTTACGTGTGAAGTTTTCCACCTCGGGTGCTGTGTACTTTGTACATGTTGGTATATAGTTTAGATATAAAATTTACTCCAGTAATCTCAAAACAGGCTCAAATATACTCCAGACAAGTCTTGGTGATGTGGAAACTTAAAGGGTTTTCAAGGGATTCACACAGAAATCCACGGAGGAAGGGAATTTCACCAGCAGCAACGGTCAATACGTAATAAAAATACATAAAAGACCAAACAAAACAAACAAAAATCCGCAGGCATACACGCTGTGACACACAGCACAACTATAGCTGATGTCTGGGGTCACAAAATCTCACAGCACAATGTGGGCTCTGTTTATGTACTCTCAGTAGTGTTTGTTGTGAGTTATTTTCCTCAGGTTTTGCCTGTTTCCACATTCTTTCCAACTTATAGTTCTATATAGGTTACATGTAATAACATTGGTGTGCGTATGCATAAAATAGTCCTATGAACGTAGTTGTAGTACCTATACAGTAAAAATATATTTTGTACTGATTGTCCGTTTATAATCTTGCTCTGTTTTATAATCTGTGTACCTGAAATAAACATAATTAATTGTATTTATATTTCAAAGCCTTATTCCACGTACTCAGTGTATTGGACAGGTTAGCATTGGGTATGCCCGCCCAGTTACATGCCGAACAGAAGTCACAGTCCCCATCTTGTACAGCCAAGTTGCACAAACATCAACCCAGAGGACCAGCATATGGTGTTTGACAGTAAACGAGTTCTGTTCTCGTGGTCATTCATTCAACGCATCCTAAGTGACACCGACTGTGCGATTGACTGACTCACTTCAGGAAAACAAATGGATAACAATCACACGTCTCCGAGCCACTAAGGAATGTCTAGGGTTTGGCTGGAAGGCAATTGTTTTTCTCCGTCCCGCCAAACAGACATATAACGTGGCAGCACTCACAGTCAAACAGGCCTTAGCTATGAGTAACAAGATTCTGGGCAAATCACTTAATCTCCCAGCGCCTACCACCAACAAAAAATGAATGTGTCCTTGTGTAACGTAACTGGTGCTCATGTAAAGCGCTCCAATACCTTCGGGTCGAGTTCGCGCTGTATAAATCTGCAAAAAAAAGAGGCTGCCTGAAACCATTGGCACTGGCAAGATGAACAGGGAAACCAGATCAGGGAGATTCACGAGCTTACATCCAAGGCCATTTTGGATTACTCGTCCCGGAAATCATATCATTTAATTAATATAATCATGTAACTGACTGGGACGGTGTTCGCATCGTCTAGGGAATGCTCATGACAAAATGGATCAGTTTGTAGATCCAGCCCCACTGTTTCCCAATTCATTCAGGTATTCCTTTGGGCAGTACTCCTTGCTGCCCTAACAAATTTTTCAGACATTGCATGTATGCATAGTATAGAATTTAAAAACATAAGCATGCCAAAATTATCACCTAATTACCACTGATAAGTCCTTTACGTTTAAGTACATTTATAAATCATATTGTGAAGTGCAAAAATGTGACAAACTGCTTTATCAACATCCAAGAATTGTCACCAAATCTTTTTTTGTGATGGTTCAATGCCTCATGTGTGGATGGTAAGTGGGGAGAGCCCTCACAATTTAATGAAAACCAAGAACTGCAAAATTCTGTGAAATATACGCAGCAGAATATACTTCCAGAAAAGAGACAAATTACTTCTGTATGTAAAATTACTCCTGCGGGTGAACTTCGAATGTTTTATTTTTCAACGGAATTCACTCCAAGTTTTACATATGGAGGTGTTACATAACACAATGTACAATTGGCTTTTACGTATTTGTTTGACATGCATTTGAATATAATGGATGGATGAAATGCTTGAATTTATCTCAGCCACTGGTAATTGCTCGAGGCCCTATCCCAGACCATCGTTATTTTGTGCACCATGTCACCTCAGTTTGGACCGAGCCATATGCAAATCAGTCATTACCTTGCTCCAGTAAGAACAGTCCGGCCCGAACTACCAGGTCTGCTCTTCCCTGAACCAGAACACAAGCAACCCAGGACCTGTTTTGTCCTAGTTAGGGTTCATCAGCCATATATAGCTTGGCTCCAGTGACACTGCGCGCACGGGACCCACTTCTGGGCATACCCGTTCCACTTAGGGTGACAAACTAAAGTACTAAAAAAGTGATGGATTTACAACAGGTGCACCAGGGTAATTGCACACTTTCAGATAAAACATAGTTCTTACACATCAGCTAAGCCATATTATTTGTTTTGTTTTGATAACGTTTGGATTTTTGTTAGCTGTCTAAGTTATCCTATCATGTTTAGGATACATTTTAAGCAATCGCCTCTTCATCATGCTAGTAGTAATTGACATTAATGTTTCCTGTCTCAGATTAGATGACTTCACCTGTTTTTTAAAAAGTTTATGAGTGTTAAATATATATACTAAGGTGTATTGCTGAATCAGTGGGTGTATGAGTGTCTGTATGGATGACTCAGTGAGTGCATGACTGACTGTATAAGTTAGTGATTAGGTGTCTCAGTGAATGTATAGGTGAGCGACTGGTTGTGTAAATTAGTGTATCTGTCTGTCAGTTGATGTCTAAGTGGATGTATGAGTGTGTTAGTGGGTACATGAATGTCTATATGGGTGATTGATTGGTTGTCTGACTAGCTCAATGGTTGTGTGGGTATTAGTATGTGTGGGTGAGGAGCTGTGGACTGCCTGTATGGATGAGTGAGTGGGTGAGTCAGTGGCTGTATGGGGTACTGTGTGCGTGTCTCAGAAGCTGCATGGGTGAGTGAGTGTCTGTATGGCTGTGTGGGTGATTGAGTGCATGTGTCAGTATGGGTGAGTAACTGGGTATGTGAAAGGTAGTATAGGTGAGTGACGGGGTATATGAGTGACTGTATGCGTGGGTGAGTGAATATGAGAGTGCCTCTGTCACTAACTGTATAGGTGAGTGAGTACGTGTTACTATTTGTATGAGTAAGTAAGTTGGTGTGTGTGTAACTGTTTGGGTGAGTAAGTGTCTGTGTGATTGACTGTATGGGTGAGTGTCTAGGTGTGTGAGTAGTTCTACGGCGTGTGAGTGCCTGTATGGGTGTATGAGTGGATATGTCAATGGCTGTATTAGTTAGTCAGTGGATGTATGAGTGGCAGTATGGATGAGCGAATGGATGTGTGTGTAGAACTATGAATTAGTGAGTGGGTGTGTAAGTACTGGTATGGCTCTGTGAATGGGCTTGTGAATGGATGTGTGGGAGTGGCAGTGGATATATAAAAGATTCTATAGGGGTGTGAGTGGGTGCGTCAGAGATGCTGTGGATGGTGTCATCACTGATGTCATTTGAGATGTCATCAGTGATGTCACTGACCATGTCATGAGTGATGTAATATGTGCAATCATAAGCAGTGCATTGCGGGAGCACGAGTTATAGTTAACTCAGGTTAACTCTGGTTTTGTATGAGTAAAATTTGACCCTAACTATAACATCCCTGTAACCTTTGGTTTTTTTAGTGAATTTCTAAGTTTTTTTTAATTCTATTTGCTAGCTATAACGTTCTTGTAAATTTTGGGGGTTTTTTCAGTGAATTTCTAAGGTTTTTTAAATGCTAATTCCTAACTATAACGTCCCTGTAACCTTTATTTTTTTTAGTGAATTTCTAAGGTTTTTTAACTAGCAGTCACGTTTGCAGAGTGGTGGAGAAAGTGGGCTGAGCCTCTGACCAGCTCCCAGGAATTCCGCTGCGCAGGACTTACATAAGGTACCAGGAGGGCTTCTTGGGGACGCCCTCCACCCTCTGCAAACACACCTCCTGACACACTACTAGTAGGGGGATGAAGTCCCTTTGGCTATTGAGGGCCCTTGGGGGCCAACTACCCCCCCCTGTTACCTCCAGTAAGTCCCACACAGCTGGATTGCTGAGAGGTGGTCAGAGGCCATACCCCCTTTCTCCACCACTCTGCAAACGCGCCTCCTGGCGCACTGCTGCTTGTGGGATGAAGTCTACTTTAGTCCTGATGCCCTCAGGAGGCAAGGGGACCTCATCCCTCCACCAGCAGTGCACCGAGAGGCATGTTTGCAGAGTGGTGGTGAAAGGGGAGTGGCCTGCGACCACCTCTCAGCAATCCCAATGTGTGGGGATTACTGGTGGTAACAGGTCGGCTAGTTGGCCCCTAAGGACCCTTAGCAGCGAAGGGGACTTCATTCCTCAAACTAGAGTGCGCAAAGAGGCGCGTTTGCAGAGTAGTAGAGAAAGGGGGCGGGGCCTCCGGCGAGCTGCCGGCTTTTGATTTTTTTCTTTTAAGGAAGGGGGGTTGCATGGCCCTTTTCCCTTGACCCTTTTAGGGCCAGGGGACCCCATCCCCCGGGGCCTGACTCATTTTTTTTTACATTTTATTAAAATAAAATGGGAGGGGGGCCGCGCGGCCCTCCCTCACGAGGGCGATATCTGCCCTGTGAACCCCATCTCCCAGCGCTAGGCCTTTATTCATTATACAAAAAGGGAAGGGGTGCCACGCGGCTCCCCTTTCCAGGCTGATTTGGGCCCCGGGGAACCCATCCCCTGCGGCGCACATATATATATATATATATTTTTTTTTTTAAGAGGGAGGGTGGCTGCATGTCACCCCCTCCCCAGGCCTATTTCAGCCCTGGGGACCCCATCTCCCGAGGCCTGGCCATTTATTTATTTAAAAAGGAGGAGGGCTGAATGGCCCTCCTCCCTGGCAATTTTCGGCCCCAGGTACCCCATCCCCCAGGGCATGGCCTCTCGTTGGGGACCGCAGGGGGAGCCTGAAGGCCCCCACTGTCCCGGATGGCTCCCACCTCATGCGGGAGCTGGCATTGCTTTTTACACCCAGGGAGTTGCTGGCATGCAGCTACCTGGGTGTAAAAAGCAAAGTGTGCTCCACTTTGAGCAAGCGAGAGCACTGCTCCCGCCATCCCATAGCAAAAAGCAATGTCCCGGGGGTGGGCACCACGGGAAATTGCTGGAGCCACCCTTGGGGGGTGGTGGTCACCATGGCCATTTACGGCTCCAGGAGGGGGACACACGCGGCTCCCATCCCATCTTAAAAATAGACCCGGGGAGGTGGTGGTCCCCGGAGCAGTGGGGGGCTTTTGGCCCCCCGCATTCAAGTATAGTAGCCCCGGGGAGGTGGCAGTCCCCGGGGCTGCATGGCCCCCTGGCAATCCAGTGTATTAGCCCCGGGGTGATAGCAGTCCCTGTGGCTGCATTTTAATTCACATATGGCCCAAGGGAGGTGGTGTGGCCCCCCACATTTACATGATTCAGCCCCGGGAGGGTGGCAGTCCCTGGGGCTGCGGGGGGCCCATGTGGGGCCCCCCATCATTATTATTTATTGCCCCCAATACCTGGCCCACCTGGGGGCCTAATTAAATGAAGCGCGGCAACCTGCGCTTCGTTTTAAAAAAAACATCTGCGGGATTCGCTGATTCAACGCGACTCCCGCAAATCTCTTTTTTTTAAATGCTTTTTTTTGGGCCCTGAACAGGCCTAGGGGGTCAAGGTGTTTCTACCCTGCCCCCTTTTCTTTATTTTTTTTACATTTTTGCTTGTGACTTGGTTCAACCGAGTCACAAGATGGCTGCCAACACTTCCTGATTTGAAGTGTTGGCAGCCATCAGATCTCAGGCACAAGATCGGGAGGGTCCGCGGATCCACCGCAGCCACAGTTGTATATCTGAGAAATCTTTAAACTTCTCGGGAACTACTGAACAGATTTACCCATTTAACAAAAAGAACGCTTTCTGGACCAAGAGCTACCTTTTTGCCAAATTTGGTGTAATTCCGTTCAGCAGTTCAGGCTGCAGTTGTGTCTAAAGTTTCCTATGGAAATTAACATGGAGAAAAAGCGCTTTGGGACCCTTCCCTTTTGTCAGCCCCCGCTTGACAGATCACCCCGAAATTTTCAAGACCGGTGCTGAAGTGGCTACTGTATTAGTTTTGAAAGTTTCGCGAGGGTTCATCAAACGACACCAAAGCTATTGGCAAATGAAAAAAACGCTCTTCCTATGGAAAATCGGTCCTAACTACAACTACCTACTGCCGACCGCCATTAGGTGATATATTAGATTGCAATTTTTCATTCAATAGAGGGGGAGACTTAGTGTCTTGGGAGTTAGCAAGGACAGAACCCTTTTGGCTCCTGATGAACTCCCTAGAGTTGTGATGTAAGTGCTAGAGCAGAATGCAATAAAGGCTGATTTAAAATGTTGACTTAGCAGTTACATGAATTTGAATAAAAATGTGTAATATTAATCTCTGCGTGTGGCCTAGTCATGGAGGGTACCCAGGCTGGGGAGGATGCTACACTTATGACAAAAGTGTGGCACATCTGAAGCCATCTTGACTGAATCAAACTCGTAAAACCTCAAATATTTCATTTAGAAAGGAACAAAATGAGCGGGTTCATTTTGTCATAGAAATTATCGATAGTGCTGTAGAAAACAAAATTAGGGCACATTTTAAAAGAGTTCTCAAATATCTTCCTCTTCTATTTCATTAAAACATTCTTACATGCAGACTGAAACATGAAATTTCACCACTAGCAGCAGACTTCCAGTTAACTCGCTGGTGATCAGCAGCTACACCGTAGTGTTCTAATGAGCAACTAGAATACTAACATTCGGAATTTATGCCAAAGATGTGTTGCACATCTGAACGCCATCTTGATGGAAATGAAGTAGAAAACTGAAATCATTAAATACTGAGGATACTGCAGTAAATGAGGAAATTTGGGAGTTTCATAACAAAAAAGTCTCCCAAGATGGCCACCAGAGAAAAAAGAGCCCAAATGTAGCACAAGTATAGCCCAATAATAGCAGTGTCAAAAACGCTTACTTTTTTTGTAGTTTATATAGTGCTGACTTGACCCGAAGGTATTGGAGTGCATTACATGAGAATCATTTATCTTACACAAGGACACATTAATTTTGGTTTTAGGCATGGGGAGATTAAGTGATTTTCCCAGAATCAATGGCCATTGAGCTGGCGCTGGAACTCAAACCTGGTTCTCCAGTCGCAAAGTCGGCAGCTCTGGCCATAACGCCACATCCTCTCCCCTATGTACAGCAAATAATCAAGTGATCAACTGGATAAAAAACATTAATATAGCAAATAGTTTAAAAGCGCTTTGTCACTATTTGAGAACTCAGAAAATGGGCTTTATTTTAGCTGTCTCCCGCCTAAAATCTCCTCTTTTTCACTGTAAGTCAATGTGGAAAATCAATTCCCTAGATTTCTTTCTTCAAAATCTCCCTATTACCAAGTTCAAATTGTTGGCATGTATGCTACATAGGACTACGGAGGGCAGGAGGAATGGGGTAGGGACATGGACTCAGACAATAGAGAGCAAGAGGGAGTTTGGCAGAGGCACCAAACTGACCTTACAGGACAGGTGCTAGGGGTTGCAGTAGCACAATACACCACACAGGGCAAGCAGGAGGGCAATGCAGCACAACGGACCGTGGACAGGGATAGGGAGGAGGCAGGGCCATGCAAATGGACAATAGATAGCAGAGGGGAAAGAGGCAAGAGCCGCAAGCTGACTATACCGGACAAATAGGAGGGGCAGTTGCAGTGCAACGGACCAGGGGAAAAGGGTAGGTGCATGCAAGTGAACCATGGAAGGCAGGAGGAAGGGGATAATGGTCCACACATGGAAAATGGAAGGCAGGGGGCTGGGCAGGAGCAGCAAGCTGACTATGCAGGGCAGGCTAGATGGACACTTGAAGGACAGCACACCATAGAGGGCAACAGAGAGACTATAATGCATACAGACAACGGAGGGTTGGTGAAAGGGGCTCATGGGCAGCAAGCTGACCCCACAGGGGAGGTGGGAGGGGCAGTGGCAGCACAAAAGACCATGCATGGCAAGTGGGAGAGTTAGTGGCAGCACAACAGCCATGGTGGGCAAGATGGAGGGGGTAGGGCAATACACAAAAGACCATGGAGGGCAGAAGGGATGGGGTAGGAGCTGGACACAGACAAGAGAGACACAGAAGAGTGCAGGGGCTGCACAACAGACAATGCAGGGCAGGCAGGAGGATTAGTTGAGCACAACAGAGCATGGAGAGCAGAAGAGAGTGGCAGCAAAATAGACCATGGAGGACAGGAGGGAGAGGATAGGGGCATGGTACTCGGACTATGGAAGGCTGGGGAGAGGGGACAGGTGGCAGCCATATGACAATGCTGGGCAGTCGGGGGGTAGTGGCAGCTCAACAGAACATTTAGAGTAGACAAGAGGGGTAGCAGCAGGTCCATGGTACATGGTCGGCAAAAGGGAGGGAGCAAGGGCATTTACACAGATGTCGGAGGGCAGGGGGAAGACAAGTAAGGGCAGCAAGCTAAGCACGGAGGCAAAGCAGGAGGGCAATGATAGGGGAATAGCCTTAGGCAATGGAGGGCAGGTGTAATGGCAGGGACATCAAGCTAACTGGAGGACAGTGGCTGCACATCGGACCATGCAGGGCAGTAGGGAGGGGGCAAGTGAATGGACTTGGACAACAGAGGGCCGGGAGGAGGTTGGTAGGGGTAGCAAGCTAACTGTGCAGGGCAGGCTGGAAGGGCAGTGGCAGAACAACAGCCACACAGCCTCACAGGGCTAGACGAGGGGGAAGGGGTATTGACTTGGATAATGGGGGCAAGGAGAGTTGGGGTAGGAGCAGCAAGCTTGGATGGGGCAGCGCAATGGACAGTGCCAGGCTAGACCCTGCATCAAGCCCCCCCACCTTGCATTACGATGGTCATCCTACTTTACATTTTTAAAAATCATAGAAATTAACTACAAAACCAAAGGTTAAATTGACATTATAGTTAGGAATTGTACGACTTTCTAATTTCACATTTAAAAAAGCTTTTGAAATTCACAGGAAAAAAACAAAAGTAATAGTGATGGTATGGGTAGGTGAAAATGTCAAGTAAAACATGCCATTTAAAACTAACAAAACTACTGAAATTTACCAGTTATAGTTATCTCAAGTAACAATATACTTTAGGGTGAAAGTTATAGTTACTTGAGATAGGCTCGAGAAAGTCTTGCGGGAGCACCAATTTAAAAATGGAGCATTCTGATTGGCCCATGGAGCTTTTTCCCCTTGGGCCAATTTGTTCCGTGGAAGGAAGCTGGCGCAAGTGGTCTGACTAGCTGTCAGCAGCATCAGAAAAATGTTGCTGCTGCCATTATAGGATTCGGAGACTTAGTCCCCTGTCTTGAATTTAAAAAAATACCCTGCCCCCTTGGGCCTCATGGGGGGACCCAGAAGGACATGGCCCCCCTCCCCTTTAATGATATTAGTAGCCCTGGTGGACGGGGTTCACAGGGCCTAAGAAGGCTCGGGATGATGGCCCTGCGACTCCGCTCCCCTTTATTTTGAGTTGTGGCCCTGAAGGATGGGGTCCTCAGATCCTAATAAGGCTCTGGAAGGGGGGCCACACCGTCCCCCTCCTCTGGGGGATGGGGTCTCTAGGGCCTAACAAGTTTCAGGGAGGGGGCCTGTACAGCCCCCTTCCCCTTTATTTTAAGCTTTGGCCCTGGGAGATGGGGTCCTCGGGGCCTAATACAGTGGGGGAGGGGTGCCACATGGCCCCCTTCACTTAAATTTTTTTTAAACGGCCCTAGGGGTTGGGTCCCCAAGGTCTAATAAGGTTCAGGGAGGAGGGCCTTGCAACTTCCTACCCTTTCTTAAAAAAAGTCCCTTGGCTATAGGGTCCCCAGGGCCTAATATGGCTCGCAGAGGAGGGCCACAGGCCCCCCTCCCCTTTCATTAAAAAAGGCCCTTGGGGGTGGGGTTTAGTAAGGCTAATAAGGCTCAGGGAAGGTAGCCATTTGCCAGCCACTCCCCTTTAAAATAAAAGGGCCTGGGGTATGGCATCTTCATGGACCAGTAAGGCTCGGGGAGGGGGCATGTGGACCTCTCACCTTTAAAAAAACATAAGGTCCTGTGGCCAAACCCCTGCTGCACATGGCTGAAGACAATACACAGCAGGGGGTTGGCTTTACATATGGTAATAAAATATTATTTTACATTGGAAAAAAAGTAGAAATCCTTTGAAAAAACCAAAGGTTAAAGTAACATTATAGTTAAGGGAATATGTGAGTGACAACATTAACATTTTGAACAAAAATAAACACAAAAATTCACCAGTTATAGTTGGCAGAGCTAACAATAACATGCACCCCATGTCATGCACCGCTTATGATCTCATATATTACATCTTTCATGACATGTTCTATAACATCATTTATGACATCACTGATGACATCTCAAATGACATCATTGATGACATCACTGATGACATAATCCAAGCTTCTTTTGTGCACATTGCTCTATAAAGGGGTATAGCATTAGAGCTATTAATTTAAGTGTAAAATACCTAAGAATAATATGAAGCATCATTACTCCTATCATACATACAACTCCCATAGGTAAAGCAAACTTGTGTTATGTACACTCACAAGTATTTATAAATAAAAACATATGCAATATATAACACAGTGGCAATCACCACTGTGTAGTTATAGTTAGGAAAATGTGTCCATAGGAAATTGATCCTTTTGTTAATAACTTGGGTGCCATTTGCAAATGTTCATGAACATTTCCAAAAGAGGGAGGGGAGTTGAGAGGTCCTCTTCCCGGAACAATTTAATGGCTCCGAGGACTCCATCTTTTGGGACCCAAGGCATTTTATATTTATTTGCGTCGGGGGCATGCAGCACCCCTCTCGAAGCCGTTTAATGGCCCTGGGTAACTAAACCTCTGGTGACTTGACACGCATATTCATTTTGGTAGTTAGGCATGGACCCACCCTCCCTGTGTCATGAAATGGAAATGGGGAACCTAGCCCCGGGGCCCCATCTGCAAGACAATGTCTAGGGGATGCCATCGCTTGGGACACTGTTTACTGTTCCCTGCTCACAAGAGTGCGGACAGGCAACACTTCATTGCTCTTGCATGGTGGTAGAAGAAAAAAAGATGGGTGCAGGCAGGAGAGCCGGTGTGGCAGCAGGAGCTCCCCCTACCCGGCCCCCATCATTTTTCATACTTGTTTGGTGACCCAGGTAGAACCAGGGCACCCAATCAAAAAACTGAAATGTGGACTTGCTCCCACGCTGCCCTGCACAAGAGAATAGGGGCTGTGTGCAGAGAGTTGACTGGGACATTGGGGCTCCCCCTGCTGCCCGCAACAAAAAAGGAAGCTGTGGGTGTCTGGGGATACCAAAAAACAAATTAAAAGAATGTGGAGATGATAAGCAGAACAATAGGTCCACCTTGAGTGGTATTCTTCTTTCTTAAGCAATGTATTCGGACAGCATTATAGGATGTGTCGAAAGTATCACACCTAGCTGGTACTTAATCACTTCATATTTTCTGGCTGTTTCTGGCTGAAAAACAGGAGCCAATAGTCTATAGCTCTTTCTTTCTTGCATAGTTCCCATCTGTATTGTATTTAAATAGAAAACTGTACTCTTTTATTTAATTCAGTGCTTCTTAATTCTTCAAATGGGAACTCCCAATTTACAGGTTAAAATAGAAAAGGCAATTTATATGCAGTTTCCAGGCAAATAGCACTTCTTGACTAAATAGGGAATTTTGCTAAGACTCTGCAGGTCCATCTCCAAGAGTGGGTGGAGGTCAGAAACATTCAGTTGGAACATGCTGGTTTCAAATCTAATAGTTCTACACTAGATAATATTACAACCCTCCAATTGATACTGGAGAAATATGTGGTGGAACCGTAATATACCGGTTTACGTCTCGTTCAATGATTTCTCCATGGCTTTCAACCGTGTAGACCGTCCCACTCTTTAGCAAAAGTTTAGAAGTTTAAAAATCCTCGATTACCTGCTAAACCTTATTATTGCCCTTTATTCGTCTACCTGGTGTCATGTAATTGTTGGGGGCGACTATGGATTATCGCCTAAAATTCTGATCAACAATGGCCTTCAACAAGGCTGCCTGGTAGCCCCTTTATTATTTTCTCTTTATATTTTTGATTTACCATCAGCTCTGGCTGCATCGGGCGGGGGTGCCCTGAAGTTGGGTCACCGTAATATTATTTCACAGCTTCATGCCAATGACATTGTGATCCTGGAACACATCTTGCATATAACAGAGAAAGTGATGGCACATGCTTATGCACTCTTGCTTCTTTACAGGCAGCAGGCCGCAGATACTTTAACCATTTATTGTTCGTGTATAATGTAAAAATTCCCTCGACTTTACTTTATGCAATTGAATTAATGGGTGTAAAATATTGGAGTTTTCTCCATAAAATAGAGGGGAAAACACTTTGTAAAATTTTTAATGTAAATACCCTTGCATCGGTTCAAGCCTTATGCCTAGAAATTGGTGTCTCAAGTACTTATGCTGAGGGGTTAGCTGCCGTCCTTTGTTGGGGCCACAGTCTCTGGCTTAGCAGTCTGAATTATTTTAGAAGCCTACTTCGTGCTGAAGGGGACCTAGATATGCTTGCCTGTAGGAAAAAAGGAAGTTGGAGGTAATTATTTCTATATGCTCTGGGGCTTATCGTCAACCACATTTAAAGTGGAACCTGAATCATGGTGCTCATCAGTTCTTTTTATTGTTTTGATTAAATATTCTGCCATTAAATGCTACTACAGGTGCATGGATGGGAGCACCTCTGGAATTTAACCTGTGTAATCTCTGTGGGGTTCCTGTGCAAACAGACCATGTTATTTTTGTGTGCCCTGCATTGTACAATAATTATCGATGTCTGTTAAAACCACTGTTCCTGAAATACGGAGAGCATTCTGCGAAAGATGCCATGCAATTTTTATTAAACCCAGTAAATGAAATTGTGTTTTAAAATGTTTACTTTCTAAAAATGTTTTCTAGATCTGTACTGTTTATGTAATTGGTAACTTGTAAAGTGGATTTCATTGTAGATCAGGAAAAGGGAAATGGCGACTTGTGCGTAATTCTTTAACCTGATGTTGACACAGTTCCTTGTCACGCGTGTGATGAATTGGAAAGTCGATACCTGTATATCTATATTTTTTCAACCACAAAGAGACTTAAAGGAAATTGCAAGTGTATACAAACCGCAGGCATTCAGTACCTAAAGTATTTAGTTTCATAGCCTTTTTACAGTCCACATTGATTTTCAAATTAGCCCATATGAATTCCAGGTGATTTGATTGTGGTGACTGTCTTTAGATGTGCAGAGCCTAAGCTAAAATCAGTGTTTACTAAAAATAGCTTCGGAATTATTGATTTATGCTTGCTGTACGATGAGTATGAAGAATGTTGATGAGAAGTAAGTAGAAAAGCGTTTTACAATGCATGCAGTAAAACATAATATATTCCTTCTTCTGCTTTTAGTTCTCGGACTTCATACTTGGCAGGATTAAAAACATGCAGTTGATTTTTAAATGACTGTACACTCAATGTTGCACAATGCACTAGTTGTCCGTCACCTTTAGGATTTTAGGCCGATAGGAAAATTCCACTTATTGGCAAAGTGCCCTTCTAACATGTATTTTCTTCAGTAGCTTGCATTGTTGTGCGACCAGAATAAAACTGGTTTGTCCATGGTATCTAATGTGCTCCATGCCAACATGAATTCCCCTGTTTTCGAAGTGCTGCACTGATAAGTCGATGATGACAGACTGATGTTTTTGTAATGTTCGTTTATGGTTCAATCAAATTTACTTTCCAAGTTTAATCGGATAGGAGGCCGGGAGTGTCAGATGTCGTGGTCCCACATATTTACTTTTAGATCTGGTAGGGCAATGTTAGCTGCCCATCAGAGGCTCTGTAATCAATTCAACATGTATCATAATAAAATAATGTTATATACAGAAATGGGCTTTGGGGCAGCGCCCTTCTGCCATTGCTTGCTTGAATCATTATTCATATTTTGAACCCACCCACCAGACAGAATGCATGTAGTCAGCCAATGGTTCAGCCACCTTCAACCTTTTGCTTTGTAAGAAGTTCTGTCAGACTTTAGGTCAACCCACTGATCAGCTATTTGTTTGCAGTGTCAGACATTTTGAGTGACTGCTTTTGGAGCAAGCAGGTGAGCATCAGAGCAAAGCAGTTCATCTCATGTCACCATCAGGCTGCACAAGCCCTTGACTGAGCTCTTTTATGAAGTTCCAACAGTAAGGCTGGAAACAGCAGTGGCCACACACACAGGACAATGACATTATCATTTATAGCATACAGAGCTACAGCATTATCTGTGTGTAGTCTGGTGCAAAGAGTCATGCTGGCTGTACTGTGTCACTGGGATCACCAGCAGGCAAGGCCGGCAGAGGTGGGACGGTGGGGCGGGAGCAGGGCGGGGTGGTGCGAAGTGGACTGACGATGGGAAAGTAAAGTAAAGAAATTAATAAAACCACTTACCTTGCGCTCATGATTAAGAGGGAGCTGCAGTGCGTCCCAATGCAGAAAAGCCTCCTGAGGCAGCAGCCGTGCCGCCGGAGCATGGGAACAGAGCAGGCTTCTCCAGCGAGTAGCTCGTGAGCTACTGGTACCTGTCCAGCTACCTAAAAGTAGCTCTCCTGTGTGCAGTCCAGGTTATTAAATTTGAAGCTTTTGCTTTGTTGAATTAATATATCTATAATGTGTTCATCTGAGACAAAAAAGTGTGCATTTTTCAGAACTTTTAAGCTTGATGGAGATAAATGGTTGATTTTACAAAATACATATAAAGTTGATATTTAAGTGATGAATCATGTGGCACTGGGGGAAACATATTACTAATGCAATTACCTTTGTGCCAGGGGTTGAAGCTATGGCTGCTATTTATTACCCATGTAAAGGCATTCCAAATTGATTGACCAAACCTTTTTATGTTGCTTCTGGCAACCTTGAAGTGATGTATTGAAGTGACCATTCCTGGCAACATTGCGCTGAGGTGACCACTACCAGTAATCTTGCATAGGCTGGCCACCAATGTAATCACGTCTGGTGCGTTCAGTATTACAACACTAACAATATTAGAAGCTCTAGATAATTTTCATTGAGCTCTTATTACAGAAAAGGTTGGAGACCCCTGGAATAGATTCACAGCATGACTGTGAAGATGCCTCTGCTCGCTGCATCCAGGTTGTTGTCGGCAGAGAGGCTCCCCTGGAGCAGCGTGAGAGCATATTGCTCCTGGCTGCAGTAGCAGTCCTCTAGGAGAATGCCTTTGGGGTGGCAGTCTTTAATAAACTGATGGTCTGGCATACTTTGAGGTTTGCAGCTCTTAAATGTATTGAGTCCTGCATGATGGCAAACCTAAGCATACTGAGTTGTCAAATAAAGTTTCAAATATCCCTCTGCCCGCCATCCAGAGACATTTTAAGGCATGGGCAAAGTGGGCGCTGGCCCATGGCCCCAGCCTTTCAGGGGGCCCCATGATAGAGCCAGCTATGTTCTACAGACAGTCCTGCCATGAAGACCGTGGATAATTCTTAAACAGATTGTTTTAAAAACAGTATTCCTTTCATTTATTTTTAATACAGGTGACCAGTGGGACTCTATTACAGACATTTTGTAGAGAAATGTTATGTTTGCTTTTCAACGCCAAGCAACATCCATTAAAAAAAAAGTTTATTTTAGGTTGAAACAGGATCTCACATATGAGAAAAGTTAGGGGGGTCACAGAGATTATTTGCAATAGTATTCATGAGCTGCTGCTTTATTACACGTCACTATCCAGGAGTATTAGATGGAAACACACTTAGAATTTCGACCAGTGTGCCTCTACACTGTCACAAACCTTGCCAAAAGGGCAGGAAAGAGCTGAAACTGGATCATAAATTCAAAGCTGTTCCTAACATGGGCCCCCAAAATACATTTGGCCCAGGGCCCTCAAAATCCTTAAGATGTCCCTGCCGCCATCAGCACTGTCCTCCAAAGACTCTATGGAATCAGTGCAAGGATGAATTATGTGCAACACATCCGAAAAGAGCGTCTCGCAATTGATGTCCATTTGATGTCTCTTATTATTTCATTTATTTAAGTTCTTCCTGAATTCATGATGCTGTAACAACTTCAGAATTACAAAAAGAACGAGGAGTAGCAGCATGTGAAAACGGACTAGAAAGGCACTTACTGCAAACAATGGACTAAACAAAACTACCACCACAAAATCTACAGTGCATAAACATCTGTCTGCAAAAGTGCTTACACGCACCTTAACGCACTATCAAGCATCTGCCTTTAAGTATACTAGGGGTGGAGTAAAATCGGTAAATTCACTCCACGCGCACAGTTTCCACCTGTGGTAGGATGGGGTTAAACATTTAAATGCTTATTCTGGATGGTAGGGGGAATCAGTCATTATCTAGGTCTCACATCTTAGTTTCCGATATTTTTTTATTACTTTTTAATTTTGGACGGTGTCACATTCTGGCAAACGTTGCCAGTTTGTCGATCAATGTTTGTTTGGTCATTAACAAGAAAATGGAATAACTAACAAAACTTGTAAATCCCTTCCTTCCCATTTATATCCAAGCCCTTATTTCTCCCGTGGCCAGCCTACCATTAAATACGTTTATATTGATTTGTCCACTTATCTATCAATCAGTTAAGTCCAGCAAATTAAGTGGCGACATTCTTTATGGGGCGTCTACGTTCTAGAGCTCTGTCTTCTTGGGCAATGGAATGCCCTGTAGTCTTCAATCAGATAGCATCACAAGTGAGTCCCACACATTCAAAAGCTCTTTTCTCTTTTCATGGATTCATCTTTCCAGTTTCTCAATGCCCAATATAGACCAAATCCTCACACTTCCAGTGTCAGGAACCTCGATTCGCCCCAATTGAGCAAGTAATTCTTGTTTCAATCAATCCATCAATCAATGTATTTCTATGGTGCAGCTATTCAACAGGGAGGGTATCCAGGCACTGCTTTACTGTCAAGAGTAAACTGGCTCTAAATTTACCCTTCTTTGTTTGTAAGGGATAGATCGCATCCAAGGCGCACCCCAATATCATTTATTTCTGGGCACTTATCTATCTCAATTTCTGTGATCTCGTCAATCATTCTTACAATTTTTCCAGATGTCTTTCATTTGGGGACTATACCACAGTATATTAGAGATGTTGATCACATAATTACATCCTCTCCAACATTTGTAAGATCTGGGTAGAATCAGAGAATGTAGTTTCTCTGGGATGAGGTGCCACCTATATAATATTTTATAAGTGTTTCTCTCCACTTGGCATGGCTAGTGGGGTTTGTGTTTATGGTGAAGATTTCTACCCATTGACCCCAATCAAGCTGTAGGTTAGATTATGACTCCCATGGTTCTCTATAGGTAACTTCGCATTTCCCTTTAAGAGCCTGTATTGTTTTGTAGAGGTCAGTGATCATGTACTTCATAACAGTGCTTTGATGCACTTTTCCATGGTTGTTAGGCTCCTAGTGGCTCCATGTCTTATCTCAGGGTATAGGACACAGTGTCGCGCCTGTGTGTATCTATATCATTCCTTCTCTTTGAGCGTGTGTCCCTGTTTGATCTGTTTGAAGATTTTGTTCTGATTACCTCAGAACATGTTTCTGCCCTGGAAAACCCAGCTTCCTTCGATATTCTAAAGGTTTCTCTGTGCAGGCCTTGAGTGAAGTCGGAGTTGCTTCAAAGGGGAATGTATATGTTGTCAGTTTTCAGTTTCCAGCTACCACTGAACAAATCCACTGACCACATCACGGTGGACATCACTAGTGACATGTATATGTACATGTGCCTTTGGACCTTTGCTCACCATGTTATCTGATATAGACACCTCTTTGCTATAATGTGGTCTAATTTGGACCACCCTTTATCAGTTTCTCCCTGCATGCACTCCATCAGGTACCGGAGTTGTGATACTTTGTAGTAGGATTCTGTGTTAGGGAACCCAGATCTCCACCTATTGTGTAGCGGGTGGTCTGCATTGTCTGAATTTGTGGATTCTTGCCTGCCTAGATGTAACCAGGAGTAGTTTTTGAAGACATGAAAAATCACTTTTGTGGATTCACAGAGGCAGTGCCTGGAACACATACAGTATATTTGGTAGAATGGCATTATTAGCACCAGCTACACACCCTACCCACGCACGAGATGTTGTAGGATTCTCAGAATTGAAGTTGTACTGTAATTGCCCTGGAGAGCATTTGAAAGTTGTAATGAGTGGTTACCTTTATTGGGGGGGGGGGCGGTGCTGATTCCTAGGTATTTAATTTGTGTAGAGAACCATCGGAATGTTGTTTCTTGCTGTTTTAGCTTCTTGGTCATGCTGTCTCCTGTGACTAGTAGTCCCTCTGATTTGGTTATATTGACTTTGAACCCTGCTGACCATTGGTACCTTTCCAATTCCTCCATTACCTGTACCATCGAAATATAAGGATCTGTCAACATGAGGAGGACGTCATCAGCAAAAAATATAATAAAAGTGTCTGTCCCCAACTTCCCTCCTTTGGTATATCCTTTACTTCTGATCTTCTAGACCAAAGGTTCCAAGCAAAGAGATAATGAGTGGTGACATGGCACAGCCCTCTCTTGTGCCCCTGCCAACAGTCACCCCTGCTGTTTGATAGCTATTGACTATTATTTTTGCCTGTGGTGATTGGCCTCCTGACAATTAGACTCATTAAGTCTTCATCTAGACCATTATATTGGAGTGTTGCTTTGAAGAATTCCCAGTCCACCCAGTCAAAAGCATTTTCACCATCAAGATAAAGCAATACCATCTGCTTTTCCTGCTTGTCTTGTATCTAAAAGAAATGTAATGCCCTTTCTGTTCACTAGTAGGCCTTCCCTTGAGAAATGCTGCCAGCTCTAGGTGTACTAATTTCGGTATTTGTTCTAGAAGGGCTGCAAGTATGGCCAAGAATAGTTTATAGTCCAAGTTGAGCTAGGCTGTTTCGGGACGTCCTTGGGATGTCAAGGATTTTTCCCTCATATATCATATATGTAATGACAGAGGGTGGAAACTTTGAAAAACATCCGATCTAGTGATTGTACATTTGGCTAGTGCTCAGATTGTAGAGGCTTACAGATTCAAACAATTGAGAAGTTTCACCAGTCATGAAAAGGTAGGGTCTAGAACAACAACAGTGATTATAACTTCAATTTCAGGCTTAAATGTTATTTATTTTTAAATGCAATATATTTGTCCCCAACCATATTTCTTCCGTTTTTAAACAACACATATTTTGTTAGCAAACACAAGTTTCAATTTTGTAAACAACAGTACTCCACAGTAAAAGCTGATCACTTTCCTGGAAAAAAACCCAAAATTTGACCTGAAATACCTGCTTTTAATTTTTGGTATATGCTGGTATGTCATTTTCCTCAACAATTTGCGAATACTACTGCTGCACATTGATATATTCTGCCTTTCATTCTCATATATCATCTCACCGCATGGCTTCCCACAAAATGACATGAATTACCACTATTGTCTCAGAACAAGAATTATTCCCGAGGTGTGGGTCATCATACCACAATACGTCAAGAATTACCTCCATTATGCCATGGCCAGGATTATAATAGTGATGAATATCATTACACCTTGGATGCCAATCATATACTATAAATTACCAAAATAATTTAAGGGCAAACATTATTCCTTGGGTTGGGCATCACGATACCATGAATTCCCAAAATATGTCTTCATTTATCACGATAATGCGGGGACAACACAATACAAGAGATTAACATCAAAGGATATAGATGCCCACATTATGCATGGTCTGGCACCATCATGACACAGATTCTCCCAATAGCCCAATTACCACCATTATGTGTGGAGAAGCATTATTCAGGGGGAGGATGCCAGCATGCCATGGATGTCCACAATATACCGAAACATATTGCCAATCTATCAAGGTTAGTAATGTCCCTGGGGCAGGAACCACCATGTCAGAAAGTGTCACATACATCCTACATTAATGTCATTATCCTGGGGCTAACATTTTACCAGGGGTCAGCAGTGGGCTCATCGCACTCACCCACACAAGCACCAGTATTCAAGATGATTCGAGATGAGTACTAATAAATTGAGCACTAGTAATATCAGTTCTTAGAAATAGCAGAGATGTGTGTAAGATGTGCTATATAAGCAACAAGTTATTATTCAAGTTATTTCTTTTTGTACTTTTTAGACCCTGTCATGCTTAGGGTGGTCTTTCCCCAAACTATATTTGCCTACTTTACATGAGCACCAGTTGCGTTACAGACGGACACATTCATTTTGTTAGGCACAGGGAGATTAAGTGATTTGCCCAGGATCACAGGATGTTGAGCGTCCCTGCCGAGACTCAAACCTGGTTCCCCAGCTTCGAGGTGACTGCTCTAGCCATTAGGCCACATCCTCTCCCCAGGCGCTGGGGGGCGTCGAGGAGATTAAGTGAGCTATTGCTCAGTCACATGATGCTGAGCTGAGCTGCTGCTGGGGATTGAACCGTGAGCCCCGCGCTCTGGAGTCAGCCGCCATGGCCGCTGCACCACACCTCTAGGTAAATCAAATATATATCTATGTTATCAATATGAGGCATGCTTCATTTAAGTAACCAAAATGGCATTTTATTTTTTTCATCAACAATCTCCAAATATATATACATACAGGGTCAAGAGCACCAGCCCCCTGTCGATCAGTAATCACATCAATTTCAGGTTACTTATAAAGTGAGCTAAAACAGATAAGGCCACCACCCAACTGCTCATCAATAATGAGTTTCAGTTCATTCTTTATATTGGGTCTTTATAAAGATAAGTCCATTCCTTGGCAATTGTGGTGCTTAATCTGTCGGCATTTCAGTCTCCCGATGTCTAGAAAACACTCAAAACCATCTTCTGAACAGTGTGTCTGAATAAAAATACATTTTAGACCATCATATTTAAAATAGGACCTACATATAGAACATAATAAAGAGACAATAATTACAAGAGGAAGGAACAAAGAAGTATGAAGTACGCCATCAATTCAGTCAGGATCTGCATCAGACAAATTAATCTGTGCACCAGACACATAGAAAATTAGGAAACAAATACTTATAAAATGATAGTGAAAATCCATCTAATTTGTGACATCATCCTGTGAAAATACAGTGTGCAACATGCCAGACCCGGTCCAGCATCACCATATATCCGTCGTTGGTGCTTTGTGCTTTTTGGCACTATTTTCAATAAACTTGCTAAAAATTCTTCACGCTGGTTCTACTCATTGGATTTTTGTCATTTAGTGTCAAATAATTTATAAAAATTTACTCTATTGCTCTAAATTAGTTTTGGATTTTTCTTGTGTTGTGGTTCCACTTTAATACTGTTTGTGTGCTACATACGTACTTTACACATTGTCTCTAAATTAAGCCTGACTGCTTTTTGTGCTTAGCTACCCAGGGTTAAGCACAGGTTAATTTAATGACTTTTTGTGGTTCACCCTTCAAGGGATTGTGGCTGTTGCTTGGCTAGGGCTCACACCCCAGTCAACCAACAATCCAAATTCTCACATTGATGTCCATCCGAGTTGATCAGGAAATTGTGTTTGTGCAGTACCATACAGTGATTTGTGGAACACAAAAATCCCAGATAAATAATTTCACATCAGAGTTGATTTTCTTTTAAATTGTCCTTGATTGGCCATATTTTTTTTCTTTTTCCACATTTAATTCCTGCAAGGGATTGTGGCTTTTGCTTGACCAGGACTGGCACCCCAGTAAAGCAACAACCCAATTTATCACACCACGACAATAACAATCAGCCTTCGGGATACAGACAACAGCAAAGTTGGGCACTCAGGGCAGAGGTACACGTCCATTACCATGCAGAATACATTTCCGTCCCAACAATGGGCCAGATGAACAAGCCATTTTACTATCGCAAAGCAGCAATTTGCAAAATCACTGGGTTTGCAACTGCAAATGTTTTTTTTTCTAATGCACTAAACCCATTTTGTGATTCAGTAACATGTTACCTAATTGCACAATGGGTTCAGAAAGACATAATGAACCACTGATTAAAAGTGGTGTGTTTGGCACATCCCTTCCAAATAGGGATTTGTTAAAAATTGTATCAATGTTTTGGTACTGAACTACATAAAAAATGTACTGACTCCTGAGTTGTGGTGATAACACATTTGCAAAAGGGAAGGGGCCGCATGGGACCCTTTGTGAATGTACAAAAAAAATGGAGGGACTATGCAGGTGATCCATGGGACCACTGCCAACTTATAAACAAGCTCCAAAAACATAAACTTCTCTTTACAAATGCAGCCCTGTTTTCTTTATGGAAAACTAGGCTGCATTAAAAAAGTTTACTTTATTTAAATGCGATCAGAGACATGCAGGTCTGCTGACCCTAGTAGCTCGCTATCCCTGTGATGGCATCCAATCGTAGTGAGTCACAATTCGCAACCTACCTTATGAATATTGATGAGGTAGGTCGGATTGCAACCCACTATGATTGAAAGAATTTTGTGAGCCCACCTATTAGTACATAGGGCGGTTCACAAAATTGTTTTCCATTCGAAAAACATTAATGCGCAATTTGTGTCCGCTTCTTGCGAATGGAAATTACATACATCTGGCCTAATATAAAAAACAAAACAGGTTGTTATTATTTTGCAATGTTTTGCCATGGAAAGTTGATGGATGTGCAATTTTTAATACTACATGATAGTGATTGTGTCCTCAATTCTGTCACGTGACTTGGTTTAAAAAGCCCAAGCACCTTCCAGATTGGGATATTTTATTGCCTATCATGATGAATTGCTAAAATTGAGACCGCTTTTGTAGAAAATGGGAAACAATGACTTCCAGATCAAACAACTGTGGAGTGAGAATGATTTAATACTTTTTGCCACTTAGCTTTAGAGAGATATGTGTTTTAGATTATTACTCTGTCAGTGAGATGCTGGTGTAAGCGATAATGATCAGGTACTCATTTGTCAGACTGATTTGTTTACACGAATGTGCGGCTCAGTGTTTTATAGAAGATATATGTTTTCCCGTGTGTTCAATTGTAAATCTATGTTATGAGTGCTATAGAAGCAAATTGTTCATTTATAAGACATTTTCAATCAATATAATGATTTCCATTTTAGTTAGACATTCTAATCTATCTGCTTTAAAGAATTGTGCAAGTGACTTGCCCCTGAACAATAGCTAGCTGTCTGGTATGTATTTCTTTATTTTTCTTTTGGTTTGCGAAACCACTCTCATTGTTTTACCATGTGGAAAGGAATAGCAAGCTAAAATAAATTGAATTTAAATGGTGGTGATCCAGCAATCAGGGATCGATAATTTGTCACTAACATAGGCCCATTTACACTACCCAACTAATCCCTTCATACTGGGGTTCAGTGTGATGCAAGTTTATTCCTAACTCACTAAATACACTTTAGAACCTGCATTTCTCCTTAGAAATAAATGTGGCGACGAACCTTTTGATGTTGAGAAGTTGATGACAATAATTATGTACTTATCTATGCTACAAAATAATAACAGACTCAGTGTGTAGTTTATGTTGTTTATTGTAAAATAATGTGAGAATAAAATGCTCATCAAGTACAATTACACAAATGCAAATAATAGATTATCACAGAGAGAAAACATTGACAATGTATAATTTCAAACTCATGTCAAATAAACAATGCATTGAAGGAGTGGATAGGCGAAGAGAGAAAAGTTTCAGAGACAAAATACATTTGCAAATGAATATGCAAATATAGGAGATTATCTATACTAACCCAAGTAAGAATCAGGGAAATCTACCCCTCTGGCCAGTCAGGGCAGCAAGGCCACTCAAGTAGAGTCGAGTGACAAAGATTAGGTCAGGAATCAGCAAACAGGTAGGCCTCTTTCTGGAAACAGCAAACCGACGACAGCGATGATCTCCCGCTAGCTAAACACCAGCCAACCCTCTTCACCACACCCACCAGG
This sequence comes from Calotriton arnoldi, assembly GCA_963921515.1. Taxonomy (NCBI): domain Eukaryota; kingdom Metazoa; phylum Chordata; class Amphibia; order Caudata; family Salamandridae; genus Calotriton; species Calotriton arnoldi. Next base: position 1,945,655 of record CAWUFW010000536.1, on the reverse strand, counting down.
GACTTTCAATTATACCCTAAAACCTAAATGTCCAACCCACATATGTTTCAATATGAGCACAATATCCATCTCCCATTGGCTAAGGATGGGGGTGTTCGGTCACACCACTCTCATCATGACCATTTTATTAAATAACTCTTTGTCTTAAACATTAAGCATTACGACAGATTCATCCCAGGAAACAACTTTGAACACAATCATAATAAATATTTCCTGGAGTTCCTTGAATGTTGCAAATCTCCATGCCTCTATTATTCGCCTCTGCCATCTCGTGAAGGAAACTGTTCACTTCCACTTGTAATCTTATTTTTCTTTTCCGCAACTTGGCAGACATTCAGTACTCCATGAAGGTCACATTTTTCATGCCTTTGTGCTCTCTTCTCATTCGAATCTTTCTTTTGGGACATTTAATAATTTTCAGTCAAATATTAACCCTCAAACTGACATGCAGAAGTGTAGGCCCATGCTTTCCTTTTCTACAGAAAACAAACATTTATTATTTTCATTAAATGTAATTTCATTTTACACACCATCCCAGCAGTGCACTAACCAATTGTCGGAGTGGCAGGTAACCACGCGACACGTATGGGTGAGTAAAGTGGATTTATTGTTCACTGTACAATTGGCAACAAGAGTCTGGGCGTTCTCTTCAGGGGGAATTAGCATCTTCTCCTTTACATCGTCTCTTGTAGTCCAAGGGCGGGACTCCAACACGGGGCCGTACCAAAATAAACAAGAAAAGAAAAGAATACGTCAGTGCTGGGCACTGAATATGATCAGCTGTGGTAGAGGGGGTGAGGGAAGTAACACCCAATCAGAAGAGGCTACAGGGTGTATTGAGTCAGGAGACCACCATCGAGAGGTTGGAAGAGGCGAGACAGAAATGTAGACAACACCCGCGAAATTACAAAAAAAAACGGGGAGGTCTATGCGGTCTCTTGCTTCCCTCCCGGGGAGGTTGCTCCCGCCCGTCTCCCAGCTCCCAGGAACCTTGCCCGTACCTGTTCAAGCCACGTTCCTCCTGGAACGTGGCGGGCGCTTCGCGGTGTCGGGGGCCTCCTGGCTCTCCTACGCGGGTCTGTTCACCGCCTCTCGAGACTTCGGGTTTCTCTCTGGTCCCGCTCTGCATTCGAACTCGCCTCAGCGTCTTTTCCGGTGTGTAGCCGCAAACGTCCTCCTCCGGATGCTCGTCCCCATCTCTCCGCCTTCTGGTCCCTTTTCTCTTTCGGAGGCGCTGCAACCCCACCTCCAGGTGTTGTGTCCCGGCTCTCTGTCTTCCTGGGTCTTAAAGGGCCCATGGTGTTGATTCTCCGGGTCCTCTCCAATGTCTAGCAAATCCCAAGTCCCGGGAGGCTGAAAGGGAGAAAAAGGTGTGGTCCATTGAGGTTGGGTCTCATCCGTGGGATCGGGGTCCAAGGGGGCCGGATCCTGACAACCATGCACAACCCATGTTATACCTGGCAAAATATTATTAACATGCACAAAAGCAGCATTAGTTTTTTTATCAAAGCAGTTTGCGGCCTAGTTCCATGCATTAATACACGCATTCGTTTTACGCATGCGCAAAAGCATTTCCCCTTATTTTAGCGTTTTTAATAATATTTTTCACAGCACACTGTTAATTAATGTTACTGAGGGTTCAATCCGAGCAGGTTTTATTTTCTCAAAACCCTGCTCCATCAGTGGTTATTGAAAAGTTCTTTTTTGTACAGAATACCTTCTTATTGTAGTTTTTGAACATTTAAAGTTTAGGTCAGGCTTCTCCAATGAGTAGCTCATGAGTAGCTTTCCAGTACCTAAAAGTAGCTCTCCTGTTTGCAGTCAACCTTATTAAATTTGAAGCTTTTGCTTGGTGAAATTAATATATGTATACCAAAATTGAAATATGTCAATCTGAGACAAAAAAGTGTGTATTTTTCAGAATTTTTAAACTTGTTTGGAGATAGACAGCGGCGGTTTCTTTATTGGAGCATCAGGGCATCACCCCCCTGTTTGTATTGTTGCCATCGGACAGTGAGCAAGCCCCATATTAAAGGCTTTACTGACTGAATTCATATTTATATAAAAACCAAATGTAGCCACCCCTGCATGTGCGGAATGGCTCGAGCAAAGTTTACTTTTAACCGCTTAACCGCGGCGGCAATTCCGCCGCGGTGCAGCGGTTTAGCGGAGTGGGCGGGGCCGCGTCGGCCAACGGACATGCGCAGCACTACAGAGGTAGTGCTCGCGATGGCCGACAGAAGCACGCAACGAGTTAAGAGTGCAGCAGACAAACGTGAGTGGAGGGGGCAGACTAGTAGACGGACAGGCTCCTTGAGGTGAAGTGTGCATTTCGGGTTGGACGAGTGCCTTGGTCCGTCCAGCCCGACATGCGCACTTAAACCCTCATCTATCTAAACTATGTAGGAGCCCCGGGGATTGCTGCCACAGCCCCCGAGTCTCCTAAGGAGCATGGGCAGCACCTGGCCGAGCCATTCATTGCGCTGCTCAAATGCTGTTCCCTAACATAAACAGCAAGGGAGCAGCGCAATAATTGGCTCAGGAGTCAGGGGTGGGACTGACGGCTGAGCTGGTGGAGAAAAGCACGGGATGAATGTTCTCTCTGCGACAGCTGGGATCGGACGTTAAGTCACCCTATTTTGTGTCATTGTCATCTGGGTACTTGGAAAGGGGAATCCATGAAGTCAGTCTGTTATTTTGTCGTTCCTTCTATCTGTGTGCACCCCTCTTTGTTTCTATCCCTCCAACCCCTGGTCAATACAAAGTAATTTAAAGATAGCGGTCTCATGAAATTGAAAATAGTTACTGAATATATGCACTACTTTACCACAGTTATGACGTGAAAGGGTGGTAATGGTATAAGCTACATTTTGTAATTTTGATAACATTGGACCTTTAATTGCAATTTTACATGATATTTTGTTAACTTTCAAACAACATAAATAAAAAAAACCTGCAATAGTGATGGTCAAAAAATCCAGATTATTAGAATATGAAAATAGCTGCTGGGGTACAAGAACATTGTGCAGTGGTGTAGAAGAGGCGTGAGTGTGAAAAGTTTCAGCGTGAATAAATGCAATGGGGGCTTTGAGTTCGTATAAACATGTGAGCCAGCTGATGTGTGACCTGTAGCTGGGTGATTCATGTACACAGTATGTGGGTTCTAAGTGCACCCAGGGCCTTTGGGATCTGAACACCATCAGGAAAAGCAGGCCCGTCTCAAACCGCAGAAGCGAGGCTTCAGTGGTGCACAAGACGTGTGCATTGATAACTGTGCTTGCAACCCAGCAACAGGAATTTGTAAACAGAGAGGCCTACCCCATAGGGCAGAAAGAGAGGGGCCTCACCAGCTAAAGGCAGTGAATGTGGGGATGGGCTGCGAAAAAAAGGAAGGGAAAGTAAGAGAGTGCGCTTGTATGTTTGTGTGAGGGAGAGGCGGCAGAGTGAGGAGGGGGAATGATTGAGAGGAAGAACTAGTGAAGGGGGAGACAGTATACAGGGCATCAGAGAAAGATCTCAAGTCTGAGGGGCAGAGAGCAAGAGACAGGGAACTGGGGAGAGACTAGAGGGCAGGAGTGAGGGAGCCAGACAGAGAGTTGGGGATAGAGACAGATAGAGAAAGAGAGCAAGAGAGATTGTAGAGGGCACAAGAGGGAGAGAGAAGAGAGATGGGGCAGAGAGAGAGTGTGTAGAGGGAAAGAGAGGCAGCCAGAGAGAGAGATGGGGATAGAGGCTGTGCCTCGTTAAATAACATTGGCACTGGACTGTTGACACATTGTTCAGAATCTGTCCTGAAGGATTGCTGTTCTGCAATGATGTGTGTTGAAGCGGCCGAGTATGCATGCGGATCGAGATCTGCAGTGTAACTGAAAGGCACTTTCTCCGCTTGGTGTTTAGAGAATAACATACGCCCCTATGTGTTGCTAACGAGGTTATTAAGCAAGGCTGAGAACACTATCAGTTAAAGCATGATTTTCAAAGCGCTCCACTGGTTTCAAAGCGCTAGAATTGGGCCACGCAGCAACCTTATATGAATGAGACCCACTCTCCCACAAACATAACAGACAGTGTGCACTGCACAAAAAGCATTCCCAATGCTTCCACGCACACTTTTCTATAACAGGTCACAGCAGGGTTGGATTGGGATCAAACGTTGGCCCGGGCTAATGGGCCGGCCGAGCGAGAAACATGACGGGTGGTAAAAGGGAAATAAGAACAGAGGCCCTTCTGCCTCTTGGAAGGATGCTCGGGCCCACACACTGGGCTGCTGGTGCCATCTGAAAAGCACAGACACAGCCTAAGGCAAATCGGCCAACACCATGCTGGGCAAAAAAGTGGCCCACAGCAGCCTGCAACTCAGATACTGGCCCATTATCCGAGTGCCCACATGACCATGTTTAATTAATTGTGATGCAACAGGCAGAGTAGTATTGGTTCAATACTACCCTGCTGGTCATCATCACAATTCATTAAACACATTGCTGCAGTTCCAAGCTGATTAGCGATCTGCTTTGCTATATCAGCTCTCAGCAGAGACGTCAAGGACTGGATGGGCAAAGAGCCTGGCATACATTTCTTGGGGGGCACAGCCTGATCAGATGGACAAAATAGTGGGAAAGAATGGATTCTTTGGACAGTGGGTTCCCTCTGTGGTTATGCTGAATAAGCAGCTGCCTACACCATTACCATATGAAATATCTTCATTTATGTCATAACTGCACTTTCACAATTGATTTATCAACATTCCTGCTTTCTCAAATATGCTTGAAAATGCACCACTTGCCCACTCTTTTTTCAGAATGTTCTCAGGGGGAGAACCCCCCTGAACCTCCCTTATGGCGGTCAGTCACCCTCACTCACCACCGGGCACTGGAGATAAAAGGTTGATTTTCCAAACTGCATATGAAGCTGATATTTAAGTGATAAATCATGTGGCACTGGGGGAAACATATTACTAATGCTATTACCTTTGTGCCAGGGGTTGAAGCTATGGCTGCTATTTATTACCCATGTAAAGGCATTCCAAACTGCTTGACAAAACCTTTGTATTTTACTCCTGGCAACCTTGTCTGATGTGATGCATTGAAGTGATCATTCCTGTCAACACTGCGCTGAGGTGAACATTACCAGTAATCTTGCATATGGTGGCCACCAATGTAATCTTGTCTGGTGCATTAAGTTTTACAACACTAACAATATTAGACGCTCTAGATGATTTTCATTGAACGTAAGAAGCTCTTATTACAGAAAAGGTTGGAGACCACCTGGTGTAGTTATTCAGAAAATTGATTGGTTCACTTCCTTTAATGCCAAAATGTATGTGATTTTGGTGTTTTGTCTAAAGTTGGTCCTCACTGTGTGAGCAGACCTTGGAGTGGGTGAAGAACTGTGCCCAGAAAAAACTACAAATGCAGATACTGGTTGGTGTTAAGGGTGTTAAGGCCAACTGCAATGGAGCGCAAGTTGGACACAAGGAGTGGATTGGGCTTGGTCGGTGCTTAACTTCGGACTTAGATGAAATTTCAATAAAAATGTTCTGAGAAGGTAGAAGTTCAGCGGGGCAAGGCTGAAGATGGTGTCCAAGGAGGAGGCGTAATTGTTAGGGAGACACTAGATAGTTGCAGTGAAGATTTCCATGTTCAGACATAGTCTCTTTTTTGGAAGTTGAAAATCTCCAGCGACACAATGCTGGAGGCTATAGCTGGCGAGGTCTCCACGAGAACTACCATAAGGTATTCAGAACCATCAAGCTCAAAAATAAAACTTACGTGGCGTACTCCGCTAAATGCGGGAAGGAGGCAACTCCTTTTTGTTATTTAACCGTCACACACCCTAATGGTGCCATGCTGCATCATCGGGTTCACCCTGACTCCTAAAGGTCAGGGTGGGCTCGACCGTATTTCAGGGAGCGCTTAAGATATGTAGGCCAGGGGGTCTAAAGATAAAAATCCTACTCCGTTCCCCAGGTATCCCTTTATTAACGGGGACGTAGCGGATATTAAAATATGTAAAAATACGGGTCTTTTTTGGAGGTAATGGTCCTATGACCCTAAGAATGTGGCAACATTTTTCAGCCCTTGTTAGCGGCCTGTTCGGTCCTGGGCTTTCTTCAGGGCAAAACAAAAATTTCCCTCCCTGGATTTAGTTAAGTATTTTTCCTATATACTTTTGTGTTGAAGGAACAGACAGCTGTCCCTTCGTGGAAAAATGGAGGGTATACTTATCTCTCCATCCGAGATGTACGCAAAAATTCTGGCTGTAAGACAATGTGAAAGGAAACAAAAGACAAATAATTTATGCAAAACAGTAAATCATATCTTTCTGTTCAGCACTCCCAACATGCTTGGTGTGCTTATATTCCCATCACTCCGTGATCTGTGATCATGTGGAAGAGCTGATCTTGGGTCTGTTTGACCCCACCTTGCCATTTTGGCAGTGTGCGTCCATTTTCAGCACTCATTTATCACTCGCAAACCGTGAGTACCTTATCTCAAGTAAACCGTGCACGCACTCCAACTAGTAAAAAAGTTCCACTGTCATATGGTTACAGTGGAACCATATAAACACAGTGTTAGATTTGGGGGTCTCTAGTTGGCAGAGGTATGTACCTTAGTCCAAATAGGGACCCTTGAGTCTAGTCAGGGAAAGTAGGTACACTCCCGAAATAACCCCTGCTCACCCTCTTGGTAGCTTGGCACGAGCAGACAGGCTTAGTTCAGAGGCAGTGTGTAAAGCATTTGTGAACACATACAGTAATCAAGTGACAACACTACAAACGGACACCACACAGGTTATATATTTATAAAAATAGGTATACTTTATATAGAGTTATCACAAGACCATAAACGACAAAAATAATCCACAATACTGTTAAGAATGCTTAGTTCTGATCAAAAGGCTTAATTCAAGGTTCTGTGCGAGTCGGTAGCCTCCTCCGGCTACGGCGATGTCGAGAACAAACAGAGTCTAACAAATCCAGCTGACCGCGTCGAGACGGGCCAACACAGCGTAGACAGACTCGGTCACAGTACCTTTTACTTGAAGCGGCAGGCACGGGCGTGCGAGCCGGATGGCTGTTCGTCGCGGTCGCGATGCAAAAATGGAAGCGTTGCAGGACGCGTTGTCCCTCGATGCGGTGCAGGCAGCGGCTCGTTGACGTCGTCGAGACGGAGTCGGTGAGACCAGGGCCGTGCGTTGCAGGGCGAGACGGTGCTTCGATGCGGTGCTGGCAGGTTGCGGTGCGGCGACGGAGCCGGATTCAGGAGCTGGCGTCGATCAGTCCGGACAGCGGTGCGAGTCGGGCGGTGCGTCGCAAAGCGTGCGAGCGGTGCCCAACTCCGGTGCGGTCACAGGACTCGAACTCAGCAGCAGTGACCGTGTCGGTCGGACCAGTTCGATTCGGCGTAGCGAAGCGTTGCAGGACGCGTTGTCCCTCGATGCGGTGCAGGCAGCGGCTCGTTGACGGAGTCGGTGAGACCAGGGCCGTGCGTTGCAGGGCGAGACGGTGCTTCGATGCGGTGCTTACAGGACACCGAGTCGGTCGTGAGAGTCGGTCACAGCTCCCTACCTCTGCAGCCACTGAAACAGAGTTTCCAGCAGCAATTCACAAAGGGGGTGAAGTCCAATGGTCCTGGGACTTCGGTCAGGGGGCAAGCTCTCTTCCAAGCCCTCGGAGATCCTTCACAAGGTGATGAAAGTCACAGCAAAGCAAAAGTTCCTTTCTCCTTTCTTTGGCAGTCAGGCAAACCACTGCAGGCCAATCCCCCAAGCAGCACTTCAGGCTTAGGGATAGTCTCTCCTCAGTTTCTTCTTGGTTCCGCTCCTCAGCAAAGGTTTCTTCTTGTTCCCAAAAGTGATCTGATCTTCCTGGGGTCTGGGTGCCCCTCTTATCCCCTGATTCTCTTTGTTCTCTGGAGGCAGAGAGGCCTCTGCCTAGTCCAAAACCAGTTCTGGTCAGTCCTGGAGCACTTTGTTTTTCTGACTCCTTCTTTCCTTTCAGAATGTGGGGCAGAGTGCTCAGCCGCCCGGCAGGAGGTGGAGCCAGCATTGTGGAAGGCAGGCACAGCCCTATTCAGACCCAGGTGCAACTCCTCCCTCCACTCTGGATGCAGATCTTTCTATTCAGCCCTGCGCTGACTCACCCTGTCTCCTGTAGCCACCCCCAGCCCCTGTCACTCAATCTCCAGACAAGGAATACACAACCTAGCAGAGGCAGGCTTGGATAGTTAGGCAAGAAAATACCCACTTTCTAAAAGTGGTATTTTCAAACACAGAATGTTAAAACCAACTTCACTAAAAGATGCATTTTATCATCCTGAGTTCAGGCATACTAAATTCGTTTTTCTACCATGTTCCCGGGGTCAGTTCTGACTATAAGGTGTAATAGTCAGTCTGCCCATTCTGGCCTGTGGGGAGCAGGTAGCCTTGCAATAGTGAAAAACGAAAATGGCTGTAATTCACTATTAGGACATGCCACACACACCAGGGCATGTCCTACCTTATACTTACAATGCACCCTGCCCTAGGGCCTACTTTAGGGGTGACCAACATGCAGTAAAGGGAAGGTTTAGGGACTGGTAAGTGGGTGTACTCACCAAGTCGACATGGCAGCCCTAGGCTGCACACAGGCTCTGCGATGGCAGGCCTGAGACACATTTTACAAGCCGCTTCTGTGGGTGGCACAACCAGGGCTGCAAGCCCACCAGCGGCATTGGATTTACAAGCCCGGGGCACACTGAGTGCACTGTACTAGGGACTGACAAGTAAACCAATCATCCAATCATGGAGTCACTAATACATATATCAATTAACGATAGGGAGCACTTGCACTTTGGCACTGATTAGCAGCGGCAAAGTGCCCATGAGCATCTAGTCCAGCAAAAACATATCGGCAACAGTGGAGGCATTATGAAAAAATGGAAGGGAGACCCACGCCAAGGATGCCAGGTCTAACACGTGTCCCCTCCAGCTGAAATGTGGGGAGAACTATCCTACCCCTAGGGAGTTCTCATCGCTAAGGCGGAAAAATCTGGACAGACCATCAGCATTGGCGTGTTCTGTACCAGGGCGGTGTTCCACCGTAAAGTCCATCCCCTGTAGGGAAATGGACCACCTCAACAGCTTTGGATTCTCACCCCTCATCTGCATCAACCATCTGAGGGGCCTGTGGTCTGTCTGAACCCGGAAGTGAGTCCCAAACAGGTATGGTCTCAGCTTCTTCAGTGCCCAGACCACAGCAAATGCCTCCCGCTCAATAGCACTCCATCTCTGTTCCCGGGGAAGTAACCTCCTACTGATGAAGGCTACAGGTTGGTCTAGGCCCTCCTCATTGATCTGTGATAGAACAGCCCCTACACCATGCTCTGAAGCGTCGGTCTGAACAATGAACTCATTGGAGAAGTTGGGTGCCTGGAGCACAGGCGCCGTGCACATGGCAGTCTTCAAGGTGTCAAAAGCTTTTTGACAGGCGTCAGTCCAAATCACTTTCCTGGGCTGCTTCTTGGAAGTCAGCTCTGTCAAGGGGGCAACAATGCTGCCATACCCCTTGACGAATCTCCGGTAGTACCCGGTGAGTCCTAGGAAGGCTCTCACCTCTGTCTGGGTCTTGGGGGCTCCCAAGCCAGAATGGTATCAATTTTCGGTTGGAGGGGCGCCACCTGGCCGCTCCCAACCTGGTGTCCCAAGTACACCACAGAACCCTGCCCAATCTGGCACTTACTTGCCTTGATTGTGAGGCCTGCCCTCCGCAGCGCCATCAACACTTCCCAGAGGTGGCGCAGATGTTCTTCCCAACTGGCACTGAACACTGCGATGTCATCCAGGTAGGCGGCACTGAAATCCTCCAGTCCAACCAACACCTGGTTGACCAACCTCTGAAAGGTGGCAGGGGCATTCTTCATCCCAAAGGGCATCACCCGGAACTGGTAGTGCCCATCTGGTGTGGAGAATGCTGACCTCTCTTTGCCCCATCAGTCAAGGCGATCTGCCAGTACCCAGACGTTAAGTCAAACGTGCTGAGGTACCGCGCAGCCCCTAACCGATCTATGAGCTCATCAGCTCTGGGGATGGGGTGGGCGTCAGTCCTGGTGACGGAATTGAGTCCCCTGTAGTCCACACAAAACCGGAGTTCTGGTGTGGCACCAGGCGCGGCAGCCTTTGGAACCAAGACCACGGGGCTGGCCCAAGGGCTGTTAGAGGACTCAATCACCCCTAGCGCAAACATCTTGGAGACCTCCTCCTTGATGCAGGCTCTGACCCTGTCAGTCACCCTGTAAGCCTTGTGCTTCACAGGAAGACTGTCCCCAGTGTCCACCTCATGGACGCACCAATGAGTGACACTGGGAACCAGGGAGAACAGGTCAGGGAACTGTCCCAACAGTTGGCGACAGTCACCCTGCTGCTCAGGTGTCAGGGAGGTAGAGAGGTTTACTCCCTCCACTGATCCATCTTGCTCTCGGGCTGACAGGAGGTCAGGAAGAGGCTCGGTCTCCTCCTCCATTCCATCACCTGTAGCTAAGAGCATGCCCACTTGGGACCTCTCCAAGTGGGGCTTCAGGCGGTTCACATGCAGGACCCGCAAGGGGTTCCTGGGAGACTGCAAGTCCACCAAATAGGTAACTGGACTCTTGCGCTCCACCACCGTAAAAGGGCCGGTCCACCTGTCCTGGAGCGCACAGGGCTCCACAGGGGCCATGACCCACACTTTCTGACCAGGCTGAAGCTCTACCAGAGTGGCATTCTGGTCGTACCACCGCTTCATCTCCTCCTGGCTGGCTTCCAGATTTGCCTCAGCAAGCTCTCTGAAACGCCTAGTCTGGTTCCTGAAGGCCAGCATGTAACTGTATACATCCTGGGGAGGTTTCCTGGGAGATTGCTCCCAGCCTTCCTTGACCAAACTCAGAGGTCCTCGCACCGGGTGTCCATAGAGGAGCTCAAAGGGACTGAACCCTAGAGACTTCTGTGGCACCTCCCGGTATGCAAACAACAGGCATGGTAAGAGGACGTCCCATTTACGCCTCATGGGTTCTTCCAGACCCATAATCATGCCCTTGAGGGTCCGGTTGAATCTCTCAACCAGACCATTTCCTTGAGGGTGGTAAGGAGTGGTGAACTTGTAAGTTACACCGCACTCCTGCCACAGGGACTTCATGTACTTGGACACGAAGTTGGTACCTCTGTCAGACACCACCTCTTGAGGGAATCCCACACGTGAGAAAATTCCCATCAGTGCCCGTCCCACCACGGGGGCCGTCACTGTCCTCAGAGGGATGGCTTCAGGGTACCGGGTGGCATGGTCCACCAAGACCAGGATAAACCTGTTGCCCATGGCTGTCTTGGGGTCCAGGGGCCCCACAATGTCAATACCCACCCGTTCAAAGGGGGTGCTGACCACAGGGAATGGCTGGAGAGGAGCCTTGTGCTTCCTCCCACTCTTTCCACTTGCCTGGCAAGTCTGGCATGTCCTGCAGTGAGTGGCGGCACTCCTGCGCATCTGGGGCCAATAGAAATGGGTAACAAGCCTGTCAAAGGTCTTGTCCTGCCCCAGATGTCCCGCTAACGGTACATCATGAGCCAACCCCAGTAGGAAGGCTCTGAAGCGCCGGGGTACCACCAGCACACGGGCTGACCCAGGCTCAGCAACCTTAGGCTCTGAATACAGGAGACCATTCTCCCAGTAAACCCAATGTGATCCTTGCTGATCACCTGCTGCCTGGTCTGTGGCCTGTTGCCTCAGACCCACGAGAGAAGGGCATGTGTTCTGCTCCTTGCAGAACTCTTCCCTGGAGGGTCCTCCTTCTTGCTGCCAATGGGTCAGCTCAGGTAGGTCCCCCAGTTCAGCTACCTGTTCCCCTGTAGGCTCCAGGGCATCCCCCTCAGGGTCTGCCTCCTCCTGGACCGTGGGAACTTCGGGGGCCGGTTTCCCACGCCCCCTGCCTCCTCTCTCTTCGGCAGGCACCTGGGCCTCCCTCTCAGGCTCCAGGTCCTCTTGAACACCTTTAGCTGCCATTGACCGGGTGGTCACACATGCCCAATCAGGCAAGCCCAACATTTCTAAATGCGCACTCCGCTCCACCTTAGCCCAAGGTGAGCTCTCCAAATCGTTCCCTAACAAACAGTCAACAGGCATGGCTGGCCTCACAGCTACTTGAAGAGTACCCGAGACCCCCCCACTCAAAGGGAACCTGAGCCACCTTGCAGTGACTCTCTGTGTTGTCAGCGGCAACAACCGGATAGAATGCATCAGGGATAACCTGCTCTTTAGACACCAGGTGACACTTGACAGCTGTCACACTGGCTCCTGTGTCTCTCAGAGCCTCCACCCTATGGCCATTGATGGTCACCCACTGCCTGTATTTCTTAGTGTTCTCAGGCAGTGGGGTCCTAGGGACCATCTCAGAGTCTCCTAATGAGACAAGGGAAAACACTGTGGGATCCCCCCACCTTGGGCACCCAACTCCTCCCCCAGGGCTACACTAGCCAACTGCCGGGGGACTGCACTGGTGGGTGCTGGTTTTCCATGCAAAGGGCAACGAGGATCGTTTGCCTTGTGGCCAGGGGCGCCACACTTGTAACACACCAGTGGTCCCTGGTGAACAGGGGGCCTGTCAGGGCCACTGGCTTCTTCTCAGGGGAGGCTGGGAACCTTTCCCTTGGTTCCCTTGGGGTTTACTTTGGGGCCCTTTATGGAACTCCTTCTGTTTACCCTTGTCCCCCCACTCTTCTGCTGGGGACCCTGCCCACCCTTGGCGGAGTCTCCCACGTGACCCTTGTGGACCCGGGTACTCACCCAGCGGTCCGCCTCCTCAGCAAGCTGCCTATGGTTAGTCAGCTTACTATCAATCAGGTGCTGGCGTAGCTCAGGAAAACAATTACCGGACAAGTGCTCCCAGGCAATCAAATCAAAGAGCGCCTGAAAATCAGTCGCTTTGCTACCCTTTACCCAACCATCCAAGGCTCTGCAAAAGAAGGTCACATATTCAACCCAAGTACTGCTTTCAATCTTACTACAGTTCCTGAACCTTTGCCTATAAAGCTCAGGGGTCAAACCATACCTAGTCATTAAGGCATCCTTCATGTGGCTGTACGAATTATAGACTTCAGAGGGCAAATCTAACAAGGTATCCCGCCCTTCACTGAGGAACCGTCCCCACAACCCCGCTCCCCAATCCTTCTGAGGGACCCGGTGGGAAGACATGGCTACCTCATAGGCTTTGAACCACTGCCCAATGTCATCATTTTTAAAAACTCCTTCACCACATCTTTGGGAATATACACCCTAGCTTCAACAGGCACAGGCGGTACACTGCCACCAGAGGGAGTAATCTCTAAGCTCTTGGCCTTCAATTCCAACTCCCTCAAAACTTTCTCATGTTCAAACTGCATTTTCTTTTCCTCTAGGGCTAATTTCCTAGTTTGCATTTCGAATTCTAACTGCCCATTCAGCTTGAGCTTAGTCAGCTGCATTTCGTGCATCCTACTCTCTTTCCTGTCCTCCAACTCCTCTGGAGACAGTCCTCTGGCAGAAACACTGCTACCTACTGGGGAAGGTGGTCTTCTAGCCCCTAGACCCAATAGCCCCTCCAGCTGCCCTTCTGCATTCTCAGCCCCCTCCACAGGGGCACTCCTTGATTCGACCCAGGCCCTCAGCGCCTTTTGGAGGTCCTCCTTCCTGGAGATCCCGGTCATGGACACTTTAAACTTTTTGCAGAATTGCTTGAGCTGCTTAAGGGTGTAGCATTCTAGCCTCTCTTCTTCCCAATCACATTCAACAGAGGCTACTGATGCTGGTTTCTCCATAGTGACTGAACTTGGCATTTGCAAAAATAGGAAATCCCAGAAAAAATGCTATAAAAGTATGTGGTTGCGTTTTGGTCTGCACTCACTAAGTAGTGTTCACCAATCACTGTACATGAGTCACAAATGCAAGTCCAGAATCCTCACCGCTGACCACCAATGTTAGATTTGGGGGTCTCTAGTTGGCAGAGGTATGTACCTTAGTCCAAATAGGGACCCTTGAGTCTAGTCAGGGAAAGTAGGTACACTCCCGAAATAACCCCTGCTCACCCTCTTGGTAGCTTGGCACGAGCAGACAGGCTTAGTTCAGAGGCAGTGTGTAAAGCATTTGTGAACACATACAGTAATCAAGTGACAACACTACAAACGGACACCACACAGGTTATATATTTATAAAAATAGGTATACTTTATATAGAGTTATCACAAGACCATAAACGACAAAAATAATCCACAATACTGTTAAGAATGCTTAGTTCTGATCAAAAAGGCTTAATTCAAGGTTCTGTGCGAGTCGGTAGCCTCCTCCGGCTACGGCGATGTCGAGAACAAACAGAGTCTAACAAATCCAGCTGACCGCGTCGAGACGGGCCAACACAGCGTAGACAGACTCGGTCACAGTACCTTTTACTTGAAGCGGCAGGCACGGGCGTGCGAGCCGGATGGCTGTTCGTCGCGGTCGCGATGCAAAAATGGAAGCGTTGCAGGACGCGTTGTCCCTCGATGCGGTGCAGGCAGCGGCTCGTTGACGTCGTCGAGACGGAGTCGGTGAGACCAGGGCCGTGCGTTGCAGGGCGAGACGGTGCTTCGATGCGGTGCTGGCAGGTTGCGGTGCGGCGACGGAGCCGGATTCAGGAGCTGGCGTCGATCAGTCCGGACAGCGGTGCGAGTCGGGCGGTGCGTCGCAAAGCGTGCGAGCGGTGCCCAACTCCGGTGCGGTCAGAGGACTCGAACTCAGCAGCAGTGACCGTGTCGGTCGGACCAGTTCGATTCGGCGTAGCGAAGCGTTGCAGGACGCGTTGTCCCTCGATGCGGTGCAGGCAGCGGCTCGTTGACGGAGTCGGTGAGACCAGGGCCGTGCGTTGCAGGGCGAGACGGTGCTTCGATGCGGTGCTTACAGGACACCGAGTCGGTCGTGAGAGTCGGTCACAGCTCCCTACCTCTGCAGCCACTGAAACAGAGTTTCCAGCAGCAATTCACAAAGGGGGTGAAGTCCAATGGTCCTGGGACTTCGGTCAGGGGGCAAGCTCTCTTCCAAGCCCTTGGAGATCCTTCACAAGGTGATGAAAGTCACAGCAAAGCAAAAGTTCCTTTCTCCTTTCTTTGGCAGTCAGGCAAACCACTGCAGGCCAATCCCCCAAGCAGCACTTCAGGCTTAGGGATAGTCTCTCCTCAGTTTCTTCTTGGTTCCGCTCCTCAGCAAAGGTTTCTTCTTGTTCCCAAAAGTGATCTGATCTTCCTGGGGTCTGGGTGCCCCTCTTATACCCTGATTCTCTTTGTTCTCTGGAGGCAGAGAGGCCTCTGCCTAGTCCAAAACCAGTTCTGGTCAGTCCTGGAGCACTTTGTTTTTCTGACTCCTTCTTTCCTTTCAGAATGTGGGGCAGAGTGCTCAGCCGCCCGGCAGGAGGTGGAGCCAGCATTGTGGAAGGCAGGCACAGCCCTATTCAGACCCAGGTGCAACTCCTCCCTCCACTCTGGATGCAGATCTTTCTATTCAGCCCTGCGCTGACTCACCCTGTCTCCTGTAGCCACCCCCAGCCCCTGTCACTCAATCTCCAGACAAGGAATACACAACCTAGCAGAGGCAGGCTTGGATAGTTAGGCAAGAAAATACCCACTTTCTAAAAGTGGTATTTTCAAACACAGAATGTTAAAACCAACTTCACTAAAAGATGCATTTTATCATCCTGAGTTCAGGCATACTAAATTCGTTTTTCTACCATGTTCCCGGGGTCAGTTCTGACTATAAGGTGTAATAGTCAGTCTGCCCATTCTGGCCTATGGGGAGCAGGTAGCCTTGCAATAGTGAAAAACGAAAATGGCTGTAATTCACTATTAGGACATGCCACACACACCAGGGCATGTCCTACCTTATACTTACAATGCACCCTGCCCTAGGGCCTACTTTAGGGGTGACCAACATGCAGTAAAGGGAAGGTTTAGGGACTGGTAAGTGGGTGTACTCACCAAGTCGACATGGCAGCCCTAGGCTGCACACAGGCTCTGCGATGGCAGGCCTGAGACACATTTTACAAGCCGCTTCTGTGGGTGGCACAACCAGGGCTGCAAGCCCACCAGCGGCATTGGATTTACAAGCCCGGGGCACACTGAGTGCACTGTACTAGGGACTGACAAGTAAACCAATCATCCAATCATGGAGTCACTAATACATATATCAATTAACGATAGGGAGCACTTGCACTTTGGCACTGATTAGCAGCGGCAAAGTGCCCATGAGCATCTAGTCCAGCAAAAACATATCGGCAACAGTGGAGGCATTACGAAAAAATGGAAGGGAGACCCACGCCAAGGATGCCAGGTCTAACACACAGCTATATACACACTCCGTAAATCACACTGTTTATCTGTTTTTTTGTTTTTTTGATCATTAATTCTATTAGCAATATTTCAGGGAATACCCTTACCCGATTTGAGTGGAATAAACGTTTCTCACGGATAGCGGGAAAAGGGTAGCCTTGTAGTCAAACGCTGCAGAGAAGTAAAAATGCTATAGCGTTAGGACGCCCTGCCCCCGTCACTAGGTGGATGTTATTACCTCGGTTTTGTAGGAGCACACTCGATCGGGACTTACTACTCCAAAGGTCCTGCCCCACTGACAATCTGTTCGGCTCCCGCCTATCCCAGCATTGGCATTTTCCATGTCCCGGGTACCCGCTTAAATAACGCAGCTTTTCCGTGTCCGCGTACTCGGTGGGGTGTGGTTATCGCACCGACGCACACGTTTGTCGTCATTTCCAGTGCGTGTGACCCGCTGAAACTACAGAAACCTCGGGGATCATGGGAATCGTAGTTTTCTCAGATTCTAGTCTCGTGTTAGTAAATTTGCGATCTAGAGTTTTACGCTACCATTTCCAATAATATAGGTATTATGTGATTAATGGTACTTACTACGACGCGCTGACACGTGCCATGGATAGTCATATGTTAAGCTCAGTAGGATCAACTACCCTCTACAAGAGTACTTATCATGACACTCGAATGAAATGAAATGAAATGAAATGAAATAGGGATTTATAAAGCGCACGGATACTCACAGAGAGTGTCCCGGCGCTAATCTCCAAAACCACCAGACAGAAAACCCCAACCTACCTTACCAATGTATTATTGCTGGAACAGCCATGTTTTAAGTAGTCTTCTAAAGGGCAGCAAGTCCTGAGTCAGTCTAAGATGAAGGGGCAGAGTGTTCCATAGAAAGGCCGCTTGAACCTGGAAAGAACGACCTCCAATCCGAGAACGAGTGAATTTGGGAATCACCATCAGGGATTGTCCCGAGGACCTTAAAACACGTTGAGGCTGATAGTGCTGGATCCTACTTCTCAGATAGACCGCACCCAAATCGTAAAAAGCACGATAGGCAAACACCAGAGCCTTAAACTGAATCCTCTTTCTCACCGGGAGCCAGTGTAGTGCTTTCAAATGAGGCGACATGCGTGTTCTGGGGCTAACCATAAGGATAGCTCTGGCTGCGGCGTTCTGAACAACCTGCAGCCGATTGAGCAAATATTCAGGGAGCCCCAGATACAAGATGTTTACATAATCCAACCTGGATGTAATTAAGGCTTGCACCACGATCTTCCGGGATTCAACCGGGAGTAGAGGAAGGACGTTTTTTGCCATTCTTATCAGCCCGATACAGGTACCAGCAACAGTTTGGATATGGGACTTCATTGATAGACTAGTATCCAACTTAACTCCCAAATTTTTTACTGTGTCAACTGGCGTAGCCGGAGGAGACATGTCACACGGCCACCATGAGCTCCAGTTGGCGCATCGGGGACATCCAAAAAACATGATTTCTGACTTTTCAGGGTTACACTTAAGTTGATTAAGTTGCAACCAGGAAAAAACCTCCGTTAAGCATCTATTTATCTCCATTCCCTGGAAATTCGCCCCTTTGTCACACTTGAACAGTAATTGAGTATCATCGGCGTAAGAAATAATCTTCGCTCCGTGTGACTCAGCCAAACATGCAAGTGGGGCCATATAGATGTTAAAAAGCGTAGGGCTCAAAATAGCGCCCTGTGGGACACCCACTTGCATTGAGGGAATAACAACTGTAAAGGGCGGGGCCCAAATTTCCTGCTGCCGCTCAGACAAGAAAGAGGCAAACCAATTGTACACCGCGCCACCAATGCCGCACTCGGCTAACCTGCACAAAAGCCGGTCATGGGGCACGGTGTCAAAGGCCGCGGACAAGTCCAACAGTATCAACACCGCGCTGCCCCCTTTATCCACCTGAGATTTGATAGTCTCCGAAACCTCAAGAAGAGCAGTCTCCGTGCTAAGGGAAGGTCTAAAACCTGACTGACTGTCATGGAGAACATGGTTACCTTCAATGTAATCTGTTAGCACGGAATTGACATGCCTCTCAAGGACCTTGGAGAAAAAAGGCAGCAATGAAATGGGCCTGTAGTTGGAAGCAACCTCAGGGTCGGCCGTAGGTTTCTTCAAAAGGGGAACAATTTTTGCCTTTTTCCAGCAACTGGGTACCATACCCTGGCTAAGCGAGGAGTTGAGGACTGAATTAACCGCAAAATTTATAGGTGCCGCGATATTCTTCAGAATCCTAGCTGGGCAGGGGTCCGAAGGGGAGCCTGACTTCACTGTTCCAATAATGTCAAGAGACTTTTCCAAAGAAATGGGGGGAAATTGGGCAAGGGAATGACTGGCCCTCGACAACAAATCATAGGCATTCCACATGCAACCAGTTTCAGATGAGTCCCTAGGGGGAAATGACTGCTGTATCAGAGAGATTTTGTTATAAAAGAAACCGGCCATCTGATGGGCCCAACTAGAGGTAGGGATAAGTGCCTTACTCATAGCCCTTGGGGAAGAGAAATCCTTAACAATTTTAAAAATTTCCTTGCTTTTATTGGCCGCATCTTGTATTTTTAAAGAAAAATAATTTTTCTTAGCCGAACGGACCTCATTGTAGTAGGCTTTTAAAGCTGGTTTAAGAATAGCTTTATCCTCGGAGTCAAACTGAGTCCGCCACGTTCTCTCCAACCGTTTACAGGCACTTCGGCTTTCCCTAAGTGATTCAGTAAACCAAGGTGCGGAAGTGCGACCAGTTTTAGCTTTCCGGGTAGAGGAGGGTGCCAGCTCCGCAACCCTATCTCCTAGCCACCTTTCCAAACTGAGGGCATCAGTCTCAGGGTTATTCTCAATTATTAATAAAAAGGATACATCTTGATACCAGTAAAATTAAAACTTCCAAACCATTCTCGTCTCACTGGACTGGTAGCGTGCTAGTTATTACGCCTCATATTGCGATGAGGCATATCGGGTAGTGATAATTGAGTGCTGAAAATGGACGCATACTGCCAAAATGGCAAGGTGGGGTCAAACAGACCCAAGATCAGCTCTTCCACATGATCACAGATCACAGAGTGATGGGAATATAAGCACACCAAGCATGTTGGGAGTGCTGAACAGAAAGATATGATTTACTGTTTGCATAAATTATTTGTCTTTTGTTTCCTTTCACATTGTCTTACAGGCAGAATTTTTGCGTACATCTCGGATGGAGAGATAAGTATACCAAAGAAACAAAAAAACAAAAAAACAGTCCCTAATGTGGTTGTCCGGATCATGTGTTGTATCAAAAAACTCCAGTAGCATAACTCATTACATATATACACATTCAATCAATACAAAATCCACACCAATAAAATGAGTAAAATTCAAGATATCCAATTTATTCAAAATCGTTATTTAAAATTTTTGTTAAAAACATTTCATGAATTGAATGTACAAAGCATAAAAACATAATGTTAAATATAATAATCAATGTCAAGGTGCAAAGTCTTAACGAAAACTACACAAAAAAAGTCGACGCAGCGTTTCGGTGTATCTTGATGCAAACACCTTCTTCAGGACAGAGTTTTCTAACTAGAGCTAAGCGATTCCTTGATGCTTAACTAGGCATAAAGCCTTCGTCGTGATATAATTGAACTGGAAGGATACCTTTTTATATGGTATTCATAATTAATAGTTGCGTTGTATGGAGCCACCGATGAATAGAAAAAATTATATTTTCTTAGACCAGCGATAGTTGATCAACAACAGTATCAGATAAAAATACCACTGATTGTCTTTAATCCGAATTTTTTAAAATTAGACGGAGAAAGAACTGATAGTGTTGCTATTTATCTTCTTCGCGGTTTGGAGGATAAACTCTCATGAAGTTCCTACGGCCTCCCTGCTCCGACATCAACGACTTCCGGGTTACCATTTTTTCACGAAGGGACAGCTATCTGTTCCTTCAACACAAAAATATATAGGAAAAATCCTTAACTAAATCCAGGGAGGGAAATTTTTGTTTTGCCCTGAAGAAAGCCCAGGACCGAACAGGCCGCTAACGAGGGCTGAAACATGTTGCCACATTCTTAGGGTCATAGGACCATTACCTCCAAAAAAGACCCGTATTTTTACATATTTTAATATCCGGTACGTCCCCGTTAATAAAGGGATACCTGGGGAACGGAGTAGGATTTTTATCTTTAGACCCCCTGCCCTACATATCTTAAGCGCTCCCTGAAATACGGTCGAGCCCACCCAGACCTTTAGGAGTCAGGGTGAACCCGATGGTGATGCATGACACCAATAGGGTGTGTGACGGTTAAATAACAAAAAGGAGTTGCCTCCTTCCCGCATTTAGCGGAGTACGCCACGTAAGTTTTATTTTTTAGCTTGATGGTTCTGGATACCTTATGGTAGTTGTAGTCTAGTCGGGAGGGTGTATCCACTTCCTTAACCTCTCTTACCCCTCGGTGCCGGAGGAGCAGTCTCCCCCGTCACGTGTGGTTAGCAGAGGTCTCCACGTGGCCAGACCCCCTTCTGTGAGGGACTGCTAAATAGGATTTGCTGCTGCGGAGAAGAACAGTGTAGGGACTGCCACTTAGTCTGGCCGACCGGCAATACAACTTGGGAGGGTAGACGAGCAGGTTGGTCCTGGTCTCCTCTCGGTTCTGAGAGCAGTTTGTAGCCAAAATTGTAACAAGTCCCAAATTTTGGGGTTTGGCAATCTTGGCTCCTTCAGCACCACCACCAAAGGGCTAGGACTATAGGGGCACCACCTGGAGGGTCAGCACTCACTTAGGCGTGATCCAGGTGTGGGTTCAAGATAGTTGGAGCCTTTTCTGTCCCTGAGGCTCTGATCAGGAGGCCAGCCAACTAGCCCTTGGAGTAACTCTGGTAGTCCTGGATTCAAGAAGTGGATCAGAGCACAAGGAGCAGGGCAGGCCTCTGAGGGTTCAAGGCAGGATTCAGTGAGGCAAAGCAGTCCTTTGGGGTGCAGCAAAGCAGTTTTAAGAAGTACACAGCAGCAGGCAATCTTCTGAGAGTCCTCCTGTAAGTCCAGAAAGTGAACTGAAGAGTGGGTCTGAGGGTCCTATTTTTATACCTGGTACCTTTCAAGAAGCAGGAGAAGTTTCTAGAGAATTCTCTTTGAAGTCCTCAATGTTTCTTGCCTCCCCTGGCTTCAGGCTGGCTGCATGAACAATGCAGTGGTGACATGTTCTTTGTGTGAAGGCGGGGCACAGCCTATTGATTTGCAAGTGAGGCCGTGCCCAGCTCGGCCCCCCTTCCCGCCAGTGATGGCCCATCCAGGCAGGCCTAATCCCTCTATTGTGTGGCTATCTGGGAGCAATAAACAAAGTCCAATTGCCAACTACACTTAGTCATGTGAACCAGGAACAGGCACCAAATAGGGCAGGAAAAGGCAAACTTTCTAAAGTGGCATATTCAAATGGTAACTTAAAAACCAACTATACCATTAAAGAGGATTTTAAATTACAATTTCTCAGGCACCGAACATGAAGTCTTCACCTGCTGCCAATCAAAAGTTAGCATTGATTAAATGTAAGGCAACCCAATGTTATCCTATGGGAGAGATAGGCCTCACAGTAGTCAATTACAAGGCACCCAGGGGCGGCTCCTCCATTAGGGCGGAGGGGCGTCGCCCCACTGCTTTCTCGCAGTGCGAGAA
The DNA here is from genome assembly GCA_963921515.1 of Calotriton arnoldi. Taxonomy (NCBI): domain Eukaryota; kingdom Metazoa; phylum Chordata; class Amphibia; order Caudata; family Salamandridae; genus Calotriton; species Calotriton arnoldi. The sequence goes on along the minus strand of CAWUFW010000536.1, from coordinate 1,923,632 downwards.
GCGGATGCATAAACTGGTAAAACTATCCTTTTATGTTTCTGCCTCTCGCACTGCGAGAAAGCAGAAGTGCCTGGTTGTGGGCTGGCGGCTGGGCGGGTCTGCTGGAAAGCAGGGGAGGCATGGCTAGCCCAATGCTGTGATCCCTGACTGTTTGGTCGGCCCTCTAGGGGCCGACCAAACCAGTCATGCGCACTCTCCCTTTTCTCTATGTAGGCTGCATGCAGCCTACATAGAGAAAATGGCCTCCCCACGGAGCCCGGCTGGGTGCCATCCGCACCAATCACAATGCTGCCATTGCAGCATTGTGTTTGGCTTTGGGAAGGGGAGGGGAGGGAGGCTGCCTGTGGGTGGCTGCTTCTGGTTCAGGAGAGCAGCAGGAAAATGCGGGAGTGGGGACCCGGCCAGGAGCTGAGGCGGCACGGGACCCGGGGGAAGGTAAGTTTAATTTTATTTTAATTAAACCCCTCCCACCTCCCCCCCACCCACCCATCATGCCGGCAGTGACTGGACTTGTGCCTGTAAGTGTGCACCTCTCAGTTAGTCGGAGAGGATACATGTGCGTTGTGTGGTAGTATACGTGTACGAAGATGTGTCAGTACTATTGTTAAATAGTATATTTATGGTGTGCTGTTTTTACCAACCAGCATTCTCTTAGCGCTAGAAATAGACCGGAATTATGACATCATTCACCTGCTAACCTTATGAAACAGGGAAGTCGATAGATGGGTTTTATAGGGACTTTCTGAAAGCATCGTAATCAGTGATTGCCCTTGGGCTAGCTGGCAAAGCGTTCCAGCATTCGGGAGTGTACAGAAAAGCTGTGTGACTGTCTGCATGTGTCCGTGTGAGTCCATGTGTGTTTGGAGCACTCTGTGTATCAATGTGTGTGTACGAAGGAGTGTGTGGAGCCAGTTTTTGCTGTTGCGCCTCCCCTTTTCAGCGCGTCCGAGGCACGGAGTAGTGTGTGCATATGTGTGTCAGTATATGTCACTGCCAGTTTGTGCTGTGTCAGTTGCTGTTTGTCAGCGCATGCCCAGTCCTGCGCAGCACACACGCACTTCCAGTAACCGCGCACCCTCTTGCTGGAAGGAGCTCTGCACAGGTGTTGCCTGATGGGAAGGAGGGCAGTAAACAGATGCTGCTGTGCAGTGACGGTATATGGATGGGCTTCCAGTCAGTGAGGCCATGTGGGCCGACCCTTGACACCTCAGGGCCTCCCCACAGACACGCGAGCCAGAGGGAGCAGCCTCAGCTGTCAGAGCAGAGGGCAGAGCCTGCCATGCAAGCCATGGAACAGGCAGAGAATGAGTCTTCTTGGTGCTGAAGTACTAGGATTATCCTTATCCAGCTCAGGGTCTCCACGTACAGCGATCTCACTGGATCCCTGCCTCCCTCAGGGTCTGGCCTGAACCTTGTGCTGCCTTTTGTTACTCACCCATCGCTGAGACGTAAGCAGCTTCAGATCCTCCGGGGTCTGCTTCTGGGACAGTGAAGCCTTTCCCCAGGCAGGACCTCCTTGGACAGGACCAGCTGGTCACGGACACCTTCCATCTTGCCATTGTACAGGTCACCCCAGGATTTAAATGAATCCTCTATCAATGTTGGAATTAAATAATGGGAAATAGTCTTTTAATGCATTTTCCTGTTACCGCCTCATAGTTGAGCTTGGAGGTGATCAGTGCATGGTCAGTCGAAGGAAAAAGGACATCCTGCTTTCTCAAATTTGCTTAAAAACGCACCATTTGTCCACTCTTTTCTCAAAATTTTCTCTGTGGGAGAACCCCCAACCTGGGTTGTTTCTTGCTCGCTCGCTACGCTCGCCACAGTGCAGTACAACTATTACTTTACACCTCACCACTTTCAAATGTCACCAGCTGCCACTGAATGCACCCTGCCCTATGGTCTACCTAGGGCCGACCTTAGGGGTGACTTGTATGTAATAAACAGTAAGTTAAGGTTTGGCAAGGGATTATTTTGCTAAGTTGAATCGGCATTTTAAAACTACATTCAGGCTGCAGTGGCAGACCTCGGCCATGTTTTAAGGTGCTACGTAAGAGGATGGCACAATAAGTGCTGCAGGCCCACCAGTAGCATTTAATTTACAGGCCCTGGGTATATGGTGCGCCAATTTACTAGGGCCTTATTAAATTAAAAATGATAGTTAGGTGTTAGCCAGTTTTACCATGTTTAGGGAGTGAGCCCAAGCACTTTTGCACTGGGTAGCATTGGTGTAGTGAACAGAGTCTTAAGGCCAACAAAAACGAATTCAGCAAAGAAGAAGGGTGAAGGCAAAAAGTTTAGGGGACGACCATCCTAAGGCTGACAGGTCTAACACCAAGTGTAACACCAGTGCAGCTGTCACCAGATTCACCAGGAATGGGGCTTTGGCTCCACCCACAAGTTGGGAGCCAGGAGTGCATATTTTGATTGGGAGCAAGTTGTCCGATCCCACAAAAAAGTGCTTGCCCTCTCCACAGCTGTAATCATTTTGTTTATTTATCCAGTGGCTTGAACTTTCTAGGGCACACACATGATATTGTATTGCTATTAAAGAGTCTTAGCTCACTAGATAATTTATGGTGCAGCACAGAGGGGAAGAAGGCAGTCATTAGCCTACATGGATTTTTAGGTCTGGCTTAACAGTGCAACTCTCACTTGTCCTTTTAACCTACACCAATATTATTCTACAGTTGTTTTCACAGAAATACATATGTATTCCCACGCTACCTATTTGTAATGCTTCACATTACCATACACCTTTTCCTTAAAGCCAGACCTTTGGCATTGCCAATGCTTGTTCTTGATGCCAGTCTTTTCAATTTCTTCCAGTATTCATTCTAGCTTTTGTTCTGAAACTAAACCAAAAGGGCATTTACTGCCATATTTTTTCGTTATGTGATGTAAGTTACCAAGTGTAGGAATAAACTCAGACAAAATATATGCATACAATTACATCAATATTACGTAGCAACAGTAAATTTCTTGTGCAATGAATAAATAAATCCTGGTTGAGATAATCCTCGTATTCTAGTCCCTAATAGAATAGAAAATAATTTTTAGCTGTAGTTAGAAAATGTTACATTCTATGTAGGGACCACTGGCAATGCTTATGCATCTTTAAAGCTTTTCCACCATAGGGTTATTTACTGTCTGGCCTATCTTATAATTGTCTGAACATTGAGTCTGAAGATCGGCCAGCAGCTCATATTATGTATCTATATATCGGCTTCAATAATGACCCTTTTCACCCACTACACTAAAGTGGGAAAGGGAACAGGTGAAAATGTCACACATAGGAAATTTAAAGTTGACCTTCGGAAGAATATCTCAGATCACTGGCAAACGCCTCATAGGATGAAGACAGTTAACCAGGCAAAGTCTCAAATCTCCTGAAAAATGTGGCAAAAATTGCTTTCTGATTTCAACAAAAGAAACACCTTCTGTGGTGAAATACTTACCTTCCAGGTCTAATGTTCTAACACATAAAACTGACAAAATGCCAAACATAAGTGCATGGCTAACTTGGTGATCAGTTACATCCAGGACAGCAGATTTTCTGGCAAGACTGAAGAAGCTAATTACTGAGGAAACATACCAGAGGAAGTGATACCTCAAATCTAGATACATACAAACCCGAAGGCCTCTCAGCAGTTTTGACACCAGAGTGTGTTCACCAGCCAGGAGATCTGCTGCCAGTAAACGTCCTGCTGAAATGGCAGACTGCTAAGCATTTACCGTCCTATAGGATAATCTGTCTGCAGCCAAAATTGCCAGTTTATTCACCACATATTTAATGTTGGGCTTCATGGGATTGAGATCCTGTTCCTCACACCAGCATTTCCACACAGGCCAATCAGTTATCTTCTGCATGTGGTGTCAGACCACCCAAGGTTGATGAAGATAAACGTTTTTTGAAAAAGTCCTAGCATTTGCCAGTTCCTCCAGAAAGTCTTCATGCAACCAGATGAAGAAGTTCTTGCATCACCAAAGGGTGTGCTTTGTTCACTGCATCCAGCAAAATTGTGGAAATGTATTTTTTGAGGTTTTCAAGACAATCATAGCAGAACTTGGTTAGTAGACGTGCATCCTTCAGGAATGAGTTATGAAAACCACTCTGTTGCCAGCTTTCTGACCTGAAAACTGGCCCTCCGCATCATAGAAAATGGAGGGAAGGCCTAATTGAATATGATAGATTCCTACAAAAGTGAATCTGTCACTTTTCTGATGGATCTGCTCTCCAACAGAGATACTAAGGGAGCTGAAACATCATGTGAGACGCATGTACGTTTATGCTGCATGGCCCCACAGATTTCAGCTTCCATTCACTGGAGACCTTGATGTGGCATGCAATCCAGTTCACCACCTTGTTTTCCTTGACAGGTAGGTGAACTTCTATTACCACAATGTTGTGACTGAATCACTGACAAAATATCGAAGGTCAGAATATCGACCTACAGAAATATCGACGCAAGACTATCGAAGTCAAGAATATCGACATCCTATCTACATTATGGTAAGTACAAAAATATCGAGAAAAACAATATCGATGTCAAAAATATCGTTGTTAAAAATATCGTTTTTTATTTAAGTTAAAAAAATAATGTAAAATAAAGTAAATAATACATATAATTAAAATAAACAAAGTTAAAAATATTTAAAAATGTTTAAAAATTATAATTAATTTATATGTAATGTAAAAATAAATTAAACATACATATAATATATAATATATATACTTACTAATATTTTTCAATAATTATTTTAATAACTTATATATATTTTTTAAATATCATATAAATTATAAATACATCTATAAAACAATAATATAAATAAAAATTAAATAGATATATAACAAATTAAAAAAATCAAAATTATTTTTAATCTTTTAATAATGAATTATATACTACATTAACTAAAATAATACAAAAAATATTAGATAGCGGAGGTAATAAAATTACTATTCCAACTCCAAACAGTGCAACAGTAGGGAAAATGTTGGATAGCGTAGGGGTAAAAATTACTATTTCCACCCCAGTGAGTGCAACAGTAGGGAAAGTGTTGGATAGCGTAGGGGTAAAAATCACTATTCCCACTCCAGTGACTGCAACAGTAGGGAAAGTGTTGGATAGCGTAGGGGTAAAAATTACTATTCCCACTCCAGGGAGTGCAACAGTAGGGAAAGTGTTGGATAGCGTAGGGGTAAAAATTACTATTCCCACTCCAGTGAGTGCAACAGTAGGGAAAGTGTTGGATAGCGTCGGGGTTAAAATTACTATTCCCACTCCAGTGAGTGCAACAGTAGGGAAAGTGTTGGATAGCGTAGGGGTTAAAATTACTATTCCCAGTCCAGGGAGTGCAACAGTAGGGAAAGTGTTGGATAGCGTAGGGGTTAAAATTACTATTCCCACTCCAGTGAGTGCAACAGTAGGGAAAGTGTTGGATAGCGTAGGAGTAAAAATTACTATTCCCACTCCAGGGAGTGCAACAGTAGGGAAAGTGTTGGATAGCGTGGGGGTAAAAATTACTATTCCCACTCCAGTGAGTGCGTGAGTGCAACAGTAGGGAAAGTGTTGGATAGCGTATGGGTTAAAATTACTATTCCCACTCCAGTGAGTGCAACAGTAGGGAAAGTGTTGGATAGCGTAGGGGTAAAAATTACTATTCCCACTCCAGTGAGTGCAACAGTAGGGAAAAGTGTTGCATAGCGTAGGGGTAAAAATTACTATTCCCACTCCAGGGAGTGCAACAGTAGGGAAAGTGTTGGATAGCGTAGGGGTAAAAATTACTATTCCCACTCCAGTGAGTGCAACAGTAGGGAAAGTGTTGGATAGCGTAGGGGTAAAAATTACTATTCCCACTCCAGTGAGTGCAACAGTAGGGAAAGTGTTGGATAGCATAGGGGTTAAAATTACTATTCCCATTCCAGGGAGTGCAACAGTAGGGAAAGTGTTGGATAGCGTAGGGGTAAAAATTACTATTCCCACTCCAGTGAGTGCAACAGTAGGGAAAGTGTTGGATAGCGTAGGGGTAATAATTACTATTCCCACTCCAGGGAGTGCAACAGTAGGGAAAGTGTTGGATAGCGTATGGGTTAAAATTACTATTCCCACTCCAGTGAGTGCAACAGTAGGGAAAGTGTTGGATAGCGTAGGGGTAAAAATTACTATTCCCACTCCAGTGAGTGCAACAGTAGGGAAAAGTGTTGCATAGCGTAGGGGTAAAAATTACTATTCCCACTCCAGGAGTGCAACAGTAGGGAAAGTGTTGGATAGCGTAGGGGTAAAAATTACTATTCCCACTCCAGTGAGTGCAACAGTAGGGAAAGTGTTGGATAGCGTAGGGGTAAAAATTACTATTCCCACTCCAGTGAGTGCAACAGTAGGGAAAGTGTTGGATAGCATAGGGGTTAAAATTACTATTCCCATTCCAGGGAGTGCAACAGTAGGGAAAGTGTTGGATAGCGTAGGGGTAAAAATTACTATTCCCACTCCAGTGAGTGCAACAGTAGGGAAAGTGTTGGATAGCGTAGGGGTAATAATTACTATTCCCACTCCAGGAGTGCAACAGTAGGGAAAGTGTTGGATAGCGTAGGGGTAAAAATTACTATTCCCACTCCAGTGAGTGCAACAGTAGGGAAAGTGTTGGATAGCGTAGGGGTTAAAATTACTATTCCCACTTCAGTGAGTGCAACAGTAGGGAAAGTGTTGGATAGCGTAGGGGTAAAAATTACTATTCCCACTCCAGTGAGTGCAACAGTAGGGAAAGTGTTGGATAGCGTATGGGTTAAAATTACTATTCCCACTCCAGGGAGTGCAACAGTAGGGAAAGTGTTGGATAGCGTAGGGGTTAAAATTACTATTCCCACTCCAGTGAGTGCAACAGTAGGGAAAGTGTTGGATAGCGTAGGGGTAAAAATTACTATTCCCACTCCAGGGAGTGCAACAGTAGGGAAAGTGTTGGATAGCGTTGGGGTAAAAATTACTATTCCCACTCCAGTGAGTGCGTGAGTGCAACAGTAGGGAAAGTGTTGGATAGCGTACGGGTTAAAATTACTATTCCCACTCCAGTGAGTGCAACAGTAGGGAAAGTGTTGGATAGCGTAGGGGTTAACCTCTTCCGTGCGCGGCCGATTTTCGCCCTGTGCGGGGCGTTTCATTGAGTGGGCGGGTTCATGACGAGCTCAGCTCGTCATGCGCACACGAGCACTGCGCAGCATGACGAGCTGAGCTCGTCATGAGCATAGAAGGGGTTAAAATTACTATTCCCACTCCAGTGAGTGCAACAGTAGGGAAAGTGTTGCACAGCGTAGGGGTTAAATTAACATACTTATTAATTAAAAAATTTTTTTTAAATAAATAACATATTAATAATTAATTAACTAAAAAATTAATAATAAATACCAATAAAATTAAATTAATATTTACTTAAATAACATTAAATTACTTCCCACCCTATTCCCCCATAAACACACAACCAGCTACACATAAAAGAACACAATTAATTTAATTATCAATTAATCAATTAATAAAAATGAATTACCAATTAATAATAAATTAACAAATTAATTAACAATAAATAAAAATAATAATAAATTAATTATAATTACCTACCAATTAATTAATTAACAATACATTAATTATCAATAACAATAATTAAAAAAATATTAATTAATTAATTATAATTAAATTACTTCCCACCCTATTCCCCTATAAAGCCACAACCCGCTACACACAAAAATTAACATAATTAATTTAATTATCAATTAATCAATTATTAAAACTTAATTACCAATTAATAATTAATTAACAATAAATTAATTAGCAATAACAATAAATAAAAAAATAATTTAATTATAATTTATATAATGATAAATTAATCAATAAAAAAAAAATTACCAATGGATAATTAATTAACAATAAATTAATAATCAATAACAATAAATAAAAACATATGAATTAATTATAATTAAATTACTTCCCACCCTATTCCCCTATAAACCCACAACCCGCTCTGATACTAAAACGCAAAATTTACTTTAAAAAAATTACTAATTTCTAAACATTTAATACATATATTTTAAAATAATAAAAATACATTACAAAAATTTTTAAACATACATATAAAATACATACTAAAATACATAACACTAATATAAATATCGATATTATTAACAACGATATTTTTGCTAACGATAATACTTACTTCAATATTACTTACTTTGATATCACTTACTTCGATATAAAAAAAAAGCCAATATTACTTACCTTAAGGTTGATATTCTGGTCACCGATATTCTTGACATCGATATAATGTCCCTACGATATTAAAAACTCGATATTAGTGTAGGTCGATATAAAAAATCAATATTTTGACTGCGCACCGTTGTGACTATGGCAAAAGTGTCAAAATTATTTCGCTATCTAGGTTTCATGTTTCATGTCCTCATACCTTCTAGACAATTGCTTTATTGTACACCTGAGACATTGTTCATGCTCAGGAATATGCAACAATGAGAGCTCCTATTGCTAGGGATCGGAATTGACCCAACTAGAAGTTCCAGTCAATTGATATGAAGATACATCTCATCTGCCCCCTGTGGTCACCTATCCACATCTCACTCTCCAACAATAGTAACTGGCATATGACTTGATTACCATGTCTGAAGACGGACTGAAGATGGCCCTGCCCTCCCATGCTTCCAAGTGTGACAGCCACCATTGAAGCTCCTGACGGACTTCTTCATTCAGCAGGACCAACTCTGCATAGGAAAAGTCTTTGCAAAGGTCAAGTACAGTCGCCTGGATACCCTCACGGGTGACAAGAAGCACTCTACAAATCTGTTGATTGATTGATTGATTGAAGAAAATACCGTTTCTGGAGGGCCCTGTAATGGAGAGAGTCTGGAAAGATTTCCTGAATGGAAGCGAAGAGGCCAAGCAGTCTGGCTAGCCAATGAAGGGAGACTTGATTTTTCCCCAGAACCCTGCATATCTCCGTCTTAATGGACTTATGGGAGACCATGTTTGGGGGAAGTTGGTGACCATGGGGCAGGCAAGGTCTAGTGGGCCACAGCTGTCATGATTGGGGTCGTTTGCCTCTACTATTATGGGGTCCATCTTACTATGGCAGTGTAAACTGAGCTAAGTATAACCTTTTTAGTACTTGACTCTCAGTGGTAGTGATGGCAAGCAGTCACAGGCTTCTCACGGAGGTTAGCGTGGGAGTACATATGTTCAGCATTCTACAGTACACCCATCAGCCCAATAATCTCACTGTTCCACATTGTGCTTCTCTTTTGAAAAAGAGTGCTTTATTTTAAGAAAGGCAGAGTACTACACCCTTCAACAATGCATTAGATAACTGAAGCTCAGGTGTGAGTTCCATGTGTTTCAAGGTTGGGCCTCTGGTAGGCACCACATCCACTTCTTTCTACCTTCAGTCTATGGGACTGGGATTCTGGTGACATCTGCAGCTTGAGAACAGGGTTATTGATTGGGGCTATGTTATGCATATAGACTCATCTGTTCCTCTTCTGGCAGCAGGAAGTCACACTGTGTCTCCTAAGAGCAGGCAGGTTTTCTGGTGGTGTGCAGGACAAGGCACACAGCACTTCACAGTCCCACTCAAGTGGGGCATCTGTCGGCTATTTGGCAGCTTCTCAGCAGCAGGAGTGGTGACAGGAGCAGCAGCACTCTTCGAGGATCTCTGGGACAGTTCTGTTACTGCGATCACACCAGACATACAGTCTGTGAGCCTCGGATGGCCGGGTTCCTGGACCAGGGTCCGCTGATTCTATTCTCTTCAAGGGGTGGCTTAGGGCATTTTGCCCTCATGCATTTCTTTACCTCTTTAGGGAAGGACTTGTGCAACCTGGCTTTCACATATACTTCAATCTTAACTGATGGGGCCCAATCAGTAGAATGGAGATGAATATTCTCCTTAGAGTGAAACATGCTTCTCATAGGAGTAGAAGAGGAGTGTGCTCCAAGTGATAGGATTCAGTCAATCTTTCTTGTAGATGCTGGGTGCCTGGATAGCTTTAGAACTTCATCTGTGACAGCAGAATACTCATCAGCCTCAAAGCTCTCCTGAGGGGCTTCAGGCTGATCTTCTGATAGATGCTCATCCTCAATCACTGAGATTGAAAAGCTTTCTAGATAAGCCTTCTTTAACCTGTTCAAGGCATTCACCTTAAAGATGGGTTGTTTTCCTTTGGGAACAGCCTGTGTCTGTCCAGCAGGAGAAAGGCTTGTCTTAGGGTAAGGCAGATTTTGAGGATGGTGAGGGGACAGAGTCAGGGGAAGGGTAAAAGGGGAACAACTTCACAATTTGGCTCAAGGGCCTAGTGATGTGGAGATTGATTTTAAACATATGTTTGCATTGATTGGTCCAAGACTTGGTCAAAAACTAATTTTGTGGCTTCCACCTCAGTGACATAAACTGTAGTAGAAAATTAATGCCCTGCAACATGTTTCAAAAAGGGTAACTCGAAGATCAGCAGTATCAACTTGATTCCCCAAATTAACTCCATATAATCTTTGGGATACTCACTAACTACCAAACTAAAGGGCCCATAAAGGAGGGAAATGTTGGAAATGTTTAGTATTTATGTTTACAGAATATTGTAGATGTGATCTGGTGTGGGTGTTCTGGAATACCTATAAGGCAATCACAGCAGAGACATCCCTGGGAGTGATCGTGGGTCTCATTCTGTGAATAAATCTTCAATTGAGGATCTACCTGATATCTATTCCTGAGTTTCATTTCATGTTGGAGTGAACTCTCTACATTTTGGCAAACATTTGGGTATATTTTGAGACCCACACACGTGCTGTACTTTATTTCAACCATTATTTGGATTCTTATTACGATGGATTAGACTGTCAGCGGATGAAATGTGCTAAATTTTACTGTAGATCGCTATCATTTCAAGAAGGTACTGTGATTCAAAAATTACTTTACTGACTTATCTATTTTACTGTGTGAGGTGCGTACCATTTGGTTTTTGTAACGGTCAACTATGCGCGAGCACTCCATGTGGGATTGGAATGCAGAGCAACGTTTGCCTGGCACACACGCTCTTCTTGGCTTCTGCGTTGCATTGATATCAGCACGCTCTACACGTTCGCCTGGCACACATGCTCTCAGCTTCTCCGTTGCATTGATGTTGCCGCGCTCTACATGATCACGTGTTTTGAATACATTTGCGGCCATCTTGAATTGCGTAGGATACGTCCATTCTTCCTCAAACTGGTGTCGATCAGTTACACACAGCACAATGGTCCACGATTTTTAGATTCTTATTTATGTGCCTGTCTTTCAATTACTCGCTACACCACGATCTTGGATTCTTACTTACTGGGAAGAAAGATTCAAGTATTTTCAAGAATTTTTTTTAAATTATTTTATTCAAACCTTTTTTTGTTAAATACTCTGTTGTAACTTACATTAACTGCGGTGTTGGTTTGACTGTAACTGTGTCATTTTCAACTGTTATAAACGGAACTGTGGAACATACTTTAAGTAATATCTAATGTGCACAACGTTGTGCAAACTCCTCCTTTTTTACAATTTCCCAGAAAACCACCAATGCTGTGGAGAAAATGGCTCAGAATTTGTAAGAATTATATGGTTGCTATTGATGGCAAGAAATATGATGCTGTTAGACATGCAGCTTTATTACTTAATCATCTAGGTGATGCAGAGCAGGAAGTCTATGACAACTTGCCTCATGTTATTCCTCCAGGATAAATACATACTGAGGCAGTAGCTCGCATGACCAAGCAATATTCTGATCTGTTATACTAGAGAGGCACACATTCTTCAAAATAAAGCAAACATTGGAGGAATCAGTTGAAGATTATTTGGCAGTGCTAATAGTACTTGCAGCTAAGCGCGAGTTGGCAGTAATATTTCTGTTTATCTTAGGGATCAATTTGTGTTGAATTGAACATCTAAGAAAATACAAGAACACTTTTTGAGTTGTAAAAATCCTTTGCTTACTGAAGTCATAGACATTGCTAAGAGTATAGATTGATCTTTTACGTCCACAAAAGCTATCACATATAAGTCTAAAGACAGTTTGCCTGTGTCATTTGTTAACCCATCTGATGATGCTAGCGTGTATGTTGTATTTAGGAAGAATATGTCCTTTAAAAGTAAGGACAAGAAAATGTATGTTTACTGCTTTAGGTTTGGGTCACAAAATCATACGGGCAACAGTCCAGCATGTCCAGCACAAGTGAAAAAGTGCAATTCATGTATGAAAATAGACCATTTTCAAGCTGTGTTTCGGAGTGTAAAAAAATATGAAAGTGAATCAAATCTATTAAAAAGGATTTGTGTGAGTGTATGAACAATGTGTTGACTGTTGATGAGAGAATAGTTCACACATATAAGAAAATGTTTAAAGGTCCCAGTTGTGAAATTGATATAGGAAATGTTACCATTAAAGTTATGGTGGGTTCCAGTTCGCCTATCTCCATACTTTCAGATGTAACTTATGACAAATATTGGTGAAACTATAAGCTAAACCAACAGATGTCAATCCCAAAACATTGGGAATATGACATAATTATGAAAGGATACCATCAAGATGTACTGATGTTTAAAGGTAGAGACATTTATACAAAGATAAATGTCACTGAGAAAAGAAGGGAGATCATGGGATGGCAGGATCAAGGTAAACTTGCCATTTTCCTTAAACCTGCTGCTAATGAACCAGTTGTATTGGGTGAATTGCCAGTTTTAATTTTAGATAGTTGTGAGTTTATGGCAGACATTGATATGTTATTAGACAAGTATGACAAAGTTTTAGTGATGTATACATCTTTTTAAATATTTTGAGCATAAAATTATCCTGAAGGGGGATGCCAAACCTGTGATGCAAGAGTCAGACCAATTTCTGTCACTGTTAACAGGAGTTGAAGTCTTTGCTGGACAAAATGTGGTGGTAATTGCAAGTAAAAAATCTGATGAGATTAGGTTATGTGCAGATCTCTGAGCTCTAAATAGAAATATTGTGGTGATTGTCATCCTCTTCCACGTATTCATGATATGTTGGCAAATTTAGGTTAGTGTAGATATTTCTCCATCATAGATTTGCAATCTGCATCTCATCAAATTCCGTTGGCGGAGGAGTCGCAGAGTTTGACAACCTTTGTTACACTTTTCGGTGCTTACAAATATTTGCAGATGGATTTTGGTCTGGCATCCGCTGCAAGTGTTTTTCAGAAGTTAATGGATGCTCTATTCGTCAACAAAATTGGTGTACAAGCTTCCCAAGATGACATTTTAGTTTATGCGTATAAAGTTGACTCACACAAGAGACTGGAAGAAGTCTTAAGTACCTTTATGAAATGTGGCATGCCAATAAACAGAAATTTACGTTTTTAACTCAACAGGTGGATTACCTTGGTCATAGTATTATGTGGGAGGGCATAAAAACCTAAGATGTCATTGGTGAAACCTATTACTGCAGCGCCTATTCCAAAGGATTAGGATAGTTTAAGATAAACTAAGGCCTAGGTGAAGAATATTCTAGATTTATCCATGGGTATGCATTTTAGTTTCAACCTTTAAGAGGTCTACTTAAAAAAGGTGTAAAATTCCATTGGATGAAAGAAGCTCAAGAGGCTTTTGATTGTTTAAAGTCTGACATCATACATATGCCAGCCATAAAAACTTTTATGCATGGTTATAAAAGTAATACTACTGTTGATTCAAGTTCATATAGACTGAGTGCTGTTCTTAGCCAAAGAATTGATAGAAAAGAAAATACTATAGGATTTGCATCAAGATTATTGACCGAAGCAGAATTTGAATATAGTACGATCGAATGGGAGGCCCTGGCTTGTTCGTGGGTGACTGAGAAATTTAAAATGTATATTTGGGGTACTCATTTCGATCTTTGTACTGATCATAAGACTTTGATGTACATGTTATGTAACAGTTGTTCCAACAAGGCATCATTGAAGAAGATTGTTATCACATCTGCAAGGGTTTCATTTTGATGTAAAGTGTGTTGTTGGAGGCAAGAATGTGAGGGAAGATTTCCTTTCCAGGTTACCTGTCCAAGATGTCCTGGAAAAAGGTATGAGCCATGAAGATAAGGATGACTGTGCTATGACCATTGTTGATGCCACATATGATTTTCATATGGATGAAAGAGGATGAATTGATGGAGTGTTGTAAGCAGGATGTGACTTTGTGCAAAGTTAAGGATTTTTTTGTCAAGGGTTGGCTAAGGGACAAGTTATTGTCTGCAGAGTTGCCCGTTTATTCACAATTGTCTTCAGAACTGTCATTAGTTAATGATATAGTTTTACGACAGGATTGTTATGTACCAATGTATGAGTTATGTCAAAAGCTTGTCTCTTTGACACATAAGGGACATCTGAGCATTTCGCCCACAGTTCGTAAAACCAAACAACATTACTGGTGGCAGGGTATTGATTCTCAAGTTAAAATGTTTGTTGAAAAGTGTAAGGAATGTTTGTGTTTTGATAAGCACTGGAATGTTAGTTTTCCATCTTTTACTCCTATGCCTTGGCCTGAAGGGCCGTGGATGAAAATAGAGTTAGACTTTGCTGGTCTTTATAATTTGTTGAAGGGTGAGGAAGTATCTGATTGTGTCAGTGGATTATTTTTTGAAGTGGTTGTATTATGCGTTTGTAAGAACAGTGGATTCACACAATGTCATCACTTTTTGGAAAACGATAATTTGTATTGAAGGTGCACCTAAATCAATTATAACAGATAACGGATCACATTTTAATCCACCTGAGATGTGGCAGTTTTTCAACAAACATGCTATACAGCACATTAAGGTGCCATTATATAGTCCTTCTATGAATGGTTTAGTTGAGAGAACTAATCATTTTTTGAAGGAAGGTATGCAGACGGCACTTTCAAATAATTTGGATGCTGTTGAATGTTTGAAAGACAAGGTATGGAGCTATAATACCATGCTGCACAATACTACCTGTGTTGCACCTTTTATGCTATTGAGGCGCAGAAGACCTGGCTCTGAACCATGTTGGTTGGATGAATGTACTGGTCGTTTGAATGAATGTTTAGATTTGAACAAGGTTTGCAGAAACATGGAGAAGAAACAAAAGGTTTGTAAAGTATATTTTAATAGCACTAGAAGTGTCAAAGACATTAATACAGGTTGGTGATTGGGTTTTAATTAAAAAAAACATTCAAAGTGTTGAATGGATAGTCAAAATTTACCAAGCCAGTTAAGGTTGTTAAGGTATCTAAAACCGCAGTTTTATTGCAGGACAAATGGTGGTGGAATAGGAGCTCTATTGTGAAGCTCAAAGAGGAGCAAGATTGTATTTTGACAAATAAGGATGTTTGATTGGATGTGATGAATCGTTCTGATTGGATTGATGTGCCCTTGTCCTTTAATGAAAAGGAGAGCAGTGGTGGGATTGTTCCAGCTGAAGAATGTGGTGTTGTGGCTGAAACTGATGGTGAAGATTGCTTACAAAATGATTCTCAGAATACTAGTAGTGTGAATGTGAGGACTGAAACTGATGGTAAAGTGTACTTACAAAATGATTCTCAGATTTCTTGGAGCGAATTTAAGATTCCGCAATGAATGGTTGAGAGTAGCTCCTGTCAAAATTAAAGATTATGTTAAGTTTTAATTTCATTTTGTTTGGTTTTCTAGGATTAGTGTAAAAAATGTCATGTTGTAGTTTCTTATTACATTATGTCACATTGTAACTCATAATTTGTAGTAGGTATATTTCTTCTGTTTTGTTATATTAATCAGGTAGATGTTGAAAATGTTTAGTGTTTAAATATTCAGAACCCTGTGGATGTCATCTGATGTGGGTGTTCTGGAATGCCTTTCAGGCATTAACAGCAGAGACGTCCCTGGGAGTAGTCATGGGTCCCATTCTGTGAATAAATCTTCAATTGAGGATCTACCTGATATCATTTCCTGAGTTTCATTTAATGATGGAGTGAACTCTCTACAGGGAAACACCCTCTTTTGGGTGAAAGCCATGTGGAGTGATGCTGCGATGTTCTGAGGTGAAAAAATGCAATCAATAAATTATTATAGCCCTTATTACTAAACCAGGGTATAACAGTAGTAATTTCACCTGTACTGATGGGCCTACCAGGAAATTGTTATTAAGGAAAGCCTGGCAGCAAGAATAGGGCCTGAATAGGAGAGGGCTGGATTATTGGTGGGTAAGCCAAAAGAGTCTAGGACAACCATCCCTGAAGGGGCAGCAATTAAAATTAAGGAAAGTTACTCTTTTCTCAAAGGATGGTGCCTGAAGAAAGAGCTCTTGATATTGAGTTGTGAAGGCAAAATGTAGCAGCAGTTTTTGGTAGTGACCCGGGGGGGGGAGGGGTAGAATGTATCCACCTAGCACCGCTCCCGCTTTTCTTACAGGGGGACCATAGGACCATATTGCAGCACTGCTGAAAAACCGGCCCCCTATAAGAAAAGCGGCCCCCGCAGCCACAAAACCGGCGCCCACCTCTCTGGCCCACCGGGGAAATGCCCGGTGCCCACTACGGCCAGTACAGCCCTGGCTTGCAAACACAGTAAGGCCCAACACCAGGGATGGTTATGCAACAGCACTCCATAATGCAGGGACAAGAAAACAGCAAGGGGTGCACCAACTGCTGTCCGTTTGACACTGCTTACCCACCTTTGCTGTATAAAGGGATCAATTAACACAGTAACACAATTAGAAATAATTATGAGAGGTACTTAATTATGGCTGCTGAGCAGCAGGACAGATGAAGTGTCAAGGGGAACAAAGACATTTATTATGGATGTCACAATGTGATTGGTTGATGTTTGGATCCATGTCTGGTATTTGCATTTCTTAACAACAACCACTGTGGTCTTTGTAGGTTTTTCAGACTGATTTTGTCTTTTGTGCTGTGTTATGGCTACTATTCAATAAAGCAGGAAAGAGAATGCATATAGCATTGCATCTGGCACTGAAATTGAATTGTAAGTGACCTCATCTATCAGTAAAATAGCTGTGGCCAAGGGATTTTAGTTTCAAACCACACCCCTACCCCAACCTCCGTCTAATGAATCGAGACCCTTATTATAATAGATCACAGGAGACTGAACTGATGTAAGATCCTCCTAATAGAGCAAAACTAAAACTCCTCTGCACTAAAGAAAAGTCCCCAACTGGTAATTGCCTGAACCCTATACAAGTTGTTACTGTCTACCCCTTCTTTCTCCACCCTCAACACTGTCACCATTATTGCAGGTTGTAGTATCTACTATACCGCAAGGCCCTCCACCTTGAACTGTAAACCAGAGCCATCCAGAGTATTTCCAAATCTACCTTCAAAAACACCTCCTCCTCCCAAATGAAGACTCTCCCAATCACTGGACTGTTCGAGCGTGTGTCATTTCACTCTGTGAATCTGGCCCTGTCCGGTTGCCTTCTGAGTGCTGCCCAAATCAATCCACTTGGAATATGCTCATATTTTCCTGTGCTGTTCCACTCTCCACCCACCATTAGCACCAGCCCCTATGCCTTTTTACCAGCTCCTGTCAGTTACCTTATATAAACATATACTGTTAACTCGGTGGAGCATTTTTGCTCAATATCATCTTTTTTTGTTATTAAAGAAATTACAATACAAAATCACAATGTTAATGTTAATGACATTTATACAGCGCGACTGTTACCCGGAGGTGTCCTGGCGCTAGTTACATCTCCTGTGCATGAAAAATGAGAGAAATTTATTGGGCAAAAAGCCAGGTCTTAAGGCTCTTCCTGAAGGCCAATAGGTTAGTAATGCACTTTAAATAAAATGGCAGGTTGTTCCAGGCTTTAGCCGCATTGTGGGCGAAACTCCTGCCTCCCCAACGAACTCTTTTTATGCGTGGTACTGCGACCAATCTGGCCTCTGATGAACGAAGTGGTCTATTCGGTATATACCATTGGAAACGCTGTTTTAAATAGTCAGGTCCTGCGCCATGAAGCGCCTTAAAAACTAGACAAAGGGCCTTAAAGCGAACTTCCTCCTCACACTTGCATGGCTCATGCTGATGATGTCAACTGATCAGGCCAATAGATAATGTAATCAAAGCATGTATGTGACTTGCTCTGTTGGACGTGACTGCGCAAGCATCTCGAACAGATCCCTTAGGAGGCATGTAATCCCTTGCGCTTCACACATGGGAGGTGTATCTAGCCATGGTAGCGTCACGACTCAGGCATATGCATGGAAGATAGTGCTTATCTACATTGTCAAAACGTATTCCCATTTTTTCGGGAAATGGTCCAACTGACATGCCAGGTAGTAAATAAAAATGGCAAACTCTCCACCCCTAAATCTGCTCCTCACCGCACCTTCTGCACTCTTTAATTGGGTAATGAGTGTGAATCTGTATGCTTTGAGTCCTAATTCCATGTTTATTAAGTATTTTACAAACCGAGTTTGACAGATATCATCAGTTGCTCCTGTTTGTGGCTTTTTCCTGAGCTAGGGTGAATCCATTTTAGGAAATCAAAACATCGCTAATTATGATTTTAATTTAAAAAAATACATACGTGGCCTCAACTCTGCAGTTTATCTGCGATGTAGTTTGGTTCATTAGTATGCCATTTTTTCGTTTGAACCCGACGAAACGTCCCTTTTAAAAATGAGCAAAATCAACTGCATTTTAACAGAAAAGATAATTACATGCGACTTTTCTGCAATTTATATAATCTCAACTTGCAATGTAACGACTCCTTGCAAAATACTTCAGCCCGAGAGGTGACAGTAATTACATCCCCCCGCTCATTTATTCTGGGCGCATGCTTCTTTTCAGTGAAATGGAAAATTTAAATTTAGAATTATTGCTTACGAAATTACCTTTTTCATGGAAGGCGCATCTGCTCACAATTACTTGCAAAGTAGGAAGAATGAATCTTTTCAACGTGTGCATTTGCTGTTGTGATCCCTGTAAATTGCAACTAATGCTTGGAGTTTATCAGCCAATTTTTCAATATGTTTAACATACAAGGCGCCCGCGCTAGGCTTTCGCTGCGCCTATTAAAACTGGATTTGAAGTGCTGCTTGTTGGCACCGCTTATTGCTCTTCATTACTCGCTTTCCAAGCAGTCAAATCGTCGAACGAGCAGCGTTCGCTGCTGTGTGGCGCAGCTCAGTTGCCTCGTAGCGCCTCGAGCTGGCTGTCTTCGTCTGTGAGGTTTGAGACACGTCGCAGTCGGGCCTGCCCTGATAGGGCGGCCGCGTTGAAATTGGTAGCCCTCAATCTACGCCGCGGAATATGACATTTTCATACTTCAGTAAGTTAACATTTTGCCTCACTTGAGCAATTGGAAGCCGCAGCCAATTCTGCCCGAAGCCATAGCTAGCACGTGGTAATAACACTTTACTTTTCCTGACTAGCAGATGGCGGCTCTAAGGTGTCCAAGACCTGCTTGTTCATGCAGAAGACAACCGCGCCGAAGGCCCTGAAGCGTGGGCCCCTCTTCTGCACGGATTTATTGTTTCTGCCGCGGCTGCTCCTGCATATTTTTTCACACTTGTCTCGAAATTTATTTTTGGAGGCTTATCCTGGGAAGATTGTTTAAGGCCCCACAAGCTTTCTTATTTATTGTCTCTTTTTTAGTAATTCTGTTAAACCCCATTCTTTTGGCCTCTCTTGTCGCTCATCCTGTTGCGCAATCTTGATTGCTATAAAAAACATGTTTTAGCTGCACTTATGGCCATGTAAATATATTCAAGAATGAAACACCTCTATCTAGCTGGAAACATGAGTCTGTTAAGCACTCGGCGTGGACGTTATTGTGATCTGCAGGCCCTGTGTTCATAACTTGGTGGGACCAACTCAAACTTTCATCCTTCTGAGGTGATAAGGTCAATACCATTTAATTGCATAATAATATTATTTGAAAAACAAGCCATAATAATATTGTCCTTAGTGTCATTGTTATTATAACAACAATAATAACTTGATATTGTTACTACTGTTAGCAATTGTTTTTAAATAGTATCGCTGTGTTGCCATTTAAATGACTTTACTACTATCCAATTTCACGCTACTTTAATGCTAGTATAGTATTAATATAATACCTATTGTTATTGTTTCTGTTGTGTTATTATTATTATTGCTATGATCACTCCGTGTCTTCCCAGAGACACTCTTTTTTCCAGTAATGGCAGTTTGTCTGTTGAGCTCTAAGCCCTGATATGCAACTGTTAGCGGCACTCAGCTTTATAAAAATAAAATAAATATTTAAAAAGCTATGCTCTGGACAGGCCCATGACAAGTTATAATCATATCTAATGTAATTCCTTTTTAACTACTACTTTACAGAAATAGCAGTTATTCCATGGACCATTGTACTGCAGCTGGAGTTAGCCATCACGGGTGATGCGAGCTGGCCCCATGCCATTAATGAATGTTTGTGAATATACATTCTGAAATTAGACATTTGCGGAAATTAAAGCATGGCACACCCGTTTCTTGTTTCAGTGTTTCCCAAACACAGAGTTCCAAATTGGAAAACTCATTCGACCACACTGTGGTTTATGATCAGTGTTGCTAGAGAATTAAAAAGAGTTTGCCTTCTAAAAATGCCATCCCGCTCTGGTTTACAGGTTTTTCTACATTCTCTCTTTCAGATATATTGAATAATTTTAAAAAGCCTTAAACAGATAAAAAATATTTCTCAATTTCCTTATGAATTGTAATATTCCAAATTAGCACGATCACAATGGAGCCCAGAACACCTAACCAGTCTGAATGTGCAGCAAGCCTTTTTACTGAGTGCAAACAAGCTATTTCTTACATCTTCTGAAGTAGGTGTGTCACAAAACATTAATATCACTCGGGTTTTGCAGTGACCCCAAGCAACATAAATCAGTCAATCAATCAATCAGGGAATTGTGAAGAGCGCTACTCACCCGTGAAAGTCTCAAAGCGCTGGGAGGGGGGGTCGCCGCTCCGAGTCAGTCGAAGAGCCAGGTCTTGAGGCTCTTCCTGAAGGTGTGCAGAGTGGGGAGCGTCTGATGTTGATCGGGAGCTCGTTCCAGGTCTTTGCCGCGATGTAGGAGAAGGCTCTTCCACCTGCTCTGGCTCTGCGGATGCATGGGGTTTCGGCAAGGGCGAGGTCGGCGGAGCAGAGGTTTCTCTTGGGTATGTGGAAGGAGACTCTTTCGTTGAGGTATTGGGGTCCGGTGTTGTGGAAGGATTTGTAGGTGTGAGTGAGTAGCTTGAAGGTTACTCTCTTCTCGATGGGGAGCCAGTGGAGGTCTTGCAGGTGTTGGGTGATGTGTTCATGACCTGGGATGCCGAGGACGAGTCTGGCCGCAGTGTTCTGGATGGTCTTGAGTTTGTGGAGCAGGGATTTGTTGATTCCGGCATAGAGGGTGTTTCCGTAGTCCAGTCTGCTTGTTATGAGTGCGTGGGTGACGGTCTTTCTGGATTCGGGGGGGATCCATTTGAAGGTCTTGCAAAGGATGCGGAGGTTGTTAAAGCAGGTGGAGGCGACAGCGTTGATCTGTCGGGTCATGGTGAGGGAGGAGTCGAGAATGATGCTGAGGTTCCGGGCATGGTCCGTGGGAGTTGGGGGGTGGTTGCCGAAGGTGGCAGGCCACCAGGTGTTGTCCCATGCTGAGGGGGCCTGTCCGAGGACGAGGACTTCTGTCTTCTCTGAGTTTAGCTTCAGGCAGCTGCTGCTCATCCAGGATGTGATGTCTTTCATTCCTTTCTGGAAGCTGAGTCTGGTGGTGTGGGGATCCTTTGTGAGGGAGAGGATGAGCTGGGGAGTTGATGCATGTGCATATGCCGGGACATACCATCATTTGTCTGAGGGGTAATAACAAAGTGCTGGGTTTAATAAGCAAATTAACTTTGTCAGGGGGAAGCCAAGATGTGATATAGGGGTTTCCCAAGGGGAATGCAGGAACTGTAGGGTGTGTAGAAACTTGCCTCCATATGCCAAGGCAGAAACACTAATCCAACTCTTAATTCTCCATAGGTGGTAGTTTGCCTCCAACAATCATTGTTGGACACTAATGGAGTTTTAGAATTATACTACAGTTCAGCAATGGAGCTTCCTGCTAAAAGCTCTTGCCTCTTTCATGTGTCCCTGAGGCAGCTATTGATTGTCTCTATAGCTTGTGGTCTGGGGTACTAAGGGGGGAGAAGACTGTTCTCTTCTGCACCTGGTGTAGCTTTCCAGGGGATGTATCATGATGGGCTCCGCTGGCTCAGTGCAGACGAGAGGGCCTGTTTTTATGCACAGTGCATGAAGTAAATTAATGTAACCCTCATAATTCTCTGAGGTAGTGCATTTGTTTAGACAGCACATCTCATAAATAGAAAGAGGCAAACCTTGATCACTGTTTTCTGAGTTGTATTTTCTGAGAAGGATGTACTAATTCAGAGAAATATTTGGCAAAACTGATTGACTTTTTACGCACTGCAGATGCATAAAAACAGGCGCTCGGCTCTGCACTGAGCCATTGAAGCTCATCATGATGCAGCCTCCTGGCGCATTACTGGAAATTTTAGGAATGTTCAATAGTAGTAAATCTGTGTCCATTCATAAAAGTACTTTTGGGGGTGCTGATTTACGTCTTCTTTGTGAATTGGACTAATACTTTCCACTAGTATTGTATTGTATTGTATTGTATGTTCTGGTTTATGCTCTTAAAAGACCCAGCCATAGGTGTGCATCCCAGTTTTTCTGAATTCATACATCCCCCATGAATTTACATAGACCTTTCCCAACCCCCATTACCTTATCTAATAAATTGCTGATACATTTTTTTATGCATTTTTAACATATTAAACAATTTAAAACATAACATCAGTTGAATGCTTTGAGCTGTGAATATCTTGATTTTCGACACCTCAGAAAAATTTACTTTGCTAGCATTATGCCAAGTAGATTTCATAATTTTTCAAGTATAGATAACATTTCATGGCCCTTGTTGGCATTAGATAATTGTTTTCAATGAAAACTGCTTGTATGCGGATACTTTTATGCTTATTTTTTCCAAGCCTTCTTTCCACCAGACATTTTTGTCATTCTGTAAACATGGGTATGAATCTACAGACAGTAACTTTTTTTTTCTCAAAATAATTCTTCAGCTAATTGTTTTAAAAACAGAGTGAGAGATACTCCCCAGGCAACAGAAAAAGAAATCCTTGCTATACCATTAATCTTCTCTTGAAAATGATAAGAATGTCCTAGTATTGATTCTCTGTTGCCATATGTAGGATTGGTTCAGGTTCTTGCGACCAACATACAACCAGAGTTGAATTTTTTCCTTACCTGACAAGTTTTCCACAAGGGGTTACTACCACGGAAAGGATAGGTTGGGATGGGTGGATATGGTAGATATATAATTAATACAACACTATTATCTGATATGTTATTTTCCTCCATCACCTTTTTTTAAGGATAGCGTGAATCCCCTTCGTATGGTTGATTCTCATGGCCACTTTGATTTTAATTAAAGCACTCCTCAAGTCATATCTTTTCCCCCCCGGTCTATCTGCTGACCTTTTGAGTGATAGTTGGTTCATTTTTGTTATAACTTTGTCTGGACCTTTAGGTTGGTAAGGATGCATCTAGTGACCATTGAAATGCAACATACAGTTGAGAGTTAAGGATCTTAAGTGGAGCCAGGACTTAAGCTCAACCTTTGCAAACTAAAGTTGATTCATTGGTATCTCAAGGAAGCTTTTGTCTTTGATCCTCTGTTTTCCAGCGTTTTGGAAGGTCATCTCAGGTGTGTTGAGCTTCAGCAACTCTTACACTCCTTCCACTTCTACCCTGCCAGCTTGTTTTTCACACTGAAATTCCTGAAAATAACCTCAGTGGAAATAAAGTGATTTTCCATTTATCTTTTGGCATTACACAGTATTCCTATATTTTTGTAGTTATGTAGGCTTTCTGTTTTCTTTTGATTTTCATTACAGTTTTTGATATGCAGACTCAGAAGCATTGCATTTCTCCATGGATGTGCATTATTTAATTTTGTCTCCTCTTAATCCTTATTGTTTATTGCCTTTTATGATGTACCCTCACGATTTTGACGCTTGAGGTGAAACCGATGCAGAAGCATGATTTAACACAACTGCTCAATAGGAGAAAAACAAAGCTGGTGCAATCTTGCGGAGAAATACGATGTTTTATTTAGTAAAACTCCGCTCTCGTGAGGAAAAAAACATGCTCAAAACCCGGAAAGCCTATCTGATTAATGACGTAGTATCACAAAAGGCAACATATCTTATATATCTTAAATAAACTTACAGAAGCTAAGTGAAAAAAATGAACTTTTTATTTTCTGTGTAGAGGACAGGTCCAGAGATTCAGGGAAAAGCGGTAGAAAAGTCTCCACTGTCTTTACCAGGTTGATAGGAATTCTTTACACACGCAACAGGATTTCTCTCTTTTTCTGTCCTATGTATTCCTCTCCCATATGTGAGATTGCAACTGTTTTTTACATGGCTCCACAGCTGAGATTGGTGAAAGTCCCTGGACACATCAGTGTGGCCCAGTTGCTGTCTCACCAAGGTGCTGTAGGTTTTTTCCTTTCTCTCCCAAATGTTTCCAAAGCAAGCCCGCTCCAGCCCCCTGAGGATAAATGAACAATCCCACCGATTCCGCAACATGGGCAGAAGCACGCCTTTATGACTCCAGTGTCCCTTCCTCTCAAAGGAAAGTGAAATGAAGTCTATTGACAAACCCATGTGGCTACGAAGAGGGTTTCACTGACAGAAAGGCCATTGTCAGAGAACACTTTAAAGGTTTTCAGTTTCTCACCTCTTCAAGGAGATATTGTGGTGTGCAAACCACAGTTATCTCAGAGCTACAGAAAGAGACGAAGCAACCAAGATTTGGCTGTTCCACTTTTAGTCTGGTGTGACTTTACGGAATTAATGTTAGCAATGTAGATAAAAAAATACGATGTTTCTGTTGAATTTACAGATATTCTATGAAAATGTTATTTCTATTTATTTCCTAGCAGAAGAATGTCAATATAGGGTTTAAGCCAAAATTGATCATTAAAAACACTGCAGCAAAACACTGCAGCACGGTTGGCTGCATGAATTTGTACAAACCATGCCCGCTAGGCCCATGTTATCTCATTGGGTACAAGTAGAGCAACATTTTACTTTTAAGATTCACATAGTAAGCAAATTTGCCTAACATTCTAATTTACATTTGTATATTACTTGCAGAGTTGTAAATCTGACATATTAAATGCGATAATAGCTATACGTTTTCCTTTTTCACACGGGGCTACTCTGGGCTGCTACATTGCAGTGTTAAACACATGCTGCAGGTTAGTCATTTCCTAATAACTGCATATTGGAGCAGTATTAGAAATCAAAAAGGTGAGGACAGGATTTTTACTGAAAATCGCTTTTTCCAATTGATGAATTATTTTTTCTTAGGCTAATGTTTTGATAATCTTCTCACTTGTCTCAATGAGCAGATCATTGGTCTGAAAAAGGCTTCACCGTTTATTACAACAAATATGTTTTTCCCAATATGATTTTTAAGAGAAAATTGTGGCAAGTGTGTAATTTTGTGATGAGAATGGGGCTATCTGAGGAATGGGGTTAGATAATTAATTTTAATACAATAAAACAGCACCGCCATTCCAGTTCTGTTTGAATATGCTTAAACATTTCATTTAGAAGGAGCAAAAGTTAGACAACCATCCTCAGATATATCCTATCCTGCATTGTTGGATAGAGGTAATGCACAACCCCTTTAGCTTCAGGAAATAGGGTGGAGAACCTAAGGATAGACTGATATTTGCACAAGGTGTGATTGTGACTACTGTACTCTAGCTAAGAAAACAAAGGCAGGGGAAAACATATTGTACAAATTGGGAAATCCATAAATCCTTCAAAAATAGTTACTCATGTGTAGTACCAACTGTTCTTGTTTCAAAGGTTTACCAGCGTGAAACAATTACAGATGTTTTTTCAACTATTGTTGAGGGAGTAGGACTACAACCACCCTGTGGTTTGACAGAGAGGCAAATGTAACCTATACCACCCAGCTAAGAACTCTCATGAACATCGGAAAGAATGTTGAGAGCGAGGACTCTGGGGTCTGTGAGGAAACAGAAAAGCAAGCAGGAGTAAAAGGATTTCTTAAGGAAAAAAGTCATGGATAATACAAATTTGAGAAGATTAATAGAAAGTCAATGGACATCAAGAGGCTATGGTAGCCAGCCATAGGTGCTCTTTAGGAAGGAAATACATGGCAGAAATTAGCATGCAGGAAGCGGATTGGTTGATCCACATACAGAACTTTTATGGAGAACTGGTATCCTCAGCTCAACATGTTATGACTGCTAAGGCATGTAGAGTAGATGAGGGCAAGGTAAAAGAATATCACCCTTTATTTAGAAGCTCAGGTCAAAATGGTCTTCTAAATAACATTTTGAAAGGATGATCACATTTTTGGCAAGCGTTCTTAATGCTAGTGATGAAGGTGTGAGCGCACGGGGATCCGATAGACATGTAGTACTCCGAGGTTCAGTCCAGGCTCAATGTCATAAAGAAAACCTACAGCCCCAGTTCATCAACTTATTAGATGCTTATTCTCATGGATCCCTGTGGCAAAGTATTTGGAAAGCAGTTGATGAAAGCAGTCGGTTTGTGCTCTCTCTGAAGTTTATCTCAGTTTCCAGTATTGTCATGTGCATTTGATTTAATTATGGAAAACTTGGAACAGTGAAATACTGGTGTAAAAATAGAGAATACCAAAATGGTGGTACACAAGTATGCTAGCACACTGAAAGGACTACTGTAGGAGTTTTAAATTAGCATAAATATTTTGGTTTATACTTAAACAGTGAAGTAAAATAGACCACTCAACTTGAGTCATAATTAAATATAGCAGGTTCGGTTATGAATTCTTTTGAAAAAGCCTCTCTCTGAGAGAGGAACAATACTAAGCCATGTAATGGCTATTTCCCAGGTCAAGGCTATGCATTTGTTATTCTGTTAAACACAGGTATGTTCATCATTATCAGGAGAAAATGGTCTAAAATACAATCACACCCATGGTCATCCTCCGGGCCGGACTGGGAACCGAAACCGGCCCTGGCAAACTGCTCCACCGGCCCCCCTGGGGGGAAGAGGGTAAGTGCGGCCAAGCTGTTTGTTAGGGCTGGTTTTGGACAATTTCGTTACAGGGGGCTGATATTGCCGGACCCCGGTAACAAAAACGGCCTCCCAGGGGCCCAAAACCGGCCCCCACCATGGCGGCCCACCGGGGAAACGCCCAGTGCCCGCTATGGACAGTCCGGCCCTGGTCATCCTGTACGAGGATCTATCTGATCCAGATTCGTTTTTATGCCAAGAATATGAGCCTCTCCACATTATTGGCGATGGTACTGGAAAAAATAAAGATCCAATTACGGGAGGATGGTGAAGGGTAAATTATTGAATGATTGTCTAGGATGATTAGAATACCCTTCTATAGCCTATATGATCCTGATTCAAAAAGGTGAACTTACACTTTTGTATAAGTTGACAATTTTTTTGGGGTGTTCACAAACTCAGAGTTAAGAGTAGGTTTATGACTGCAGAGCCTCCACAGTCGGGGTGGAGAACTTTACATGCAGAGTTCTCAGCCCCAACTGCGGAGTCTCCACAGTCATAAACTTACTATTAATTTGAAGTTTGTGAATACCCCCCAAAAATATAGTAAACTTACACAATAGTGTAAGCATGCCTTTGTGACCAGGCCTCCAGTCTGTGCAAAGTTAGTGGCCATTTAAATGGAAAATGTACTGTCTGTAAATGAGAATGCGCTACCACAAGATGCTTTAGTTATATTCAAAATTCGCTACTCGTCGTGTCCACTAATGTAGGTGGGTCGTGAAAGTTTGCCATTCTAAAAGTTGGTTGTACTAAAAGTTTGGAAACCACTGTTCTAAAAATTCTTTTAAAAAATGGGAAGATGGAGTTATCAGCATTTGTGAAAGGAAGAACTAGTGGACAAACCCACCCTGATGAAATAATATCCAATGCATTAGCCATTTACTGTCTTAGATAATGTTCTTAGTAGACTTACTAAATGAGGAAATGCTACCCTGAAAATGGTCAAAGACGTCCTCCTCCCAAAGCCTGAGTAAACCATCTGGCAGGTGGAAAAGGGAGGGAATAGGCTATTCAGGGCAATCCAGGAAATTATTCATGTAGCTCACGGGGTGTCATCGCAGGGCATATCATTAATATAGCAGCCCTTAATAACAAGATGGTGAACACATAGAAGTTCACTCACAGGGGTGCATATAATACCTCGATGGCCACCCTCATTGAGAGATCCATGCTTCCATTGTTGATGACATAGCACTCTCCTCCTGAGTCACACATGGATGGGTCACTTTATCACTAATCCTACCCTGACCCAGACAGAAAGCTATGTCTGGGCCTCCGTCAGACAGATTGGAGTGCCCTGCAATGGATGCCCCATGGAGTTGGGGTGGGGAAGCCAAACCAAGGAGTGTTTTCACAGGAAGGAGCCCAGTTCTGGACCGCACTCAGTCATGAAGGCATTGCAGTCAGACACCTGAGGAGGGAGAAGACCCTCTGCCCCAATGGCCATCCATTCAAAGAAGCCACCAGCACGCACACAGTTATTGGTTGGACCACAATTCACTCCACATGGTGGGGCCATATTGTCTGCTGTATAATGGAAAAAAAGTACAGTGCAGAGAGCTGGTCCGGTTACACAACACTTCACCATCTCTCGAAACCTTGAGAGAGTTCTGGGCAGCCATCTTTGTTGAGGAAGAATGCCTCACAGGACATTAACTCAATGAACACACTCTGCAGTCACCTTTCATTTAATGATCTGATGGAATAGTTTATTTTTATGAAGCTTTTTATTTAAATCGTCCTAATGTAAACCAATCCTATGCTATTTGCATCTGTTTTTAAGGGATCCTCTTTGTAACTGTTATTATGCAAATTGATTTTATGCAGTCTGAAACTGTTTCATGAAATGGTTTCAGACACTCTGTTGTTATTGTTTTGCGCTATAAAAAAAACTGCAAAATTGACAAAGAAATTAATGGTTCCTTTTCAAGAATGGCTATAGATTTGTAAAAGGCCTGTATCACCGAACTTTGCGTTCTGTGCCCGTTCGTTTCACATTTACTAAGTGTATTTCTAACACAATGAGATAATCTATTTTCTGCCTTTTCTTTGCATGTTTATAAATAAACCATGCTTTCAATATTTTCTTACATTGTCATGATGTTTTGAATAGAATTATATTACTTCTGACGCTCATTTTCAAGTACCGCCTGTGTTTCTTTCCAGAGCAAGTACACAGACACCTGCACCAGCGCGGGGTGGAATATTTGCAGTTTGCCTTTCGATGGATGAATAACTTGTTGATGAGAGAAGTCCCCCTGCGGTGCACCATAAGGCTCTGGGATACCTACCAGGTGAGCTCTTTCATTAGTGCCTGAATGACTCCGATTATACACACACTTTGTCCATTAATTCCACTAGATTCTGATTGTTTTGCTTTATGATAATTTTGCTTCGCCAATCTTGCACACCAAATAATTGTAAAGTGGGTACAAGGGCACAGGTCTGTACTTCCTCAGAGGAGAGCAACTCTCAAATGATACACTGCATGCAATGATGATGCAGGAAGCCTGTTTCTTCCGAGATATCCCAAGTCCTTACATTTACTACAGGAGCAGAGGTGGACAAGCTAACAAATTCACACAGAGAGACAAGCCAAGGGTCCAAATTGGCTTTAAAAGCCTGTGTACGAGCCGACCTATGAAAGTGTTTGCCACTTAAATTGTCCAACAACCGTCATATCAAAATATGATAAAGTCATTTCAAAATTCCAAAAGGTGTATTTCTATAACATACATTTCACCTTCCTGCTCCATCATGAGCCAGTTTTCTGCGATGTGCCAGCGTACAAGAGGGCCGCGCTTTTTTTCGTGTCTTCAGCGAATACATTGACTTGAACATTCTCCAAGTTAATGCATGTATTGCAAGCAGCAGAGCTCAGAAACAGAGGGCAGTAATTGCCTGTGTTGTCGCTGCCTGTCTAGCATGAATTTGCCATATACTTCAAAACACCTATATTTTTGTTGTTCTGTGGTCTAACTTTACCTTTGCCCTTAAATTATTGAGGGAATTTCCCCTGTTTTTTTCCTTAGCTGGGCGCTACTTGAGTAGTAGTGGGCATTTCCTGTACTGAATTGGCAATTCTGTAGCTTGACTTACACTGATTGATTTCACAAAAAATGTGTACATCCACTTGTCACAGGCATATGCTAAAGAATTTCACTAGGTTTACGCATTTTTGGTGATTTATGAACAACTACTGGAATACTCTCAGAAATCTATAAAAATCGTAGTTTTCCAAGTGTACTTCTAGTCCACAATGCATACTCCAGTGGAGTGGAATTTCCACATAACAGAAATCCACACGAGCACACAGGGCATAAGTGTGGTAATGCACATTTTGAGAGTGTGGTTTTTCTCCATGGATAAAACATTTATCTCGGTTGAAAAAGCCCCTTCCCACCCACTCTCACAAAACCGCATTCATTACTGTGTGTTGACTGACAATTTGCTAAGAAAATGCACACAAACACTAATTTCCCTCTCCTGGTTCCATTATTGCTGCAATGGAACAATGACAAAACTGTCAGATGATCACAGTAGAAAATTTGATCCATGGGCAGACAAATCCACTGATCCCGAGTCTACGAATCAGAATCTGGTTGAGAGAAGGTCAGGCTTAGTTCCTCATTACGAGTGGCCCAGCAAATTGTAATTGCAAGCCCTCTGCTTGGACCTGTTCATGCAGGGATCACAATTATAAATGTTGTGAAGTTTATCACACCCGGTAATTACCATGTTTGAAAAGGATCGCACTCTTCATTAAATTTTGGCAGGTCAAACCTACTGAAATTTAAAGAGGGAAAATATGCCTTGCAGATTTTGGTGCGGTAAGACCTATTTTGAGGGCAAACTTGTAATAAGTAATAATTATTGCACACAGTAAATTCTATACACATTGATGTGAGTTTTTATCAGGTGCGAAAATTATGGCACCAAACTCAAGGCCACTCATAATGAAGGCCTTAATGTAGATGTCAAGGAGAGTCCATGTAAGGTTATGGAGAATGATAGCAAGGTTACAAAATCTTGTTTTGGGTATTTTATTTTTACAAAATGGAGATGAAAAGGTGAGCCAATGTGTGAGTGCCTGACTGGACTGATGTGGAGAGTGTGTCCAACAGGAGAATGTTACATTCCCGCTTCAAAGTTGTCCTGGAGCCAGGACTCTGTCCAATTAAAAAATAATCTCAGCCTGTGTCTGAGACCAGAAGTTATAATCCACAATAGAAGGGGCCTTCCCACTCTGGAAATCTTCAGACTGGTCTCCAGAGCGAGTCAAGATCTTTCACTTTTACTGTACCTGAAAGAGGTTCCCTGACGTATAGTCTCTCTTCTAAACCCTAAAGCTAGCAGATCTTCAGTCCTTTTCACACTTGAGGCTGGCAGGCATGGAAGACATAGCGGGTGATAACTCAACTGTTAGACATTCCTATCCATGGAGACTATTGGAACAAGTCAAAAATAGATCTTCTTGCCCAAGCAGAGAGAGAACATTTCTTTCTTTTTGTTTTTATTGAATTTTTGTTTTGTATGGCTAAACTCTATGTGGCTGTAGGGATTGACCATCTTTTGTGTGGTGTACCCACAGATATTTTTTCCTTTATTGTTTTTTGCTGGCTGAGGTACTCTGTGCACTTTACCCCATCTGACCACTGTTAAAGTGCTCATGCTGCTCCTTTCAGCATGATTAAATTGATATACTCCAAATTGGCAATTTTAACTTACTTATAAGTTCCTTATATATGATTCAACATGTACCCAGGGCCTGTAAGGTAGATAGATATCACTAGTGGACTGCATTACCTATTGTGCCTTCCACTACAGTGACAGTGTAAAACATGGCTTCATGCCTACCGTTGCAGCCTGACTAACGCAGCGTTTAAACTACAGTTTGACCTGTCAAAATAAACCTTTTTGATAGGTCTAACCCTTCCTTTTACATATTAATTAATCACCAAAAGTAGGTCATACTGCCCAAATGGTAGGGTGCATGGTATTTAAAAGTAAGGCAGGTAGAAATTTAATGTTAAGCATGTCTTTACCGTGAAAAAACCCAGGAGCTGTTTTCAGTGTGGCAAAGCTGGCTGTTCCATAGGAAAACACTGGGAGTCAATATTAAAATTAATAATATTATCTTCAGCCAGAAACAACTAGAAATTTCATTATGAAACTCTTTTAATATTTATTAAAAGCCCATTTAACTGGTGAAGTCAGAATTTTAATAAATACTAAGGAAAAAGTAATTTTAGAAAGTTGAAAGTTACCTTTTCCCTGTCTAAACTTCTGGAGGCTAAATTTGCATAAGCCTCCAGCTGCAGCCCTCAATCCTGAATGAGGTGTGAAAACTGCAAAGTCTTGGATGTGTGGAGGTATTTTTGTTCCTTTGGCAGGATGACTATTTGGGCAGTGTCCATTATCTTAATGACTTTCAAAGGCCTCCCCTGCCTCAGGCAGATGTCAGAGCCACTGACAGCCAGGCTCCAATCACAGTGGGGAAAGAACTGTTCCCCAAACTGGACTGAAGAGGAGGGGTTTCTCATTTCCCTGTCCACACCTTTCGGGTGGGCACACAGGCTATGTACAAGCATAGAAAGCTTTCACCATTTTGGATTTAGAAAGAGATGGTCACTGTGTGTTGTTTGCCATAGGGCACACAGGAAATGCTGCAAAAGCAGCAGGGTTGCCCTTCGGAACATTTACCCTGTTGATTAGGGAGGGGTAAGGAATCGTCCAAATGTTGGTACTAGACATAAATGTGGCATCCCAAGTACCCTCCTTGGAACACTACTGGACCTGGACCAGAAGAGGACGGAATCTCCTGTTGAGACCTGAAAAGATCACTGAAAGACTGGACCTGCTCTCCTCCTTGAACCCAGGACAAAGAAGTGGACTCCAAGGTATATAGAACTGACCTACTGTTCAAGCTACAGGGACACAACAAGCTACAAGAGGCGTTTCCTGCAACTGCGCAGCTAATCAACTGCATTTGGACCTACCCTGGAACCCTGCTGTTGGCCTCTGCTGGTGAGTGTCTTGGCCCCTCAGGCGCTGGTCCTGAGGTCCTGGAACTCTGGGCTGTGTCAAAGTGTACTCTTCCTAACATCCTGAGAAAGCTGGGACCTAAAATCATTTTTGCACCCTAGAGATCTGGGGAACCTACCAAGCCAATCTGACCAAGGTGTGTTGCAGCCGGGCTGAAGATTTAGTGTGTCTCCTCTCAGAGCTTCTCCGCAGCAGCAGGACCTGGCAGAGAAGGTATCTGCCCGCCTGTAGCCCTCTTTGGCTTCAGCCTGCATCCTTATTTTCTCCACTGTAGAAATCAGAGCTCCAAAAAAGTGCTAATGTAGAAATCGTCACCGGGTGAAGGTGCCAAAAGTATCAGACTCGCGAGGGACTTTCCTTGGGCGTGAAATTTAAATTTCATTTGCTCAGAGCTTTCCCACCAAAACCAACAGCTTTACCAGGACCTCGTCTGACTGCTATCTGACCCCATGGAGCCCTTCTCGGCCACACTGGTCTGCCCCACTGGTGATTTTGGACTTACATTTAAGAGACTGTGCCAGAATGTAAAACGTCTGAACGGTTTGAACCAGTTTGAACCTGGTTTCCATAGCCGACCTGTACGCAATCGTGGTCAGGTTTAAATTGTGTCTCGGTTCTGTTCTACTGTGACCAGTCGTCTGTGGTTGCTACTAAATGCTTTTTGGCACTATTTTTATTTAAAAGTTTAAAAATTAATATCGCCGGTTCCTCTTATTGGATTTTGCTGTTTTGGTGCCATTTTATGTATTAAAATATACAGAATTTTACTACATTGATTTGGGATTTTTCTTGTGTTGTGTTTTGACTTTATACACATATATAAACACCTACACGCCCAACTTTTCAGAGAATTTCAGAGACATCCCCTACCAATCCACAAATAAGCTGGCAACACCTAAACTAAATAGAACAATATACTCCCAATCTATCACCTCTTGGGTTTCACTGCACTGTTTTATTGATCCTCCAACATCAAGCTGGTCATTACATTGGATGCCATTACATTACCAGGTTAGTATAATTTAAAAAAGGGATTAATGTACCAAAGATACACACACATATGCATTGAGCGGTACAATTGAATATATTCAAAAAAGGTAATAGAACAAATCTGAGGTAGTTTAGAGCATTTGGTGTATGAGCTATGGTTTGTGTAGCTAACCATAACTAGCCAATTTCACAAGAAAAGGGAAAGGTTGAGCTCCAAGCAGCGGTCCCACTCCTGTTCCAAGTCGCAGACCGGCTTCCTCTGCTGGTCACACTCAGATTCACCATCCTCAAGTAAGTCAAAGACAAAGGAAATGGACAAGTTGCAAGAAATTGAGTTATTCATTGAGAGGGGTGAAAGCCCCACTCAACTAACAAACACAATCTTTGTCAGGGTGAACCACAAAAGTCGCTAAATACACCTATGCTTAACCCTCTGGTAGCTTTGCACAAAGCACTTAAGCTTAATTTAGAGGCAATGTGCAAAGTATTTATGCAGCACTCAAACAGTAAAAAGTGAAAACACAACTTCGATAAAATCACAAACCAATTTAGGAAAATAGAGTACAATCTTATAAATAAAATGACACCATAAAGCCAATAATCTAATTAGCAGAACCGGAGATATGAGATTTTAAAGTTTCAGGTGAAAAAAGTACCAAAAAGAACAAAGCGCCTCTTGCAGTTATTTGGTCACTCTGGACCGGGGGAAGGTTCAGGCCAATCATGATGGAGTGCGAATTAGATACAAGGACCAGGTTCATCTGTGTAAAGAGTGCCGTTCTCAGTGGCAGGGGCCGCAAGGAGATTGTTGACGGTGCGAAGAGCAGGTCCGGTGTCGTGGCAGGTCGCTGTTGCAGCACGAAGAGCCAGTCATCACTGGTGCTTCGCATTAGCAGTCTTCGTGGGCAGTGGGTTCTCAGCACAAAGAAGTCACTTGGCGGTTGCAAGGAGCCCTAACCTTCTGTATCTTCACCTTTGTTTTCAAGAGGAGTACACTGACGCCACCCAAGGGTCCAAGAACTGGGGGACACCTCTTGGGGTTCAGGGCTCACTCCAGCAGAGGTTGGCAGCAGAGCTCAGGCAGAACTAGATGTTGCTGGTCAGCTGAGAAGTTGCAGGGAAGGCATCTTGAAGCTTGTTGTGTCATTGCAGCTCAAACAGGAGGCCAGCCAGCTGACCCTTGGAGTAACTTCTGGGGATCCTGAGTTCAATGCAAACAGGTCCAGTCTTCCTTCTTCGGACAGCAGGGCAGTTCTTCTTCTGAATCTTCAACAGGTCTTGGAGTTTTCTGATGAGAGGTACTGAAAATGCCACATTTATACCCAGTACCAGCCTCAGTAAACTTGCACCCATCCACATTGGGTGGCCTCTGCCTCTCAAACCTACTCTATGCAGATGACCTGGTCCTTATCAGCAAAACAAAGATTGGTTTGCAACGTCTTATGAACGCAACTGCCACATTCTCCAATAGGAATGGCCTGCTGATAAACAAAAAGAAAACTAAGATTCTTGCGGTTCTAGTTGCCATAACACAAAAGCCAACATGGTCTCTCGACCAGGAGAAATCAGAAGCAACCAACTGCCACAAGTATCTTGGCAACCTTTTTAATGATAATAGCAGATACGCGAGCCAGATGACTGAAATAAAAAAAGAAAGGCACTGCACTTTCGTTTGCTCTCCGATCTGCACGTATCAAACTAAAAGGCCCCACTTTTGCACCGATCCCCCAGGTAGTTCAGGCGAATGTTTTCCCAACCCTAACACGTGGGTGTGAGGCTCCGAAAGGGCGGGAGAGCGTGACACGTGAGAAAACGCTCACAAAGATCTACAGAACAGTTTTCCAGCTCCCCTCCCACACATCACCAGTGCAAATAAGACTGGAATTCGGAATTTGTAAACAGGTGCTGGCTTGCAAGGCGGCCATTGCTATAAGCTGCAACAAGTTTAGGGGCTCCAAGGAAGGCAAAATAACACAGAAGAGAGGTAAGAGGATAAATCCCTGGTCACCCTCCTACAAGCTATAGATCCACACAACATGGACCAGGGACTAACAGGATCATAAATCGTGAAGGGTAATCAATAGAGGGGGTAGAAAGGTGTAGAGAAGGGCACAAGCAGTGTGTGTAAAATTGCACTCACACACAGCAAGCTGTGTCATGCTTCATCATAGGGCCTGCTAAACACACCTCCGCGCTAGCCAACGCTGGAGGTGGAGCAATAGGGAGGGGGAAACAAACAAACACACAACATAACACGTGAACAAATTGTGTGGGATTTAGAAGTTTTCATCCCAGATCCCTAAGGGAGAATCTCCCCGTGGGACAGTTCCTACGTCTCTGCCGGAACTGTTCTGACATAGATGATTTTAGATCAGAATCCTGGGCTTTACATAATAAACTGATTCGGAGGAACTATCCCAGCAGGATTGTTAAGAGAGCTAACAAGAGAGCTGCCAATTGTAACCGTGAGGCTCTGTTAAAAACAGTCACTAAACCATCTACTGTTAGACCCATCTGTGTTACTACTTTTAACACAGCCTCCAATCATATTCAGAAAATCATCACACGACATTGGCGAATCCTGAATTCCAATGGGGTAAACCTGGATAAACCATTGTTTTCCTATAAAAGGAGCAATAACATCTGGGACCTCCTAGTTCATACCAGACCCAGGCCCCAATTTCAGAGTATTAACATCGCGGCCCGGGCTAGTCGACCTGGACTTCTTTTACCACCTGTTATTGGTCACACGAGATGTGGGTCTTGTGATGTATGTCATCTGACTGCAAATACCAAAACCATTGACATTGGGCTCCCCCATCCGTGGGAACAAAGAAAACATACAAATTGTAACTCCATGTATGTTATTTACTTGATCAAATGTGCATGTGAGCTCATTTACATAGGTATGACCACGAGGAAGGTAAAGGTTAGAATAATGGAACATAGGTCTACCTTTAGATGCCAGAGATCTGTGAGTCGACTTACCACACACTTCAAAGAAAAAAATCATTCGGCAGATGATTTTTTCTGGACTGTCATTGACAAGCCCTTTATTGACAGGACGCAGAGTAAACCAGAGAGAGTGCTTTTCATGAGGGAACAACGATGGGTTTACAGGCTACGCAGTCATGTGAGCGGCTTGAATGATGATATTCCCTGGAACAGCCTAAATTTTTAAGTATCCATTGAATATCTGTCCTTGATATACCGTCCTGTTTTTAATGTTGAGCTTTTATCCCTTCCTCTGACTCCTAACAGCGTTCCACGGCTGTATTTATGTGTTGCTTGCTATTTCCAACATGACCGTGAGGGTGACGTTGTAGTCGTTGTACGCACCCCGCGCTAACACGTGTACGTAGTGGACGTTTCCCTTACTGCCTATGTAATGACGGCTGGAACGCCCATGTAACATTCTACACGGTGTTGGGAATGTGTTGAGATGACGTTTACCAGCTCACCTAGATGTAGTGAGTGGGGACGAGTCGGTTTTGTTTGGAGGGTCTTATTACATGCATTATGTTCTAGAATGCCCCCTTCTTTGAACTTGTCAAGGTTAAATTACTTTTTAGGTAGTTCACGAGAGCACATCAACCTCCCTCATGGTTGTACTGCTTTCCTCTCAGTGCTGACCTTACATTCTTTCTCTGACTCCTAATAGCGTCTTACGGCTGTGTTTATCCGTCACTTGCTATCTCCAACATGGCCGAAAGGGTGACGTTTTAGTAGTTGTACGCACTCCGCGCTAACACGTGTGCGTGATGGACGTCTCTCCCTCACCGCCTATGTAATGACGTTTAGAACGCCCATGAAACACTCTACACGGTGTTGGGAGCCTGTACAGATGGCGGATACTAGCTCACCTTGATGAAGTAAGTGGGATCGAGTGGGTTAGTGTGCAGGGTCTTATGACCCAATTGCGCCTTCTGAAACTAATGGGACTCAAAACTTTGTCTCGGAGGGCTTGTGTGTTTGACTGGTAATTCCCGCTACCACGCACAAGTTTTCCCTGTACTTTCCCTTTGTGATTTTAGTTTACCTGCATTTTTAGAACCCTTTCTTTTTGTATTTTCCCTTGTCGAAATATAGAGTGTGACAACAGGGAGCTACTTGCACCCCCCCGCCAGTTCGAGTTTGACTTTATAATAAACTCGGTAAGACCCTTGCAATGGAACTGGATGGATGGTATTCTCTAGCGTAGGAAATCTCTGTCTCTATTTTAGATACAGTCATGGGGAGTTTATTGCGTTGGACTTAGACGCTTTACTATACCTTCACTTTGTCTACTTTTTTAATATGTTTGTAAGATTAATTTATCAGGGCACAACCACCGAGTACTCTATAGGGGTAGTGCTACTCGTTCTTAGCCGATTTGGCTAGACGCATTCAGGATCATGATACATCTACGTGTTTTTTGGGCACTTTATACTATCCAGGGATCTTGTATAGATGTGTTTTTTTAGGGGGGGCCACCTCTCACATTGATTGTTTGGGTTATGAGGTGGGGCACAGCACTTTTGCACTCTGTACCTTACTTCTCTATGTGCTTGTTTCTTGATTTTATCCTTTACAGGTTCCTCATTGAGAGCAAGGGGCTCCACTCCCTGTACCAGAGTGCGCACTAAAATAAGGTGCCTGTTCTTTCCTTTACCCTTGGATTTTTAAGGAGGTAGGGATTTTATCCTTGTTGGGATTGTTCAGGTGAAAGTCCTGAAGAAAGCCGAGGTAGTATTTTCATTCGGCTGAAACATGTCGACATTTTAGCAGAGTGGGGGGTAGGGCTCTCTTTACTAGTAGCCATTACCACCACCCACCGGTCCGATGAGGACCAGTTTTTGTGTCTGGACAGTGTACCCACCATTAAAGTTAGTGTAGGGATACACTGTTACCAGCTTTTTAAATTTTTCTCTGCCACATTTTTTCACCTTCTAAATCCCATACAATTTGTTCACGTGTTATGTTGTGTGTTCGTTTGTTTCCCCCTCCCTATTGCTCCACCTCCAGCGTTGGCTAGCGCGGAGGTGTGTTTAGCAGGCCCTATGATGAAGCATGACACAGCTTGCTGTGTGTGAGGGCAATTTTACACACACTGCTTGTGCCCTTCTCTACACCTTTCTACCCCCTCTATTGATTACCCTTCACGATTTATGATCCTGTTAGTCCCTGGTCCATGTTGTGTGGCTCCAAGGAAGGCACCCTGTCCCACCACTTATGGATTGATTTGGCCACAAACCATAGATCGGTGAGAAACCACTATCTGACCCAAGCCCTCAGCACACTCGGCTTGGTATCCACCTGGGATTTACACACCAGCCATCAGGAATTTAAAAGGTTGGCATAAATTAGAACGAAACGTCTCTCTTCCATCGAAGATAGGGCCAATCTTTCTGCATAGAATCACTGCTGGATGACCCTATGCACCTATAAACATGGACACCTCAGTGCTACATAAACAACCCCTACAACGAAAGGGCAAAGCTACAGTTCATGAAGCTGAGGATGGGGGTAATCCCTATTGCCGGTCATCTCCCAGCCTGGAAAAGGGGCAAGGTTCAGGCAATGTGTCAGCTCTGCAATCAACATAAAGAGGACATAACACAGGTATTGTGCCTGTATCCCAGCCTTCTAGAGGATAGGAGAGCCCTGCTATGAAGGGGTTGGATAGCTAAAGATATAAGATCTTGCAGAAAAGCAGTCCTGGCCTGCTTCGATCCTTCGAATATCATCTTAAATTGTGCCTAAGTTTATTTTATTGGCCGTTTCTCCAGGAAGATAGAGGCTCAGAATTATGTATGCGACGGGCAGACAAATAATTTGACCACTACTGGGCCCTGACCACCGACTCCTGCTCCCCAATGACAATCCCCCCTTTCTACTGCCTATGGATTAACAGATATGTCCCAGCTCATACAAAGGGGTTATGCACAGTAGGTGCTTATCTTTTTGCACAGACTTTCCATATTATTATATCCCATTCTCCCATTAGAGTAACGATGCTAACTCCCCGTCTTTTAACTTTACACATGTATGCACTTTACATTCT
Source organism: Calotriton arnoldi (assembly GCA_963921515.1). Classification (NCBI taxonomy): domain Eukaryota; kingdom Metazoa; phylum Chordata; class Amphibia; order Caudata; family Salamandridae; genus Calotriton; species Calotriton arnoldi. Next base: position 1,883,388 of record CAWUFW010000536.1, on the reverse strand, counting down.
AGCACCACCGTGTTAGTAGCATGTAATACAGGCCTTATATGATTCAATGATTTTTTAACTTTTACTGTATTTTAAAAAAAGAGGCAACCTTAGGGAATATGTAAACTGTGATTTGACGCTACCTTTTCATGTTGCAAATGTTTTAACTAATCATGCAATAAAGTCTTTTATTTAGTCCCTACCCAGTACCAGCCTTTGTGTTGGGCGCAATCCCTGGCCTACTCCCAATATGGTCCTGGTCAGTTCTCTCCCCTCTGATTTTACCTTTAAAGAGGATTTTAAATTACAGTGAATTTGAGTCGAAACAGCATTTCTCTATCTGGTCACTGTAAGAAATTGGGTTATTGATTGAGGGAGGTGGAAGCTCCACTCAGGCAACAAACATAATCCTTGTTGGGGTGAACCACAAACCTGTACTTAATATTTATGTAGCTTGGCACAAAAGTAGTCAGGCTTAACTTAATGGCTCTGTGTAAAGTATTTGTGCAGCACAAAAACAGTAATAACGTGAAAACACAACACAAGAAAAATCCCAAACCAGTTTAGAAAAATAGAGTAAAGTTTATTAAATAATATGCTACAAGAACGACACAAATCCAATTAGTAGAACTGGAGATATTCAATTTTAAATTTGTAACTAAATATAGCACCTAAAAGCCACTTGCACAAAATGCCACTTGCGGTATTCTGGTCGTACTAGACGAGAGGGAAGTCACAAGTTTAGGCCAACTATGATGGAGCACGGGTGAGATACAGGAACCAGGGTAGTCATGCAGAAAGAGTCACCTTCTCAAAGTCCAGCATGAGGAGTCCATTTGCGATGGATGTACCCGCAAGGAACAGGTAGAGCGCCGTGGATGGTTGTTTCTGTATAGTGAAGAACAGGCATGGAATGTCATCGCTGTAGTGTGGATAGCCAGTCGGGCGTCATGGCTGGTCATTGCTGTAGCGCGAAGTGCAGATCTCACTGGCAGTCGTTGTAGCACGAAGAGCAGGTCTTCCCTGGAGCTTCACATTGGTGGTCGTCGGGGGCATCAGAGTCTCTGCACGAAGGGTCCCATTTGAGTTTGCAAAGGAGCCAAACTTTAGGGTTTCACCATTTATTCTTGGGAGGCGCTCAGACAGATGCCAGCTAAGTGTCCTGGACCTGTTGGCCGCCTCTTGGGGATCAGGAACACACTCCAGGAGAAGCCAGAAGGGCTCAGGCAGGTCCAGTTGCAGGTCCAAAACTCACTCCAGGAGAGGCCAGAAGGGCTCAGGCAGGTCCAATTGCAGCAGTTCAGCTGGGCAGTTGCAGGGAGGCCTCTGGTGCATCTTAACACCCTGTAGCCCATACAGGAGGTTAGCCAACTGACGCTTGGAGTCACTCAGAATACTCTGGGATGAAGGTAAGCAGGTCAAGTCTTCCTTCTAAGACAGTAAAGAAGTTCTCTGGCTGCCGGGTTGTCCTGCTGTGATGTCCACAGGTCCATGAGTGTTCTGATGAGTGTCTTGGGAGGTCCAATAATTATACCTGGTGCCAGCCTTTGAAGTGGCTTGATTTCCTATACTACACCCACATCTGGTTCTGGAAAGTTTTTCCTTTCCCCTTTCAAGGCTCCAAGAAGTCTGTGGTTACAAAAGACAGGGCAGGGTGGGCGTGGCCAAGCCAAAGAAGACAATAGACTAATCCCGAAGCGCTCGCCCATGTCCTGTGTGTCTGAGTTTCCAGTTGACTCCCCAGGGGCTCTACTCATGATCCAGGACAGGAACTGAATCCTGGGTGCCCCGAGTGAGTAACTGGCAGTAAGACCAGGGAGTGGGAAATCTTTGCTGCAAGCAGAGTGCGTGGTGCCCGGCCTCACCCTCCACAAGATGGTGGTAAGCTGAGCCTGTGCAGTGCATCCGCCCATCAGATCGGAACAAGGGCAGAGCGGGCCAGGTTGGATGGTGGCTCACTCCCCCTTGACATAGGACCTTTTGACAAGCACTGTAGGGCCTAGACCGGATCAGTGTGTCTCGTTGGGTAGCAGCAGCACTGCAACAACTGCAGCACAGGTCCCCGGGGATAATTTCTTTCACACCGGGCGGGAGAACCCCCGCTTTATCATCAGTGGCAGGAGGACTTGTGAAATGAGGGAAGCATCTACTGCCTCCACCATCTGACCTTCGGACCGGCATTCACTCACAACAGCCTACATGTCCCTAGCCACTTGAGGAATCTCACCCCAAACACATGGTGGCAGGGCAATCCATCCAAAATATGGTGGTGGGTGACTCACCCTAGATCACAGTGAGTGCAGGAGAGGCATGTTGGTACTTTCCATGGTGCTCCACGGCCCGACATTATCTGCTACATCACTGGATGCTATGTGGGTTGCTTTGAATGTCAGGAGGGACTAGTGCAACTGCCCCTCAAGAAACAGAGATACCCAAGATTTACTGACCTGTCAAGGCCAGGAACCACTTGACCTGAGACCTTTGGGGGGCATCACATGAGCAGGACCCGACCACGACTGACCCAGAGTGCACGTGACTCGCACATAGGAGCAGGATGACAACTAAAATTACACGCATCAGTGACTCCTGTTGTGCCCCACAATTGACTACAAAGGGAATAATGGCAACTTTGAGGCCCAAGTGGGAATTGACCATCAAGGTCCTGTTCTAGGCCCCTCTCACAAATAAAGGTCAGCCAGGTAATATGCACCCCATGCAGACAGACAAGCACCCAGAACAAGAATAACCAACACTTGTATACGGAAGCTCCCATTAAAAGCTTTATGGTCTACTGTTTCATGGAAGTCAAGAATGAACTCAGCGCCATTTGTGCAGATCTTAAACAGAAACTTTCTGAGCTCTGGCAGGACCTCCAAGATCTCGGAGCTAGGGTGAACTCTCTGGAAACTACCCAAGATGAATGTACTCTAGATTTAGAGGAGTACTACTCCAGTCTGGTGACCATGAATGAACACCTGATTTCGCTCTAAGAAAAACAAGTGGATCTGGAAAAGTAGTCCTGCTGCTGCAACCTCCAGATCAGGGATGTGTCTGCTGGCAAGGAGAGTAAAGATATCAAAAGTTTCCTCCAGGGCCTGATGTAGACAATCCTTGATGAACATGGCCCGGACCCATTGCACAACGACAGGCCTCACAGGTCAGGGACTGTGACGCCGAACTCTAAGTTACCACCTAATATTTTGGTCTGTTTCCACCATGTCGAGAACAAGGATGTGATCCTAAAAATCGGCAAGATGAGGTGGCCCAATTCGTTATAATGGAGATGACATTAAAATCTTGCAGGATATTTCAATGAGCACTCTGATCAAGCGCAGATCAATTCAGCCAGATATCTTGTTCCTGAGGAAGAACAATGTCAGATACAGATAGAGGTATCCCTTCCTCCTACTCTTCAAATGGCAAGGAAGCTGTTGGACCATCAAGTCTCTGCAGGAAGCCTACCAGGCACTAAATCTTCCTATTCCAGATGCAGAGGTAGAGGAGTAGAGGAGAAGCCGGGGGTCACAGCGCCCAAGGAGCCTGAAGTGGACACTGGTACAATGAGGGCATAAACGTAATCTCCCCAAACAGAAGGAAATACTAGCTGACTGGGGGTGGGCAGCACTGGAATAAGTTTAAAGAGTGAACAGCCCATTGGTATCTTGCTTGACTACATCACCATCTTCCTCCCCAGGACTGGAGGCGACAGAGAACTGACCATCCTGACAGCCCCATATACCAATGGGTTTGAGGGAAGATGTTGCCCTGGGAATTGCTGAATCTATGCAGCCTATGAGACTTGGACAAAGATGTTGTTGGCCTGGGCGGGCATCACTCTGGTCCAGCATTGACAGCAGCCTTTTCTTCCCCTCTCCAGAATTTTTACCTTGATTTTGCTGTTCTTACCACCCTCCTTGGCACCCGAACCCCATAAGGGCTAATACTCACTCTGCGGCAACCTCCTTTACAAAGGAATCACCTTAGGAGGGATCAACAGTCTACCACCATGTGCCCCCACATGCGACACCCTTTCCAACACACCGGAAACTAAGTCTCCATTCTACAGGACATGACCATGGTTACTAATGCACTCATCATCATCCCATACAATGTAAGGGGTATTAACAATCCAATTAAGTGATGCTCCATCCTACATGACCTAACCCTTCTTCATGCCGATATAGGGCTTCGTCAAGATACCCTTTTGCTGAAACTCGATCATTCCTGCTTGAAATCGAGAGAATACCCGGGCCAATATCTGGTCAAAAGAAAGCTGCTGTGGTGAGCTTCCTGATACATCGCTGCTGTCCACAGGTCATGGGAGGGACCCTTCGAGATGCCAGCGGGAGGGGGGTGACCATACAAGACCTCTCTAAGAGGTCATCCCCTTACTTTGGCCTTGGTTTACAGCTCTAATCAAAGGCAGGAGTCCTTCCTTTCAGAGGTAATCTGAACCATATTGGCTTACTCGACCACGTCTGTGATCATCGGAGGTGATCTTAAAAAAGTACTTGACAGGCTGCTCGATACTGACTACACACAGAGGAAAGGCTCGGTGGCCCTATCGGCTGCAGGCAAAACATTGTTAAAGGAACTTGGCTTTAATGCCGGGAGGCCCTAACACCCACAGATGCAGGATTACTCCCACGTATCTTGTGCCCATAAAACATATGCTAGAATTGATCACCTTCTCCTTGATAAACACCTAGTCCCCAGTTTGACTGACTCCATCCAACACCCCATCACATTTTCTGCCTGACCATGGCCTGGTTTCTTGCACCCTGGCAGACCTGGGCTCGTGCGGGTCTAGGGCTGTGTCACCTGGCACCTCCAAGACTATTTGCTGAAGATCCTGTGACGGTTAATAATGTTAAGAAGGACATCAAAGACAACCATACCCATAATGACACTAGGGAAGTGATAGATCCACCCTCTGGGACGCATTGAAGTCAGTCCTCCATGGTATTTTTATACCAGAAGTGGCGTGCCTCCGGAAACTGCAAAAGGCGCTGCACTTTAAACTAAGTGCGGAACTGGGAGCACTTGAGTTAGAACATAAATTATCTCACTCCTCAAAAATCTGGAGGAAAGTAGTTATGGCTTGCAGCCAAATTAGGGCCCTGGAGACTGTTAGATCGGCATATCTGCTGGCGCAACTCAACAATAAGTACTATAAAAATGGTAACAAATCAGGCAAAATGATGGAGAACCTCTTGCACTCCCGCATGCTAAAACCATCATTGTGAGGTTTTAAATCCCCCCATGGGACAGATATTCACAGAAGACAGAGAGAAAGTGGAATGCTTTCACAATTGTTATAGCCAAAACTATCACAAAGAACAAACACATCCGCAGGAGTGTTTATGGTACTTGTTAGAAGCTCTTTTACCCCTGTTTAGCCGCTTAGATGAGATACATTAGATAGGCCATCAGAAAAGGCAGAATTTCTCACAGCCATATCCATGAACAATCTATCATATCTCTGATCCTCAAACTCGGCAAAGACCCCAGCAAATGTGGATCTTATCACCCCATCTCTCGTCTTAACACAGATGCCATTTTTACTAAAATAGCCACCCTACGGCTTCAACCCCTGATAGGTGATTTGATACATCCTGACCAGTCATCCCAGAATGCCTAGCTAGCGACATTACGAAAAAGACCCTTTGCCTTCTGTACATCTAGGCTACGGGATCCAAGCAATCCATCATGGTCACCCTAGATGTCAAAAAAACATTTTCATGAGGACTTTATGGCCAATGTCTTGTGTTCCGTGGGGGTGGGAGACACCTTCATGCTCTGGCTCCTGGTTAATGGCCTTTTTTCATGCTTGGTGGACATCAACTGAGGAAGTTCAGCAAGTGGAATCACTCACTTCCCTACTTTGGGCCTCTTCGCTGATAGACTACCTAGGCCTAGTGCTGGCACCCACCCTAGCTAAAACTAAAGGCATCAATCTTCAACGTTTGAAGTGAGGAATCCAATAAGAACTCACTAACTGAGAATACAAAACTCTATCTGTCCTTGTTTGAATTGTCGCCTATAAATTGACTATATTTCCTAGGATCCTCTACCTGTTTCAGACTGTAGTCCTCAAAGTCCCCTGCGATTATATTGCCGACCTCCAATTAATGTATGCCTTTTCACATGGCAGGGCAAGGCAGAGAGGATGAGCCAGAAGCAGAGCACGCTGCAACCACACTTAGGGGAATTGGGAATCTCTGACCATTACTATGCAGTGGCTCGCCTTTGCTTACTCAGTCACTGGACAAGGAGAGAAATAGAAAAGTGATGGTGCATGATTGATCATACGATGGTAGCGGGCCTTAAATTCCATTCAATTGAGCAGACAAAAAAGCTCTATATCTCCCCTTTCACAAGGGCAATATTATAATATGGGATGGAATGGGGGTCAAATATGGCCTCACCTCTTTCCCATCCCCGTTCACACCTCTCTGAGGGAATCATGAATTTACACCTGGTCTGACTAGAATCTCCTATGGCAAATGGTTGGAGGCGATTGAAAACACTGAGGGACATGTTGCTACAAGGGTTGGTAAAATCTTTCGAGCAGTTAAAGAGGAATATTCTCTCCCTGAGACAGAGAGATACTACTATCTGCAGCTGCACCATAGGTTACTAGACCTTAGAATTGAGCAGGGAAAAATTATTTTTACACTTCACAGGAGACAAACTGCCACTTCTATTATCTACAGAATGCTCAATGTTAAACATGGCACCACCAAACACACATTGGAATGAGCCTGGGAGACAGAATTAAGCATTACACTAGATGGCAATCAGTGGGAGGAAATTTTGGTCAGGAATAACAACTTTACACCACATGCAGAAGGGAGGAAGACAATGTTCAGAATCCTGTACAGGTGGCATTACACCCCAAAGCTCTTGGTCAAAATGAAGGGGTGAAGCCCCTTTATGCTGGAGGGGCTGCATGGAGGAGGGAACCCTAATTCACATACTTTGGTCTTGCCCCAAGATACAACCATTCTGGTCTTTGGTATTAAACACTATAAAGGAAGTTACTGGGTTAAATCTAACTCAGTGCCCCAAGGTGGTTTTATTGAGATGACCAGCTATATACCCACTCTATAGCACTCTTGGTAGGATGGCTTCCCACCTCCCCCCATAGCTGCTAAACAAACTATCCTGCGACTCTTGGGACAACATGTCCCACCCTCCTAACATTAATGGATTGAGTGGTCGTGCTGGATCCTGGGTATGGAGAAATTATTGAAACTAGACCGAGGAGAGGAGAAAACCTTCACCAAACAGTGGGGTCATTTATTGGAATACTTCAGCAGAGACAATAAAGAATTGTCTTGTCCAAAGCAGGTCCTGAAACTCTTAGAGCCCTACATATGACTACTACACCATGATGCTCTGCAAGCCCCTGCCATGGCTGCAACCAAACCTTGAATTGGCGATTACCATATGATAGAGACTCTAGTCTTTTGACCTGGGAGGGTGAGGTCTTGGGAGAGACAGTTGGTAGGGGTTAGAGGGAGTTCATCGGGACTACCTTTTGTCCATCAACAGGCTTGATATGCTCTTTTCTGTCTTACTGTGCACATTTTAAATAGGTTTCAAAATGTCTCTCCAGATAAAGGGTTTTTAGTGACTCGGGAAATGTGGCGCTCTGCTATGTGGACGTTTCGTTGATTCTGTGATTTAGTTAAATGGTGCTACCAGGCAAGGGGATACTCCCTTAAACCCCTTAAAGTGTGTAGGGAAAAACCCTACACTGCGTAAATGAGATTAAGTCCTGGGCACACAACAATTCGTGTAGAAGCCAAGGTATTCCTCATAATCTTACCGATCACTACCTGGTCACTTAACAAGTGACGTGCACCTGGAACAGCCAGGTTGGAATTATCACCGGCGGAGCGAGTAATATGAATTTTCACGTTCTCATTCAGCCCTGACGAAGTCGCAGGAGCAATCCCATTTGCGACGAAACACGCGTTGGCTGTTTTTTTCTCTTGCTCATGTTTGAATAATTAAAGAATAAGGAGTATTCACCTTTGATGAACATTGACATTCTTTCAAAATCCGTTTAATTGAACTATACCTTGGTTTCTACACAAATTGTTGTGTGCCCAGGACTTAATCTCATGTTTCAAAATGTCATTTAAAACATATCCACTCCTAAAAGACAGGGCAGGCCTGGTGTCAGATTCCTTTGTGCGCGAGTGTGAGGCAGAATCATTTAAAGTGCAAGTGGGGCCGGGTGCAGCTCCTGCAGGTTATCCTGCCAGGATGATCCATCCTGTCAGAACCTAAGCCCCCTTTGTGTCACTGTCTGGAAGGAAAAAACAAACTCCAACAGCAGGGCCAACAGAGCCATTCACAGTCATATGATCCAAGACACTAGAAGAAGGCCCAAATGGTTAAGACAAGGAAATGCCAATTTTCTAAAAGTAGCATTGTCAGAACTGTGACATACAATGTGACTTTGCCATAAAAGAGGTTTTTGGATTACAGTTCATTTGAGTTAAAATACCATATCTCTCTCAGCTCCCAATCCAAAGTTCTCACTTTTAATTGTAATAAGGTAACTCGGTGTTAATCAATGGAAGAGATAGGCCATACAACAGTGAAAAATGACTTAAGGAGTTTTTAACTGCCAGGACATGTAAACGTAAACCCACACGTCCTACTTTTAAATACAATGCACCCTGCCCTCTGAGCCTTTAGAGCCTACCTTAGGTGTGACTTCTAAGTATTAATAAGGAAGGATTAGGCCTGGCAAAAGGTTTATTTTACCAGATGGAAATTTCAGTTTTAAACTACATATCAACTTGCAGTGGGAGCCCTGAGACATGTTTTTAAATGCTACTGAGTGCTGCAGGCCAACTAGAAGTATTTAATTTACAGGCTCTGGGTACATAAAGTACCATTTACTAGGGATTTACAAGTAAATTAAATGTGCCAATTAGGTGTATACCAATTTTACCATGTTTAAGGGAGAGAGCACAAACACTTTACCAGTAGAATGCTGGGGAAAGAGAACAGAGTCCTAATGCCAAAAATAGGGAAGTGATGGCAAAACGTCTAGAGAAATGCCATGCCAAGTATGTCACCTCTAACAGGTAGTTTGTTATAATACTGCAGCTTCTGAATCTACTACCATACAATAAATCCTGTCTGCAAAATAAGGAACAGTTATAGCTATAATATGCCTGTATTTTGTAATACATTAGAACTACATTCTTCTATGTACAATTATTGTGAGGAGGGGTAGTATTTTATTCAACATAACCAAACTTTCAATAGAAACTGGATATGTACAGTTGTACTCAGACTTCATTGTTTTACATCAACCGTACCCCACCCGCTTTGTTTCTGTTTGGCATTCTTTATGAATTGGCAGCCAGCCAAATGATTGCATATTATGACAGTGGCAATATGTAGACAAAATGAATCTTATTTTCTCTGTACTGTTAATGACAAGCGCAAGTAGAGCCTTAATCTTGTTCACAGTGCTTAGCGTAGTTTATTGTTTGAAGAATCATCAAATCTAAATTCAAGATAAAGTCAGTACAAAGATCAGGGTTGCTACAATTCCTAAAAAGTTTATCTTCCATAAAAATGTTGAAATACATATTAGAAACAATAAGTAGGCTTATCAGTTTCAAATCCACATCATTAACTTGTGATCCAGTGCCTAATTTGTGAAAGTGTAAGTGCTGCGGTCTAAAGTTGTCCTCAGAAGTCTGTGACAGGTGCAATTGAAGGTTAGAGTGTCAAATGCCAAGGCTGCTTAGTCTTGATTCCACCTCATGCCTCTTTCATCCACCACCAGACTCCCTCTGCCTATTTATCTTAACTCTTGTAGGTTATTTTTTTATCCCTGCTTTCTCCCGTTGGACTTTTTTCCTTCTTTCTTTTCCTCTTTCTTTCCCCTCTTTTGTTTTCTCTCTTGTGCCCTAAATCAAAGTTTGTTGAGGAAAACTTAGTGCTGGTGCCCACAATTCAGTGTGGTGGGCCTCACCTGCAACCCCAAGCCCAACTTAGTCACTGATGTGGGCTGTAGCAGGGTTTCATACTAGATCTAGAATTTGTACACGTGTGATCATTGTAGTGGCTGAGAGTATATGTTTGATATAAATTACTAATAGCATAATTAACGATAATTCCAATGCCAGCAGTTCTCTCGGGAAGGCTTGTAAATTTATATCAAATTATAGCTACATTATAAGCCAGAAAGATGGTTTAATTCACAGAAATGTTTTTCATCTTTCCTAGGTGGATAGTGATAAAGCAGAGTTTATTGAATCACAATCTCTATGTAAAATCATCAAAAAGAATCTATCTTTGGTCGTATGGACCTTTAATTGTTGACTTGAAGTGTGAGATTAAAAGGTAACTTTAGCCATACATTTCAAGTACAGTGAAACCAATGTGACTGCACAAGAACAACTGAGGGAATAATTTCAAAAACTTTAAGGGTTTTATTAACAATTTAGATCAAGTATGACCTTGACTGGTAGGTCGCTCCCCCACCACACAGCTCCGTCTGTGTGCCCTGCTGCTGCCCCTGATTGTGCTCGTTTTTCCTTTCTGTGCCCCCTTGCTGCCCCTGATTGTGCTCGTTTTTCCTTTCTGTGCCCCCTTGCTGCCCCTGATTGTGCTCGTTTTTCCTTTCTGTGCCCCCCCTTGCTGCCCCTGATTGTGCTCGTTTTTCCTTTCTGTGCCCCCCTTGCTGCCCCTGATTGTGCTCGTTTTTCCTTTCTGTGCCCCCCTTGCTGCCCCTGATTGTGCTCGTTTTTTCCTTTCTGTGCCCCCTTGCTGCCCCTGATTGTGCTCATTTCTTTTTCCTTTCTGTGCCCCCTTGCTGCCCCTGATTGTGCTCGTTTTTCCTTTCTGTGCCCCCTTGCTGCCCCTGATTGTGCTCGTTTTTCCTTTCTGTGCCCCCCCTTGCTGCCCCTGATTGTGCTCGTTTTTTCCTTTCTGTACCCCCCTTGCTGCCCCTGATTGTGCTCGTTTTTCCTTTCTGTGCCCCCCTTGCTGCCCCTGATTGTGCTCGTTTTTTCCTTTCTGTGCCCCCTTGCTGCCCCTGATTGTGCTCGTTTTTTCCTTTCTGTGCCCCCCTTGCTGCCCCTGATTGTGCTCATTTCTTTTTCCTTTCTGTGCCCCCTTGCTGCCCCTGATTGTGCTCGTTTTTCCTTTCTGTGCCCCCCTTGCTGCCCCTGATTGTGCTAATTTCTTTTTCCTTTCTGTGCCCCCTTGATGCCCTGATTGTGCTCGTTTTCCCTTCTGTGCCTGTTTCCCGCCGCTGCGCCCCTGCGGCCCCGCCCCCTCACTGCCCATTCGCTGCCCCATTCCCTGCTCCTCCCTTCCACATCCCCATGACCGCGCCCAGCGCCAGACCCCCTGGTCCGGGCATCCCCTGCGCCCGCCACATCAACAGACGCCGATACGACGCCAGCACCCTCCACGCACTCAACCCCGGAAAAGATCACGCCTGCTACCAGGCCACCCCGAAGCGCACCCAAGGGCCCTTCACCTGCCGGAACTGCAGCTTCACCAGCACCCGCCCCGCCAAACCACCGCCCAGGAAAGAACCCAACTACCTCAGATGCATCCTCCTCAACACCCGCTCCGCCCGCAAACACGCCATCGAACTCTGGGACCTTCTCGACTCAACCTCCCCAGACGTCGCATTCCTGACGGAGACCTGGCTGAATCCCGCTTCAGCCCCCGACATCGCCATTGCCATCCCGGACGGATACAAGATCACCCGCAGGGACCGCACCAACGGAGTCGGAGGAGGCATCGCCATCGTCCACAGGAACACCCTCAGAGTCTCAACCAACACCGACGACACCCTCAGCACCGCCGAACACATGCACTTCCAGATCCACACCGATCCCAACACCACCCTCAGAGGAACCCTCATCTACAGACCCCCGGACCCCGACCACAGTTCAGCAATTCCATCGCTGACTTCGTCAGCACACACGCCATCGCCTCCACGGACTACATCCTCCTCGGGGACCTGAACTTCCACCTCGAGAACAACAAGGACACCAACTCCACCACCCTGATCGACAACCTCGCCACCCTCGGACTCAGACAGCTCGTGACTACACCCACCCACGCCGCCGGCCACACGCTAGACTCCATCTTCTCCGCAAGCCCACACGTCTCCTTCAACCACACCTCCGAACCCCACTGGACTGACCACCACTGCATCCACTTCACCTACAGGAAGCCCACCACGCACCACCGCACCAAACAAATGCCTCGCCGCTGCTGGAGCAGAGTCACGGAAGACCAGCTAACCACAACCCTCGCCCTGAGCCCACCCGCCGAACCCTCCGACCCCGACACCGCCGCCCGCAACCTCAGACAGTGGATCGACGACTGCGCCAACACCCTCGCCCCGCTCAAGAATCCGCCCAACAGCCACACCAGCAGGAAAGCCACCTGGTTCACCGAAGACCTCCAGGCCTCCAAACGAACATGCCGAAAACTGGAGAAGATCTGGCTCCACGAACGGACAGCGGACAGCTACGCCGCCCACAAGAGCGCCACCCGCAGTCACCATCACCTCATCAGATCCGCCAAAAGGGCCTCACTCAAAGACCGCCTAGACAACAACGCACACAACAGCAAAGAGCTCTTCAACATCGGAAGGAACTCTCCAACCCCAGCTCCAACACCAACGACATCCAGCCGTCGCGAGACCTGTGCGACTCACTGGCCACCTTCTTCCACCGCAAAATCGCCGACATCCACGACAGCTTCAACACCACGACCGCCCCGGCAACCACCGAGACCACTGCCCCCACAACCACCAACCGCCTGCTCTCCTGGACCAACATCAACGACGAGGACACCAGCGAGATCATGAACACCATCCACTCCGGTTCACCGCTAGACCCGTGCCCTCACCACATCTTCAACAAAGCCAGTACAGCCATCGCGCCCCATCTCCGGAAAATAATCAACATCTCCTTAGAGACAGCAACCTTCCCGGAAAGCTGGAAGCACGCCGAGATCACCGCCTTACTCAAGAAACCCAAGGCAGACCCCAAGGACCTCAAGAACTTCCGACCCATCTCTCTGCTCCCGTTCCCCGCGAAGGTCACCGAGAAAATCGTCAACAAACAACTGACCCGCTACCTCGAGGAGAACAACATCCTGGACCCTTCCCAGTCCGGCTTCCGCAGCAACCACAGCACCGGAAACCGCCCTCATCGCCGCCACCGATGACATCAGGACCATGCTAGACAACGGAGAAACAGCAGCCCTCATCCTCCTGGACCTATCAGCCGCCTTCGACACGGTCTGCCACCACACACTACGAACACGCCTTCACGACGCCGGGATCCAAGAGAAGGCCCTGGACTGGACCACATCCTTCCTTTGCGGCAGAACACAAAGCGTCCGCCTCGCCCCTTCCGATCCAAGGCCACCAAGATCATCTGCGGCGTACCCCAAGGCTCCTCCCTCAGCCCAACGCTGTTCAACATCTACATGGCACCCCTCACCCACGTCGCCCGACAGCACAACCTCAACATCATCTCCTACGCCGACGACACCCAGCTGATCCTCTCCCTCACCAAAGACCCTCACACCGCCAAAGCCCACCTCCACGAAGGAATGAAGGCCGTCGCCGAATGGATGAGGACCAGCCGCCTGAAGCTGAACTCGGACAAGACGGAGGTCCTCATCCTTGGTTCCAACCCTTCAGCCTGGGATGACTCCTGGTGGCCAACATCACTGGGAACAGCCCCGCCACCCACCGACCACGTACGCAACCTAGGGGTCATCCTCGACCCCACCCTCTCCATGACTAAGCAGGTCAACGCCGTTTCCTCATCCTGCTTCAACATCCTCCGAATGCTCCGCAGGATCTTCAAGTGGATCCCCACCGAAACTTGAAAAACAGTCACCCAGGCCCTCGTCACCAGCAGGCTGGACTACGGAAACGCCCTCTACGCAGGAACGACGGCTAAGCTCCTGAGACGGCTGCAACGCATCCAGAACGCCTCTGCACGTCTTATCCTCGACATCCCCCGACGCAGCCACATCACACCCCACCTGAGAGACCTGCACTGGCTCCCTGTCAACAAGAGGATAACCTTCAAGCTCCTCACCCACGCACACAAAGCACTCCACAACTCCGGACCAGCCTACCTCAACAGATGACTCAGCTTCTACACCCCCACCCGCCAGCTCCGCTCGACCAGCCTCGCCCTCGCCACAGTCCCCCGCATCCGGAAAACGACCGCCGGCGGCAGATCCTTCTCCCACCTCGCCGCCAAGACCTGGAACACCCTCCCCACCAACCTCCGACAGACCCAAGACCTACTGGCCTTCAGAAGACTCCTCAAGACCTGGCTCTTCGATCAGTAGCAGCACCACCCCCCTCTTCCCCCAGCGCCTTGAGACCCTCGCGGGTATGTAGTGCGCTTTATAAGTGACATGATTGAAGTATCAAGTTAAATAAGTCAGCAAAATTGAAGGAAAAATATTGTAAGAGCATGCAAATCATGCAGTCTGTATTTGTATATTATAAGGAAAAAGATGCAAACCAGAATCACATACAGCAAGCAAGATATCACCCAAGCGGGTTCCATAATGGACCTTCCCTTTTTTAAATAAAGCATCAAAAGTTGCAAGAGGAAATTCTATGAGGAAGGTGTCCGCATCAGATGAACCAGGGATAAGGTTCGAGGGGAAAGTATGGGTGCTCAAGCATGAAGCTCAGCATTCTGGGCAAGGAAAATCAGCGAGTTGAGAAGGAGTCTTTTCTCAATGAAGTCAGGATAGTGCCTTTCTTAATGTTCTAAAGATCACACAATTAAAGCTTGAAAGAAGATTCTAGAAGGCTTCACTGTATCAGTTTCCACCAAATGAACCAATCCAATGACATTGTTCTCTGGGAGCAGATAGTCTCCCTAATTTCCCAGCTCTCAACAAAGGAGCAATCCACTGGGCGACCTTGGCTGTCACATCAGTCCGGCCAGCCTGGTACAGGAGGATCTCTCCCACTGTCTTAGTCTCCATAACCAAGGCCAACTTCTAATTAAGGTTCAGTTGCCTACCAGTCTAGGACAATAAACAATGAGCCTATTGTAACTTAATGAGGCACATGATAAGACACCTGCAGAGGAGAGAAAAAGAAGACACTGAAAAGACATTCAATAAAATGAAATTCATGATACTCTGGCCTGGTTACAAGTTTGTCACTTAGCATTGAAATGGATTCCAAACAGATACAGCTAACATAAGAAAATAGGTCATGATTACATTTCAAATATATGTGTGGCTCGTACTAAGGTATATATACAGCCACCTATTGTTACTAAAATAATGTAGTGCACACAGATTACTATGGTTATCATATAACGTGTATATTGTGCACAAATGCATAGGGCAGAAAATAGGCTCGACCCTCAGCATCATCTGTATGTAGTGATCGTAGAAATTGACATATGTGAAATAATGGAATGTTATGATTGAATCGGAGAAGATACTCCTCCATAGCATTCAAGAAGATGTTAATATTTGAATCTAAATACTGCTCTGGTGTTCAACTATTGGTAATTTGAAATGTTGATGCACTCAACCAGTAGCCCAGCTCACTTGCTTGACCCACCTTCCACTGAGGGAAGCATGTGTCAGATGTCACTTTTTATTTCCTGGACTAAGAAAGTAAACAATAAAAATAAACTGTGGTTACAAATCTCTAAGAAATACATATATTTTATTCACCAAATCAACTCATGTAAATTGAAAACGTGTTGATGAATATAAGAATGGAATAGGATAGCTTATTAATGAATTAAACTGAGTGCTCAGTGTAACATGAAACACTCCCCCACTGTGCTCATCATTGTTTACCATGACCTTTCAGATGAATGACGATCATTTATCACATTCCCTCCCACTTAAATCTCAATTCCATCCTATTAATTGCTTTATTTGCATCCATATTTGTCAATATCAGTGGGGCAGTGTCCTGTAAGTCACCAACAGTACTGTATATATCAAGTCTGTTTGCGTAAAGATGTTCCTTGCACAGAAAACCCCCTGATACTGTTCCCCCAACAGTAGTATTCCTCCTTAGGAAATGTCTAGCTTCACCCCAGTTCATGAAGTCTCACATTGAGATGCATTACAAGGAAATACATTTTGCGTAGTCTAAACAGGGACTGATTCTCTATGTCTGCTGCCAAAACTCAGCTTCTGGTTTAACTGACAAGTAGGTCAGCAGTTGCTACCAGTGGAGGCAAGCTGCAGTCCACATCCCTCTCTTGTCTCTCCTTCATAAGACGGTGTAGTTGAGTTACTTTTTGAAGCTGAACCCAACAAAAACTTCAAAGTCATTGCCTTTTTTTTGGAGAAGTCTAAATACATACATGTGTAAAAAAAATGGAGATAACTGACTTCCACAACAAACAAAAAATAGTCGTAGGTTGGTGAAGTGCCAAGCAGAGTCCTCTTGAGGAATATGCCACTTTATTCTGCATGCTCTTTCCCCGCATGCAATTACAACACAGTCGTTACAACGACCGCTTTGTAAGAACGCATACCATTACCCGCAAGTCGTAACAACGACTTGCTCTAGGGGGGGCGCTGGATGTTGGAGTAGTATAATTTACTATTCCAACTCCAGTATGTGCAACAGTAGGGAAGGTGTTGGATTTTAAATCAACACCTTCTGCCCCTCCGCAATTCGTTGTTCCGACTTGCCGAGTAATGGTATGCGTTGTTACATCACGGTCATTGTAACGACCGCGTTATAATTGCCTGCAGGGAAAAAGATTCGTGGTAAACGATGTTTACCCCTCTTGAGGCACATTTTTCTACGCTGGAAGCAAAACAGAAGGCAGAAAAGTAGGGAAGACTTATCAGAGCCTTAATGCAGGCAGAGGGAGTGAACTGAACATTGAAGGAAATACTGCTGGGCGGCTTCCTGCTTAGAAATACTTCCAAGGCAGCAAATCTGGAAGTCGTTGTGGCTAATATGCTTCTGTTTTACATTTTGTGGCAGGCTTATAGACTTCCAAAAATGTCTTCACTGAAATGAAGCATTGTTTTATACTACAAAGAATGTCCCTAGTTAGAAATTAATTGAGAGTGACAAGGGAGATGACTGTGACTGGTCGCCTTTGTGCAAAACAGCTCTTGTAGAAGTAATATCTTCTAACAGAGCATACTGTACCATACAACCTAGGTTGATTGTACAGCAATATTCCCTTAACAAACAAACAAAATTAAATATGTGACTGCTATTTTCAAAAATGCAGTAATCTCAAAAACCATTGTTGCAGGGATTCTGCACATACACAGAACTATGCGCAGGATTATGGGACCTTGGTGTATAGGGGCTAAGCCTTCAAACCGCCTTAGTGCCCACGAGCCCAGGACCGACTAGCTATAGTGTCTCACTCGCTCTCCTACTCACAAATGGAGAAACCAATGATTAGACACCCCAGAACACAACACTCCCGGATCTCTCAGGAATGGCGGTAACAAGACACACCTTTTCGCTCACACTCTCGTAGTTGTCCACAATAAGTTCTGTCAGAGACACGAAGATAGTTTAAAATATTTATTTTAACTAACGTGCTCTAAAATGCAGTATACGTGCCACAACCATCAGCAAAATGCATAATATTAATACAATTAGCATTGCAGCAAGGCCATATATCATAAAGGGAGATGTCATTTTATAAAGACAGTGGATAAAAGACTATAAGGCCTAACCACCCTCCCCTTGGTAAGCAGAAGTATTATTATAAAATAGAAGATCTCTGGGCTTTGTCAGCAGACCCCATACTTCAGGCCATAGATCGTATTTCTATATCACAGGTGCAGGTTGCTCTTCTCCCTGGAACGGTCCCTCTCCAAGTGTGTCTTACCTAAACATGCATCCCCATAATATCAAAGTACGAGTCTCCAGCAAAAACAGCTGCATTTGTATGTTTTGTCTAAGTGCTAGGGCCTGACCAGAACAGAATAACAAGAGTCAGTGTTAATCGACCTTGCTTCACAATGTTCAGACTAAACTCCAGTAACAGGCAGCGAACGAGCACAGCAGAGAGTTCTCATGTGAAAGGCATAAACAGAGTCTTGCAAAAATAAAGACATGTAGTGTCGTGCACAAAAGCAGCATCATGGCTACAGGGCTCATGCTAACTTAAAGATGTCGACAATGACTCTAGTGACCATGTGGCACCATTACACATTATTGCACCAAAGTAAATTTAATTATGTCCGTGTATGTATCTATCGATAGACTGCCATGAATACAGCTTTAAAAGCTTTTTGTTCGTTATGGAAAAAAAAAACTCATTTTGTTTTGTTATGCAGCTAAGTATCTTGTGTCTGTTATTCTCTCTTTTTACAGGACCGAGCATTGCATAGTGTGAAAAGCACAGAGTATTGCTATTTACAATGGCAGATCCCAACAGCATGGTGCTGCCATACAGTAGTATTGGAAATTAGGTTGCTGGTTGAGGCAGGGTGAAACCCTACCCCAGCAGCACCCACAATTTCTGTCAGGGTGAAGTCACAAGCAAACCCCAAATCAACCTGTGCTTAACCCTCTGGCAGCTTGGCGCAAAGCAGTCAGGCTTAACATAGAGGCAACGTGTAAAGTATTTATGAAGCACATCAAACAATAATAAAGTAAAAACCCAATACAAGAAAATACCCCACATCAACTTAGAAAAAATGAGTAAAATGTAATAAATTATTTTTGATCAAAATGACAAAAATGTAATCAGTAGAACCAGAGATATCCAATTTCAAAGATTTAGGTGAAAACAGTGCCTAGAAGCACCAAGCACCAACTGCTATTATTTGGTCATGCCGGAGAGCAACAAAGACACAAGTTCAGGCTGACCACTATGGAACATGGGCCAGATACAGGAGACCAAGTTAGGCCCGATGAACAAAGTACCTTAAATCCTGGTTGCAGAGAGTTGCGAGGTCCCGCATCGAGGATTTGTCATTCAGCGGCAGTTCCAAGGAGCTGTGATGCAGAGTTCTGTGTTGTCATCGAGTATGTTGTAAATGAGGGGCTTTTCATGTGAATTCCTGCGTCAAAGATGGGCAGCGCACTGGTGGGTCCCGAAAAAGCTGCGGGTTGCGATAAGATGTCCTGCATCATAGTTGAGGATGCCGTCTTTCAACGGCCTGCTTCAAGGATGCCTCATGCAGCGGAGGTTCCAAGGAAACTTCAGGCTGCGATACGAGGCACAGTGTCTGGAATGTGTTGCGTTTTGGCAGTTCTGATACAGCTATGAGGAGATGCGTCATGCTGCATCGGTTCTGCTCAAAGACCACAGCTGGTCTGCCAGAGCGCCTTCAGGCCCACTCTCGAAGGTCTAGGCCTGGGGTGGACTCACAGCAGAGTCCATGTGTTGGGTTCATGGTTGTTGGAGCCTTTTCTCTCCCTGAGGTTCTGATCAGGATACCAGCCAACTGACCATTGGGGTCACCTGGTGGTCCTAAGTTGAAGATACATATCCAATCCTTTCACCCCGGCAGCAGGGCCACAGAGAAGCAGTCCTTCTTGCAGAGCAGCACAGCAGGCCTTCTGAGTCTTCCACAGATCCAGAGGTGTACTGAAGAGTTGGATCTGAGGTTCCAATATTTTTACCTGATGCCCACTTTTTAAGTAGGAAACGGTTCTGGGTGTTTCCATCCCCAGAGGTGTCTCGAATTTCCTTCCGCCCTGCCCTGGCCCCAGCTTGTCGGGGTCAAAAATGACTAGTGTCAAATCCTTTGTGAGTGTGCTCAGGCTTTGCGATGTGCAAGTGTGGAAGAAGACATCTCCTCCCCCTCATCAAGTCAGAGATGGCCCATCCTGCCTACACCCATTGTCCTTTGTCTCACTGTCTGGGAGCAGTACACAGACCAACTGACAGCTACACCTAGTCATGTGACCCAGGATACATGCTGTAGGCACCAAATGGTTGGGACAAAAAAATGCCAACTTTCTAAAAGTAACAGAACTATACGCTGTATGGGTGCTACAGTTCATTTGAAAACTACAAAAAACAGGACCACCGTATTGGATTTAGTGGTCTTAGTAATTTAATTCACCTTCAATTTTTACTTTCCCAACCCCTTCTTGTTCATAACTTTCTAAAAGTGGCATTTTCAGAATTGTGACCTAAAATCAGACTTTACCATTAAAGAGGATTTTAACTTACAATTCTTTAGACCCCCAAACTCAACATTTCTATCTGCTCTAAATTGAAAGTTATCACGTACTAAATGTAATAAGTTAACCCAGTGTTATCCTATGGGAGACATAGACCTCACAGTAGTTAGAAATTAATTAAGGAATTTATTAGCACCAGGACTTGTAAAACTTAAAAATACATGCTCAACTTTTAAATACATTGCACCCTGCCCGCTGGGCTGTTTAGGGCCTACCCTAGGGGTGGCATATGTATTCAAAAGGGAGATTTGAGCCTGGTAGGAGGTTTACTTTGCGAGGTCGAAATGGCAGTGTAAGACTGCACACACAGGCTGCAATGGCAAGCCTTAGTCGTGTTTAAAGGGCTTCCTAAATGGGTGGAACAATATGTGCTGCAGACTCACTAGTAGCATTTAATTTACAGGCCTGGGGTACATGTAGTACCACTTTACTAGGGACTTCTAAGTAAGTAAATTATGTATGCCAATTGAGTGTAAGACAATTTTAACATATTTAAAGACAAGAACACAAGCAGTTTAGCACTGTTTAGCTGTGGTAAAATGCGCAGTCCAACAAAAATGGGTTCAGAAAACAGGACAGCGATGGCAAAAAATTCTGGGATGACCCTGCAAAAAGGACCAATTCAACAAGTAGCATTCAGTAGGTGCAGTTCTAGGTGCATCTCCACAGGTTTATGGTCGGACCTAAAAAGGGCATCTACCCACAGGTTTATCGTTTTGTTTCCTAGTACAACTGCAAAACAAGATGCACCACAATAATGTGGTGACAGGCTAGGTCTCAGCGCCTTGAGACCCTCGCGGGTGAGTAGTGCGCTTATAATTCCCCTGATTGATTGATTGATTAGGTCATAGCATGTGGCGGTTAGCTTTTTACAAGAAGATCCAGCCGATGCCCCAGCCCTGGCGGGTGACAAGGTACCGACTCTCCTGTTTGCAGATGACACACTCCTGATCTCCAAGACCCCGGTTGGGCTACAGAAACTGCTGAATAGGTATCATTCTTTCTGGAATTCCCGGGGGTTGGTTATAAATACCTCCAAGACCAAGTTCATGACACTAAATCCCCACAAATCTTTCAAAAACAATCTCACTCTAGATGGGATACACCTGGAGAGAGTCAGCATGTTTGACTATCTCGGCATCCGCTTATCGGAAAAAATGCAGTGGAGGTCCCATCTGGATAAAATGCTCCTGAGCCATAAATGTGCAGTCGGGGCACTAAGCAAAGAACATCGCTCTTCACAAAGTAAGCCAATTGCCCCGGCTCTCACGGTTTATGATGCAAAGGCAGTTAGCTCGGCACTTTATGGTGCTGAGCTATGGAGATTTGATAACGTGGATGAGATCTGGAAGTCAGAGCACAAGTTCTTGAGGGATTTGGCCATGTTACCCCGGAATGTTACATTAATCCCCCTGATGCATGATATGGGCAGACGTTCGTTTGACGACATCGCCAAACTACGCCCGCTGCTCTTTTGGGCCCGCCTTAGGCGGACCATGGAACTTACGGCTTATGCAAAAGGGCTTACAGAAGTTATGAATCTCGATGCTAACAATGGGGTCAAGTGGATAACCAATGTTAAGAAATTAATGACATCCCTCGGCCTTAAGGACTGCTGGGACAATCAAAACCCCCCAAGTAAGGTTGAGCTCAAACGCATCTATTGGGATTGGGTAGACACGAGGGATCTTAGCAATCCAAATATTGGGAGGCTAACCAAAGAATTCCTTCAACACTAACAATGTAGAAGCCTTGAACCATATTTGGATGTTATCCAGATACCAAGAGACAGGGCGCTCTACTGTCAATTCAGATTTGGGTCGCTCCGTGTGTTGACTGCTAAATGGCGCCCTCCGAAACAGACATCTGAAGATTGTCCTTGTTGTAGGGCTCAGAAGGAGAGTATTGCCCATCTGATGTTTGCTTGTCCGGCGTACGAAAGGGCAAGGTCAAGATGGTTGACGCCAATCTGCAAGCAATTAGGTACTCTTGACCATCGCACCGCATTACGCATTTTAAAATCTGATGCGAGAACCCTTTTTGTTTGCGGAGTGGCTAAATTCCTGAGTTGCGCCTGGATAGTCAGGCATAAAGCCTTACGAAGGCTGATCTAATTGCACTTTACTAGCCCTATGAATAACGTACTATTGCACAAGACAGTTTATTAAATATACCTTGAATTAACATTTAGGCACTGCCACTTATATCATGTACATCGGGTTTTTATTTCTTTTTAAATCATAAATTCTTTTAAATCATGTTCTTACCCAAAATAAGATGTTTTAGCATGATGAAATGATATGTTATTATGTTCTAATTCATCAATTACCATGTACTTGATATGATTTTCCATGCTACCTTTTAATTGTATATACCCTATTTTAAGAGGCTTGTTCGATGCTTTTATGATATTTGTTATCGAAATAAAGCAATTTGACTGACTGACTGAGTAGTGCGCTTATAATTCCCCTGATTGATTGATTAGGTCATAGCATGTGGCGTTCTCTGGGTACAATGCAATATACCTAGGTAGATAGCTTATCCTCAACTCAGATGGGGAGCATCATATCCTCACCTGTAACAACAACTGGTTGACTGTCCGGTGAGAAAGAGCAGCACCCTGTATTTTGGTTGCCTTTTAGAATCTCAGGCTTAGATGTGAAGTACTGAAACACATTTCATCAGAGGTATTAGAGTCTTAGGTGCACCCATTTGCTACCTAATTGTCCCAAGTACACCCAAACTAGTGTCTCTCATATTGGATTTTTCAATTGTTGCTGCTGTTGTGAATTGAATGGCTTTCCTTATTTGCCATTTTCATCTTTCGTCTACCTCAAGTGGAAGTAGTTAAATGGCCGATTACAAGAGAGCTACAGAACACATAGCATCTTGTTGTGCATTCCAGGTGGGTGGAAATAAAGTTACTGAACAACTGTTGGTGGATCAGCAGAGGGTGGTTCATGGATTCTAATAGGACAAGAAGAGTAAAAGTCTATGCAAATGCAATTCCCGAAGCAAGGCACACCAATCTTGTCATACTCCAGTGAGTTGGGCAAGATTGCGCTTATGATCTGTGGTCTGTTGTGCAGCAAATGGGCGTGGAATGTTTTTACATTGGCATTGTGTCATAGCTAAGCTGTAACAAAAGCATATCACTAAAATATATAAGTACATTTTACTTGTAACTCTATTGCTGGTGCCAGGTACAAATTTGGAAAAACTGAAACAAATGGCCAAGTTGTAAGGGTTGTGTAGCATAAACGTAGGTGCTTCTTTCAAAGTTCTGTTAATGTGTTGCCTTTTACCTAAAAGACATTAATTCAGGCTAAACCTCTAAGACCTTGAGGGCTCAGAATTACAAGACAGGAATTTTGCCTGTTATCTCAAGATCATACTTCCTAGCTCACTTGAAAAGCCACACGCCTCCTTTCGACTTTCAAGGGTTAGCATGGTTAATCAGTCAAGGCTTAGTCTCAATAGTGATATAGCTTTAGATTTTAAGACACAGTGAACATTTAAATAGCACTTAAGTGTTGCTCGATAGATTTAATGTGCACTAAGTCATAATTATAATTAAAAAAGAGGACTTTAATGTTCCTAATGATTCAGCAGTTTTGGTTCATTTCTGAATGAGTTTATGCTACAGCTATGGAGAAAAGCAATACGTCATTATTTTGATATTACGGCTAGGCACTGAATGTCAGGTTGGTGTTTTTGAGGTACTGGGTAAGTCTCTTGAGAATTCCACCCCTGGTAATGACTGTGTGTGATCTTGCAAGTCTTGTGAGATGCGGTGGCCATCAGGGGAATGGTTTGAGTAATAAAGCCCTGACCTCTGGTATTTCTCTACATTGCTCTCAGTGCTTTCATTCATCAACGTTGCAGCACGTCCTCTTCTGTTTAAACTTACATGCAATTCACCGCCAATCCTCATCCCCCAAATTAAGCTTCCTGATTCCTGGGTTACTGATAATCCCCCGAGCCTTTAGCTGTGCTCACCAACTTACTTTTCAGCTACCTGTATAAAGAAAAAGGAAAGGTCAGCCCGGAGGCGCTTTAAAACTCCTGCAGGGCTCCCGCGGTGCGGGAAGCCCGGTGAAGCCGTTTTGTGCTGCGTGTGACCTGGAGGGGGAGCGGGACTGGACCACAAGTCCCAGGCTCCCGTGCGGATGACCAAGCCGCCGACGCCCGCTCTACGCGCCCGGAGGCGCTTTAAAACTCCTGCAGGGCTCCCGCGGAACGGGACCCGCGCGGACAAAGCCCGGGCCAAGGGCGGGTCCGTCTGCGCCCATCAGCGGCCGAAAGCGGCTGGGCTGGGCCAGGTCCCTTGATTTCAACTTTGCGGACACATCTACACGCCTGGCTGTGAGCTAACTCAGAACAAGAACAAGGTATTGCTGCGTTCGCTTTTTCTGTTTTTGGAGCCCTAAGACTTTGTTTATTTGTAGTTGTTCGGTGGTTTACATTGCCCCGTTTTAGTCTTCAGCTATTGACTTACCACTTAGCCTATAGACATGGGCAAAAGGAAACTAGCTACTACACAAGGGGGCGCAAAGGGGGCTAACACTGCGGGAACAGCTGGGACTATAGACTTATTTTTAACTAAGGCAGCTAATGCCATCACCAAAGAAATAGCCTTAACTGAAAAAAGGCTGTCCCTGGAATCTGAGAAATTAGCCCGAGTAGAGGGCGACATGCCGAGTGTTACACAGGATTCGGCAGAAGAAGGACTTACGTACACGTCTCAGATGTTGCCATCAGGCAGCCAAGGCGAGGATGTTGAAGTAGCTCCGGGGGCCTCTGTAGTAGCAGTGACCCTAGAAGAGGGATCAGGCTCCCCGCCTACGAAAAGAAAGAGAACTGGCGGGAAAGGAGCACTGAGGATATCACCACGGCCTAAAATTCCCACAAACTGTAACCTGGAATCACTGTTGGATAAATTCGCAGTAAGGCTGGAAAAGCGGACTAAAGACTTGCTAGTGCCCTTATTTGTAAAATTGGATGAGATTGAGACAAAAATTAATGCTCTAGTTTCTCAAGCAACTAGCTGCTCCCCGAAAGTAACATCAGAACAGGGGAGAGGGGGGTCTGCCCAGGGGGGGTAGTCTGAAACAAGCTCAGCAGACTTGTACCTCCCAAGACCAAGATCAGTTGCCCCGGCCCTCTAACAATAAATGCAATACAAATCTTACTAACCAGACAGTGGGGGATGCTGTTACTATACCCCCCGATGGCAACTATGCAGGGCCAGGGAAATCTTGATAAGCATCTGCGATTCAGAATCCCTTCATCTGCAGATCCGAAAAAGGGAATGGCCCACACCCCGACTATAATTGATCTCCCTCCCCAATCAGCGCCTTTAGTGGCTGTTTTTACAGGAGTCCATACACTTACATCAGGTTCTAAGGAATCCGTCATGGATTTGATTCACAAAACCGCTCATTGGTGTAAGAGTAATATGGTTGGTGGTCTTAATATCATGAATGATATTATTATGGCCAGAAGAGTGGGGTGGATAGGCCATGGGACTAAGAAAAACATTGAGGGTGACTGTATTATAGTAAATTTTAAAAGCCCCAGGCATGTCTCGGCTCTTTTGGGCTGTCAGCTCAAGGCCGGTTTTAGGTCTACAATCAGAATAGTCCCCCTACAATATTTCTACCCTCATAAATGTCCTCTAGTAAACTCTGAGTGGCAGCCTCCTTTTAAACTGGTTAAACCTACTCATGAAGGGAATATGAACTTAGGGCTAACTTTGCACAATCGTTACTCACTTTTGGCCCGCCCCATGAGCTTAGATGAAAATGATTGACCATTAATGGTGGTGGATAAACCCCAGGGTGACATGCTGACACCGAATATTTCTATTAATCCACGACCATCCGTGTCTACACCTCCATCACAGTTGGATATCTATCCAACCTCAATTCCCACTTTGGTCAACCTGCCAGATTATACTGTGAAAGTATTATCCTGGAATATAGCTGGCATTAGGTCCAAGCGGGGTAATACAGTGTGGGAAGAGTTTCTAGGTAACCATCATATTATTGCACTACAGGAAACATGGGAGCCTAAAAACTGTTTTTACCTGGATGGTTTTACCACCTTTTGTAAATATGCTACTCAATCGAATATGGGTAGAGCTCGGGCGGGCCTTCTTTTAATGTTTTCTCTCAAGCTTTTATATAAAGCAAAATTGATTGATTGTTGGTCACTTAACATTTTGGCAGTGGAACTATCTGGTAAAAACCTCCCCACTCTGTTAGTTGTTAATTTTTATAATTCCTTCAATAGATCCCAGGAGACGGAACATATTTTAGCTGTAGATGATCTCTTGGAAAAGTACGGGAAGGAAATCAAGCTCACTATGACACATTAATTTTAGGGATTTTAATATTCACCAGTGCTATTCTAATTGCACTTTTACACTGGAGACGGGCGTTGGCACGGAACAGTCTAACCATTTTGAGCATACATCCTCTGGCATTTGTCTTGAAAGTTTACTCTCGGCCCACAATCTGCATTGTCTACAATACTCGGATGCTTTGCTTCAGATTCCTACCTTTGTAGGTAATGGTAGTCATAGCACAATAGATTACATGATGGTATCTGGCCCATTAGTGCCGGCTGTTATTAATCTAAGTGCTATTTGGCATAGTCTTAGTGACCACAATCCCCTAGTACTGGGTCTCGACCTGCCTGTCATCCGTAGGGAGGGGGTCTTGAGTCAGGTATCAAATGTGAATATTAGCACCAAACAGCAGGACAGGAGATTGAAATGGGAAAGGATTGTTCCGGAGAGTTTTCTTGATAATTTGTATACCACCTGTGCTACCGAATTTCAGATTTGTGCAGATCCTCTTTCGCATGGCAGAGCCACTCTTGAAGCCTTTGTAAAAATTACTAAACAGGTAGCCTCTGATCTAACAACTAAACCTAGAGCAATATGCCCAAAAGTAAAGAATTGGTTCGATCATATTTGCTTGGCTGCCCATAAGGAACTTAAACAGGCCCTAGTACAAAAACAGAGGGATCAACTATTAATTAGGAATCGGAGGAAGGCCTATAAAATAGCAACATATAATAGGAAGAAGCAGATCAGGGAAGAGGCCTGGGATGCACTCCACCAAGCTAGTATCTTGGCTGATAGCACGAAATTTTGGTCTGTGGTTAATAGCTCCTATTTTTCAGAAACCCCAAATCTTAGTCGCGATTGCGTGATTCCTCCTGAACGATGGGTTCAGCATTTTAGCAACATCTACAGTGACGCAAATCTGGAACCAGAGGAGGGAGTGTCAATCCCCGGTCCATCAAGTAACCCCCTTTATTTTAATATAGATGAAGTTCATAAGGCTATCATCTCTGCCTCGGCAGGCAAGGCGCCCGGCCCAGATGGGGTTCCAGCCGATCTTTTTAAGGCCGACATTAGAGTCTGGGCCAAGATTTTAACTTGTGTTTTTAATGCAGCTTGTATTTACGGATTCCCATTTTCTTGGGCTAAAGCGGTCATCATTCCCATTTTTAAAAAGGGAGACCGGGCGGATCCGGCCTGCTATAGACCAATTTCCCTTTTAGATTCTGAAGCAAAAACATTAGGGAAGGTAATTTTGGATCGCCTAACTACTTATCTCGATCAAGCTAATATTATTTCAGATTTGCAATATGGCTTTAGACAGGGGAAGGGGACCTTGGACCAGTGTCTTAATCTCCAGTTAGTTATCGGGAAGTACACTATCGCCAGGAAGGGAGTTTTACACCTTGCCTTCATGGATCTAACCTCAGCCTTTGACTATGTCAATAGATCCAAATTATGGCGGGTGTTACGTGAACTGGGGATAGATGCAGACTTGGTCTCTTACCTGCAAGCAGCGCATTATAATACCACAGCTGCTGTACGGTATAATACTGATGGCAGCTTGACAAAATCATGGGAAGTAAATAGGGGGGGCCGGCAGGGATGCATCTTGGCTCCACTGCTGTTTACACTGTATATCAACAAATTAGGAGACTCCCTAACAGCCTGCTGCAAAGATGTACCAAGAGCCAGTTCTAAAATGATCCCAGCCCTTTTATACGCTGATGATGCGGTCCTATTGGCAAGAACCGCATTGGGCCTTCAACGTCTTTTAAATTGTTTTACTAATTTTATGGAGTCACTAGACCTAACCACAAATTTTAAGAAATCTCATACCATGACCATAGGGCTGGGAAGGGTGGCCAAGACTAAGTTTTACTGCAAGGGGGCAGAATTAACTAAAGTGCCTACGTTTCCGTATTTAGGTGTGGTTTTTGATGAGCGAGGATCTTGGTGCCCGCAACTTTTATTAAAAAAAAATACATTAGCCCGAGGAGCAGGTGCCACTCTAAATTTTGCCAAAAGACTGGGGTCAAAGTCACTACCTGCATTATTAAAAGTCTATAATGCAAAATGTGTTCCGATGGCTACATAAGGGTGTGACATTTGGGGATACAAGGACGTTAAGGGGATCCAGGTGACTGAGAACAACTTTATGCGCAAACTTCTGGCGGTCCCTACCGCAACCCCTGTTTTTAATCTACATGAAGAACTGGGAACGGGTTATATATCAGACCAGATCGCGGTTGCCCCATTGTTACGCTGGCTAAGAGTATGGGCAAATCCGGCCCCTAATCTTAATCAACTTATAATTGCGGACTGTATGTTACTGGAGGGGGTGTTATCCATCCCATGGCTGAAATATGTCATGGAACAGACTAGATGGTTAGGTCGCCTGATTTGTTCCCGAGCCCAGGTGTCCTGACCAAGACTGCAATTAAAGAAGTGAAAAAGCAGTTCTTGGATAAGCGGCAGAAGTATGAGGGAGGAGACGGAACTAAGTAAACCTTCAGTGAAAAGTTTTATCTTATTGTCCCTGGGCTCGCAGATGCAGCCATATTTATCTTATATCAGCAAAGCATACCATCGCTTTGTTTTGACTAGATTTAGATTTAACTTGGTTCCTTGGCTCTTGGCATTTCCTCAAGGTTATTCTAAACCCAGCTTACTTAGACCCTGTCCCTGTGACAATTTCTCGGATCAGGATACATTACACTTTTTGTTTTTCTGTTCCTTTTATGCTTATCAGCGTAAAAAATACATTTTACCGCTCCTTAGAGAACGGCGGTTTATTCAAGTAAGACCGGCCTTGGTCTATCTCCAGATGTTACCCTCCCCTGTGGTATCGCTGGGTGTGGCTAGTTTCCTAACAGCGGCCGTTAGACACAGGAAAAAGTTGCCGCCACCAGAATAAACTTGCCACTTACGTTAAAGTACCCCTTTGAAACTTTCTTTATCAGCCGTGGATTTTTACTTAGTTCTTTTTGCACTTTACACTGTTTGCACTATTCCACGATTTTTATATGAATGATGAAATGGCTAAATGAGATTCTTTTTAACCTGTTTGTATTGGTATTTTAATCTAGTGACTCAATGTTTTTATGTATTGATGTGTCAATTCTGTATTTGTGTCCTTTTTTCTTGACTATGTTTACTTTTTTGGCTCTCGTCTGCCGAATAAAGTTTTCTGACTGACTGACTGACTACTGATAATCCCCGAGCCTTTAGCTGTGCTCACCAACTTACTTTTCAGCTACATGTATAAAGAAAAAGGAAAGGTCAGCTTAGATGCAAACACATTAAGTAGCTACATAGCATAGAATGAATTGACCACAATGCACAGGTGCACCACATAAAAGCAAAGGTGTAATTGTGAAGAACTAAAGAACTTGACAGTTAGACTAAGAATAAGTTGAAGGCAGTGTGATGTACAATAGAATAACACATTTCTAAGAAGAAGCCACTACTTATGGTGCAGCAAAAGCTTGTGAGCCTACCAATCCTTCACCAGAGATTCCTTCTTCCTGAAAGAAAACATTATCTTCTTAAAGCACGGGGTGACCTAAATACTGGCTGCAACTGGTCTACTTTTTTCTCTACCTGATGGAAGCCGATTGCTCTTTCTTCACGTTTTTCTGAACTCTCACTCTTCCGGGCTTGCACAGATTCCATTGGACATGTACTTTGTTCCTTTAGCCTTGTAAGGAAGCTAAAGTCTCAGGGACACAGGATAGGCATTTTCTCTCCACAGTAACCTATCAGGCAAGGCTTTTTTTACTTTTTCCGTACGAGGCAGTTCTCATAGAATCGCCATAAAGGTGTTTCTAAAATTCTAACTCAGTCTGTCATTGGCAACATCCGAAAAAAAGAAAATCTAACTACAGCTTTTGCAGATTCGCTGCCTAATATTTTCTGCAATGTGACGAGTTTCAGAAATAGGCTTTACTTCTGAAGCTTTCCAGGAGTCTTTTCACTACAGCAATTCAAGATGTCAGAAGCCATCTTGCTTTCTTATCATTTTCACTCTCCCACCACAAACCTCTAAGACCTGCCTACAGAGTCCGACAATCAAAAACATTTCTCCAGTTTTCCATGTTCCATCTGCTGTCACTCTATGCTGTGAACCGCTACACTTGTCTGAGGATCACCCTCTACAGAAATCAACAAACTTTAGTGGAATTTTTCACGGGGTGGTTTAGAGAAGACACGTGTTCTTTTTCTGTAACCTGTTGTTCCTGCAAGACATTAATGCCTGCCAGTCGCCCTCTGCAGCCACAGAGAAGATTAGATGTGAATTGGGACAAATAGATGAGTGTCACAGTAGTTTGAGTTAAATAAATAAGATTAGCCTTTTGATAATGTTGTAAATAACACGGGTAAAATGTATATAATCAAAACCTGTTTATTTCATTCTTTTTGTCATACTTACCTAGAAGCTGTAAATTAAAAGTTTGTAAAATTTCCTAAAAATATTAGGAAACTGGAGATTTTGATCTGTGTCACAATTTCAGGCACATGCCTCTGCTTCTTGTAGCACAAACATTTGATTTTAAACACATAGGGCCTGATTACAACTTTGGCGGTGTGGCAGCGGGCCGCCATGCCAGTACCCTGCTGCCGTACTGACTCCGACCGCCAGATTAGAAGTTTTCTCCTGGTCTGCCGGGCGGTGCTTTGGCAGTCCCAAGCGATAAGCCTTAGAAAGGCACCGCAATGGGAACGCCAATGCAAGTTCCTGCACGGCATGGACTGTTAAGTCCATGCTGTGCAGGAACTGGGCATGCATGCAGACAGGGGGGCACACCATGTGCCCGCCTGCATGCATCCCCATGGCCCTTAGTTTCCTCACTGCCACAGTTTTCATGGTGGGCTCACCGCCATGAAAGCTGTGGCGGTGAGGAAACTCATAATATGCTTGACGGTGCAGCAGCTGCACCGCCAAGCATATTATGGCCTCTGACCGCTGCCCCACCACCACAGGGTCAAGGATTCCGGCGGCAGCAGTGGTCCCACTGCCTTAGTCATAATACAGTGGGTGGACCACCAGTCTGGTGGTCCAGGGACCACCACCACAGGTTCGGCGGTCCAATGGACCACCAAACTTGTAATCTGGGCCATAGTCTTTTTAGAAAAAAAAGGCCTTGTTAACTCTCACTTTCAAATTTTTAACTTTGTGCAGCTAAGGAAATGTTTGAACTTAATTACAGCTGCCTTCCATTGTGCCCAGTTTGGCTGTTGAAATGTGTTTAATCTTTTAAGAAGAGCAGATGTAGCTGGGGTGTGCTTGCAGGCGCAGCTGGGGCAGGGCGGCTGTAACTGCACAATTTGTTCCACCTATCTCTATCCTCTTACCCGCTTGCCCACCCTGCATGCCAACAGACAAGATCCCTCAAGTGGTGTACTACTAACTGCCCTCCAAGAATACATGGGCTTGCTCCCTTTGACGTACACAGATGACATACCCCTATGCCACAGCCATTCCCTTGACAGCTTTACTGCACCTCCTGCATAAAGGTGACTGGTCAGGATTATACAAGTTTGACCAAAGTGGCCTTTGCACACTCGGGGATTTGTACGCCCATGGCTACTTACGAAGCTTCCATGAATTAACTAATGAAATCAACCTTCCCTGCAATATTACTTACTATATGGGGCACTGACATTGGTCATACGCCAAGCCATATGCCGAGCCTGGCGGAATGATGAATTAGAAGCCCTTGAGCATGAATGTTTAAAACTAATTTGTACAACTGCCGGTCACAAGCATGTGATCACTGTTCTTTATAAAGCACTGCTTTCCCAAACTAGGGGAGAACTACTCTGCTACCGTTACTGCTGGATGGTCAACATGATTTGGGTACTAATGGACACAGACTGGACCAATGTATTGACATGTGGGAGCGCAGGCCGGATTAACAGACGCGGAGGCTGTATATATTTCTTAATGTTGCTGGTTTTATTAGGGTCACTAAAGTGTTCAGTTATAGGCAGGATATTTTGGGGTTCTTCAGGTTTTTCTCCTCCTCTTGCAGATGGTCTTGCATCCTCCGTCTCGCCTTCTCTTCCTTTTCAGAGGTCTTCTCCTCCCGGAGGCTCAGAAATGGGGAGAGAAAAGGAGCAGTCAGTCCCTGACCTTTGTGTGTAATTAGTGAATCGTGCACCCTTCACCTCACCCGTCCGGTGTCACAGGAAAATAGAAGAAAGTGGGAGTTCCACAGAAAGGAAAGGACAAGAAAAGAAGGGACAATTCCTAGAATACGTCTTCTTAGGCTTTGTTTAATGTGGTGGTCATGAATCCTACTTCGTGCTTCAGCAGGACCACTGACCACGTTAGGGGTTGTGACAGCGGACACTTAGTATCTCGTGTCCGTGTCGGTTTGCCGTGTCTCAAATCAGGGGCGTGCAGGGTTTCGCCGAAAGTGCGTAGTGAGGGTGCCAAGCATTCCTTGCTTTGTGCCCATAGTCGTGCTCTCCCCCCCTCCCGACGCCTCTCGTTCTTTTCCCGCTACCCGCCCGGCCCGTCAGCACTCACCTGCTCCGCCGCAACCCTCCTGAGTTGCGGCCGCTCTCCTGCATCCTCCGGAGGACACCACCACTCCTCGCTCCACCGCTCGTCTTCCCCCTCGACGTCGGCCTCTTCTTTGGATCCTCCCTCAGGGTCTTCCTTTCTGTCTGCTCCACTCACTCTCTCTCCATCCCTCCGTCTTACTTCCTCGCCTCCCTCCGGACAGTCCTTTTTCTCTCTCTCCTCCCAGGTTCTTCCGGGGTCAGCTCCGCCTTCGTCCGTCGCGTTACACCACTGCCTCTCCCCCTGTGAGGACACATGATATGGGGGCGGGGTTATTTCCCGGAGTTGACCGCTGTGGATGTTTTGTATCCGGGTCCTGCTCTGCGTTTGGCAGTCGGATCGAGTCCTCTCATCTGGATAGGTAGGTATATGCTGGGGACCGGGTGGGGCCATCTCACATGACATTTACTTCCCAGGTCACACGTAATGCCTTCTTTAAGCCGTTGCTGAACTACTGTTTACACAGAGTGTACCTCACCCCCAAAGGCAATTATCTCAATGTCCTGATGCTCATAAGGCCTGTCCATGCTGTCAGTTGGAGAGGGTGGACTTTTTTCACTTGTCATGTTATGTTACATTAAAGACATTTATAAAGCGCAAGACAAATCACCTCTGAAAGGGTCTCTCGGCAAAGTGGCACATAAACAGGGAGAAAAGATTAAAGAAAGTCAGTAAAGCCAGGTTTTGAGAAGTATTTTAAAGCGGGCAAAATCAGGGCATGACCAAATGTGTAAGGACAGTCTGTTTCAGTGGTGGGGAGCGAGATAAGAAAAAGATCTCCAACCATATCTACCCGTGTGTATGCGGCGAGGGTGTAGCAGCGATTGCCCACTGGACCTGAGGTTACGAGTTGGCAGGAAGGGCTTCAAGTTCTTTTGTAAGTAGAGGGGGCCATAGCCAGACAGAGACTTGTGAACTAGACAAAGAACTTTTAGCAAGCAGCCTTTTTCACTGGCAGTCAATGCCGGGATTTCAGAGTAGGCTCAGAAGGGGTGCGGGGATGAAGTTTGCAGACCAGGCAGGCAGCCTTGTTCTGGACTACCTGAAGGTTAGACAAAAGAGCCTTATTTGCTGCAACCATAAGAGCGTTGCCATAGTCTAGGCAGCTTACAATCAGTGCTTGAGTGAGGGATTTTGTGGTTTGGAGGGGCAGCCACTGGAAAGCCTTCCTGAGCAGGCGCATGATCCCAAAACAGGCACCATAAGTGGAACTAGCCTGTTCTTTCAGAGAAATGTTCTCATCTATTAGGATGCCCACATTTTTCACTACATTTTTAAGGAGGGGGGCCGTACAAGTTCTGGTGACCACCAGTCGTCTGACCAGTGAGCATGGGCCTTACCAAAAAGCAAAATCTAGATGACATCTAGAGAGCTATCTTCCTCATGCAATTTCTAAATCTGATCTTGGTAGATTCTGGATTGGTCCTATGGAGATGATCAATTGAGTGTCGTCTGTGTAAGAGATGACTTCAAAAACATGGTGTGGTACTGCCTGACCCTTGTGCCCTACTGAGGTACAGTGCTGTGCTTAAAACAAAATAGGGGTTCTGAGAGGCAGATATGGTCTAGCACACATCCTCGCTTAACAGTGTCAAACAATAAATAGTGTGTAGTTCAGTAAAAATGATTTCACTTAGGGAAGCCAATTAAGGATTTAGGCTTATTCATAGGCCACAAGGCATCCCTTGTAGTATGCAGAAACCCTCACCCACTGAGGTGGCATGCTTCATCACTGGGCTGTGCTCCTCATTGGGAGGGCGCTGCAATTCAAAATGGGCCCCATGAAGGGACACTGCCGGCGATCATTTCTAATAGCTATGTGTGTGTCTGAAGACCCTTAGTCCTCTGACGTTGGCCCAACAGGCTTCCTTGGACTAAGTTAGGAGTATATTGTGGGTAATAAGTGACAGATTATTAAAATTAACTAAGGGCATCCAACTTGTACAGAGATGTCCTTGTTAAGGTTAAAAATAGAGGGATGAACCCAAATGTTGTGAGCTCAATGTAAGAATTAGAGTGAGGTCAACATGTTTCTTATCTCAGGGTCTCCCTGTCTGGGATCAGTGGCAATTCATCAAGACCACAAAAAATGTAATTTCTTATCTAATATAGGTGAGGCTCCTATGCTATTTTAGTGGTGCTCACCCTAAGTGTCATATTTAGCAATGTGTGATATAATTAAGAAAAATAATGTGTATATTTGCACACAAAATCATAATTACCCATGTGAGAAATTGGGTTACTGGTTGGGGGGCAAAACCCTACTCAAGCAGCAGCCACAATCCTTGTCAGGGTAAGGCACAAGCAAAGAACAAATTAGCCTGTGCTGAATCCTCTGTTAGCTTGACTAAGAGCAGTCACGCTTAACTTAGAGACAATGTGTAAAGTATTTATGTTGCACTTCAAACAGTAATAAAGTGAAAACACAAGAAAAATTCCCCACCAATTTAGAAAAATAGAGTAAATTCTAACAAATAAAACAAGATCAAAACAACAAAAATCCAATTGGAAGAACCGTAGATATGCAAATTTAAATATTTCAGGGAAGATAGAAACAAAAAGCACAAAGCGCCAACTGTGGATATCTGGTCGCACCTGACCGGGACAAAGTCACAGGTTCAGGCTGACCGTGATGGAGTGCGGGCCAGCTACAGGGACCCAGTTAGGCCCACTGAATAAGAGTACCTTAAATCCTGGTTGCGGAACGTTGCGAGGCCGAGGATGTGTCATGCAGTCGAGGTGATGCGTAGTTTCCAAGGAAGTGCAATGCGAGATCCTGCATTGTCTTTGAGGATCCCTTTGTCGAGGGCTGGCGATGTGAAGTCCAGCATCAATGATGCGTTATGCAGACAAGGCGATGCATCAGATCTGAGGACCTGTGAGGCTGCGATATAAGAAACTGCATCATCATCGAGGCTGCTATCTACAAGAGATTTGTGATGCGAGTGCCTGCATCTGGGAAGCTTCGCACAGTGGTGGTTCTGATGCGGATTGCAAGGTCGATGTGGAGTCTTTGCGCTGAGACAATCCTTGCAGCATAGGCGGTGTGTCGTTTCTGCTCAGGATTGTGCCGCATAGCAGTTCTGCTGGATCCACAGATGGGCTGGCAGTGCACCTTCAGGCCCAATTCCAAGGGTCTAAGACTGGGGTGGCACCGCTTGGCAGGGTAGGACTCACCGATGGCAGAATCCAGGTGTGGAGTTTACTGTTGTTGGAGCCTTCTGTCCCTGAGGCTTTAGTCAGGAGGCCAGTCAACTGCTGCTTGGAGTCACTCTGGGGTCCTGGGTTCAACATATGCAGGTCCAGTCCTTCTCACCCAGGAAAGATTGCAGCAGGACAGTTGTCGACGCGGCATTTCGGCTGTACTTGAGAAGTACTGTTGTCCTGAAGAAGACATTGTGAAACTTTTTAACCCCTTTGATGCTCATGACGGAATGGTTCCATCATGAGCATCGGTGCCCCTGTGCTCATGACGGAACCATTCCGTCATGAGGCCAGGGGCACGAAATCCCTCTGCTGCAGACAGCAGAGGGATTTCTATTTCACCCCTGTGACCTTGGGAGCTGGGGAAGAGCTTCCCCAGCTCCCGAGGCCCCCTGCCTGGTTTCTGTGCCATGAGGATCAGCGCGCACGTCGCGCTGTCCTCATTGCACAGAAACCGAAATTGAAATGAGCCTTTAGGCTCATTTCAATTTCACTTCCTATGTGCTCAGGGGGCTATCTCAGCCCCCCGGGCACGTAGAAAGATGGGAGAGGTATCATTGGAAAGGGGAGAATCTCCCCTTTCCAATGGTACCCCTCCCCAGTGGATCCCTGCTTGGGGATCGCCCCAGGAGGGCAATCCCCAAGCAGGGATCCACCCACTAGACACCAGGGAGGGGGGAGCGGCCCCTTGGGCAAGGACTTTTGCTCCCCCCAATTTTTTGGGGTGTGATTTAGTCTTTTTGCCCCCCCTGGGCGGCAGATGGGGGCAGTAGCCCCCGATCTGCCCCCCCGGGGGGCAAAAAGCCCACTAGTCCCCAGGGATATTTTTTTTGGCCGCATAATTTATTAGGGTGGGGGCTGCCCATAAAGGGCATGTCCATGCCCCCACCCCGCAAAATTTACAGCCTTTCTGCCCCCCCTGGGGGGCAAAAAGCACACTATATGCCAGGGATTTTTTTTTATTATAATTTGTGGTGGGGGCTGCCCAATATGGGCATGCCCAGGCCCCCACCCACCCCCGCAAAAATGACAGCCTTTCTGCCCCCCCTGGGGGGCAGCTGGGGGCATTAGCCCCAAATCTGCCCCCCCGGGGGGGCAAAAAGCCCAGTAGACGCCAGGGATTCTATGGGCAAATTTTAATTAGGGTGGGGGCATTGGCATGCCCATTTTGGGCAGCCCCCACCCTAATTAAAATTTGCCCAAAAAACTCCCTGGCATCTAGTGGACTTTCTGCCCCCCTGGGGGGCAGATGGGGGCATTAGCCCCCAATCTGCCCCGCCGGGGGGGGCAAAAAGCCCACTAGACGCCAGGGATTTTTTGGGGGCAAATTTGAATTAAGGTGGGGGCTCCCAAAACAGGCATGCCCATGCCCCCACCCAAAACATATTGAGGCGACATCAAAATTGCCTATCACAAAATGTTTTGGGCCCTTGCCTGTCGCGGGTTCTTGGGCCTCCCACCCGAGTGAGGCACCATTTTTATCAGGAGACCTGGGCGAACGCTGGGTGGTAGGAAATTTGTGTCAGCCCGGTGATGCCACAACTTTCCCACACACAAATGTGTGAAAAAAGTGATTTTTTCAGTAAAATTTCAGGTTTGCAGGGGATTCTGGGTAAGAAAACGTTGGGGGATCCATGCAAGCCATACCTCCCTGGAATCCCCCAGGTGTCTAGTTTTCAGAAATGTGTGGGTTTGGTAGGTTTCCCTAGGTGGCCGCCGAGCCCCGGGCCAAAAAGTCATGGGAACCCCCTTGCAAAACCAGGTCGTTTTGTGATAGGCAATTTTGATGTCGCCTCAATACGTTTTGGGCCCTTGCCTGTCGCGGGTACTTGGGCCTCCCACCCGAGTAAGGCACCATTTTTATCGGGAGACCTGGGGGAACGCTGGGTGGTAGGAAATTTGTGTCAGCCCGGTGATGCCACAACTTTCACAACAAATGTGTGAAAAAAGTGATTTTTTCAGCAAAATTTCAGGTTTGCAGGGGATTCTGGGTAAGAAAACTTTAGGGGCTCCACGCAAGCCATACCTCTCTGGAATCCCCCGGAGTCTAGTTTTCATAAATGTGTGGGTTTGGTAGGTTTCCCTAGGTGGCCGCCGAGCCCCGGGCCAAAAAGTCATGGGAACCCCCATGCAAAACCAGGTCGTTTTGTGATAGGCAATTTTGATGTCGCCTCAATATGTTTTGGGCCCTTGACTGTCTCGGGTACTTGGGCCTCCCACCCGAGTGAGGCACCATTTTTATCGGGAGACCTGGGGGAACGCTGGGTGGTAGGAAATTTGTGTCAGCCCGGTGATGCCACAACTTTCCCACACACAAATGTGTGAAAAAAGTGATTTTTTCAGCACAATTTCAGGTTTGCAGGGGATTCTGGGTAAGAAAACGTTGGGGGATCCACGCAAGCCATACCTCCCTGGAATCCCCCGGGTGTCTACGTTTCAGAAATGTGTGGGTTTGGTAGGTTTCCCTAGGTGCTGGCAGAGCTAGGGTTCAAAAACTACAGCTAGGCACTTTGCAAAAAAAGGGTCATTTTTCACTGTGAAAATGTGGTGTGTCCACGTTGCGTTTAGCGCTGTTTCCTATTGCGGGCATGAGGCCTACCCACACAAGTGAGGTACCATTTTTCTTGGAAGACTTTGGGGAACGCGGGGTGGGTGGAATTTTGTGGATCCACGCAGATTCCAGAACTTTCCACCACAGAAAAGTGAGAAAAATGTGTTTTATTTGACAATTTTTTAGGTTTGCAAGGGATTCTGGGTAACAGAACCTGGTGGGAGCCAGTCAAGTCACCCTATCCTGGATTCCCCTGGGTGTCTAGTTTTCAAAAATGTATAGGTTTGCTAGGTTTTCCTAGGTGCCGGCAGAGCTAGGGTTCAAAAACTACAGCTAGGCACTTTGCAAAAAAAGGGTCATTTTTCACTGTGAAAATGTGGTGTGTCCACGTTGCGTTTTGCGCTGTTTCCTGTCGCGGGCACTAGGCCTACCCACACAAGGGGTGGCATGGTGAAGCAAAATAACGATGGATTAAACCCAGATCTGTGACTGGGGGTGAATGTTTGCCAATGTGCAGCATTCCGTCCATCATCTTGTGTGTTTTACATTTCGCCCTAAGTGGGAAGGGTATGCCCAGACGTGGGTCCCGTGCTCACTACGCCACTGGAGTCAAGCTGTCCTGGCTGATGAAGGCTGATAGCCTGAAACCGGTCCTAGGATGCTTGATTCCGGTCCAGGGAAGACATGGCTTGGCAGTTCGGTCTGGACTGTTCCCATGAGGCACAGGGTCAAGACTGATTTGCATATGGCTATGTCTGAACTGGGTTGGCGTGGTGAAGCAAAATAACGATGGATTAAACCCAGATCTGTGACTGGGGGTGAATGTTTGCCAATGTGCAGCATTCCGTCCATCATCTTGTGTGTTTTGCATTTCGCCCTAAGTGGGAAGGGTATGCCCAGACGTGGGTCCCGTGCTCACTACGCCACTGGAGTCAAGCTATCCTGGCTGATGAAGGCTGATAGCCTGAAACCGGTCCTAGGATGCTTGATTCCGGTCCAGGGAAGACATGGCTTGGCAGTTCGGTCTGGACTGTTCCCATGAGGCACAGGGTCAAGACTGATTTGCATATGGCTATGTCTGAACTGGGGTGGCGTGGTGAAGCAAAATAACGATGGATTAAACCCAGATCTGTGACTGGGGGTGAATGTTTGCCAATGTTCAGCATTCCGTCCATCATCTTGTGTGTTTTGCATTCTGGGTAACAGAACCAGGTGAGAGCCAGTCAAGTCACCCCATCCTGGATTACCCTGGGTGTCTAGTTTTCAAAAATGTATAGTTTTGCTAGGTTTCCTTAGGTGCCGGCAGAGCTAGGGTTCAAAAACTACAGCTATGCACTTTGCAAAAAAAGGGTCATTTTTCACTGTGAAAATGTGGTGTGTCCACGTTGTGTTTTGCGCTGTTTTCTGTCGCGGGCACTAGGCCCACCCACACAAGTGAGGTACCATTTTTCTCGGAAGACTTTGGGGAACGCGGGGTGCATGGAATTTTGTGGATCCACGCAGATTCCAGAACTTTCCACCACAGAAAAGTGAGGAAAATGTGGTTTTTTGGACAATTTTTTAGGTTTGCAAGGGATTCTGGGTACCAGAACCTGGTGAGAGCCAGTCAAGTCACCCCATCCTGGATTCCCCTGGGTGTCTAGTTTTCAAAAATGTATAGGTTTGCTAGGTTTCCCTAGGTGCCGGCCGAGATAGGGTTAAAAAACTA
This sequence comes from Calotriton arnoldi, assembly GCA_963921515.1. Taxonomy (NCBI): domain Eukaryota; kingdom Metazoa; phylum Chordata; class Amphibia; order Caudata; family Salamandridae; genus Calotriton; species Calotriton arnoldi. The sequence goes on along the minus strand of CAWUFW010000536.1, from coordinate 1,842,811 downwards.
CAGCTAGGCACTTTGCAAAAAAAGGGTCATTTTTCACTGTGAAAATGTGGTGTGTCCACATTGCGTTTTGCGCTGTTTCCTGTCGCGGGCACTAGGCTTACCCACACAAGTGAGGTACCATTTTTCTCGGAAGACTTTGGGGAACGCGGGGTGGGTGGAATTTTGTGGATCCACGCAGATTCCAGAACTTTCCACCACAGAAAAGTGAGGAAAATGTGTATTTTTTTGACAATTTTTTAGGTTTGTAAGGGATTCTGGGTACCAGAACCTTGTGAGAGCCAGTCAAGTCACCCCATCCTGGATTCCCCTGGGTGTCTAGTTTTCAAAAATGTATAGGTTTGCTAGGTTTCCCTAGGTGCCGGCAGAGCTAGGGTTCAAAAACTATAGCTAGGCACTTTGCAAAAAAAGGGTCATTTTTCACTGTGAAAATGTGGTGTGTCCACGTTGCGTTTTGGGCGGTTTCCTGTCACGGGCACTAGGCCTACCCACACAAGTGGGGTACCGTTTTTCTCGAAAGACTTTGGGGAACACGGGGTGGGTGGAATTTTGTGGATCCACGCAGATTCCAGAACTTTCCACTACAGAAAAGTGAGGAAAATGTGTTTTTTTTGACAATTTTTTAGGTTTGCAAGGGATTCTGGGTAACAGAACCAGGTGAGAGCCAGTCAAGTCACCCCATCCTGGATTCCCCTGGCTGTCTAGTTTTCAAAAATGTATAGTTTTGCTAGGTTTCCCTAGGTGCCGGCAGAGCTAGGGTTCAAAAACTACAGCTAGGCACTTTGCAAAAAAAGGGTCATTTTTCACTGTGAAAATGTGGTGTGTCCACGTTGCGTTTTGCGCTGTTTCCTATGGCGGGCATGAGGCCTACCCACACAAGTGAGGTACCATTTTTCTTGGAAGACTTTGGGGAACGCGGGGTGGGTGGAATTTTGTGGATCCACGCAGATTCCAGAACTTTCCACCACAGAAAAGTGAGGAAAATGTGGTTTTTTTGACAATTTTTTAGGTTTGCAAGGGATTCTGGGTAACAGAACCTGGTGAGAGCCAGTCAAGTCACCCCATCCTGGATTCCCCTGGGTGTCTAGTTTTCAAAAATGTATAGGTTTGCTAGGTTTCCCTAGGTGCCGGCAGAGCTAGGGTTCAAAAACTACAGCTAGGCACTTTGCAAAAAAAGGGTCATTTTTCACTGTGAAAATGTGGTGTGTCCACGTTGCGTTTTGCGCTGTTTCCTGTCGCGGGCACTAGGCCTACCCACACAAGGGGTGGCGTGGTGAAGCAAAATAACAATGGATTAAACCCAGATCTGTGACTGGGGGTGAATGTTTGCCAATGTGCAGCATTCCGTCCATCATCTTGTGTGTTTTACATTTCACCCTAAGTGGGAAGGGTATGCCCAGACGTGGGTCCCGTGCTCACTACGCCACTGGAGTCAAGCTGTCCTGGCTGATGAAGGCTGATAGCCTGAAACCGGTCCTAGGATGCTTGATTCCGGTCCAGGGAAGACATGGCTTGGCAGTTCGGTCTGGACTGTTCCCATGAGGCACAGGGTCAAGACTGATTTGCATATGGCTATGTCTGAACTGGGGTGGCCAGGTGAAGCAAAATAACGATGGATTAAACCCAGATCTGTGACTATGGGTGAATGTTTGCCAATGTGCAGCATTCCGTCCATCATCTTGTGTGTTTTGCATTTCGCCCTAAGTGGGAAGGGTATGCCCAGACGTGGGTCCCGTGCTCACTACGCCACTGGAGTCAAGCTATCCTGGCTGATGAAGGCTGATAGCCTGAAACCGGTCCTAGGATGCTTGATTCCGGTCCAGGGAAGACATGGCTTGGCAGTTCGGTCTGGACTGTTCCCATGAGGCACAGGGTCAAGACTGATTTGCATATGGCTATGTCTGAACTGGGGTGGCGTGGTGAAGCAAAATAACAATGGATTAAACCCAGATCTGTGACTGGGGGTGAATGTTTGCCAATGTGCAGCATTCCGTCCATCATCTTGTGTGTTTTGCATTTCGCCCTAAGTGGGAAGGGTATGCCCAGATGTGGGTCCCGTGCTCACTACGCCACTGGAGTCAAGCTATCCAGGCTGATGAAGGCTGATAGCCTGAAACCGGTCCTAGGATGCTTGATTCCGGTCCAGGGAAGACATGGCTTGGCAGTTCGGTCTGGACTGTTCCCATGAGGCACAGGGTCAAGACTGATTTGCATATGGCTATGTCTGAACTGGGGTGGCGTGGTGAAGCAAAATAACGATGGATTAAACCCAGATCTGTGACTGGGGGTGAATGTTTGCCAATGTTCAGCATTCCGTCCATCATCTTGTGTGTTTTGCATTCTCGGTAACAGAACCAGGTGAGAGCCAGTCAAGTCACCCCATCCTGGATTCCCCTGGGTGTCTAGTTTTCAAAAATGTATAGGTTTGCTAGGTTTCCCTAGGTGCCGGCAGAGCTAGGGTTCAAAAACTATAGCTAGGCACTTTGCAAAAAAGGGTCATTTTTCACTGTGAAAATGTGGTGTGTCCACGTTGCGTTTTGGGCCGTTTCCTGTCACGGGCACTAGGCCTACCCACACAAGTGGGGTACCGTTTTTCTCGAAAGACTTTGGGGAACACGGGGTGGGTGGAATTTTGCGGATCCACGCAGATTCCAGAACTTTCCACTACAGAAAAGTGAGGAAAATGTGTTTTTTTTGGACAATTTTTTAGGTTTGCAAGGGATTCTGGGTAACAGAACCAGGTGAGAGCCAGTCAAGTCACCCCATCCTGGATTCCCCTGGGTGTCTAGTTTTCAAAAATGTATAGGTTTGCTAGGTTTCCCTAGGTGCCGGCAGAGCTAGGGTTCAAAAACTACAGCTAGGCACTTTGCAAAAAAAGGGTCATTTTTCACTGTGAAAATGTGGTGTGTCCACGTTGCGTTTTGCGTTGTTTCCTGTCGCGGGCACTAGGCCTACCCACACAAGGGGTGGCGTGGTGAAGCAAAATAACGATGGATTAAACCCAGATCTGTGACTGGGGGTGAATGTTTGCCAATGTGCAGCATTCCGTCCATCATCTTGTGTGTTTTACATTTTGCCCTAAGTGGGAAGGGTATGCCCAGACATGGGTCCCGTGCTCACTACGCCACTGGAGTCAAGCTGTCCTGGCTAATGAAGGCTGATAGCCTGAAACCGGTCCTAGGATGCTTGATTCCGGTCCAGGGAAGACATGACTTGGCAGTTCGGTCTGGACTGTTCCCATGAGGCACAGGGTCAAGACTGATTTGCATATGGCTATGTCTGAACTGGGGTGGCGTGGTGAAGCAAAATAACGATGGATTAAACCCAGATCTGTGACTGGGGGTGAATGTTTGCCAATGTGCAGCATTCCGTCCATCATCTTGTGTGTTTTGCATTTCGCCCTAAGTGGGAAGGGTATGCCCAGACGTGGGTCCCGTGCTCACTACGCCACTGGAGTCAAGCTATCCTGGCTGATGAAGGCTGATAGCCTGAAACCGGTCCTAGGATGCTTGATTCCGGTCCAGGGAAGACATGGCTTGGCAGTTCGGTCTGGACTGTTCCCATGAGGCACAGGGTCAAGACTGATTTGCATATGGCTATGTCTGAACTGGGGTGGCGTGGTGAAGCAAAATAACAATGGATTAAACCCAGATCTGTGACTGGGGGTGAATGTTTGCCAATGTGCAGCATTCCGTCCATCATCTTGTGTGTTTTGCATTTCGCCCTAAGTGGGAAGGGTATGCCCAGACGTGGGTCCCGTGCTCACTACGCCACTGGAGTCAAGCTATCCTGGCTGATGAAGGCTGATAGCCTGAAACCGGTCCTAGGATGCTTGATTCCGGTCCAGGGAAGACATGGCTTGGCAGTTCGGTCTGGACTGTTCCCATGAGGCACAGGGTCAAGACTGATTTGCATATGGCTATGTCTGAACTGGGGTGGCCTGGTGAACCAAAATAACGATGGATTAAACCCAGATCTGTGACTGGGGGTGAATGTTTGCCAATGTTCAGCATTCCGTCCATCATCTTGTGTGTTTTGCATTCTGGGTAACAGAACCAGGTGAGAGCCAGTCAAGTCAACCCATCCTGGATTACCCTGGGTGTCTAGTTTTCAAAAATGTATAGTTTTGCTAGGTTTCCCTAGGTGCCGGCAGAGCTAGGGTTCAAAAACTACAGCTATGCACTTTGCAAAAAAAGGGTCATTTTTCACTGTGAAAATGTGGTGTGTCCACGTTGTGTTTTGCGCTGTTTCCTGTCGCGGGCACTAGGCCCACCCACACAAGTGAGGTACCATTTTTCTCGGAAGACTTTGGGGAACGCGGGGTGCATGGAATTTTGTGGATCCACGCAGATTCCAGAACTTTCCACCACAGAAAAGTGAGGAAAATGTGGCTTTTTTGACAATTTTTTAGGTTTGCAAGGGATTCTGGGTACCAGAACCTGGTGAGAGCCAGTCAAGTCACCCCATCCTGGATTCCCCTGGGTGTCTAGTTTTCAAAAATGTATAGGTTTGCTAGGTTTCCCTAGGTGCCGGCAGAGCTAGGGTTAAAAAACTACAGCTAGGCACTTTGCAAAAAAAGGGTCATTTTTCACTGTGAAAATGTGGTGTGTCCACGTTGCGTTTTGCGCTGTTTCCTGTCGCGGGCACTAGGCCTACCCACACAAGTGAGGTACCATTTTTCTCGTAAGACTTTGGGGAACGCGGGGTGGGTGGAATTTTGTGGATCCACGCAGATTCCAGAACTTTCCACCACAGAAAAATGAGGAAAATGTGTATTTTTTGACAATTTTTTAGGTTTGTAAGGGATTCTGGGTACCAGAACCTTGTGAGAGCCAGTCAAGTCACCCCATCCTGGATTCCCCTGGGTGTCTAGTTTTCAAAAATGTATAGGTTTGCTAGGTTTCCCTAGGTGCCGGCAGAGCTAGGGTTCAAAAACTATAGCTAGGCACTTTGCAAAAAAAGGGTCATTTTTCACTGTGAAAATGTGGTGTGTCCACGTTGCGTTTTGGGCCGTTTCCTGTCACGGGCACTAGGCCTACCCACACAAGTGGGGTACCGTTTTTCTCGAAAGACTTTGGGGAACACGGGGTGGGTGGAATTTTGTGGATCCACGCAGATTCCAGAACTTTCTACTACAGAAAAGTGAGGAAAATTTGTTTTTTTGACAATTTTTAGGTTTGCAAGGGATTCTGGGTAACAGAACCAGGTGAGAGCCAGTCAAGTCACCCCATCCTGGATTCCCCTGGGTGTCTAGTTTTCAAAAATGTATAGTTTTGCTAGGTTTCCCTAGGTGCCGGCAGAGCTAGGGTTCAAAAACTACAGCTAGGCACTTTGCAAAAAAAGGGTCGTTTTTCACTGTGAAAATGTGGTGTGTCCACGTTGCGTTTTGGGCCATTTCCTGTTGCGGGCACTAGGTCTACCCACACAAGTGAGGTACCATTTTTATCGGGAGACTTAGGGTAACACAAAATTGTAGAGCAACTGTTATTATCTATTGACTTTCGATGCATTTCTGCCTTCCAAATGAAAGACAATGTGTAAAAAGAAGTCATTTTGAAAAATGACCTATAATTCTCATGCTAGTATGGGTACTCCCAATTTCGGAAATGTGCAAATATCTACTGTTTCTAAACTCTATATTTTGTTCCCATTTCAGAAATACATAGGTGTCTTTCATACCGATTTTTCCATGTATAAATTTTCCCAGAATAATTGCTATATACCCGGGACATAATAAAAAACCATTGCAAGACGCTGCTCAATTATTGGCTCTGGGTTCGTCGGGTTCTTGGTAAACCTACAAGTCCTATATATCACCACAACCAGAAATGTCCAGCGGATGTAATGGTATATTGCTTTCAAATAGCTGTCATAATTAGAAGTAGTTACAGGTGAAAACGTTGACAGAAATGGCTGTTTTTTTAACTAATTTTCAATTTTTCCTATATTTAACTGTTTGTTTCTATAAAGAAAACTTGAAGGATCTACACAAATGACCCCTTGCTGAATTCAGAATTTTGTCTACTTTTCAGAAATGTATGGCTTTCCAGGATCCATTATTGCTTTCATACCCATTTCTACCATTAACTGGAAGGAGGTTGAAAGCACAAAAAATAGCAAAAATAGGCTATGTCCCAGAAAAATGCCAAAACTGTGTACAAAATTTTGGTTTTCTGACAAAAGTCTGCTTGTCCCTGAAAGCTGGGAAGATGGTGATTTCAGCACCACAACCCCTTTTTTGAGGCCATTTGCAGGGAAAAAACCAGATGCTTTCATCTGTAGCCCTTTTTTCGCATTTTCCCCCCAAAAACCCAACATTTAGCTGTATTTTGGCTAATTTCTGGGTCCCCTCCAGGGGAATCCACAAACCCTGAGTATCTTTAGAATCCCCATGATGTTGGAAAAAAAGGACGTAAATTTGGCATGGATACCTTATGTGGTAAAAAATTTACAGGGGCCTAAGCGCGAACTACCCCAAATAGCCAAAAAAAGGCTTAGCACAGGAGGGGAAAAGGCCTAGCAGCGAAGGGGTTAAGTACCGCTGAAACGGCGCTTCAACAGAATTTTTAATTGGCAGTATTTGTTTTATTATAAAACCTCTTTATCTGTTTTGTATTGTGGTCATTGTTGGAAGTAGAAACAGTGAATCTTGTTATTTAATTGTCTGAAGTTACATTGTATTGTCAGCACTGTTGAAATGATAATAATGATATGGAGTGCTATTGATGCCCTGAGGCTATAAATGGAATAAGAGCATGATGAATTGTAAGAAATGTATGTTTTAACAAGAGTATGTTCTCAATTTGTATGTTCTACTGAATGCACAAATAGCAGACATCATTGTAATGTTTAAACAAAATAAAAAATAAAAAAATTAAAATAAAAACGGAGACAGAGTTGAAAATGTTTTTAAGATGGGAGAATTGTTCACTGTATTGTATTGTTTAGTGCATCCTAATTGGACTATAGGTGGACAGCACTGGTGACACACAGAAGTTAGGTACACAAAAGGAAGCTCCTTTTGATAGTAGTTTAAAAATGCTAACACAGGCTGCAATGCAGAACTGAGACATGTTGGAAAGGGGTACTTAAGTTGCTGGCACAATCAGTATGGCAGGCCCACTAGTAGCATTTAATTTACAGGCTCTGGGTACATGAAGCACCATTTTAGTAGGGACTTATACGTACATTAAATATTCCAATTATGTGCAAGCCATTTCTACCAGGTTTTAAGGAGAGAGCTCAAGCGCTTCAATCAATCAGGGGAACTGTAAGCGCACTACTCACCCGTGAGGGTTTCAAGGCGCTTGGGGGGGGGGGGGGGGAGGTAAGCAGCTCCGTTCAGTCGAAAAGCCAGGTCTTTAGTGTCTTCCTGAAGATGTTCAGGGAGGGGGCGCGTCTGATGTTGAGCGGGAGCTCGTTCCAGGTCTTGGCTCGATGTAGGAGAAGGTTCTTCCACCTGTTCTGGCTCTGCAGATGCACGGGGTTTTGTCGAGGGCTAGGTCGGCGGATCGGAGGTTTCTCTTGGGTACGTGGAAGGAGATTCTCTCGTTGAGGTATTGGGGTCCGGTGTTGTGGAGGCATTTGTAGGCATGGGTGAGTATCTTGAAAGTGACTCTCTTCTCAACGGGGAGCCAGTGGAGGTTCCGTAGGTGTTGGGTGGTGTGTTCGTGTCGAGGAATGCCGAGGACGAGTCTGGCTGCGGTGTTCTGTATGGTCTGGAGCTTGCGGAGCAGAGACTTGTTGATCCCGGCGTAGAGGGCGTTTCCGTAGTCCAGTCTGCTGGTTATGAGTGCGTGGGTAACGGCCTTCCTTGATTCGGGGTGTCGGCGTAGGATACTATGCTGAGTCCGTGCTGTCTCACGATGGTGGCGAGGGGAGCCATGTAGATGTTGAAGAGCGTGGGGCTGAGCGATGATCCTTGGGGCACTCCGCAGTTGATTTCCGTGCGTTTGGAGCGGAAAGGTGGTAGTCTGATTCCTTGGGTTCTGGCAGTGAGGAACGAGCGGATCCAGTCGAGGGCGGTTCCTTGTATGCCAGCGTCGTGGAGTCTGGCAGTGAGTGTGCGGTGGGAGACGGTGTAGAACGCTGCAGAGAGGTTGAGTAGGATCAGGGCTGCGGTGTGTCCTTGGTCGAGGAGGGTTCGGATGTCGTCTGTGGTGGCGAGTAGAGCGGTTTTGGTGCTGTGGTTGCTGCGGAATCCGGATTGGGAGGGGTCGAGGATGGAGCGCTTCAGCACTGGATCGCAGTGGCAAAATGTGTAGAGTCCTAAGGCCAGCAAAAACAAGTCGGGAAAACTGGCTGGTTGAAGGCAAACCGTTAGAGGAGAAACCATTCCAAGGATGCCAGGTATAACAACCCACAACTGGTTAAGTTATCTTAGTCACATACATGGTTATTTTCTAACCTCCTAACTCTCCCCAGGACCTCCTCTTAGTTAAAAGGGCTAACTTTGTTAATTTCCATCTCTGGTCCTCGGTTCAAATTTGGTCACCCAATAGATACCTTATTAGTCTTGTTTACAGAATCGGTGTTGGGTTCTGAGCCCTAATGGCGGAGCCAGGCCCTCTCTGGAGGACAGCCTCTTCTGAGACTGAAGGCTTTCCTAAACAAAGCTCTTGCCAATACTCTCACAAGCGCTTTTAATATCAATTTATATATTTTAACTTTTTACATAACTTTAGTAAAACAACACTATGTGTCTGTCAACAAAAAGGGCATTCTCTTCGAATGCAGCAATTAGTGTATAATGTGACCACAGTGTTCACTGCAGCATGTAAACTTAATTCTTAGTGAAAAGTAAAAACGTTTCCTGGAAGGCTGCATTCGGCTGTAGTTCCCAGCTAGATATAAGAGTTAAATCCTACACATGTCTAAGGATGTTCATAAATATTCCGCTGTTATAATGAAATACACAGAAAACAAAATGTCTTTGGATCATTCATCCGCCTAACCGGATTGCCTGTAAATAGCATGAAATGAACTCTACATTAAAACCGTATCCTTTTGCTAAATTTCCATCACCATCACTGTGAAGTGTGGAAAAAGGTAATTAAATTCCTTACAATCCTATCTTGCTCGACTTAGGCGCCTTTTGTTTTGGTGATTTTTTTCTTTCTGCCGCTTGAATTTAAGCTCAAATGGCATCGGGTCTTGCATTGATTTCAGTGGTTGTTGACGCGCGTGCTTCATTGTTTGAGCAGTGTTATCGTGGACACTTGTTAGGCAGAGACCAAGTCAATAATCCAAGGATATTGCTTAATGCCCACATATCGATTTCCTGTTCTCTGAGCTAAAGAACAAATATACCAAAGTTTATAGAGAAGAAGATTTAAACAGGCTTGTGGGATGTAAAGCCACATGGAAAGATCAGACCGACTCTTCCCAATTACCTTTTTTCGTACATAGCATTTTGAGTTTGTTTAACTGGGACTTATGAGGCTGTATGCGTTTATATTTCTAGGTACAAGAGATCATGGTTATTTGTCAGACATTTATAGTGAAAAAGACATGTACATTTCAAATAGCCCTTAGTATTAGAAGAAAACACATAATAGAAGCGACCTTTCTTATTGTGGGGATCTGCCCTTCTTTCAGTTTTGAAACTACCGGGTAGAATCAGCACCTTAGGCAGAAAAACAAAGCCACTTTCTCAAGAGGCGTTATTATTTTAGAAATAGACTATCCTCCTAACAAGTTTTGACATGCTATGGCAATTGCGCCATTTCCTGCCGACATATCTTATTTGATCACAAATCGGAAATGATATTAGATATAATGGGGCATTGTGTCCACTGGACTAAACGAACAGTATTGCTGTAGAGGACCTGAAACTGATGCAATGGGATTGCAACGTTTATCCAGGATGTGAGGGTTTGACAAAATGCTGAGAAATCTCATAACTTTTTGTACTTTATAAAATGTCATAACTGTGTCTGAAATAAATAAAACTTTATAAAATAGGATTTAAAAAAGTTGGGCGGAGATGATAGTCATGCACACAAACTTGTCATTCTCATCATCAGTGTATTCTTCAAGCCTCTGTGTCCGTTATGTATGCTGCTTTTCAAATATATTGTGTACTGTCAACAAAAGCTCTCTTGCTGTTTCCTAATGTGGTATTCGATGTGCATTTAGTACATATGGCATGATGCGAATGTAGGTGGTTGGTTGTCACAGGAGCTTTGAAAGCATTTGCTGCTTTTGCGCGAAATATAGTGGCATTTGTTGGTATATAACGTAAACATCAAAACATAACACAACAATATACACAGACCAACATTACAACATATTTCAAATATAACGGGGTATAACACAACAAAACAGAAGCAACACAACAGCCATAGTATATATACCTCAACATCGCATTGCAAAAATGCAGCACAAAAAACAACAAAACACATTACCACTGAAACAAAATGTGCTTCCCATGAATGTGCCTGGATGTACATAAATCATGTTGTGTTGTTAGAATTTGTTGCTGAAAATAGGCCTTTCATCACTGCAGTAGACAAAGAAGAACCCCTTTCCACTAAATGCCAACTGTCGAGGTCTCGGTAGATTTTTCTGAACTTGAGATGATAATTGAGTGCTCTAATTAAACAGGCAAAGAATTACACAAAACTGCAGCCTGGGCTGAGAGAGCACGTCTCCTTTGCAACATTCTGCTGGAATGAGGAGCTGTAAGCAGAAGGATGCCAGCGTTTTGATACTGACAGAAATGTGTGGATGAAAACAATAGGACATATTGATGAAACATTTTAAATGTACATTGAGTTATCTTTACTACAATTAGTGCTATGAAGTTGACAATGACTTAATATATTCCTATTCTGGACCATACAGAAGCATGTTGGCAGCATTTTATCATGCTTCTTGTTCATTGAATCCAGGAAACATACGTTGAAGCTGTATCATAATCCTACCAGTAGCGAAAGTGCTCTTACAGCCGTGACCATTTGAGGGAACTTAAGAAGTGGAATGCTTGCATTCCAATGCCATTAGATTTGATTAAAGAACCCATAATGAAACAAGGAGAATACTTTGCGGTTAATGTTTACATATTACATTGTATGGGGCATAACGGAGCCCCCCTCAGCCCCAGGGTTTCTTGTTTTAGGAGGGGGTTCCTAACCCTTTAAGCCATGCCATTGCATACCTTGCAGAATGCGTGCAATGGCATGGAATAAGAAAAAGTTAAATGCTCAGGAAAGCCATTCTGCTTTCCTGAACAGGCCCCTGCCGCATGGGGGGGGGGGGGGTCAACCGTTCAGGGCCCCCCATTGAGTATGTATTGTATTGTATTGTATATAGCATTTACAAAGCGCAACAAACACCCTACGGGTACCCTGGCGCTAAAGATATGTGAACACAGACCAACGTAAAGCAGGAGGACAGAACCTAAAATGGGCAATACTCAGAGACGACAGGATCAATTTCTGGGGAACAGCCACGTTTTGATCCTTTTCCTAAACAAGGACAAGGTACTACATTGTCTGATTTCAAATGGCAGTTCATTCCATAGTTTCGCGGTGGCAATACTAAAAGTTCTTCCTCCCAGTCTGACCCTGTTGAACCTGGAGACGTTTGCCAGACAAGCAGAAGAGGATCGGAGGCTCCGGGTGGGAGTATACCAGACCAGTTTCTTCTGTAGCGGCTTAGGGCCGAATCCATGCAGAGCCCTAAACCCTATACATAGGGATTTGAAATATATTCTTTGCTGCACCGGGAGCCAGTGTAGCTCAGCTAGACACAGTGAGGCAGAAAAGCCTTGTGGTCTAGACAGAGCTAATTTCGCTGCCGTGTTCTGAACACGTTGCAGTCGCTGAATCAGATATTTGGGGGACTCCAACAGTAAGGCGTTGCAGTAGTCAAGTCTGCTTAAAATAGCACCTCGTACTATCAAGGCTCTGACCGAGATGGGAAGCAACGGAAGGATCTTTCTCAATGCTCTAATAAGACTAAAACAGCACCCCACCGTCTTATTCACGTGCGTCTCCAGTGACAAGTTGGCATTGAACATGACTCCAAAGTTTCGCACCGTCTTAGACGGCGCAAGGGGAGTAGATGTACCAAGAGGCCAAAAATTGTGAGGAAGAGGCAGAGGAACCTTCCCAACTGCGCAGTGTAAAATTTCGGTCTTATCCGAATTAAATTGTAGAGAATTATTTCGTAACCACTGCGCAGTGTTGTGCATGCAAGCATGAAAATCCTCCAAGGCATTAGGTTGGGTTCCATCAAGAGATAGAATGATCTGGGTGTCATCAGCATAGTTTACCAATTTCACATTATGAGCCCGAATGGTATTGATCAGTGGGCTCAAGTAGATGTTAAATAAAATTGGGCTGATGGCAGATCCTTGTGGAACCCCATGACAGATGTTAGTGAAGGCTGATTGGAACGGTGGAAGAGCCACTGCCTGACACCTGCCAGATAGATAGGATCGAAACCAGTCCAGGGCAGTGCCCACTACTCCTACCTCTTCTAAACGGGTCAGCAAAGTGCCATGGTTAACCGTGTCGAAAGCGGCAGACAGGTCAAGCAAAATAAGTATTGCCGATTGTCCCCTGTCTGCCAACAGACGAAGATCGTCCATCACGGTCACCAAAGCAGACTCTGTTCCGTGTTCTGGACGGAAACCAAATTGTACATCCGCCAGACGGTTGTTACGTTCTAGGAATACTGACAGAGATTTGCTGACTAGACGTTCGAGGATCTTCACTGGGTAGGGTAGGTGAGAGATGGGCCGATAACTACCCGGGCAGGTTGGGTCAAAAGAGTGGCCTTCTTCAAGAGTGGCGTAACCACGGCCTGTTTCCAGCCAGAAGGTACAACCCCGCTGGATAACGATTGATTGCAAATCTGCCGGAGTCTGGGGAAAAGTTCTGAGGCAAATTCCTTCCAGATTTTATGTGGAAGGGGGTCCAGTGGAGAGCCCGAGGAGACACCCAAGGCGAGCCCGCCAAATTCCTCCTCCTAAGGAGGCTCAAAGTGATCCAAGAGACTCAATTTAACAGTCCCTTCACCAGTCTGTTTTCCTACACAGGACACCCTTCCCACACCATCCATCAAGGTTACTACTCCATGGGTCATAGCTTCTTCCCCTATGGAAATGTTTGTTTTAAGCCCAGTAATAATAGTGCTGATTTTTTCGTCAAAAAAGGTTGCTAAACTGTTGCAGAGAGCTTGAGTTGGCTGGATCTCGTTTTGTGAGCACTGTGGGTTAGTGATGTCATCAACTATTTTGAAAATGCATTTGGATTTATTTAACGAGTTCAGAATGATCTCTGCGAAATATTCCTGTTTAGCGGAGAAAATTTCTTTTTTGTAGAGAGATATGGCCGCTTTCCAGGCGATCTTATCCTCGTCTACATAGTGCTTTCTCCATTTTCTTTCTGCCTGTTTACATTTTAATTTTAAGGCTTTCAGTTTTTCATTGAACCACCTAGCGGAGGGTCTACCCCTGTTTTTACAATTTTTCAGAGGGGCAATTTGGTTAACAGTTGCAGTGATTTGATTACAGAGATCCACATAATTCTCCTCCACTGACCTAAGTACATCAAAATCCCCTTTGATAGCAAACATTGGTGACAGTGTTGCCTTTTCCAGTATCCTCTTCCAATCCCTACTCAGGAAGCTCCTAACATCCATCAGAGCTGGAGCTCCTCGGCTGGGGATGGACGTCAGAAATTTGACCACATGGTGATCAGTCCAGTCTACAGAGAGCACCTCCATATGTCCGGTAACCCTTTCCTCACTAAAAACTAAGTCGAGCATGTGCCCCCCTATGTGTGTAGGCCCTGTTACCCCCTGAAATAGGCCTAGACTTTCGCAAGATTGGAGAAGGGTATGATATCCTATATCTAAGGTCCCATTTGGCCATAGATTGAAGTCCCCTGCAATAAGCAGTCTCGAGTGAGTAAGAGCCATATTATTAAAAACATCAATCAGCACCTGCAATTGAGGTAGGTTGACTGCACCAGGGGGCCTATAGCACACTATGCCATCCAAAAGGTGCCCCCTGGGGTCTTTTAGAGAGAACCCCAGGAGCTCAAATCCCTCCACTGCATCAATATCCATAGGGACAAAATCCCACCCATCTTTAAACAGAAAACCAACCCCACCACCTCTACCTGTGGCTCTAGGCTTGTGAAATATCTTATAGCCTGGGGGACACGCCAGTCCTAGTACAAGAACGGAGTCAGGAAAGGTCCAGGTCTCAGTCATGAGTAGCATATCAAGATGATGCACTTCAATGAGTAGTTGAATCTCTATAACATGTTTAGGAAGAGATCTAACATTAAGCAATCCGCAGACCAGAGCCTCCTTCCTGATAAAGTCGGACTTCGGGCTGGCAGTATCCTCAAATATAGGCAGGCCTACCCCAACACCACTGATCTCGCCTATCTCCCGCAAGGCCCGGCTAGAATAACAGAGTTTTCTGGCATCACGGGCAGCATGGCTGGCGCTGTGCGCGGACCATGCTCGGACGGGCGCAGACAGGCTTGCCCTTGGCGCGCCCGCTGCGCGTGTCCGCTGCGCTCCCTCGATCTTGCCGGCATAAATATCCGGTGTGGCGTCAGCTCCACCCCTCACCCGTTCTGATTGGCTACTCTGGGGGAGTGGCACCAGGAAGCAACAGCGAGGCTTGAAACGCCGATAACGCTAGTCGCAGCGAGATGAAAGTTTAAAAAAGCAATTTCAGATTCAATACAGTGCAGGCAAAATGGTTAAAAAACAATTTAAGAACAACTCCCTATACGCTGGGTAGCATACACAATCTAAGTGAGCGCTCCCGCGATCTTGCCGGCATAAATATCCGGTGTTGGCGTCAGCTCCACCCCTCACCCGTTCTGATTGGCTACCCAGGGGGAGTGGCACCAGGAAGCAACAGTGAGGCTTGAAACGCCGATAACGCTAGTCGCAGCGAGATGAAAGTTTAAAAAAGCAATTTCAGATTCAATACAGTGCAGGCAAAATGGTTAAAAAACAATTTAAGAACAACTCCCTATACGCTGGGTAGCATATCTGGGTAGCATGTCTGTGCGATCTAGGAGGTGCCGGGGTCCCGCCTCACATTCTTCAGGGGGGCCCCATCATTTTGCGTTACGCCACTGCACATATTTAAATTTAAAGGCATATTGTTGTTAAGTGTTTTACAGAGAGCAACACAGATTCTTGGTCATGTACAAAAGCCAGGATTAAGACCTAGGCCCCCAGGTACCAAGTTCAGTTGCTTTTCCTGTAAAGAATATCTGACAAGGGGCCTCTTCCTTTTTTTTATAGGTGCCAGAAGATCAATCACCAGTGGCAGGAAACTGTTCAAATATAGAAAATGAGCTTTAATATCTGAAGTGCAGATGTTTCCTGCAGTGGTGTCCAGAATAGGTCTGGATTCATGAGAGACATTTGGGATAATCACTGGTTATCAAGTTTATTTTTATTTGGATTATGATCATTTAGTTTGATTATTTCCTCATTTATGTTATGCGGAGTTCCTGAAAATCTGGCATTAATTTCACTCTCCCAGACTTGCTGTGGACACCCCTAGTCTGCAAGAAGATCCTAAGTACCAATCCAAAATTAGCATCCTGTGATAAGAAAGTTAAGTTATTATAAAGATGTTAAAAACAAATTGCAAAGTGATCCAATGAGACTGTAGGAACTGGATGACTAACATAAATTCTATTATAAAGTGCAGCAGCTAAACATACTAGTTCAGTTTAAGGGCTAGAATTTGGTACCTATGTCTTTAACACTTCCAAGTTGGTGATAGTAGTTTGCTGGCAGATTTGAAAAAACTGCCTAGATGTTACAGTTGCTAAAACACTAAAATGTGAATGAACACAGTAGAAACTAAGTAAGAAAGACATCAGACAAAATTCTTATGAGAGCCTGATTGCCCATATGTTAGAAATAGGTTCTCACCTGCGATGGAGATAAGGCTGCTTGGGCCAAATGTGTCTCTGGAAGAGGAGTGACCCGAGAATGCTTCAATGAGCCAGAGACACTGTTGTACAGTGTAGAACCATTCTCTTGCCATGTCTTGAACTGGTAAAATGCGTTCTGCGTACTCCTGTGCGAAGTGTAGTGTCTATAATACTGGCACAATTTTCTTTAAACTAGATTTCTAAGATACTTGCAAGCATAGGTTTTCAAAATATATCTCGTAAGATAAATGCCTGTTTTGTTCTGAAATGCCAAATATGTGGTCAGCACCATAGCACAAAGTGAAGCGTAGGCATTGATATATGGGTTGTGGTTTAAAAACTTTAATGGGATGATATAAAATGTATTTCAACATAATTATTACCTTCATAGAGAGTTAAATGATATGATATGTGTATGGCTCATTAGCTAAATAGATTGGAATTAATATTTAAGGAAGTAAGATAAAGCTAAAAAAATGCCGTAGACAGAAATCTAGGTGTAAAGGAGTCAGGAGACGGTGGATGAGGATAACCAACTTTATTCCTTCTTCGTCCGGCAGTAACTGCCGCTCCCTCAAATCCCCGCTCCCGTGCCACATTCGGAATTCCACGCTGGGAACTTCACTACCACATTCCAACCCAACACATCCCCTTTCCTACTGACAAAATACACAACAATCAATAATTACATAACTGAAATGCATGTGATGAGAACCAGCAGCCTCTATGACCTCGAGTTGAGCGGGGGCTGGAGCTGCCAACAGAGACACCGGTGCCATGCTTCTGCCACGTCCAGGTTGCGGTGAGTAACTCTGCTAAGGGGTAGTCACGGGGGTGGAAGAAGTACACGACTGTGCTCCGCAGTCACTCCTGCACCCGTCAGGTTTCCTTCACTGCCCCACTCCATATCGTCGCCACTGTAAAGGAGTCAGGAGGCGGTGGATGAGGATAACCAACTTTATTCCTTCTTCGTCCGGCAGTAACTGCCACTCCCTCGAATCCCCGCTTCCACGCCACATTCGGAGTTCCACGCAGGAAACTTCACAACCACATTCCAACCCAACACTACGTCTTTATCAGGTGCTGATATCTTAGACATACCAATGGCCATATTTTATAGCACAGATGGCCCTGCAACAATAATTTCACCTTCACTCTGTCCTCTGGAGTTATGCTAACTGTTATGCAAGATGGATGGATCTTTTAGATCCTTAATTTCTTAGAGCAAGTATGGATAAAAGAAATTAAAAAGAGTTTTTGGGAACAGGATTGCACATACCTTGTAGATTATAGTACCTAAAGCAAGGCGGTGAGGACAAAAAAAGTGTGCACTATAGTCACTGTTCAGTACTTTTCTTCAAAGTTTCCAAAGATGACGCTCAACTCTCCGTAGACCACCGCTCCTGGCCACAATCCTCAAAATGAAATCACAAAAATGGAAAGGAACGTCTTATAGTGATGTCCATATCAACAATTTATTATTGTATTTCTTCAGCAAACAGTCAGCAGGCCAAGTTCCAATAAAATATTCCAATTTTTATTCCAAAATTGTTGCAGATGAATCAATATGTCACATATTCATGAAGTCTTTTCAGCCTACGCGTTTCGTCCTATACCGGACGTCATCAGGGCTGAAAGAAAATATATATACACCAATCAATAAATTGAAAACAAATTTAACAAAAACATTCACCATGTAACCTGTACATGACAATTCAAGGTATCTTTTGAACCTGCACTCACTCCAACCTTATAAAGCCTGCCTGTCTCCATTCTAATATTAACCACAACCCAGGATGAACAGCAAGATTTAATATTCTATACAATAATTGCTAATTATCTTAAAAGACATAGTTCATTATATAACTCTTAAACCCCACGAGACCCGTTGCAACAACTACATTCATTTATTGACTCTGTATTACCCATCCTACAAACCATTTCACCCCCTAGTGACCAGTAATTTATAACATGACTTAATATCAAATTGAATCATCTGACACATACCTCTTTATTCAAATATTACAACCAGTATTGATAGATTTCAGTCTTAATAATTATTCAGTTGGTTTCTTCTTGTACTCCATTCAATTAAGTCTAAATGATGAACAATTCTAAAAGAATATATTATACCAAAAAGTCACATTAATAACTCTACTTCCCATGTGTTACCCAATATCTCTAAGTTCAAAAAACAAGGGGGAAACATAGAACATACCTAATTATATATATTAATCTTTATATTATTCGGTCACCCTCTTCTGGATCTCCAGACAATTCTAGCCAGAATAATATTCAATTCTGAAAAAATATGGAAAGGTCACATTAATGACTGAAAAGTCCTAATCGTTTTTACCTATTCCTGAATTTGAAGGGAGAGGAGGGATATGCCTCTTAAAATGCGATGATTAAATTGTAGTTCAATTATATCCCACTTACATCATTAGTGGTGAACCCTATGATCTAAACAGACAGCTTCAATTATTTCATTATTGCAAAGTCTAATTCTGGCAATAGCATAGCTCCACATCTTATTAAATCCTATTTATAACATGTAAAATACTAAGGGTGAATGTACCTTATGAATAGCTATATTAGCTTATACTCTATTCCAGCTTCCTTGGTATTCAAGTCCAAAGACCCTGTACAAATTCCAAAACCTATAATTATTGCTCTTTAAGAGTTATATAATGAACTATGTCTTTTAAGATAATTAGCAATTATTGTATAGAATATTAAATCTTGCTGTTCATCCTGGGTTGTGGTTAATATTAGAATGGAGACAGGCAGGCTTTATAAGGTTGGAGTGCAGGTTCAAAAGATACCTTGAATTGTCATGTACAGGTTACATGGTGAATGTTTTTGTTAAATTTGTTTTCAATTTATTGATTGGTGTATATATATTTTCTTTCAGCCCTGATGACGTCCGGTATAGGACGAAACGCGTAGGCTGAAAAGACTTCATGAATATGTGACATATTGATTCATCTGCAACAATTTTGGAATAAAAATTTGAATATTTTATTGGAACTTGGCCTGCTGACTGTTTGCTGCAGAAAAATCAATAATAAATTGTTGATATGGACATCACTATAAGACGTTCCTTTCCATTTTTGTGATTTCACCTTGTAGATTATATAGCGGATTAGTTAGGATTTAGATATACCGTGCCTCTGATATCGCTAGATATATTGTTAGCTTACAGTGAGCTTAGGGTCAGCCCACTGCTTAGCATTAGCTGGCTTCATTGTCACTCTCATTTGCTTACTTCTTATTCGTTAGCTTGTGTGGGCTTTCCTTCCTCTACTTGTGTTCGTCCCTCCCTTAGAGCATGAATGCATTACTTGTGTCCATCCACTGCTCATTTTTAAGGAACTATGGTTGTCTTTAAGTTTAAGCACTCCACAACAGTGCATGCGTTTTCCAGCTGTCTTCCTAGTGTATTTCTCTTGCCCATATGCATTCTGTGTTGCGCTGTCTCTCATGCCCATGTGCTTCTTCCCTGCCCCCTCCCATTGCTCTCTCGCCTGTTTTCTTTTCCTCACACTCTCATGCTCTACATTGTTCTTTCTCCATGTTAGTTTTCTTCCCTTCCCTTCCTACATCCTCTTGTGTTGCATATCCCCACCCGCGCCCCCTGTGTTTCTTCCCCTCCACCTGCATTCCCTGTGCTACTTCCCCCTCCTCCCTGTGTTGCTTCTGCCCACACCCCTTTGTTGCTCCCCCACCCATGCCCTCTGTGTTGCTCCCCCACCCATGCCCTCTGTGTTGTTCCCCCCACCCACACCCTGTGTTGTTCCCCCCACCGGCACCCCTTCATTGCTTCCCCCACCGAGCCTACTGCATTGCTTCCCCCACCCGCACACATGCGTTGTTTTCAACTTCTACCCACTCGCACCACTCATGTTGTTTCCCCCCACGTACACCTCCAGCATTCTGGGAAGCATTCTGATGACCGCTTCTGGGGGATACTTAGATAAGTAGATTTGTGAAGGAAATTACTGATAATGTTTGTGTCTTGAGAAAGGTGGAGCAAAAGATTTATGCCTACCAAAACTCTGCCTTGACTCGCAAATAATTTGGATTGGATTGCATATTTTTATGCATACATATTATATATTGTATTTTCAACTTATGAGAATGTGGTTAGAGTCAAAGTGAGCACATTTTTGATTTACGATACCTATGTGCTACCATTTAAAGGAGACCATTATTGTATTTGCAATCTAGTTTCTGCTGTTGTGCTGCAATTTAATGCTCAAGTGAAATGCATGGTACCCTTGCCTTAGAGGTTTTAGACAGTGAAAATGTAAGCAGGCTGTGGAAATTGTATATTATAGAGCCATGCCTTAAGTTAAAATGTACACAGATGATACAATATTAGTTTCAGATTTATCATAGGCCCTCTCCTTGTATAGAAAAGTAACAACCTATCTTCTTGACCACCAATAGCTTTTTCTTCACAATAATTTTTCTCTCCGTGGAACTCCACCAGCAAAAATCTTAGAGTTATATTTGATTCAAAAAGAGAATATCATGGGGGCGTGGCCACGCAAGATGGCCGACCGGACGTGATCCGTGTCGGCTCCGTCGCCTAAAAGCTGTCAAGGGCACTTATGCAGCCCCAACGTAGCGCCTGAATCGCACAAATGAATGATTAAAGGTCCGCAGACCTGAGGAGGCGCAGCGGGAACACCTAACGGGCGCCCACCACCGAAGAACGAACCGTTTGCAGAGACGAGGGCTGCGAGCCAAGATGGTGCCGACCGGCCGAGCAATCTGAAGCAGGGCTCGTCGTTGCTTCTGGGAGCCCAGGGAGTGGGTTGCAGCTGCTGGCACTACGACGGAGAGCGGACTGACTGGTCTGCGTCCTTGGGGGGGCTGGCGGGGGCACAAATAGGCACCGGGAGGCCCTGCGACAAGCTCTGGACTCTGCGGGGGGGCTGGAGGAGCGGCGAGAGAGCGGAGGTAAGCGGGTGTCCCCTGCCGGGAGACACAAGCACCAAACCCCTGCGACGGCGAAAGAGAGGCACTGGGGGACCCTTGAGGCATCGGCGAGACGGTGGGAGGATCCATTCCCGCCCCGCCTGACCCTAAAATGTAGGGCCCAAAATGGCATTCCTTTAAAAGGAGAATTTTTGAAACAGTCCTGAAGCCAACAAAAGAGCTAGTGGGGCGCCTGGCAATTTTAATGTGGAAAATGGTCAGCGAATGCAGCCCACACCACTAAGAACAGGAGCAAGGATTGTTGCCTGACCCTAAGATGGCCACCATTTAGAACATTCTCCATAAGAAGCCTCTCAAACTACTTAGGTGAGGGGCCCATCGAATAACAGAGGATCCACAGAGATTCCCCAGCGGCTAAGCACAGAGGCGGGGTGGGAGTAAACTGAAGGAGCAAGGGAACTGTGGAGTCCCTTGGACACGGCAGAGACCGCATCTATTCCACCAAAGAAATCGACTTCTAAGGTATCCAGCTATTTCGCGGCTGCAGAAAAGAAATAAGCACAGGAAAGAGAGAGTCCCGAATTCACAATGGCCCTAACCAAGGAAGATTTACTAACGTCCCTAAAAGACTTTAAGTTGGAACTGCGCACGGAACTAAAAAGAGACCTCCAGGCCTCTATGGACCAACTGAAAGCAGACCTATCAGAGAGAATGGCCTCACTACAACAAGACGTAGATTCCATTGGAACGCGGATGATGGAAACGGAGACCCAACCCCAAGATCTCGACAAAAGAGTAACGGAAGCGAGCGACAAGGTACAACTTCTACACTCACAACTCCAGCTGGCCCTATTGAAGCGCGAAGACCTGGAAAACAGGTCCAGAAGAGACAATATCCGCATCCGAGACCTGGAGGAGGGGGCGGAGGGACCTGATCTAGAAGCTTTTGTAGAAGGCCTGTTTGCGGAGGTTCTTGGGTCTAAACAAATCAAAATCAAAATCTAAAGAGCCCATAGGGTGGGTCCGGCAATGCCTGGTGAGCGACGTCGCACTCAAGATATCTTGGTCAAGCTCCATTCATATGAGGTCAAGGAAGCCATACTGCAAGAGTCCAGAAATAAAGACTCCATCTCGTTACAAGGTTTTCGCAGTGCGCTCTTCCAGGACCTGGCGCAGGCGACTCTTCAGCGACGACAATCCTTCCGTCCTCTTACAGAGAAGCTACGAGAGGAGCGAATAAGATATCGATGGACAAATCCGTTTGGGCTGGTGTTCGAATTTAAAAACAGACAACGTCATGTCACAGAGCTAAGGGAGGGCATGGAGATTCTAGGGCTACCGGTGCCAGAAGACGAAGCCTCCAGCTCGCAGGCCAGAAAAGAGGAGCCCCCTCGATCGAAAACAATACACTGGAAAATGACCACTAAAGGGCGCCAAACCAAGACCTGACTCAAGTAAAAGAAAAGAGACCGGAGTAGCCGACAGTGGGACTGCACGACATGACTTTGTATTCGCAAGAATTTAAGAAAAGGATACTCGTCAACTAGGCTAATAAGTGAAAAAGGACATGAGACTGGTCCAAGTTTTTTCCACAATTGCTCAGGGATTGCAACGAGCCTTGAAGAAAGGGCATATGCATTTACTAGACTATGGCAACGTTGTATAGTGCTACATGGACAGCGAGGTGACGGGCAAGGGCCAGAACCCCTGCTCAACGCCCGCAACGTGGAGTGAAGTTACAGTCGGACACGTGAGGGTCCCGTGGCCAAGATTTATTTCTTCTACTGGTTATGTTTTGAATTTAAAGGGGAGGTTTATGTTAAGGGGGGGTGGTGGAGAAGCGGGGGTGGAGAGAAGTTGGAGGCACTGCAATGCAGAATGTCAGAATGTGGAGGGGAGAAGTGGCTAAAGAAAAGTAGCCGGTGGGACCAGAAAAAAAGCGAGACTTCAGGGGACACAAGTAGCGAGAGGGAGGAGGTACCCAATAAAATGATATAGATCATGTCATGGAACGTGAAGGGCCTAAATTTGCCGATCAAGCGACAAACAATTTGGAAGTATCTAGTAGATCACCAATTCGATGTGGTGGCTCTCCAAGAGACGCACCTTAAGAAATCGGAAGAACTGAGGCTACGACATAAAAACTATTCGCTCCTACACAGATCATCCGCCAAAACAAAACATAATGGGGTAGCATTAATGTTCCACAATAGCACCAAATTTCAGCCTGAAGGTATTAAGACAGATAAGGAGGGACGGGTGGTAATGGTAAAAGGGAAGCTTAAGGGAAGAACTGTTACTTTTGTCTCAGTCTATGTCCCCAACTCGGGTCAAGCGACATTCGTGAATTCACTTTTGGATATGGTGGGGGGCTTTGCCGAAGGTCAGATAATTGTGATGGGGGACTTTAACCTCACTTGGCATCCTACAGACAATAGTTCGCACCTGCATAGGTCCACAGGAGGTAGTTTCATTAAATCCCTAGAGCATGCATTTCAGGACTTGGGGCTGTTCGACGTTTGGAGTTTTCTCAACCCAACTACAAAAGACTACACATATTTAACACATGCCCACCAAACATACTCCAGACTGAATTACATTTTTATGTCCCAGGAGCTACAGGGATCCCTACAGGGGGCTAAGATCCTTCCCATCTCGCTATCAGATCATAGCCCTGTAATGGTGGGTCTACACTGGGGGGGAGGGGGAAACCCAGGGGTTCTTGAGATGGTACTTTCCCGCCGCATTGACACGGGACAAGTTACTTAGGGATGAATTATGGGTAGCGATTAAAGAATATTTTCAGACATATGACCCTGGTGACACTTCTCCCCAAAATAATTGGAACGCTTTCAAAGCGGTAATTCGTGGGAAATGTATATCATTGGTCTCAGCGCTAAATAAGGAAAGGGCAAAGGAAAGGGTGGAACTAGAGGCAGCTCTGTCTCAGGTAGAAAGTGAATATAAAAAGAACCCCATGCGTAGCCTAAAACGCCAGATGAGCACACTAAAAGGGAAATTGGGGGCAATATATACTAACAGAGCTGAATTCACACTTCTGCGACTGCGCCGTAACGCATACGCACAGGGAAACAAAGTAGGCACACACCTGGCGAGACAACTTAGGGAAAAAAGGGTGAGGGAATACATTGGAGGAATAAACAAAGGCAAGGGGGAGATAGAACTAGATGATTTGGGTAAAGCTAATATTTTCGGCGCCTTCTATCAGGACCTTTATAAGGCGGTTCCCCCTGATGCTAGGGCCCAGAAGGAATATCTAGATACACTTGCACTCCCAAAACTCCTAGTCACATGGAAAGACCAACTATACGCCCCAATTTCTGAAGACAAAGTGAGACAATCGATCAGGGCTCTTAAGCCTCATAAATCACTATTTAAAAATATGGCGGCGGGACAGGCATTGACCCCATCCATGGCAGAGGCGCTTACTACCGTAATTCCAAAGCCTGGGAAGAACCCTCAACAATGCGCCTCATATAGAACGATCGCCCTCTTGAATCTCGATGCTAAACTCTACTCGGCCATCTTGGCGTCACGCTTGGAGAACTTAATGCCCGACATTATTCACCTGGACCAGTCCGGTTTCATAAAAGGGAGACAAGCACGTGACAATATCCGCAGGACTCTGCATCTTATAGAAAAAGCAGACAAGTTCAAAATCCCAGCGATAGTAGTGGGGTTAGATGCAGAGAAAGCCTTTGACAGAGTGGATTGGCATTTCTTGTTTCTCACTCTGGAAGTTTTTGGCTTTGGGGATAAGTTCATACAAATGATTAAAGCCAATTACACGAGCCCGCGCTCCAGGGTACAGGTCAACGGGGTAAGCTCGGATTTATTTGAGTTCGGTCGAGGCACAAGACAGGGGTGCCCTCTGTCCCCATTGCTATTTGCTCTGAGTATTGAGCCACTTGCTGCCCGCCTCAGAGCAAATCCTGACATTCGGGGGATTAGGTTTGGGGGAGAGGAGCATAAGGTGTCGCTATTTGCAGACGACATCCTGTTGACCCTCACAACTCCTAGATAGTCACTGCAGGCATTACAGTCGGAGCTGAAGGCGTTTGAGGGGATATCAGGCTTCCGAGTTAATTTATCTAAGTAATCGATACTAAACCTCACACTGTCAGAGGGGGAGAAAATACAAATTCAGGGGGAATCCTCATTCACATGGGCTAAACACAGTTTAACATATTTGGGGATCCAGATCACCCCACGTATAGAGGGATTATTTAACGCAAACGTCCCACCCTTACTCACACAGATACAACAGGATCTAAAGCGTTGGAAAGTGTTGTTTTTATCCTGGCTCGGTCGGATACATGCAGTCAAAATGACCCTTCTTCCCAAGCTGTTGTACCTGTTCCAAGCACTCCCAATAGAGCTTGAAAAAGATTTTTGAAAGGGGGTTTGCCCCATGATACTACGCTACATCTGGCAAGATGGAAGAGCGCGGTTACCCTTTCATGTTTTATGGAGACCTAGATCGGAGGGGGGTGTGGCGCTCCCAGACATCGGGCTTTATTATAAGGCAGCACAATTAAGGGTGGTGGCAGAATGGTCCATGAGGGAGTCGGACAAACACTGGCTCCACATGGACCATGCCATTGTGGGAAGGACAATTTGGGATGTGCTATGGAAACCCAAAAAGGATAGACCCTCCAACTCATACTTAAGCACCCCTACAAGGACTACTCTCAAGACTTGGGACGAGGTGAATAGGAACCTGGGATGGACCTCCTTTCCTTCCCCATATACACCTATACACTTGAATCCAGACTTTCCTCCTGCGTTGAAGGAGGGGCCGTTTGATGTATGGTGAGAGGGGGGATGTCTGGTTCTTTCGGATCTATTCCATAACTGTGACATTCTCACCTTTGAAAACTGTCAGCGAGACTTTAGGGTTCCACCCACTGAACACTTTCATTATCTGCAACTTAAGCATTGGGCACTACACCCACCGGTAAGGGAGGCGGCAACCAGAGATTTGACCGCAATAGAAACTTTCGTGCGGAGGGCAAGTACTTCAAAGGGCACTATCTCTTTTTTATGTAAGCTATTGGTCTCCACTACAATTGCACCGCAGCCTCGATACAGGTATACATGGGATCAGACCCTAGGAAGGGAGGTGGCAGGGGGGATGAAACACCTGTTGTCCGACATCACCAAGCATAACCACTCACTTGAACTGAGGGAGGCGCACTACAAAATATTATTCAATTGGAACCTATTCCCTTCCAAACTCAAAAAGATCTTTCCCCTAACCACTGATCTCTGCTGGAGAGGATGTGGTCTATTGGGGGACTTTCGCCATATTTGGTGGGACTGCCCAACTATTAAGCCATTCTGGGAAGAGATCCTGGCCCAAATGAAAGACATGCTGGGGTACCCCGTGCCGAGTTCTATAGACGCGATCCTCCTGGGTCTTAGGGACACCTCATTAGAGCACCAAACTAAGGCGGACAAGGCAATTTTGTGGGCATGTTTGGGGGCAGCTAAGAAAGCTATAGCGGCTAATTGGAAGAAGAAAGAAGTCCCAGTGTTGGTGCAATGGCACTCATGCTTATGGAGAATACTCACGATGGAGCGTACGTCTGATATTTTCAGAGATGAATATAAGAATTTTGAGTATAAGTGGGGCCCTCTGGTGTCATATCTTACAAAGGGGCTCCCGCTGGCAGTTTGCCCGCCTACATTAAGAGGGCTACACTTGTTTCAGTTTTAGGACCCACAACAGGGAAACCACAGATGACACTTGGCAACGGAGGAAACGGCACAACTCTGAAATCGCACGAGAGGATTCCACTCCACAAGCCGGAGTAGAGCAGCAGGCAGGGAATAGGCAGTTATTGCTTTCTCCACCACAGGGGGGGGGGGAGGGGAGGGAGTTTTAGTTTTTTGATAGTTGTTAATTGGATGTTCCAATGAGTCAATGGCTTGTTTTGAGCTTCGAAAGACTATTATTCCAGCAATGTAAGAAACTGTGATCGACATAGCGGGGGGAGGAAGGTGGGAATGTTGATAAGGCAACATGCAGTGACTGTTTGGAAATGATTTTAAAATTCTGCCAATAAACAGAAGTTTGACAAAAAAAAAAAAAGAGAATATCAAGCTATCCCACATAATAATTCCGTAGGCAATGGTGTATATCATCTGCTGTCAGTAATCTGGAGGATCTTCACCACTCCCCCCATCTGCACATGGTTGAGATTGTCCTTACAACTGTTCAATCCTGATTTACATATAGCAGAATCTTATATACCAGTGCACGAAAGAATGAACTACGAAAATAGCAAAAAAGTCTACCAATATTGTCAAGCTGTCAAGAAGCTTACAGAAAGTCGACTAGCCAACCCACTGAAAGTTGGACATCTTAAAAACAGTTGCATCTTTTTTTATATTAGTGTGTACCGTGATAGACCATCTCCTTCAACTAATAGCCTGGGCACATCCTGGGCTGGTAATAACTATATTATATTTGCAGGATCATGGAGGGTAACCACTGTGAATTGTCAGAAACATGGGTGACCTCACTTTTCTGAACCCATAAACCTTCATGCACAGTGCCCAGGCCAGTGTTGCACATTTATTAACCATCTCGAACACCTGCATCGACAGCTCATGAAGCAAGAGAGAAAACTATCTTCCTCCAAACCCACAGTTTACAGGCTTGTCATTGGTAAGGGTGGGTCTACGTGACACCTCATCATGCTGAGAAAAAGAGAGGCCCAAGTGACACCATTCTGGTTCTCAAAATTATTAGATTATTAGAGCAGCAAGGCACCATAGGTTTGCGGAGGAGGTGGTAGCATACAGGGTTGGACTGACCAACATGGCAATCAGGTAGTGACCTATGGGCTGGTCTCACAGATCAGTGTGTGGGCCGTTTTTTTTTAGCTGTTTGGGGGCCTGTTTAAGACCAAATGGGCCGGTGTTTACTATTGAGTTCTTTCATATTAAAACAAGCATTGCCTGCAGCAGGCACAACTGCATACAGTCTCCCATACCTTGCAAAATACTAATACAGCCTATCTTTACAAGTTCAAAACTGGCCTGATTAGCAAATGTGGGCTACCTTTTTAGCTATCTGGGGCTGTATTATGAAAGTGCCCCAGGAGCGCAAAGGCCGTTTGCGTCCGCTTTGTGCGCCCCTGGGACACTTTGGCATAACAGAAGGGGCCGCAGACGCTTGTGCGGCCCCTTCTGTAATACCGATAGCGCTGGCGCACTTAAAGCGCCAGCGCTATGTTCAGGAGATGTTCCCTCATTTGCATGGGAGCATGCAGGGAATCCCTCTTGTCTCTGCACCCATGCCATATTACAGACGGGGCGCATTGGCAAAGAAGCTGTCAGGAGGCGCACTGACAGTGCACCACCTAAAAGGTGGCGCACTGTCAGTGGACCCCCTAAGAGCAGCCATCTGGAGGGGTAAAAGGGGGTCCCATGGACCCCCCAGACATCCACTTGCAGGTGGGTGCAGTCACTGACAGCACCCGCCTACAAGGGGATCTCTAATCCCCTTGAAAAGTGCAGGCGAGTTGCCGCCTGCACTGTGAAAACATGGAGTGGCTTTAAAGCAGCCGCTCCATTTTTCACTTGAATGCACTGCCCCAGGGCAGCGTGATAGGGCACACTATCCCTGTTTTAAGGGGCACCGGGCGCAAACAGGGACAGTGCACACTTTACATAATAGGGCTCCTGATTCGCTAACATGGGCCAGCTTTATTGTGGTGCCTGGGCCTATATTTGTTCCCAGTCCGATCCTGGTAGCATAGTGTGCTTTAAATGTACATGACCTGAAGTCCCATTCAAGCTCCAGCCCAGATGTCACATCCGGGCTGTCTTAGGTATGATTAGGTTTCAGCCAACCCATGAAGAGTAGCAGATCAAAGGCATGTGGAGTTTACGATAACTTTGGGCTTATAGTGTGCTGCAAAGATCAGTGTTCTCGTACACTGCTATTGATGCTTTCATTCTAGTTATTTAAGTCACTGTTCAAAGTCTAGGCTTTGAAAAGAAATACCTGGCAAATTACCTTGCAATTTAAACAGTATGATCTTTGCAAGGTTTTTTTAATTAACTATCATCAGTGTATATTTATGAAAATAGTTTTGATCTCAGTCGTGCAGAAGAGACTGTGGATAATTTCACTTCACCAGTAGTTTGTGTCTTTACATTTTCAGGGATTTTCATGCAATTCTGCAGTCAATCCTGGCTAATAAGCTTGGCTATCCAGGTATGAGAGGCATACAGAACCCACATATAAAGTGCACAACAGCTGAAAGTCATCCTGTATGTTACTGTTTTGCATAATCATTACATTCAGTTTGGTCATTACAGCCGTTTGACGAATCGTCATAAAACGTTTTTTAAAAGGTTCTTTTATGCGTAGCTTGTGCATGGAAAGTGTCAGGGTGATCCATCAAGCGATGTCAGAGAAAAGGAGGATTCCAAAACACAAAATAAACATGCATTTTCCATAGACTTCTTTAGGCAGGGCTACAGCAAAAACTGCTGAATAGAATTACACCATATTTGCCAGGAAGCTACATCTTGGTCGCAGATTGCGCTTTTGTGATTTGGTGTAAATCTATTCAGTAGTTTTTGAGACATTATGCTTAAAAAATAATTGTATATCTGAATGGATGGATCAGTGAGAGGCCGAGAGAGTCTTGTGGGAGTGCCAGTTTAAAATAAGAGCTCTCTGATTAGCCCAGGGAGCTTTTTTTCCACTAGGCCATCTCACTCCAGCAGGAGTCTGACTCTTGCCGGAGTGAGCGCCCTGATTGGCTGCCAGCAACATAAGAAAAATTGTGCTGGCAGCTATTACAGGACTTGGAGACTTAGTCCCTTGTCCTCAAGTAAAACAAAAACAAAAGTGATATAAGGGGGCATGGTAAGGATACCCAGCCCCCCTAGGCTCCATGGGCAGTAGGGGCCCAGAGGGACCCCCTGGGGTCAAAATACAAAACAATAGGCATTTTTTGCTGCAATCCCATGGGACTCCTGCGGGATCGAAAAAAAAAAGAACAAAATGGTAGCCCTGGGCCACATTGTTTAAGGGGAGGGGGTTTCGCCCCTCTCATCGAGTCATATTCGGCCCAGGACCCCATCCCCTGGGACCGATTCATTAATGTGGGGAGGGGGTGTGTGGCACCCCTCCCCAAGCCTCTAAAAGCCACTAGGGACCCCTACCCCAGGGCCACTGCTATACTTTAAAAGGAGGGGGGTACATGGCTCTCTTGCTGTTAACCCAGAAGCCCAACCCCGGTACACAGCAATTTCCCTGCCCACACTGGCGCAAGTGGGAAACTTGTGTTTGGTCCCACCTGGCTGGAGCATTTTTGAAACTCCTGCCAAACAGGAGCAAATACAAAGTCTGCTCCCAGCGGGCAGAAGCTTTAAAAATGCTCCTACCAGCTGGGAACAGACTTTTCATCTGTTTCCCTGCCTGCAATGATGTGGGCAAGAAAACAGATCAAGATATTGCCCCTGTCCAGAGGGAGCAGCCTAAATAGCTGCTTCCTGTGGGCTGGAGCAATGCTGGCTCCCCATATGCTGTCCCCGCAGTCCCCAATGTCTGCATCGTGGGCGTCCTGGGTGGACACCCACATTTTTAAAAAGGAGGACTTGTTGGATGGGGTCCCTGGACAAAAATAGGCTTGGGGAGGGGGCAGCGTGACCCACCCCTCCCATAAAAAAAACAGTCCTGCTGAGTATGCAAAGATGCCAAATCACCAACAAGCTCCACCCATTAGGCCCGCCTCTTCCAGTTAGTAGTATGCAATGGTGTTTCCGACTGTTAGAACTGGGGGTCTCTAGTTGGCAACAGTGCACCAAGTTTTTCCATGCATCACCTGCAGACCAGAATCGTCTTAGATTTCAACGCCTCACTTCCCCCTACAGTCCGGATTCGACGCACCGGAGGTGATGCGTTGCTTTTTGAGGCTTCGTGCCGTCTGGCATCAGTGCTGGGGGCTACGCGGTGAGGCTTTGCGTCACCTAGCGGGACTCTGTGAGGCTTTGCGTCGCCCGGCGTCAGTTCCGAGAGGCTGGCAGTTGTTCGGCGGGACTCGGCTAGGCTTTGCATTGTCCGGTGTTGGTTCAGAGAGGCTTTCAGCTGTTCGGCAGGACTCGGCGAGGCTTCGCATCATCCACCGTCGGTTCTGAGAGGCATTGCATGGTCCTGCGATGCTTCATGCCGGTTCTTGGAGAGATTAGCTGCAAAACCCACCTCTGAGGCCCTGTAACTGGAAGGAGGCACCTCATGCAAGGGTAGGACTCCCAGGTGGCAGAGTCCGGCAGCACCAGCAGATTTGCAGGTAGTCTTTTGTGTCCCTGAGACTTCTTAATAGGAGGCAAGCACACACAAGCCCTTGGAGAAACTTCACAAGCAGGATACACAGCAAAGTCCAGTCCTTTGTCCTTTCCTTGGCAGAAGCAGCAGCTGCAGGCCAACCCCACACAGCACACAACAAAGCGGCAGTACTCCTCCTCACAGCTCTCCAGCTCTTCTCCTTGGTAAAGGTTCCTCTTGATTTCAGAAGTAATCTAAAGTTCTGGGGTTTAAGGTCCACTACTTATACCCCATTTTTTCTTTGTTCCTCTTTGTGCTAGGATCTCTGAGCCCAGTCCAAACCAGTTCTGTCCTCACTGGTGCAGTATGACCACAGCATTGTGCATGGGAGACAGGCCCTATTCAGGTGCAAGGAAAACTCCTCCCACTACTCTAAATGCAGCCAACGTCTATTCAGCTCAGCTCTGAGTCATCCAGGAAAGGCCAGGCACACCTCAACACCCCCAGTGGCTGTTTACAGTGAATGCACATCCCCAGCCCCTGTCACTCCAAAACAGGTCATAAGCAGTTCATTGCGGGGGCGTAAGTTATAGTTAGCTCAGGTAACTATAACTGCTGAGTGTCTATTGTTTTGTGTATGTTAAATCTGAGCCTAACTATAACGTCCCTGTAACCTTTGTTTTTGTCAGTGAATTTCTAAGGTTTTTAAAATTCTATTTCCTAACTATAACGTTCAGTAACCATTGTTTTTTTCCAGTGAATTTCTATGTTTTTTTAATGCTGTTTCCTAAATATAACGTCCCTGTAACCTTTGTTTTTTTTGTGAATTTCACCTTCTTTTAAATATAAAGTGTACTTAAATTTGACCCATAAGATCAATTTAGTAATATACATTTTCACAAGTATATAATGCATTTTATTCACACATTAATTCCTAATATATGTTTTAAAACTAAAAATTAAAAAATTACAGTATGGTAGCTTATGTAGTCTTTCTATAAATCTAATGCACTGATTCTTTACTTTTTTTAAAATTCATTTTATGGATCCACTGATCCATTCTGAACCAAAAGCTCACATTCAATACTAAAACAACAACACATTTAATACAAACATATACTATTGCAATTTCTATAAGAGTAGTACAGCCTGTGTGTAGGCATGTGAGTGGCTGTGTGAGGGACTGTGTGGGTGTGGGAGTGGCTGTGTGGGTGTGTCAGTAGGCATTTGAGTGGCTGTGTGGGTGTGTTACTGGGTGTGTAAGTGGTTGCATGGATGTGTGAGTGGTTGTGTGAGAGGATATGTGACTGGGAGTGTCAGTGGCTGTGTGAGTCTGTGGGTGGGTGTGTAAGTAGTTTTGTGGGTCTATGAGTGGATGTGTGAGGGGTTGTGTAAGTGGGTGGGTGTGTGAGTAGGTGTATGAGTGACTGTGAGTGGGTGTGTGAGTGTTTTTGTGAGTAGGTGTGTGACTGGATTTTTGGGTGGAAGTGGGTGTATGAGTGGTTGTGTGGGTTTGTGAGTGGGTGGGAGTGTTAGGTGTATGAGTGTGTGGGTCTGTGAGTGTGTATGTGAGTGGTTTTGTGGGTCTGTGAGTGGGTGTGTGAGCAGATGCATGGGTGTGTGAGTGGTTGTTTGGGTGTGTAGGTCTGTGAGTGGGTGTGTAAGGGTTTTTGTTGGTCTGTGAGTAGGTGTGTGAGTGAGTGTATGGGTGTATGGGTGTGTAATGTGGTATGTGAGTGGATGTGTGGGTCTCTGAGTGGGTCTATGTTTTTTAATTGAGGTCTGGATCCGCTGATCACACAGGGTTGTGCTAAGCACCACGGTGGGTCCACGGACCCTTGCGCCCTCCAAAAAAGGTTTGGGGAAAAATTATTGCCCGTGAGGGGTCCCTCACAGACCCTCCATCAGTCCCATGGAGTCAGGGTACCTCTACTTTTATTCCTTTTATCTGTAAATTTCCCATCTAGGAATTGAGTCCCGATGTACAAAATGGTGGTCGAGACTTTGCTCTCAGGTTACGGCTAGCCAATCACGGCATTACTATTGGCGCATGGATTCGTGGATCCACTATACATAAATATTTTTATTTTAATAAGTCCAAAACAACTGAACAGATTTACACTAAATTACAAAAAGCACTCTTTCTGAACTAAGATCTAGCTTTCTCCCACTTGGTGTAATTCCGTTCAACTGTTCAGGCAATAGTGGTTTCTAAAATCAGTATGGGAAATTACATTTTGAGACCCCCTATTTCTCAGCCCCCGCTTGACGGATCACCCCAAATCTTTCCAGACAGCAGCTGAAGTGACTGGCAAACGGGTTTTGAAAATGTTGTGAAGATTCATCAAACAGTGCCAAACTTATTAGCAAAACTAAAAACGGAGTTCCTATGGAAACCAAGTCCTAACTATAACTACCTACTGGCGAATGCCACTCTATTGTTAGGGTGACCAGAGATAGGAATTTTTCAGATTTTTGTCCATTAATTACTTTGCACCCATTTGATGAATGTTTGCGAAACTTTGCAGAACTGCTGCCCCCCGTTTTATTTTGAGAGAACTGAAAGTTTAAGGGTGTTTGGTCAAGAGGGTGCAAAGAAAAATGGGGGGTACCAAAACGGGGTTGAAATCCAATGCATTTTCCATAGACGTTTATATTTCATGTCCCACGAAAAATGTCAGCTTGATTTTTATGAAATTGGGCAATATTGCATATTAAGGGGCAAAGATGATTCTGTGCATTAGTGCAGGTAAGTAAACTAAGTATTTTTTAAGTTATAAGGTTTTTCAACTTAGTGATACATTGTAGCACAATATTACTAAAAGTAGCAAGGAAGCCCAAAAAATAAACTAGACTGCATATGTAAAGTTTCAAATTTACTACATGATCAACTGAAAGACCGATTTATTGTCACATGCTCATGGGAATCTGCAAACAAATACATACCAAATAGAATGCATCTTAATCTACATAAGTATTCTTTGCATGTTCTCTGGCTCTCAAAATACAACTGTGGCTAAAAAGCCAAACAAAAAAACAAAAAAGTGCAACAAAATGGAAAAGTGACCTAGCAGTGAGCTACACAAACCACTATATGAAGGGCATGATAATTGGCCATTAGGCAAAAAAGTAATAATCTTAATCTTTATAACACAATGATTGGCTTTCATTCACTTTGGGCTTCATATGTAGCACAATCCTGCTAAAGTAGCAAGGAAGCCCAGAAAATAAACTAGGTTGCATATATAAATTTTCAGAATTACTACATGAACATTTAAAAAACATTTATGGTCACATGAGTATGTAAACCTATAAATAAATTTATAACAAGTACAATAGATAAAAAGATGTTTGAAGTTATAAGGCATTTAAACTTAGTGATATCTGTCACCGCTGTACTTTCACAGAATTTCACAAAACTTTGTGAAACTCTCATGGTACATGGCCACAAACTTATTGTTGGACCTGGTGCTTTTTGCAGGGTTATCCCCAAACTTTTTGCCTTCCTCCTGTATCTTTTCTGACCTGTTTTTGTTGGCTTTAGGACTCTGGGCTCTTTACCACTGCTGATCAGTCCTAAAGTCCATGTGCTCTATTCTTTAAACTCAGTATGATTGGCTTACACCTGTTTGGCATATTTAATTTACCTGTAAGTCCCTTGTACAGTGGTATCCCATATATCCAGGGCCTGTAAATGAAATGCTATTAGTGGGCCTGCAACGCTGCTTGCGCCACCCACAGAAGTAGCCTTTCAAACCTGTCTCAGACTGAAGGAAGTGGCCCTCTAGGGCCACCCGGGTTTTCTCACAACCACCTGCTAGGCCTTCCCAGGAATGAAGAGTCGGTCAGACAGTAGAGAATATGAACTTAGATGTTTATTACAAATGCTCTGCAGAGGAGTCCGTCATGACCTGCACCCTAAGATATCTGCCGAGGGACTGGCCCCCCAACCGTCTACAGTGAGTAATCATTCTTCCCCAGCAGTCTGCAACCCTGCTCACCATGGAAAACTAGCAGCCTGGGCTGATCACGAACAAAGGAGGCACAGTAGGATGAGCTCACACCTGCCAGATGGGTACATGTTATCAGGGATCCAAGGCCACAGTGCTGGGTCTCAGCCTCTCCTAACGTGGGAGCAGAAACTACACAATCGGGCGAACATACCAGGGCCAAATGGCCTATTCATTAGCATTGAGAAACAGCCTTGAGCAAAGAGAAGAAATAATAACAGAATACAGTATTCTGCTGAGGCAAGGGAACATAATAATAATGATGAGGCGTACTCAGGCACAGTCTGAACAGTCTAATGAGGGTAACGGAAAAGAAAATGGAGTCACACTCGCTAACTAAGGCCTGCACACTACGAGGATAACTCAGTGGGTTACATAACGCAAATGCGACTGGCATGCATTTAGCCACATAATGCTAACATAATATAATACAGAGAATATATATATGGTAGGGACGGGATTTCAAAACTAACAGACCCTCCTTTTAGCATGTGTGGCTAAAAAAGCTTTATTGCTATCAGGTAGGGTCTTTACAATTCTAGGGGAGGAGAGGGATATTGTCTATCCATCCATTAGTCAAGATAAAAACAAAGCAAATGCGAACATCAAAGATTGTACTTAATATTCGAATATGCTTTCATCTATTAACATTATTGACTGAATTTCTTGCATCATCATGGAGGAGCACTTATTGTCACGCTGGGGCAATGGAACACTGGGAGTGAGTTTGCTTATGCAATATGTGCAGCAGGCTGGGAGACAATTTATACATAGACAGCATGTGAAAATAACCGCTGCAATGGCTATCAGGACAAGTAGTATCTTCCACCCCCATGTAGTCACTAGAGTCCAGAGCCATCCTGTAAGGGACCATGAGCCATTATCCTGATGAATTTCTGAGGCAAGCTTGTGCAACTTCTGTATTGCAGCATACACAGTAGGGGCGCTATCAAGGATATACACACTGCAACTGCTTCCGATGACGCGACAGGCTCCACCCCTATTGGTCAGGATGACGTCTAACATCATCCGGTTTTGGAGAGAGACAGGTCTTGTGGACTGGAGCTCAACTGTAATGTTGGTCAGGATACCAGCAGTTGTGTTGATAACACCCTCAACTATCCTGGCAAGGTGACGAATATTACGGCTATTGAACATGGGACCCCAGAATGGCACAATGTCCTTCATTATGTCAGTGAACTGCTGCAAAGAGGTATCTGTCTGATCTACCTCATCTGGATCAAGCACCCTCCTAACTCGGTGTACCTCAAGATCCCTACGCTGCAATTTATGATGCTGGTGGTAGTCGGACGGTGCAATGTAGACGGGAGGCAAGAGAAAGGATACATAACACCGGCCAGACCACCCTCTCGGAAGCCATGTGTAAGCCTGTTACCCACAGATGAAGTATACATTAGGAGGTGTGAGCAGAGGTGGGCTACAGGTAGTGTTCAATCGGTAGGTGTAGTTGCAGTGACTCTGTCCTACCGAAATGTTCCCTATTCCTTCAACACAGAAACTAGCTGTTGAATTTATTACAGGGACAGGCATAGCCCTGTCCTCCGTGATATTGCGTTCCTGGAAACATTTAAAGTAGGTGGTGACATTAAATCCTTGGAAATCTAACAGTTCATTTCGCAACCAGGTGATGTTTGCATAGGCTTCAAATTTATTCATACAAGCTTCAGGGTGCAGGGTACCCTCCTTACCATCCGGTCCGGGGGTATATCCCTGGTGTACTACTATATATTCCAACACCGCCTCGTAATCAGCCTGTACCATTTTCATAGCGTCAGCGTGATAGTGCATATATACCATAGAGAGCAATTGGAACCGCGCTTCACAGCTACCCAAGGATGACAGGGGCAACGAGACTAATAAGATTGTTCTTATGCATAACGGATGGAAGTAGACCACACACCCAGCAATTCGTAGAATTAATGGTACTGTGTACCTGGTGGAGCATCTGAACAAAAGCATTCTGCACATACGTCTGTCTATGTCTCTCCTTATGCGGGGCCAGTGTGACAAACAAATGTTTGTTTGAGACCGGTGTAGGAGAGTAGGATCTGCTTCACATGGGTACCCCCACTTTTTGCTGATGCTTCACTGTTTTTCGACCTTAGTCTGGCTGGGGCCCTGCTAATCAGAACCCCAGCCTAGCTGCTTCCTCTCTAAAATGGGTTCCATGTGCCTTAGGCACATCTCTGATTGGAATCTGGAGTGCCCTTATAAGTCCCTAGTATATGGTATACTATGTACCCAGGGCATAGGTACCTCAGAGGCCTACCAGGGGCTGCAGCATGTATTGTGCCACCCCTGGAAGGCCATCCAAACTGACACCACAGGTCTGCTACTGCAGCCTGGGTAAGGTGCTGCATGCACCCCTTACTGTGATATAGGCTACCATATCACTATATACATACACACATATAAACCTATAAGTCACTCCTATGGCAGGCCTTATCAATCCTGAAGGCAGAGTGCGTGGTTCCTATGTGAGAGGGTGACCCTGCATGAGCAGGGCCCCTCTGCAGCATTCGGAGACCCTTCTCTGATGCTGTTTGTAGTGCAGCCTGACCATATACTCTTAAGCGCATTATAACCTCGCGTTAAATGCTAACTTTGGAATGGCTGCACCGAAACATGTCGTGTTTGGTGTCAAACATCTTGGAATACTACCCCCCCGCAAATTCTGGCGGCGGGGGTAGCATTCCACCCTTCTAGAGGGAGAGACATGTTAACCCTGGCTTGACCGGTAACTTCTTTCTAAAGCCTTGGCATCACAAAATGGATGCTGCTGCCACAGACACAAGTCTGGCCTCCTGCTGCTGACCGAAACTCCGGCAGGGGAGGCCTGGACAATAGGTTTCCTGTCCCAGGGAGGTGTGACCACATTCCCAGACAGGATAGTGTGTATTGGGGCTGGGCGGGAGCACTCTCGGGTGCTTTGAAGTCCTGCACTGGGGGCACATTTGGTGTCCCTGTGCATACCCCAGTTCAAACCGGATCAGGGGCTTGCAGCCCCTGCTTTGGCGTGAACTGGACAAAGGGAAAGGGGTGTAGCCACCCCTCTGCCCTGACCCACCCATAGGTGGGGCCACAGAGTAAGTCCAACCCCTAAACTTAGTATAAGTATAGGAACCCAGTCCCTAGGACTTTAGATTATCCCTGGACGAAACTCTGACACTGAATCCTGGACCTTCGACGCTCTACTTAAAGATTAGAGGACAGAAGAATCTCCCTTGGGGTCAAGGAGTGACTCCCCTGCTTGGCAGGCACCAAAGAAGCAATTGTCCGGTCTGCATCGCCTAAGCTCCCGTCGGACGCCGAAGTCTTTGCATCACCAGAGGTGGATTTCCAGACTTCCCCGAGGCTGCCCTGAGTCCCCAGCAAAGCTGAGGCCCGTAGCTGTCGTGGGTAACGTGGAACCGTGACCCCTGGACACTGCACGCATTTGCAAGTGCATCCTCTTCTGGGTCTCCCACGAAGTCGTGCTTTGGGCTCCGAGTAGCCCTAGCCTCCAGCACCAACTACACCGAAGATCACTGGCCTCCACTCCATAAGTGTCCTGTGAGCCAGCTCCACGTGCACCGTCTCGAGGCTCCTTCGCGGTCGCTAGCCCGTTGGCTAGTAGCCCTTCACGAAGGCCAATCTTTTTCTACTTGGGCTCCCTGGTTGCTTCAGGCTTGCCCTCACTTACCCTTGCTGGGTGAGTTCCTCAGACCGTGCTGGTCTGCATCATCGTCAATCTTCATCTTCATCAAGACTTGCCGTTGCCAAGGCTTGTTGGGTCCAATCCAGTCGCCAACACCTCAGCACTCGACAGACATCGTGTACCAGCCCGAATCCTGCTCCTGGTCGCCGACAACGCCTCCTGGACCTTGTGGCTGAAGAGTCAAGACGACCGTCAACCTACCTGAAGCACTCGACATCGGTGGGCATCTGCTCATCGTCTTCTTGGTCACTGGCTAGTGACCCAGACTCTGTCCCCTCTGCTTTCAGGTTCTTCAGATCTCTGATCCACCTTTGGATCCACCCGGACACTTTTCACTTGGTCGCCAGCAGCACTTTGCAGCAGATCGCCATTCAAATCGACGACGAAACCCGACCCCGAAAAGCACCTATGCACCCGGCTTCCCTGGGTTAGGTAACACGAGTACTCCGGTGCTCCCGTGGGTAGAGACTCTAGAACGACCTAGTTCTCAAAGGGTTTGCTCCAAGTCCTTCTTTAAGTGTCCCTTTTCTTTAAATTCCCAACCGCGACTTTCTCCATAGAAGTTAACGGCGATTCGCGGCTGTGTTATTACACTGCACGCGTCCCCCGTGGGTCCCCTGTGTCACTACCTTGGGTGGTTCCTTGTGGTCCAAGCACTTCTAGAGGCTCTAGGCCTAGTGTCTAGCTCAGTCGTGGTTCTTATACCCCTTTATTGGTATATGGTTTGGTACGCCCCTAGGGCCCAAACGTGTATTTGTGCTATTACTGTGTTTAAATAACTTATAACTTATGTACTTCGAACTCTAGCCTCATAAAGAGACTAGAGGGGTGTGTTTAGTAATAAATACATATATTTTGAATATATACCTGGTGTGGTGCTCTTTCATTTGATCACTCAAGAGATTAAAGACTGGTAAAACAAGCTGCTTTACATTCCTTCAAGACTTAGCCTGAAGGCTGCTCTCCATAGCTACCACTAGGATAGCTTTCAATAAAGGTTGTCTTTAACCTATCTCCAATAAGGGGTTGTTTGGACCGGTGCAAGGTGCCCACTATAATTAGTGGACAGCATATACCAGGCCAACTTCTCACATTGGTGTGCAGCGTGTGGGATTCCAGCTTGCTATTGTT
The DNA here is from genome assembly GCA_963921515.1 of Calotriton arnoldi. Lineage (NCBI taxonomy): Eukaryota > Metazoa > Chordata > Amphibia > Caudata > Salamandridae > Calotriton > Calotriton arnoldi. The sequence continues at coordinate 1,802,767 of CAWUFW010000536.1, read as the reverse complement.
TTACCAGATAATCTCAATTGAATTGATCAACTGAAAACCACTAAAGGTACCTAAGGTACATATAAATTAAGCTTAGTATACAGTAAGTTCTACTGAACTTAGAGTTGTGTGTTAAGGGATAGCACACCCTTTCTACAACTCAAGAGAGTTTAGTAGGCCACACTAGAGTAGGTAGTGCATACACCACACCTCACTAGTGATGTCTTCAAAGCCAGAACCCAGTGAGTCCTTGCCAGAAGCCAATGGGCTTCTTCCCTCCAAGTATGATACACTCCCATTCTTGGAATTGAGAGCAATATGCAATGTGAGGAAACTGAAGACAGGCCAAAGTCCCACCACCCAACATCTGAGAGAGATGTTAATGGCTGATGATCTCAACAGGCCCTTAGGGACTGAAGGGGTAGGTGCAGAGGGTGGGGCAGAAGATGAGGATGGGGCCAGGGGAGCAACACCCCCAACCCCCTCTGGAACTGACCAGGAGGGTGACAATGACCCTGACCTGGAAAAGCCAATTCCTCCTGTGGATGAGGAGGAGGCTCAGGATGACCTCCACTTTGTCCCCCAGGAAGGATTGTGAGTGTGCCTAGAAGGTCTAGATCTCCTTCTCAGGAGTCTAACCACTCTGGCACCTCAATAGGGACCTCTGTCTCCTCTCATAGGAGGGAATCCTCTCATGAGAGGAGAAAGAGGCTGATTCAGTATGAGGAAGCTCAGCTTGAACTCAGAAAACAGCAATTGGCCCTAGACAGGGAGTCCCTAGATCTCCTTAGAGAGAGAAAACAGTTGGGACTAGAGTCCCATGGTGGCAGCAATATCCCTAGAGATAGGGAAAGGTCTTATGACCATAGAAACCTGAGCAAGATTGTCCCTCCCTACCAGAGTGGGGATGACATCCACAAATGGATAACTGCTCTAGAGAGGGCCTGTAAAGTACAGAAGGTCCCTCAGGGGCAGTGGGCAGCAATCTTGTGGCTCTCCTTTGCAGACAAAGGTAGAGACAAGCTCCTCACTGTAAGAGAAGAGGATGCTGATAATTACAAGGTCTTGAAGAGTGCTCTTATTGATGGGTTTGGCCTAACAACTGAACAATACAGGTTAAAGTTCAGAGATGCCCAAAAGCACAGACTCAAGACTGGGTAGACTATGTGGATTGTTCTGCTAAGGCTCTGGAAGGCTGGTTGATGGGCAGTAAGGTGTGTGACTTCTCAGGATTGTACAATCTGATAATGAGGGAGCAGATTCTTAATAACTGTCAAAATCAGCTGTTGCATCAGTACCTGGTGGACTCTGATCTGACCTCTCCCCAAGAATTGGGAAAGAAGGCAGACAAATGGGTCAGAACCAGGGTGAGGCAGAAGGTACAGAACCAAGGTGGTGACCCTAAGAAGCAAGATTCTAAGAACTCTGATAAGGGTGGGGAGAAGGGTAAAGATCAAAAGTCTTCACAAGGCCCCTAAAAATCTTCTTCAGGTGGGGATTCACAGTCTACCAAAGGGAAAGGCCAAAGAAAACCATGGTACAAGGTCTGTAAGCAAAAGACCCACTGGACCAGTGATTGCACCAAGTCCAAAGACTCGACTCCAGCCCCCACCAATGCCCCTAAGGTACCTGTTCCCCCTAGTACAGTTACAGTTGGTGGTGGGAGTACTACAGCCAAGGGTTTAGTAGGGTTGACCCTGGGTACTGAGATGGGCTCTGACCTAGTCAGAGAACTCACTCAGGCTGTGTTAGTCTGTGATGGAGGCATGGATGTGACCTCCTCTGTGAGTCCCAGTAATCTGGGCAAGTACAGACAACAGCCTTTAATCAACGGACGAGAGGCTTTGGCATTTAGGGACACAGGGGCAAGTGTCACCATGGTGACACAAGACCTTGTGAATCCTGGGCAAGTTATACTTGGTGAGATGTACCAAGTGACCAATGCTAGTAATGTCAGAACAGACCATACTCTGGCAGTTGTTAACTTCTCCTGGGGAGGGGTAACTGGCCTTAAGAAGGTTGTGGTAAGTGCAGACCTACCAGTTGAATGCTTGCTTGGCAATGACTTAGAAACTTCAGCTTGGGCAGAAGTGGAGCTCAGGACCCATGCAGAAATGCTGGGGATCCCTGCAGATGTGTTTGCTGTGACCAGGTCACAAGCCAAAATGTCTAGCACTGAACAGGCCTTGGATTCTGGAATAATGGACCAAGTGCCTTCCAAGAGGAGGAGTAGTAGGGTAAAGGCAGTGCCTTCCCCTTGGCTCAGAAGGAAGATCAGTCCCTTGAGGGGGATGATCTCAGTCCTGAGGAAGGAACTGTCCCAGAGGAGCTTGAACCTGACCAGGTTGAGTTCTTGGGGACAGGGGGACCTTCCAGGGCAGATCTGAGCCAGGAGCAGCAGAGCTGCCCCTCTCTTGAACCCCTCAGACAGCAAGCTGCTGCTGAGGCTGCTGGGAAAGCTAGTGGTCCCCATACTGTGTATTGGGATGATGGACTCTTGTACTCAGAGTGTAGAGACCCCAAGCCTGGTGCTACCAGGAGGTTGGTTATACCTCTGAAGTTCAGGGGCTTCCTATTGACCCTAGCCCATGATATTCCCTTAGCAGGTCACCTGGGCCAGAACAAGACTTGGGACAGAATTGTCCCTCACTTTCACTGGCCCCACATGTCTGAAGACACCAAGGAGTTTTGTCGCTCCTGTGTAACCTGCCAGGCCAGTGGCAAGGCAGGTGGCACTACAAAGGCCCCCTGATACCACTACCTGTGGTGGGGGTTCCCTTTGAAAGGGTGGGGATTGACATTGTTGGTCCCATGGATCCCCAAACAGCATCTGGGCACAGGTTTATCCTGGTGGTAGTGGATCATGCCACCAGGTACCCAGAGGCTATTCCCCTTAGGACCACTACAGCACCTGTGGTGGCAAGGGCCCTCCTGGGAATTTTCTCAAGAGTGGGCTTTTCTAAGGAGGTTGTATCAGACAGGGTGCTAACTTTATGTCTGGATACTTAAAAGCAATGTGGAAGGAGTGTGGAGTGACTTACAAGTTCACCACACCCTATCACCCACAATGCAATGGTTTAGTTGAGAGATTCAACAAAACCTTGAAGGGCATGATTAAAGGGCTCCCAGAAAAGCTTAGGCGAAGATGGGACGTACTCTTGCCCTGCCTTTTATTTGCATACAGGGAGGTACCTCAAAAGGGGGTTGGTTACAGCCCTTTTGAACTTTTGTTTGGCCACCCTGTCAGGGGTCCACTGTGCTTGGTGAAGGAAGGATGGGAGTTACCTCCCAAGCCCCCAAAGCAAGACATAGTGGACTATGTACTTGGTCTCCGCTCCCGGATGGCTGAGTATATGAAAAAGGCAACTAAAGACCTTGAGGCTAGCCAGGAACTTCAAAAGGCCTGGCATGACCAAAAGGCTGTGCTGACTGTTTATCAGCCAGGACAGAAGGTGTGGGTGTTGGAGCCAGTGGCCCCAGCAGCTCTCCAAGACAAATGGAGTTGGCCCCACACCATTGTTGAGCAGAAGGGTGAGGTTACCTACTTAGTAGACCTAGGAACACCCAGGAGTTCCCACAGGTTCTCCATGTCAACAGGTTCAAACCATATGTGGACAGGGCAGACATGGGCTTGCTCATGGCTACTGATGAAGGGCAGGAGGAAGAGAGTGACCCACTCCCTGACCTGCTCTCACAGAACCCTGACGATGGGTCAGTAGATGGTGTAGCCTTGGCAGGCAGCCTCACTACCCAGCAGCAAACTGATTGTAGACAGGTGCTCAATCAGTTTAGACACATGTTTTCACTGACACCCAGTCAGACCACCTGGTGCACTCATGAAGTGGACACTGGGGACAGTCTGCCTATCTATTAAAAATAAGATTTATAGGCAACCTGACCATGTCAGGGACTGTATCAGGACTGAAGTCCAGAAAATGTTGGATTTGGGAGTTATTGAACCCTCAGATAGCCCTTGGGCTAGTCCAGTGGTCCTTGTGCCAAAACCTCACACCAGTGGTGGAAAAAGAGAGATGAGGTTTTGTGTGGACTACAGGGGTCTCAATGCAGTCACTAGGACTGATGCCCATCCAATACCAAGGGCAGATGAGCTAATAGACACTTTGGCCTCAGCCAAGTATCTAAGCACATTTGACTTGACAGCTGGCTACTGGCAGATCAGACTAGCTGATCATGCAAAGCCAAAAACAGCATTCTCAACCCCTAGTGGGCATTATCAATTTGTGGTGATGCCCTTTGGTCTGAAGAATGCACCTGACACTTTTCAGACGTTGGTGAATACAGTCCTCACAGGTCTGAAGCCTATAGTGCAGCATATCTAGATGATATTGCTGTCTTTAGCTCCACCTGGGAGGATCACCTGGTCCACCTCAGGAATGTTTTACAGGCCCTGCAAAAGGCAGGCCTGACTATCAAGGCCACCAAGTGCCAGATAGGGCAGAGTCAGGTTGTGTACCTGGGCCACCTTGTGGGTGGAGGCCAGGTTCAACCCTTGCAGAGCAAGATCCAGACCATCATGGACTGGACTGCTCCAACTACCCAGACTCAGGTGAGAGCCTTCTTAGGCCTGACTGGGTACTATAGGAGATTTGTCAAGGGGTATGGATCAATAGTGACACCCCTGAATGACTTAACTTCCAAGAAAATGCCCAAAAGGTTCAGTGGACAGTTAGCTGTCAAAAGGCATTTGATGACCTGAAGCAGGCCATGTGCACTGCTCCCATTCTACAGAGTCCTGATTACTCCAAGAAGTTCATTGTTCAAACTGATGCATCTGAATTGAGGGTAGGGGCTGTACTGTCACAATTGAATGAAGAAGGTCAGGATCAGCCAGTAGCTTTCATTAGCAGAAGGCTGACCTCTAGAGAGAAACGTTGGTCAGCCATTGAGAGGGAGGCCTTTGCTGTGGTCTGGGCTCTGAAGAAGTTGAGGCCCTACTTGTTTGGTACTTACTTCCTTGTTCAAACAGACCATAAGCCCCTCTTATGGCTAAAACAAATGAAGGGTGAAAACCCCAAACTGCTTAGGTGGTCCATTTCCCTACAGGGGATGGACTTCACAGTGGAACATAGACCTGGGAGTAACCATGCCAATGCAGATGGACTCTCTAGGTACTTCCACTTAGAACATGAAGACTTAACTGGGCAAGGTTAGTTTAATGTCCCTATGTTTGGGGGGGTTGTGTAGGAGAGTAGGATCTGCTTCACATGGGTACCCCCACTTTTTGCTGATGCTTCACTGTTTTTCGACCTTAGTCTGACTGGGGCCCTGCTAATCAGAACCCCAGCCTAGCTGCTTCCTCTCTAAAATGGGTTCCATGTGCCTTAGGCACATCTCTGATTTGAATCTGGAGTCCCTTATAACTCCCTAGTATATGGTATACTATGTACCCAGGGCATAGGTACCTCAGAGGCCTACCAGGGGCTGCAGCATGTATTGTGCCACCCCTGGAAGGCCATCCAAACTGACACCACAGGTCTGCTACTGCAGCCTGGGTAAGGTGGTGCATGCACCCCTTACTGTGATATAGGCTACCTATATCACTATATACATACACACATATAAACCTATAAGTCACTCCTATGGCAGGCCTTATCAATCCTGAAGGCAGAGTGCGTGGTTCCTATGTGAGAGGGTGCCCCTGCATGAGCAGGGCCCCTCTGCAGCATTCGGAGACCCTTCTCTGATGCTGTTTGTAGTGCAGCCTGACCATATACTCTTAAGCGCATTATAACCTCGCGTTAAATGCTAACTTTGGAATGGCTGCACCGAAACATGTCGTGTTTGGTGTCAAACATCTTGGAATACTACCCCCCGCCAATTCTGGCGGCGGGGAGTAGCATTCCACCCTTCTAGAGGGAGAGACATGTTAACCCTGGCTTGACCGGTAACTTCTTTCTAAAGCCCTGGCATCACAAAATGGATGCTGCTGCCACAGACACAAGTCTGGCCTCCTGCTGCTGACCGAAACTCCGGCAGGGGAGGCCTGGACAATAGGTTTCCTGTCCCAGGGAGGTGTGACCACCTCCCCAGACAGGATAGTGTGTATTGGGGCTGGGCGGGAGCACTCTCGGGTGCTTTGAAGTCCTGCACTGGGGGCACATTTGGTGTCCCTGTGCATACCCCAGTTCAAACCGGATCAGGGGCTTGCAGCCCCTGCTTTGGCGCGAACTGGGCAAAGGGAAAGGGGTGTAGCCACCCCTCTGCCCTGACCCACCCATAGGTGGGGCCACAGAGTAAATCCAACCCCTAAACTTAGTATGAGTATAGGAACCCAGTCCCTAGGACTTTAGATTATCCCTGGACGAAACTCTGACACTGAATCCTGGACCTTCGACGCTCTACGTAAAGATTAGAGGACAGAAAAATCTCCCTTGGGGTCAAGGAGTGACTCCCCTGCTTGGCAGGCACCAAAGAAGCAATTGTCCGGTCTGCATCGCCTAAGCTCCCGTCGGACGCCAAAGTCTTTGCATCACCAGAGGTGGATTTCCAGACTTCCCCGAGGCTGCCCTGAGTCCCCAGCAAAGCTGAGGCCCGTAGCTGTCGTGGGTAACGTGGAACCGTGACCCCTGGACACCGCACGCATTTGCAAGTGCATCCTCTCCTGGGTCTCCCACGAAGTCGTGCTTTGGGCTCCGAGTAGCCCTAGCCTCCAGCACCAACTGCACCGAAGATCACTGGCCTCCACTCCACGAGTGTCCTGTGAGCCAGCTCCACGTGCACCGTCTCGAGGCTCCTTCGCGGTCGCTAGCCCGTTGGCTAGTAGCCCTTCACGAAGGCCAATCTTTTTCTACTTGGGCTCCCTGGTTGCTCCAGGCTTGCCCTCACTTACCCTTGCTGGGTGAGTTCCTCAGACCGTGCTGGTCTGCATCATCGTCAATCTTCATCTTCATCGAGACTTGCCGTTGCCAAGGCTTGTTGGGTCCAATCCGGTCGCCGCCACCTTAGCACTCGACAGACATCGTGTACCAGCCCGAATCCTGCTCCTGGTCGCCGACAACGCCTCCTGGACCTCGTGGCTGAAGAGTCAAGACGACCGTCAACCTACCTGAAGCACTCGACATCGGTGGGCATCTGCTCATCGTCTTCCTGGTCACTGGCTAGTGACCCAGACTCTGTCCCCTCTTCTTTCAGGTTCTTCAGATCTCCGATCCACCTTTGGATCCACCCGGACACTTTTCACTTGGTCGCCAGCAGCACTTTGCAGCAGATCGCCATTCAAATCGACGACGAAACCCGACCCCGAAAAGCACCTATGCACCCGGCTTCCCTGGGTTAGGTAACACGAGTACTCCGGTGCTCCCGTGGGTAGAGACTCTAGAACGACCTAGTTCTCAAAGGGTTTGCTCCAAGTCCTTCTTTAAGTGTCCCTTTTCTTTAAATTCCCAACCGCGACTTTCTCCATAGAAGTTAACGGCGATTCGCGGCTGTGTTATTACACTGCACGCGTCCCCGTGGGTCCCCTGTGTCACTACCTTGGGTGGTTCCTTGTGGTCCAAGCACTTCTAGAGGCTCTAGGCCTAGTGTCTAGCTCAGTCGTGGTTCTTATACCACTTTATTGGTATATGGTTTGGTACGCCCTAGGGCCCAAACGTGTATTTGTGCTATTACTGTGTTTAAATAACTTATAACTTATGTACTTCGAACTCTAGCCTCATAAAGAGACTAGAGGGGTGTGTTTAGTAATAAATACATATATTTTGAATATATACCTGGTGTGGTGCTCTTTCATTTGATCACTCAAGAGATTATAGACTGGTAAAACAAGCTGCTTTACATTCCTTCAAGACTTAGCCTGAAGGCTGCTCTCCATAGCTACCACTAGGATAGCTTTCAATAAAGGTTGTCTTTAACCTATCTCCAATAAGGGGTTGTTTGGACTGGTGCAAGGTGCCCACTATAATTAGTGGACAGCATATACCAGGCCAACTTCTCACAACCGGTATTGTCCCTATCAAAGCGTGCACAGGGTGCTGTTCCTCCAAATACCAAACAACCCCAAATACAATACGCCTCTTTTCATATAACGCTGCTAGGCTTTGGAACTCCCTCCCCCTTGCCATTCGGTGTGAAACTAATCATCTGGTCTTCCGGAAACGCATAAAAACCTTCTTGTTTCCATAACTGATATATAGATTATGAACTTCGGCCTCTAGCGCTGGGATGCCTTTGGTAACCAGGCGCTCTACAAATGTTTTTACAATTACAATTACAATTACAATGAGCAGGGAAAGGAATATTAAAGCAATAAACACTGCTTTACTCTTAGTGGACCAGGAGGACCAAACAGGATCATTTGAAATAGGACGCAGAGCCGCAAAGGGCTGCTCCTCGTCAGGGAGGAGACGACCAAAAGGATACATGTGGACAACTTCAAAGACAGTCTATTGGTGTTTTAGGAAGGGGAAGAAAAGGGAAATTCACAAGCTAGAGCCACTTATTGCAACCACAGTACCAGGGGCACAATTCACCCAGCGTTTGTCAAAGCCTCGCTGGCAGGCTTCTATCGTTCATCAACGATGGTGCAGTGAAGAACTCCCATGGAGGGGCTGCACGATCGCAACCCTTGCAGACAAAACGAATCCTTCTTCTTTCAGGATAGGGCACCCTCCCTCCGGGGCCAATGCCCTCAACTATCCTGTCCAGTGACCGGGCAGTGCACCAGATCAATCGCCCCTATCTAATACAGGCACCTCAGGCACAGTACCCGCGCCTAAGCTCAAGTCCTTCCCTAACTCCTAAACTGTTAGGCTGGTGCACCGTCCCTTTTTCCAGGGCCTCAAATTGTACCTGGTAGCTCCAGGCTCTGTGTCATCAGCAAAGAGAGGCAGCAGGTCAGGATCAGATGGGCATCGAAGTTCGGATTCCGGTGTGGTAGGAACTGCGTTATCCGAGGCGGCCCTTACTTCTGGTGGGATCGCCTCAGGCAGAACTGCATCACTTTCCTCGTCTGTCTGCACCCACCTTACTCGGGCGTCAGAGAAAGGAACGAAATGCGGTACCTTCTCACACTCTTGGTCACCGATGCCGTCGTTGACCCAGCTGTCGTACGGGAGTGGTAGGGGCACCCGTTTTACATGGGAAGCATGCATCCAATGCTTCTTGCCGTCCACCTTGACCGCTGTTCTAGTGGCAAGTAACACGATCACTGGGTCTTTCCACCTCGGCTCCAAGCTGCTCTTCCGCTGGAAGTTGCGGACCAAGACGTAGTCTCCGGGCTGTATCTGATGCCCGGGCCCCTCTGGTACTGGCTGCAACGTGGCATGTATCTGTTGGTGAAGAGAACGAAGATCTTTAGATAACTTGTAAAGATAGTCTACAAGCAAAGGATATTCTATCTCAGAAAAGCGCTTTGGTCTGGGGACGCCCCAAACATTCGCAGGGCATCCAAAGACCACCTAGTAGGGGGACAGCCCTGTTCTAGAATGCGCTGTTACTCTGGTGGATAACAAAGCTAGGGGTAATGCATCTGGCCATCGCAGTCCCGTACTCTCCTGAATCTTTGCCAACTTCAGTTTGAGAGTAGCGTTGTATTTTTCAACCAAGCCTGCCGACTGGGGGTGATTTGCTGCATGGAACTTCTGTTTAATATGTAAACCTGTGCATACTAACTCAACGACTCTGGCATTAAAGTGACTGCCGTTGTCACTCCAGATCACCCGGGGCAATCCGTAGCGTGTGAAATTCTCCTTCAGGAGTGCTTTTGCTGTCGCCATGGCTGTATTCTCTTTAGTGGGGTAGGCTTCGATCCACTTACTAAAAGCGCAGATCACCACTAACACATACTTAAGGTTATTAACTCGTTCCATTTCGATGAAATCCATCTGGAGAACCTCGAAAGGGAAGGACGGTCGTGCAAAGTTGCCGGAAGGTGTGGGGGTACCTTTCCCGGGGTTATGTCTCAGGCAAATGATACAACGCTTCACTAGATGCGTGGCTACCTTGGGGATATTATCATTTTGCAACACTGGGTCCAGCAATTTACATATTCCCTTGGCACTAATGTGCGCCGGGCCATGGGCCATGGTTACAACAGGGAGTACATAGGAATTGGGGAGTAACCACCGCTGCTACCCTGACAAGTCAGTCCAGCACCCATCCTCATCCAGGCGACCTGTTCTCTCCTCCCACATTGCCAATTCATCTAGAGTCGCCTCACTCTGAATTTCTCTGACGCTTTCTAGTGTGTCTTCGAGCATTCCGTTGTCTGGAACCCATCTAGCGGGGCCTGCCACCAGCATGTGTCATTTTTGATCGAACTGTATCCTTGGCTGTCTGATGTGCGAAAGCATTGCCCCTTCCCACATCGTCCGTAATAGCCTTATGAGCGCTACATTTCACTATTGCTAGCTTACTGGGAAGTGCAATGCAGATAGTAACCTATGTATCAGTGGCCCATTCTGAATCCGCAATCCATGCGAAGTCAGAAACCCTCTCTCCACCCAGAGGCGCCCAAAATTATGGGCCACCCCAAAGGCGTACTGGCTGTCAGTGTAGATATTAACAGCCAGTCCCTCACTCAACTCACAAGCCCGAAGGAGGGTCACCAGCTCTGCAGCTTGGTCTGATTGGTGTGGGATATGGGATGTCTCTACTACAGTATGTAACGTTGTTATTGCATAGGCTGCAGTGGTGGTACCATCTGGTAACTTGAAACAAGAGCCATCGACATATAGTTCCCCTTAGGGTTCAGATAGGGGAACATCAGTCAGGTCTACCCGTCCCTTCGTCTCTTCCTCCATTCTATATACACAATTGTGTACGTCCGTATCTTTACTTGACAAAGGGAGGGGCAGTAATGTGGCTGGGTTCAGAGTGGTACATTGTTTTATGGTAATGTGCGGAGCAAATAAAGTACGTTTGTATCCAGTCAGACGTGCACTAGTAAGGTGCTTTGTCTTCATTCTGTTCAATAGTGTATCCACAGCATGAGGTACCATTACTGTGAGGGTAGTATCAAGGACGAGCCCTGCCGATTGTCTGATAGAAACTGCCACTGCCGCAGCAGCTCTCAGACAGCTCGGGAGCACTCTGGCGACGTTATCCAGAATGGCAGAAAAATAAGCGCAGGGTCTTTGCTTACCTCCAAAACCCTGTGTTAAGACAGAGAGTGCACAGCCATCCACCTCATGCACGTAGAGCACAAAAGGCTTTTGGTAGTCCAGGGTACCCAATACAGGAGCAGAGCAAAGCGCAGCTTTTAGTTGTTTAAAGGCTTGCTGGCATGCAGGTGTCCAAGGCAGGGGTTCATGCACATCTTTCGTGGTCAGGGAAAGAAGGGGCTTTGTTAGTAGTGAGTAATTAGGGATCCATTGTGTACAATATGATGTTATTCCTATGAACGCGCGTACCTCGCGTTGTGTTCTAGGGACAGACATGTTAGTGATGACAGCTATGCGCTCGGGTGTTAGTCTGCGACCCTTCTTCGACAGTAGGTGACCTAAATAGGTGACCTCCTGTCGACAATACTGAAATTTAGAAAGCGACACCTTGTGTCCATGATGCGCCAGGTGTAATAATTTAACCGTGGCGTCTTTGCAACCATCCTCAGTGTCAGAGGCAATGAGGAGGTCGTCAACATACTGCAACAGCACATTACCAGGGGGAAACTCCAAAGAATCTAGTTGACTTTTTAATGCTTGGCTATAAATACTAGGGCATTCAGTATAGCCTTGTGGAGCACGACAGAATCTAAAGCTCCGGCCGGCTATTGTGAAACCAAACAAATAGCGGCTATCTGTATGAATCGGGATGCTGAAAAAGGCATTCTTTAGGTCAATGACAGAGAAAAACTTTGCTGATGGGGGAATCATTGTTAAAAGTGCGGTAATGTCCAGGACCACTGGGTATTGAGGAATGACTATTTTGTTCACCTCCCGAAGGTCAATCACAAAGCGGTAAACATCAGGGTGGGCATCAGGGGAATCCGAGGGTGTTTTCTTAAGAACAGGAAGAATAGGGCTATTACACATATTCGCCGTAGTCTCCTCAACCACATCAGACTCAATCAAATCCTGTATTATTTGCAACAAGGCCTTCTCACCTGCCTGGGATATCTTGTACTGGGGGACACGTGGTAATCGAGCCTTATCTTTGATCTGGATGGAAACTGGCGGTATCTGGAGCAGCCCCACATCCGTGTCTCCCGTAGTCCATAACATACATGGCACATTTTTAAATTCAGCTGGAAGGGGAGCATCTTTCGCAAAGCACTGTTTAGCACCAACAACTGGCGGGCCAATGGTCATATAGACACCGTCTGGCGAACATGAAATAGTCGCATGCAACTTCTTCAGCAAATCGAGTCCCAACAAATTTTCCCCACAATTTGATGTCAGTAAAAAAGGTGAATCGACCGTAAAGGGACCAATCGTCAAGGCAAGGGGCTTGTAGATGGGGCTAATGACCGGCACGCCTGAAAACCCCACCGAGACATTATTATGGCCAGACAGAGCTGCCCCCGGGACCAGTGAACAGGAAACAGAGCTATTCATAGCCCCTATATCGACCAGAAATCTCTTAGCAGCACCCTGCAAATCAGCAAGGATATAAGGTCCATCCTGATCTACGGGCACTGGAACCGGTCCCTTACTCTGTCCTCGGCTGTCCTAGCTATGAGATAACCCTGTCACGTCGTCCATGTCATAATCGTCATGATAGTACTGCCGGCCTCTGGGGTCGTCAAAATAATTCCCACTTTGCCTCTTGTATGACGTATCTCCCAACTGCGCCCCTCCCCTTCCCCCTGCACCTCGCCCACATCCTCTGGACCCCCGACCTCTTGGGGCCCCATCCTTCTGTGACAATTCCGGGCACTCGTTTCGCCAGTGTCCCTTCTGTTTGCAGTATGCACATTGATTGAGCCCAATAGGCACGTTGGACGTGCCACCTCCACCAGACCGCTGTTGGGTCGGACCAGAACCCCTACCTCGTCCGTTGCCCCTTGCAACCTGCTGCAGTAATACCCTCGTCTTCAAATCCTTTTACTTTTTCTCTGCCTTTTCCTTATCCTCGTTCTCCCTATGCTCATAATATTGTGCCATACTCAATATCACAGATGGGGATGTTGTCATCCAAGTGCTTTCCGAGGCCTGCAAACGTGTCGCAATCTCGGGAAGTAAGTTGGTAACAAATCTATTGACGAACAAACGAACACCACCCTCCTGCGACACGTCCTGTCCACTAAAGTCCAAAAATACCCCCTTCAAACCTGGTAAAGAAATCTGGCACACTTTCATCCTTCTTCTGACAGCATACAGTCAACTTGTCCCAATCCACCCTTTTTGGCGGAATAAGTGAGTGCATGTAGGTGATAATACGCCCTGGCAAAGCGAGAAGCTCCGCTTTAGGGTTGTCTCCAGACTTGCGCTCCTTGTCCCAAGTCCTAATCTCGTCCCATGTTCCCCCCAACTCTAATGCATGGTCTTGTGTATGGACCTCTCTCCATATGTCCACTGGTACCAGTAGACCGAAAAACAGCTGTATGTCAGCTAGTGTCATTACGGTGGAGGAAGCCACTTCCGTCAATTCCTTAGAGTATGCTGTAGGGTTTTTCCGGGGGGTCCGGCAGCTGGCTCTTTAAGGATAAGACCTCACTCCTTTTCCAAGGCGTATAAACCCATTGCTCCTGAAAGCGAGCTTCAACTCGTTGTCTAATCACATCATTAGTGGAATTGCGCTGTTCAGGTATTGTAGGGTGATAAATGGGGTGGACTTCCCTCATGGGGTGCTGTGTCCCCATTATCGGGACTTTCTGGAGTAACCTTCCTCGGTAACTCACTAATGTCGTTATACTACTAAAAACTTCATTGGGGGCAATACCTGTGGCATATACCCTATCTCGTATGTCGTATATTATTTGCGGTGCAACACCGTTAAAACACTGTTCCCATAATTCTATCAGCATCGCTGACATGTGTTTGAGTGCATGCTGTTGTATGAACGGCTCGTAGTCTTTCATCACACTCCAGACATCCTCCACACTATAGATCGGGTGGCGAGCCCACTGGGCTGCTTGATTTGCCACCATTTGTTTCTCCTCATCACCCACTGCAGAACGCACCAACACCTTGTCCATTCGATCGCGCACTGCCGCCCAGTTCACATCATGCATTCCACGCGCAGGAGTTTCAACATTCAACCGTGCCTGGTGTGTCTCACTAACGGGGGAGGGGGCAGATGCAGAGACAGGCACCATCATGTAGGGGGAAAGGGTGATAGGGGTATACAAGGGAGTATCAGTAGAGCTGGTAGACTGGGCAGGGGAGACGATAGCGCCTGCCCCAGTGACTGGTGTAGATGGAAGGGAGGCAAGAGGGGCCCCAGCTGCAGCGGTAACGCTGGGAGCGGGAGGGCTAGAGAAGGCTGCAGCAGGGGCCGGGGACTGGGAGGTCAGAACTGCCGGGCATATCCGTTTGGGGGCATAAGGAGGAGGAGGACGAGAATCCAACAGCTCATCAACAAACTCATCTCCTTCTTCTCTAGCCACATAACACTTATCCGTCTGTAACCGAAACTTCCTATCTGCACACTCTATACCCTTCTCTACCTTCCCTCTTTCATAGGATACTGCCTTCTGTGTAATCGTTTGCGTCTGCTTCTTTCGTGCCTCTTTCTCTGCCCTCATACGTCGCTGCTTTGCTTCCTTCTGCCATACTCTCAAAGAATCAAACATCGACTGCCTGCTCCTCCTAGCAAACAACTTGTCCTGCAAGTAGTTCAATTTCTGTTCATCAAAAAGCCGGTGAGCGGCCACCGCAAGTTGGCATTATCCTTCGTGTATTTATGCCACAACGTAATGAAAATAACAGGGCCTATACCATGTTTAACATACATATCAAAATTTGGGGTACCCTCCGGAGGTGCGGGCTGACTCTCTTCCAATCGAGCATCAGTAGAACAACATCGACATACAAAACATCCTAATTTACTAAAACAAGGCATCTTAATATAAGACACAAGTACTGTCCCTGCCGGACAAGTGTAACACCAACGATCGACAGACGAAAACAAGACAAAATAATGAACGTTAGTCACAAAGTCAAACAAAACGTTCCAGAGACCACTCCCTACAGTCCGAAGACTGTGTCAAATCCAAGAAGACCGGCACCTGCCCCAGACGTTTTCAAATATTAACCAAATTACCAGTTGGTCTGGCAGAGTGTTGGCGGGCAGTCCCGGACCTTTTTCGAGCACGGGTCAAATTTCCAGGTGATCCGGCAAACCGCTCGCAAACGCTCCGTGTCTTTTTCCCAGGGGTCCGCAGACCCACCAAGTGCAAGACCGTACCAAGACACAGCCGGTCGGCTTGTGCCGTTCAAGACAAGCAGTCCGGAGACTGTACCAAGACACAGCCCGTCGGCTTGTACCGTTCAAGACAAGCGGTCCGGAGACCGTACCAAGACACAGCCCGTCGGCTTGTGCCATTCAAGACAAGCAGTCCGGAGACCGTACCAAGACACAGCCCGTAGGCTTGTGCCGTTCAAGACAAACAGTCCAGAGACTGTATCAAGACACAGCCCGTAGGCTCGTGCCATTCAAGTATGGCGCCATTTTTCCAAGAATCAAACTACTCACCTGGTGCACACAGGTCGAGTCAGCTATTCTCCACTGCCGACTCTTCGGACCAAACGGTCAACTGCAAGGTTTCGCCTTCTCAGGACCCCAGCTGGTGACCACTAGACGAGGGGGCCCCGATCAGCCGGGCGGGGCAGCTGCGAGAACCAAGCTCGGTCTTGTGTGGGGATCTCGGATCCGCCCAAACGACCAAACGCATCCCCGACCCTGCAGCCCGATTACGGGCGAGTCGGGTCACCTTGCGGGGTCCCTGTTCGGGCGCCGACTGAAGGAAGTGGCCCTCTAGGGCCACCCGGGTTTTCTCACAACTACCTGCTAGGCCTTCCCAAGAATGAAGAGTCGGTCAGACAGTAGAGAATATGAACTTACATGTTTATTACAAATGCTCTGCAGAGGAGTCCGTCATGACCTGCACCCTAAGATGTCTGCCGAGGGACTGGCCCCCCAACCGTCTACAGTGAGTAATCATTCTTCCCCAGCAGTCTGCAACCCCGCCTACCATGGAAAACTAGCAGCCTGCGCTGATCACAAATAAAGGAGGCACAGTCGGATGAGCTCACACCTGCCAGATGGGTACATGTTATCAGGGATCCAAGGCCACAGTGCTGGGTCTCAGCATCTCCTAACGTGGGAGCAGAAACTACACAATCGGGCGAACATACCAGGGCCGAATGGCCTACTCATTAGCATTGAGAAACAGCCTTGAGCAAAGAGAAGAAATAATAACGGAATACAGTATTCTGCTGAGGCAAGCGAAAATAATAATAATGATGAGGCCTAACTCGGGCACAGTCTGAACAGTCTAATGAGGGTAACGAAAAAGAAAATGGAGTCACACTCGCTAACTACGGCCTGCACACAACGAGGATAACTCAGTGGGTTACATAACGCGAATGCGACTGGCATGCATTTAGCCACATAATGCTAACATAATATAATACAGAGAATATATATATGGTAGGGACGGGATTTCAAAACTAACAAGACCTCTGCTACTGCAGGGCCTGCGTGCACAATTTACTGCCACATTGATTTGGCATTTAAAGTTACTTGCCAAGCCTGAAACTCCCCTGTTTCTACTTAAAGGGCACCCCTAAGGTAGGCTCTAGGTAGCCCTATGGGCAGGGTGCTGTGTAGATAAAAGGTAGGGCATGTGCCATAATTGTGTGGCATGTCCTGATAGTGACAAACAGCCTATTTGGTTTCTCACTGGTGTGAGGCCTGCTCCTCTCTTAGGTTTGCATTGGGAATTCACTTGATATGTTTTTCAGTGGTAATTTCTGATCTGAAAGGAGGAGGTTTGCCATGTTTGGAATGGTGGTTATAACTCCTGCTTATTGGTGAAGGTGGATTTTTTATTACTATTTTAGAAATGCCACTTTTAGAAAGTGGGCATTTCTGTGTGCCTTTGACTTTTTGTGCTTTTCTGTCTGACTCTAATCAATGTCTGGTTTAGACTGAAAGGGGCTGTTAGTGCATTCACTTTAGACAGTCACACAAAGGGAGCTGAGGTGTGCTCCGCATTTCCTGATGGCTCATAACCAGGCTGATGGGTCTTCCTGAGCTAGAGTGGTGGGAGGAGTTGTCACTGACACCTGAATAGGGCTACGCCTGTCCTCCCACAATGCTGTCTCCACCCACCTGTACTGTGACTGGAGCCAGGGCTGGAATTGAATGGAGGTGTTGTGCACTTCTAAAAGTCCTTTTCAAGTCATCTCTACATCAAAGACATTTTGAGTATAAGTACAGGGGCTCTGACCCCACAGTTTTAGATCTCTTCTGGGCCTGGAAGAACCTCTGCTGGAGTAAAGGCTGCTGCGTTAAAAGGATTGCTCTATTGCTAAGACTGACTGTTCTAGGAACTGCTGTGCTGCCCTGATGCCTGCTGACATTTGCCTTGCCACGAAGGGCTACACATAGCACCCAGATTGACTTCAAGTGCATGTTGGCTTACCTCCTGTTCCCGAAGTCTCAGGTATACAAAAGACCTCCCTTCCAAACAAGATCTCCAATTCTGCTTTTGACTGATTGTTTTCACCTGCAGGGTTGTCCGTTTGCCCTAGTGTGAGCATGGCAAGAGATGTGCTCTGCTCTGTGAGGAGTAAATTCTCTGGGTCTGGGAGAACCAGCCATGCCCAAATGCCAGCCGTGCCCAGCCACCCTAATCTTTGCACCTGACGGCCCTGCCCTTCAAGTGCCAAAGTTGGCTGAGTCTCGAGTGATGGCCACACCGCCGCCTGCATTTTCTGGCCTGGGCTGTGCCAGAGCAACATCGTCGCTGTCTGCCCCCATTTCCCGACTGGAGGCATTGCTGGAGCTACAGCGTGACCTCACCACCCGCGGTAGAGTGTAAGCCTCATGCGGAGGAAGGCACTGTAAAGGGGGGCCTGAGCAGTCCTAATGAGCGTACAACTATCTCACTCAGACACGGCTGAGCTGGTTAGGTGCACCGATCCAGGGAAGTTCTGTAGCAGTTCTGCTCTGCTTTTACGGGTGGCACTGTCTTTGGCTTTTCTGGCTGCAAAAGCCGTGGACAGTTAGTGCAGCCCGAGAGGCCACCCAAGTACTATGGGCATCCTGTACTCCATGCCACTGCACCACATATTCGCTGGTGGTGGCCCTTGATCTCCCTGAATGCGTGGGACCCAGCGAGTTCTCCCCACCAAATTCACAATGTGTCCCCCGTGTGTCATGATAAGACGTACCTGGGGGCACTGATTCTTTATTGCTGGGAAGAACCTCAACAGAGGCCCCACTCCCTAGAGAGTAGTTTTTTTTATGAAAGTACCGTATATTATCTAGGAGGCATGCAGGTGTTCCTGTTCCCTCTTTTGTCACGTGTTACAACCCTTATGATATTTCTCCTATACCTGTATGACCATAAAGTGCCTTATAGGGCATGAATGCCTTTTCTTGTTCTTAGCACTGTGGAGAACCACTGCATCTACTAGGATAATACAGAAAGATCCATTGGGTTATGTGTTTATGGTGATATTTCGTGATTTCTGCATCATTGGTGACATTTGGTAATTTATGTGCTTTTGTTCATAATCCAGCTGCTGCATTTTATGCCCTGATTTATGTTGTTTTATGCCTTGCATTGACTAGATAACGAGTATTATTTCATGATGTACATTGAATGCGCAGTGATGGAGTTTTTATGACATGTGCAAAATATGTCTTTATCTTATTGCACTAACTGTGATGTTTTGACAATTGCCTAGTTGGCAATGTGATTATTGGTTTATGTGGTTTTGGTCTATGTTTATATGCAATACAGGAAATTTATTATTATATACTACTGTGTGGTATCTCATTTGTGGTGCATTTATTGTGTAACTGATGTGTGTGTGTGTGTTGTGCAAATGCATTACATATTGGCTCTGGAGATAAGCGTTACTGCTCCGTAACAAGCATCCAGGGGTGAGCACAGATTATTTTTGGTGTGTAACTGACTTGCCCTGACTTGAGTGGTGGGTTCTTTCTGGCTTAGGTGTCTGCCCTAGCCAACCAGAAACCCCATTTCTAACACTTATTTAAAAATATGTATAAAAAATATAAATAAATTCCCCTACCTATTACCACTTTAATAAACAGCCTATTTAATAAAGTGGTAATAGGGAGGGACCTTCCACTTACCTATATCTAAGGCCCAAACAAGGAACAGAGATAAAGTGTAGTAAAAACAATATGGCTGCCTTTTCATTCTCGAAAAACTAGCTTGTCATCACCATGTACCACAGTACACGACAAAGTTATCACGGTATACCATGGCCCAAAATATAACTAAGGCCTAGCTGTATTATTGGATTACGGTACCCTTGTGTCACTCATGGTGTTGCATGGGCAATGCAATGATTAAGTCAGATTTACAAAGGAACGCAAGGCCACCTTTGAGGAATCTGGGGAAATGCAAGGAAGCGCAATTTGCTTCTTTTGCATTACTCTGCACACCATAATCTACATTGCTGCTAAATTTCTCATATATGTCCTCATGCCACGCCACTGTAGCCACTCCACTGTGCACTATTCCACTCTGTGCCACTTCACTCTACGCCTCGCCACTGTAAGATACCCCACTCTAGGCCACTCCACTCTGCGCTATTACACTGTACGCAATGTCATTGTTGGTCACCCAGTGTACGCCACTCCACTAGATGCTACTCCACTCTACGATATTCCACGCTATGCCATTCTACTGTACGTCACTCCACTCTACTCTATTTCACTGTATGACACTTCACTCTACAGCACTCCACTGTACACTAGTCCACTGTATGCCACTCTGCTGTACACTACTCCACTGTACGCCACTCCAATGTATGCTATTACACTCAACCCCATTCCAGTGAACGCCACACCATTCTAGTCTACACTACTTCACTGTACTCCACTGCACTGTACGCTATTCCACTATACACTATTACAATGTACGCCACTCCACTGTACGTTACTAGACTATCTGATATTACACTCTTTGCCACGCGACTGTACGCAACTTCAGTCTATGCTCCTCCACTCTATGCTATTCTGCTTTATGCCACCGGACTATACGCTACTCCACTCTACGCCACTCCAGTGTACTCTCCTCCACTCTATATAACTTCACTCTGTAAAACTCTTCTGCACTCTATGCCATTCTACTAGACTTTACTCCACTCTATCCCCATACACTCCCTGTCTACATTTTCACTCAACTCTGTGCTGGTACACTCTATTGTACAACACTCTACTCCACTCTAGGATAATTTCCAAAACTGTATGATGCAGCACTCCACTCTACTGCATGAGACGCCACTCCAATTTCTGACAGTTTGCTCGACTCTACACTATGCCACTCTATGCTAATCCACTGTACCCTACCCTACTCCACTCTATGCCACTCCACTGTACATCAGTCTACTCTATGCTATTCCTCTCTACGCCACTCCACTCTTCTACACTCCATTGTACAGTATTCCACTGAACGCTATTCCGATGTGTGCTACTCCACTTCAGGGTAATCCACTCTACGCCACTCCACTCTACCCTGCTCCATTGCATGACATGCTCCTCCACTCTTTATAACACTACTCTATATAACACCACCCTATATATCACACTTCCTGGCACTCTATGACATTCTACTCCACTCTATCCCCGTACACTCCACTGTCCAACTCTATACTCCACTCTGTGCCCGTCCTTCCAATGTACTGTACTCTATCCTACTATACAACACTTTTCTTTACGGCACAGCACTCCACTCTACTGAGCGAGACCCCACTCCAATTTATAACAGTTTACTACCTACGCTATGCCAGTACACTCCACTCCATCTGTTCTGTTTAAATAGCCATGTGTAGGGGCCATTGTTAATTTCCTTCTTCTCGCATTCCTGAGCTTTAGAAAGCCTTTTTTCCCCCGTTGGTGGTCCGGAGTCCATCCAACCTTTACAGGCTTCAGCAACTCGATTTTGAGCATTGGTATAAATTTATTACAGTCAGTGGTCTGAAGCCACACGAGCATGTGGAAGGTATGCACCTACAATATAGAAATGGGTGCACACAATAAATGATGATAGAAGCACGCACTGGTTTCGGTAGGTGCACAGTTGGAAGGAAGCATGATGCTCCACAGGGTAATTACAATTCCATGAGGAGGCAGGCGTGGACATTCATTTGAGCACTTGTGTCACTGGTGACGGCTTATGATAAAAGATCAATGTTTACCCTCACAGGATGGAAGCACGTGCTAGGTGTGGGCACTAGGAGATGGGTCTGACTTTTCACTGTGTGAATGAATACATGTATTATCAGAAGCTACTGCAGAGTATGGCTCAGGAAGGTTTTAATTTTGATTACCGGTCACTGAATCATAAACAGAGGTCTTGAGCTGAATTTGTGTCATTCCTGAAGAAAGCGTTCCATGCTGAAACGCGAGTTAAGAAGTGTATGAACATAAGCCACAGCATTATTAAAATATATTTGTGATTTTGTAAAACAGAAATACAGCAGATGTAAAGCATTGAATGTTAAATGGTGTTAATATTTACATATGATTGATTGTGATACAAACTGACTCACCCTAAGAGTGGGCACATAAGAAAAGTTCAGAAATACACAAGACCCAATTGACAACAATTGCATGGAATGGTTTTAAAAGGTGAGATAAGGTTGTGCAAGAAGTACGGATGCTGGTATGAAAGAGAACAAGTAGGATGTTTCAATTGAATGAATGTTTTTATTTTAGTGATAGGCAGTTTTGATGTGCAGGATATCATAAATAAATAATGAAGAAAACTATGATTGTTAATAAATAAATGTTTGCTAAGAAGTTGTTTGTTAATACAAATTAAATGTAAAGTAAATGTTGTCCTCTCTGAGCCACTCTACTCTACTGTAGTCTACATCCCTTTCCAATACTGTACGACACCTCACTACACTCTACTGTACAACACTGTACTCCAATTTATAACACTTTACTCAACTGTATGCTATGCCACTCCACTCTACTACACTCCGCGCCACTATAGTCTATGACATTCCACTCCACTCTATTACACTTTACTCCACTCTACACTACCCCACTCCAGTGTACTCCACTTCACTTTATCCCACTCAATGCCACTGTACTATACTCCACTCTTCTGTCTGGCACTATACTCCACTGTATGCAACTCTACTCTACTACACTGTACTACATTCTATGCCACTCCATGCCACTCTACTCACCTCTATGCACATCCACTGTACTTAACTGTATGACACTTGTTGACTCACCACTCAACTTCTCTCTATGATACGCCACTCCACTATATGACATGGCACTCTAATCTACGTCACTCTCCTCCACGGTACTCTACGACCCTCCACTTGACGAAACTCCACTCTGACACTCTACTTCACCCTACTCCGCTCTAAAACACTCTACTCCCCTCTATGGCAGTTTACAACAGTCTACAACACCCTACTCTACTGTTCGACACATCATTCCACTGTACAACTCGCTGCTACAGTCTACTATATTTGACTCCACAATATGAGGCACCATGCCACTACACTATATAACACTTTACTACACTTCACGATACGCTACTACACTCTTCTCTACTCCACTCTATTCCACTCTATTCCAATCTACAATACTCAATCTATAACAATAGACTTTACAACACTCTCCTCCACTGTACTGTATGACAATCCACATAACAACTCTCCACTTGTGACACTGAGCTCTACGATTTGTAACACATCCTTATTAAAAAAAACTGAAATTCAGTAAAAATACCAAAGGTTGAAGCTAAGTTATAGTTAGGAAAACTTATTTTCCCTATCCAAAGCAAGTTTAAACTACACAAACTTTAAAAATTCTAAAGTTACAACCTTCAAATTATTACAAGGAGCGGAATTCATTACATGCTCTTTTCAGCTCACTAACCAGACAACACAAACTATAGCTCACCACTCTACCCTACACTGTATTCACACAAATAATCATACTACACTGTACAACACTACACATTACGAGACTCTCCGCTTGTCTATTGCACGACACTACACTCAGCAACACTGAACTACACGACACTCTACTCCACGGAACTCCACTCTACGCCACTACACTGCACAACACTCTGCTACACTCTAGGACACTCCACACCTCTCTACGACACTCCACTCAACACTCCACTCAACCACACTTCATTACATGATACTCCAGTTTATGACACTCAGCTCTATTGTTCAACATGCCACTCACTGTACAACACGTCACTCCACTCCACGATACTCTACTCCATGATACGTCACACCATGCCACTTCCCTGTATACTTTACTCCACTGTACACTACATCACTCCACTCTTCTTTACTCCACTCTATTCCACTTTACAATACTCCACTCTATTCCACTTTACAATACTCCACTCTATGACACTAGACTCTATGACACTCTCCTTAATTGTACTGCACTACAATCCACTTTAAAACACTCCAGTCAATTACACCCCACACTGCAATTTGGAACACATTTTTATTATAAAAATAAAAACCATTAACATACAATACAAAAAACAAAGTCTAAGGATAATTTATAGTTAGAAATATCTTATGTATTCTTTCTATACAAACCCTACTTAAAATAGACTAGAATTAAAAATTGTAAAGTTATAATTATAATTTCAATTTATAATTTACGTACCACCTTTAAATTACTATAAGTCGCGCACCTCCAAACACAGTCTTGTCACCTCACTTGCCACAATACATTAACTAAAACTCATAACTTTTCCATGCACTGTTTATTCCGCTTATAGCATATGGCAAATGAAATCATAACACTTATAACTTCTAAATTGACATTATTTGTCACAATACGGTGCATGGTAGAGTAGTGAGTTATAGTTAGTGCTATCTGCTTAGCGAGCTGAAAAGAGTGTTTAAGAGGTCAGCTACATATAATAATTTGAAGGTAGTGGATAAATTGTAAATGAAAGTTATGACTATAACTTTAGAAATTGTAATGTTTGTGTAGTTTAAACTTAGTTTGTATAGGGAAAATAAGTTTTCCTAACTATAACTAAGCTTTAACCTTTGGTTCCAACACCAGTACAAGATAAATCACCTCTAAGTAGGACATCCCTACATTCTACATTATTCAGTAATCTGCCATACCTCAAAATCTTCAGCGTAATTTTGGCAATAAACATCCACACTTTATTATGTTCATAGCACTAAATTAAAACTATTATATATCAGCATGTGCCCACATATCTACTGGTGGATTATCTTTTGTGAACAGAAGGTTTGGCCTTTCACACACATGTTGTGGAACAGGCTTTGAGACTCAATAATTTCAAACATACCTCTGCAACTCACATTAGGCATACTCAGCATTTCTTTTGTTTAACAGGGAGTAATACTCGCACCCCAAACTTAAGATATTTGTAAATGGTGCACCAGGTAACTTTCAACATGCATAATCATGCTTGCATCCAGGGTTTTTGCTATTTCCATGCAATGGACCAACACCCATACATGTATATTCAGTATCTCTATGCTTTATATGACCATGGTTCTATCAATGATGTCATCAATTATGTAATTTAACATGTCATGAGTGATGTGATATGTGGGGTGATATGCAGTGCATGGAGGGGGTGCAAGTTATAGTTCGCTCAGTAACTATACCTGGCGAATGACAGTGTTCCTTGTGTATGAGGGTGACTGCTGAGTATCTTCAGCCATTTCTGAAGGTTGTATAGGGTGGGTGAACACTCAGCTGGCTGGACTGTGAGTGTGCAGAGAAAAAGAGAGTATTACCCCAGTTCCATGCCACTCCAGGCCACTGGAGAAAACCCAACCCCATTCTCCATGACGCATCACCACGCCTCCATGCTACTGTGGGCTGCCTGTGAGAGCCTCACCCCCCTCTCCAAGTTTCTCCAGGCTGCTGCTGAGATTGTTGATGAAAAATCCACTTCTCTCTCCATCCAACAATCCCCTCCACAACCAAAAGGCTTATAGAACAGCTTGTTCCTTCCCCTCAATCCATCTCTTTATACCTGCCATGTCTTTCCCAAGGTGGCCATTACTTTGGTGGTCTTTGGCTAGGACCTCACTTGCAGTCCCTCAGAGGTTGCGAGCTGTGTCTAGATGGCTTCCAGATCCTGCTTGCAGCCTGGGCTTCACCCATGATTTTGTTGTCCTTGGTCCCAGTCCTCCACATAGGCCACTGTTTTTCACAATTTCGTTTTCAAAGTCACCTGCTGTTCACTTGTCGGTTGCCAACAAATCTCCTTCAGACAGTCCCCCAGCACAGAGTAGAGCTGAGTGGTTTACCTGTTAGTGCACAGTCGGAGGACATGTAGCTGGTGCCCTTCTGCCTAAACTCATGCTCTGGTCTGAGCAACAGATCCAGTTCATGCTAGTAAAAGGGAATAAAGGGAGGTGCGCCTTCTCATTCGCTGTTTTATTAACTTCTAGCTTTTTTTTTAGCATTGCTGCTCCTGACCTTTGTTAAACCCTAGTTTATGCTCCTTTTAACTTGCTGTTCTTCACGCAACAATGTTATCATCTCTTCCGAAGCTGGGTAGGCTTATAGCCCTCAGAACAACTCATAATTAGGCCTATATGTTATCCAATTCCTAATCACATGATTTTGTGAACATCTAGTGAAATGCTATTGTGTTCAAACCATTAATTACTTTTCTATCATGGACGCAAAACATGACATCTGGCAAACATAGAAGTGGTTAAATAGAAGAACAAAGTACCCAAACTGAACAGAAGTCTGAGAACATCATGCTCAACCCACACATTCTAAATGTTTTTGATGAAAGTCTGCAACAAAAGGGCTGTGTGCACCTGTATATGTATTCATTCAGAAATTATTATCTATTTCTCGCATTCTTTAAGTGCTGTTTGTCATGCTGAATTTGATGATTGCTTGAGATCATCTGTACTTTTTTTCATTTGATGGTTTGATTAAAAAACAAAGTTGGTCTAGGTTTGCAGTTGGTAATTCACATAAAGGCGGCACTGTAGCTTTTCATCGTTAATCAAAAGGAGCACAGATCCAGCAAGAAGCCCTTCAAACCAACCCTCTGAAAAAGTGCATTTTAGAGATCTTACACAGGAAATTGAACAGCAACCATTCACAGATTGCAGCCACTGTTTGAACCCAGACATTTCTCCCAAGTCTCCCAGAAAAGAATCTGGTCTTGATGAGCACATCTGGGGAGGAGAAATAAACTACAGGGAAGTCATGACTTTAGAGATAAGATTTCAAATTCCAGCATTCCATGCAAGGTATAAAGGTCTGCAAGTCTTTTCTTTCTTAGCCTAAATCTATTATGTTGTAAATTGGAAAAGTACAGACATGGGTATTTTTTCCATTTTAAGTGGCTAAGGTATGTACATTTAGTAGCTGGCTTTTATAGTGTTGTTTGTTAAACATCTTTGCGAAAGGTGCCTGCATTTGGTTGAAAATGCTGAGTGTTAATCTATGCTGCTTTTAGTTATAGCATTGCTTTTGGATATTTGCTCTTGTGCCACATAGTAGACTTTTTGTGGATATTGTATAGGTCGGATCCTGCTGCTTAGGTCCTGGTTGGGCCAAACGCCTCTCATAAAAGATGCATAAAAGTCAAATGGTATGTGTGAGTGTCAATAGGGAATGGTTTGCTTTTCTATTAACACTTGTCTTAGAACAACTTGAAGTCCGTTCCTTTTCACAATGGACCTCCCCAGAGCTAAATGTCTCTTGCGTGCAAGATAAATATTCCATCGGCCCTTTAGATGCCAAGGCCCAAACCATCACTTTTAGTACTTATTAGTCACCCCAGTATTAGACCCTAAAGGCTTATAGATCACAGAGTAGGCTAGCCTTTGGTAAACTAACACTGGGTTACCTTATTACTTTTAGTAACGGATAACTTCAGTTCAGGAACAGCTAGAGAAATACTTCTTTCTCTCATTTGAATAGTAATTTAAAACCATCTTTCATGGTAAAGTTGGATTTTAAGTCACTGTTCTGAAAATGCTACTTTTAGAAAGTTGCCATTTTTCTGACTAAACCAAATGTACTTTTCTGGCATTGTCCAGGGTCACATGACTGTTAATGGCTCTACTGTGTTATGATGTGTAGTCCATCTGCACAGTGGATAAAAGGACCTTGGATGTGGGGTGGGTGTTCCTTTAATGAGCAGGATGGCCTGGGGGGTTGTACTCAACCCTTACTGAACTTCAAAGGGTAGCATGAGGGCTGCACCAAGCCCCTTCCTGACATCTGAAGATATCTGCCCTCTCGCTGGCAAACACAGCCCACACCTGGGCCTGCTTGCCCTTTGTTTTTCTATACAGACTGGAGCCAAACCCAGGGGAAAGTGGAGAACTGACCGGAACCAGTTTAGGGGTAGAAAATGAAGGTGCCCCCCACACACAGGCTGGCACTAGGTATAAAAGTGGCACCCTGTGAACCTCTCATCAGAACACTCATGGACCTGTGGAGATGCAGAAGAAGGACTTCCCTGCTGTCTGAAGCCTGAAGAGAGACTGGACCTGCTTGCTTTGAAAGCAGGACCCAAGAAGTGACTGCAAAGGGCAGTTACCTGACCTCTTATTGAGCTAAAGAAACACAACAAGCTTCTAGAGTCCTTGCCTGCAACTGCCCGGCTGACTAATACCAACTGGACCTACCTGAACCCTTCTACTGGTCTCTACTGGAGTGAGTCTTTAATCCACCAGAAGTGCCCCTCCAGGTGCTGGATCCTTGGCTGGTGTTAGAGTGTACTCCTCGAACACCAGAACTGCAAGAACTGGACTCCAGGTGAAAAAATAGAGGTTTCGGGATATTCATGTTGGAAAGAATCATCCCTGGTATCCTCATGAACATGAGTGGACTTCACCCAGATCAATGCAGAAACTGCATCTGACTGCCAACGCGTCCTCCCCTGATACAGACTCCAGACTTAACCGCACGGACCTCTTTGCGTTGACAACAGCTGTCCCTCTTTTGCTTCCAACGCGAACTTGCAATCGTTGACCAGCTCTTCACGACAACGACGACCTCAACACCAAAGTGAAGTTCCAATTGAGGCCTGAGATGTCAGCAACCCGCAGTCGATGAGCCACTCTCTGGATTCAGCTTGCAGTATGACCACCAACGACTTCTTCGACGAGTGCTTCTTGTGTGAAAACTAGAATAATTTAGAAGATAAACGTTCCACTGTGGTGAACCTGGTCCCTTTATTCGAACCACCCTCCATCACAGTCAGCCTTAACTTTTGACTTTGACCCGGTCCAGCATGACCTCATAACTGTGATTGGAGCTTTGTGCTTTTTGGTATGATTCGGATTTCTTTTTAAATCTTTATATTCTTGATTTTTCTAAATTAGGTTGATATTTTTCTTGTGTGGTGTTTTCACTTTATTACCATTTGAGTGCTGCATAAATACTCTACACATTGCCTCTAAGTTAAGCCTCACTGATTTTGTGCCAAGGTACCAAATGGTTAAGCAAAGATAATCAAGGTGTCAGGTTCAATAAGTTTATGGTGCACGTGTAAATTAATTACAGTAAATACTAAGAGTAAAATTAATTACAGAATAACATGAGCTGTCTAATGCAATCAAGTTGTCATTGATGAATCTAGTTCACAATTTGATGTTGTCTGTATATGGATTGTTAGGACTGTAGATGTATTGCATTTCGAATCTTTGATTTTAAAAGTTTGCTAGACTTGTGGCATAGGAAATGCCCATAGATGTCTCTTCCTCTGAAGAAAGAATGTTTCTTCAAAAGAGATGACATTTTCTTTCATCACAATATTAGTGCACTCCATGACAAATGGGATGGAGATCATGTAATTCCAGTCTCTTTCCAGAAGGAGGTCTTTGTGGTAGCTAAAGTTGTGTCTTGTGGAATACTGATGTAAAGAGCTTCTACATCTACGCTCACTAGTATTTCCATGACAGGGTCAAAGGACAGGTCTTCAGCACAGCGAAGACATCCTTTATGCCCTTGAGATATGATGGTATTTGCTGATGGTCTTTTTGCAGACGAAAGAAGCTACACAGAGATAACGGAAGACCCCACCAGGAGACTGCAGAACAACTTACGTAGCAGGACTACTGAAATACTGTCATTAGCATGGATGACAAGAGGCTGATTTCTTGAAAAGGCGCAATACCAAAATCCCATATTTTTACATTTTATCAAAGATCCACAAGGTAAGAAGGCCATGGCCTGGTCGACCTATTGCTTTGGTCACTGGATCCATCTCGGAAGTATTGTCCCAATTCTTCACTTTATTTTCAGACTGCTTGTCCATCCGGTGCCATCATATCTCAGAGACATACTGTGGCCTAACCCTCACGTTCAGGCACCAGTGGTTAGTTAAAACCGATCTGTCCTTTTTTTAATCCTAAAATATTGGGGAAAAAATCACTGACATTATGTCAAAATTGATTAATTAAGAGGTCTGTGCTGGCAGGCCCTTCCATTTGGCTCACAAGAACGAAGTTACTTTCATTATACTTTTATTGTAAATACAGTAAGTGTGTGTTTTAGGAGCTTCTTAGAAAGGGCTTTATTGTTCAGCTCGTTGCCTGGCAACGCCAATTTAAGTAGCCATGCTACAGATGGCTCCTGAGCTAGCATTAAGATTATATTTGTCATGTATTTTGAAACGGTGGACAAGGAAATGTGTTTCACAATAACCCCCCCTCCTCCCCCGCGCTGCGAATGATCATTTTCTGCTTTTAAGGCCACGCCAGCAGACGTCTGTCCTCTTTGCCCATTAGTCTCTAAAGTTAAAACGCTCAACGGAGCAAGAAACATTGTAGTTTTCTCTCTTCAGAATCCGCAATGAAAATCTAAGCTAAAACAAATATTAATGGATTCACGATAGAGAGTGGGCACAAAAGTAAAAGCTCAGATTGTTATAAATGGCAGCCATTAGTGTGCAACGTCCCCCCCCGCCCCCCCATGAAATAAACAAACACTGATAAAACTATACTCGAATGAAATGGCGCGCGGCGTGCGGTCAGTTCGGAGGGAATTACATATTCGCTGTTGCGTGCACCCTGCACATTACCACTGCAGGTTCGCATTGAACCATGGGTTTTTACACTGCAGCTTAGAAGAGGGTTTTGCCAGAGCGCCCCCTCCCCCCCTTTCCAAAATAACACGGGATATTCTTGCAGACTTATTCGCCTGAATATGCTTTAGTTTAAACTCCTTTCACTTTGACAAGGATCCACTCTTGCCACCGTCGAAGGAGAACGGGAATAAAAAGCTTACCGCTTCAAATCTTCAGTGGGCTTCTGAGAGCGAGCCTTGTAGGGCGCGGGGCTTCCGCGGAGTGATTAGATTAACAGAGCCATCCGTCAGCCTCATCCCCGGCCTGACACCGGAGCATTGCAGCCCCTGTTGACAAACCGCGGGCTTCACGTGGATATTGGGCCTGGGAATATTAAGTCCCTTCTCGTTTAAGAAGCGAGAGGAGTTCACTGGCGCTGCCTCCCTTCAAACGGAAGCTGCTTCCTTGAAACAGCACATAGAAATCATCACCGATGTGCAGGTTATTGGCTTGAGGCATGCCAGTATATAAACGGAAGGCTTTAGACCCTAGTTCAAACTGCAGGCGAGAAAACACAGCCAGGCTGCAGATAATCTGTGCCTGGTAACAGGTGTGCTTTCGATTTACTTTTCTGTTTTCATTCTTTCTTTTATTTTTTAAAGAACAAATAGAGACTAACAAATGCGGTATTTTTACAGTTATGATCAGAAAGGTATTTCTATTTTGTGCGTATAGTTTCAACCAGCAAAAGACTTGTTGGATGTGCATTTTGGGAACTAGTGTAATATGCTCTCTGCCCCTAATTACTCTCAGCGGTAAAATGGTGCAAATTCATTTGTGCATATTTTTAGTACTAGTCCATTGCACAAAGATACTAGGATCGATTGGAGCCCTATACATTGTTTGATCAAGGGTGAGAGATTGTTCTCGATGAAGACGGGAGAAGTGCACCGCGTCTGCCCTGTCACGGTGACACTTGTCTGCTGCATGAAATGCGTCAGTGCAAAGTCCTGCATCAGGAAATGAACTTGCAACCCTTCTCGTGGTCAGCAGGAACAAGGTGCAAATGATTGAGGCAGGGACCGGTGCAGGGCGGTGGAAGGTGCTGCTGGGAGAAAGGGACAAGGCTTGGGGTAGTATGGAGCAGGGATTGGGGCATTTGTGCCAGTTTCACACTGCTGCGTCGGCCATAAAAGCTGCCCTATTTTATTTTGTTTTATTTCATCTTTGCAAAGTATGCACTGTGCAAAACTTTTAAAGTTTAAAAAACTAATGAGAAGATGGATGTTGCTCCACTTAATTTCGCATACATCTAAATGAACCCAATGCAAGTAAACATTAAGTACTTTTCTGACAGTTAATAATCAATGTTAACAAATGAGTTTGTCCCGTGTAATAATTTCTCAGAATTATACCCGTTCTTAAAATGTTACCCCAAGTTATTGTAGAGATATAACACTCGCACGGGAAGAAACACGTACACACTGCAAGGTGTGCTTCAAAGTGTGTTGCATTCCATCGGAACCTTCCCTGTTCAGTTTGAGTGGTAAGGACAGTTTGCTTCAGTTATGGAAGTAATTTCAGAGGACAAGGAAAAGGGACCAATTTAACTTTTCGTCTGTTAACCCGATCGTATGTGGTAGTACGCTGTTTTGTAAAGCACCTTTTTTACCGCCTAAGAACGTTTCAGGTGTTTATACAGTTTTGGTTAATGTTATCCATTTCAATGGTGCTCCTTTTATCTACTCCAGAAAGCTGAATGTTTGAGTGGAAAACCCGGATTCCAACCATGACCCCCAGGACTAAAATAGAGCCTTGCACTGAATTCTTTAGTGAACTTACTGACCCCGTTCATAAAAAGTAAATCATGTTGTGTAATTTGCAGTTCGTAGCTAATGCATAGAACAACAACTGAAATCACAACCGTCATTTTGTACAGTGAAACTTGTAAATTCTCCACCTTCTTTGCTGTTGATTTCACGAGGAGAAGACTTTTGTCTCAGTCACTTACTTCTCTTTTAATGTTTATGGACAATCTACAGTTTCTACATTGTAATCCACCAATGACATTGACATTTTCCTCTGAATGTGTTCAGGGTTTACAGCTCATGGGGCTGATAATATTGAGGAGCGGGAGGGCATCAAGTAATTGCTTGTATTGTCAACATTTCCCTCTACACCTGATTTCTTCCACTCTTAAGAGGTAATTCTAGCACTATAAATAATGCTACCAGTGCAATGTGATTAGTGCCATTAGCCAGTGATGCACAACTGGGTGGTATTTGAATACTACAGCTAGTAATGCCTAGAATAATTACTGATCATGATCGGTACTACTAGTCTTTTCTCCTTTGCCATATGAAGCAGGACCCCCTCCTCCTTTGGCAAGTTAACATTTGTTACCTTTTGCTCAGAAGAGTGAGACTGTCAGGCCGTCGGTAAAAGTGTAATGAATTGGTGAGGCGGGAGTCTAGCACCATAGATTTAGAGCAAGGCTGGATAATTGCCCAGACATAGACAACAAGTAACTCAGCAACAGCCACTCTCACAGTGAGAGAAATGCAATTACAAAGGAATACATCTTGGGCGTAGCTTGTGGTAGTAACTAAGGGGAAAAAACTGCAGTAAAGGCAATCGATTGAATCCAGCAGCACAATCATGGGCTCCTATTCAAGGCACTATTACTGAGGCCCTCCTAGAGAGAATATAAGAGGTTGGATGTTCAAGGAAATACATCCAAATAGATTTGCAAAAGCTATTTTTGACGCTGTTTGTTTCATAAAGCCAGCAAGACAAATTTAATAAAGGAAACTTGATAAAAAAACTTGAATAGTTTAGTGACATTATATCCGATTACTTCAACTAGTATAGTGCAGGATAAATACATGGTTGTATGACAGAATCACGTATGCCTTAACCACGTGGTCTTTACAGTGACCACGTCTTTACCGTGCATGTCTTTACCACGCATGCCTTTACAGCAAATTTCATTGTAAAGGCATGATTGGTAAAGGTATATGTGTGGTAAAGATCGCACCCCAGCCCCCCCTGTCCTGAGCCCTAAAATTTGGCCCTCCTGCTTTGTAATCTACCTGCCCTATTAACTACCCGATCCCCACCCTGAGCCCTAAAATCTGCCCCTAGCCCAACAAACGCCCCTTACCCCAGCACCCCTGAGCCCTAAAAACTGTACTACAGCCCTGAAAACTGCACTTTCCCCATGACAAGAACCCTAAAACTTGTCCCCCTGCCCTAAAGACTACCCCAACCCCAGCTCCCCACCCTGAACCCTAAAACCAGCCCACACCCCTAAAACCTACCCCCACCTCCCACCGGCCCCAGCCCAACTTACCATGCCGCATTCCGGTACTTCCTGCAGTTATCCCCGCTAATCCACTCAGACAGCTAGAACGCCGAATGCCTTAACCACACATATGCAATGGCAATATCTGTTTCACAGATTAAATGTATATTGCTTAACTATGGGTCAGATTCACAAAGGGACTTCAGACTTGTAGAGTTAGGAGTGGTGGAATCTCCACACAGGTTGCCTGAGTGCGGAGATTCCGCCTTGAGTGCATAGACTCCGCTCTCGTAACTTTACAAGTCGTAAATCTCCTAAATACAAAAGCTTTTACATTTCGTGTGTCTACACCTGGAGAATTACTCTCCCAAGGTCCCTCAGGATAACTCCTTCAGATGTGGATCAGAGGGCGTCAACTTTGTAAATATGGCTTTGGAAAGACCCTGCATTCAGAATAATTGGTAGGAAGTTGCCAACATCATTGAGGCAATATCAGGGTCAGCATTCCAGAGTGTTCCCATGCTAACGGACAGGAACAACAGTGGTAATCCCAGAAGTCTCTCTCCTGGGCATTGATGATAGCCAAGGGCAGAATACTTATGTACTGGGGAATTAGAGTTACTGATCCTGATTGAAATGACCTTGCCTAGTTGCAAGTTAGAAGGTGTAGTTATGGTAGTGTGTTTGTAACAGTAAAAAAAAAAAAAAACTAATACATGACTGAGATTTGTCGCAGTCAAATTTCATCTTTGAGTACATGAGAGTTTACAAATACCATTTAAATTCCACCTAAAAAGCTCCGTTTGTGGAAGAAATAGATTTTAATCTTTCCAAGAACTTCAGAATGTAAAGGCGATTGATTTGTTAAACGATTTTAAAATGCTGATTTATTTGCTTTCACATTATACCATTTTACTGAGTTATTAACCCATCTATTCACCAAACTACAGCAGGACTGAGCTATCTCTGCCATTTTATTGTATGATTTATTTCAACTTAATGTTCCTCTTTCTGAAGTGGTCTAATCAGTTTCACTTGAGATATTATTTATGCTGCACATACCTGTCTTCCAGCGAGTGCAGCTCGAGGTATTTATTTTGGTCATGCATGCGTTCATCTACGAGAGATGAGGAGTGGCAAGGAATGCCTCTGAGAGTTTAGGATGAGGTGAGGCTCATTGCTATGCTGGGAGTGTGGCAGCACTTTCTGAGAAGGACTATTCAATGCCTTGCATTCAATCCCTAGGCTGATGTCATAAAGGAATAAAAAGAGCATCACCAGTGCTTAATTTGAGCCGGTGCATTCCGGTGCTCAGCACCCGCACTTAATTGGTTTCGGGTGCTCAGCACCAGCACCTAATTGCCAACACCATACTTAGAACAGTCTGCCACATGTTGGCGCTGCTCATCTAAATTAGAGATGAGCAGAACAGTGGTTGTTGACGAATACCTTATACATTAAAATTGCTAATACCTGCCTCCCCAGCCATTCCTTTAGCTTTGAGGACCTGGAATAATCTGAACTGTCGCATTTACATGCAAGAGAGATGGTTAGTAGTTGTTTTGGCAGTGATAACAAGGGCGATGGGTGGTGCAAGCTGCAGTGGCCTCCTGGTCAGAGCCCTGGCACTTAATATTTTACAAATTAAGCACTGCATCACTGCTTATTGAAGTCAAGTAGCCTGGCCATTATGTGGGCTCATGGGAAGATGGCTGACAAAAGCGATTACCACCAGGGTGGGGCAAAGAATTGGGAATATCTTATCCTCTTCTCCGGCCTCATCTTCTCTACCTTTGGGAACAGGAAGTAAACATGCAGACAGGGAGGCCTTAAAGAGGCAGAACAAGAAAAAGAGACTAGATACGTTTTTAAATTCAAAATTATGACTATCTCATCGTAAACCAAGTGATGTGAAAACCGTGAATGAAAAGTGTGTTATATGGTAATGACTGTGCCTTGATTAAAAGAAAAAAACATAAATGGAGTGCGTCAATATTTTCTTAGAACATCAACACCATCGCCAAATGCTGGTGCTGCCAAATACAAAGCTGTCAGGTTTTGATTACACCTCCTTTTTCTTTGACCACTATACAAATTCTAACTTCCTGTCCACTCGAGTAGATTCTTTAACATTCCTGCTTTCTTGATTTCTCTTTCCTTCTTCTTTTTCCCGTTAATGCCTTTCCTTCTTGTAATCTGGGTCGGATGTTGAAAACTAAGTGGACATCTTCTAAATTAAGTGTGAGTCCCGAACACCTACAAACACCAGCACAAATTAGGCAGTGGTTGCTTGTTAATATTGGGGAGTGTGATTTAAAGGAAAATCAAGTGGCTCTGCCGTCAATAACCATGAGAAATAGCATGTTGCTCTATGTGGATCTCTGAATATGGTTTATGCCTTAGAGGCTAATAACAAAAGTTTTTAAACACGACCATAGAGTTAAATCTACATAGTATGGTAATATATCAGTAAAAAAAGACTTGCAAGAATGGGCCCTTTTACCTCTATAAAGTAATTGCTTTATGTATGGTGTGAGCAATTGGGTTGTTGGTTAAGGGAGGGTCAAGCCATTCTAGCAAAAGTCACAGTCCTTGTCCTGCTGAACCACAAAAGTCACTAAATTAATCTGTGCTTAACCCTCTGGTTGCTTGGCACAAGAAGCAGTCAAGGCTTAACATAGGGGCAATGTGTAAAGTATTTATGCAGCACTCAACCAGTAATAAAGTGAAACTATAACACAAGGAAAATCCCACACCAATTGAGTAAACTAGAGTAAAATAATAAACTATTTTACACCAAAACAACAAAAATCAAATTTCAAAGATTTAAGTTAAGTTTAGCACTTAAAAGCACAAAGTGTCCCTTCTGGTCATCTGGTGATGCAAGACCAGGTGAAAGTCACAAGGACGAGCCCACCGTGATGGAGTGCGGGCCGCATAAGGGAACCAGTCTAGTCCGACTGAACAAGGTACCTTCTAAAGTCCAATGACCAGAATTCTGTTCGGGGTGGAGAAGACCAGGAGGAGAAGGGAGAGCCTCGTGGACAGCATTGCTGTACCTCAAAGAACCTGTCAGGTGATGCTGACCATCGTTTTCTGGAGATTCACCTTTGCATTTACAGAAGACTGTAGATGCTGTAGCGCAAGGTACTGATCTCACTTTGCCGTTCGTCACTGGCAGTCGCTGTAGCCCAAAGAGTCGGGTTCACTGGAGCTTCACATTGGAGGTCAGCACGGATGGCAAGCTCTTTGCACGGACTGGCACATTGGTGGTTGCAAAGAGTCTAAAACTTCAGGATTTCTCTTTTTCCTTTAGGGGAAGCTCAATTGATGCCACACCAAGGGTCAATGACCTCAGGGGCACCGCTTTGAGATCAGGAACTAACTCCAGCCCTGCTGGAGGCCAGCAGGGCTCAGGCAGGTCCAGTTGCAGCTTCAGGCATGTGCAGTGCAGCAGGTCAACTAAGCAGTTGCAGGGAGACCTCTGAACCTTCTTGTTGTTTTCCTGTATTTCAGAACAGGAGGTCAGTTAGCTGACCCTTAGAGCATCTTCATCCTGGGATGAAGGGTTCAGGTCCAAATGTGCTTCTCAGACAGCAGGGCAGCCCTCAAGCTGTAGGACAGTCATTCTTCTGTATTATCCACAGATTCACATGTGTATTAAAGAGTGGGGTTGAGGGTATCCTTTTCATACCTGGTGCCCCTTTTGAAGTGGAAGCTTCTGGAGTTTTCCCCCTACAGAGGTGTCTGGAATTTCCTGCCTCCCTGCCCTGGTTCTGGTCTGTCTGGCGGTGCAATGGGCTAGTGTGCAGTCCTTTGTGTATTAAAGGGCCATTGCCTTTGAAGTGCAAGTGTCGTAGGTGACATCTCTGTGCCCTCATCAAGCCAGGATGGCCCATCCTGCCAACAACCAGACCCTCTATTGTGATGCTGTCTGGGAGGCATACACATAGTCCAACTACACCTAGTCATATGATCCAGGAACAGGCAGCAGGCCCCAAATAGTTTGGAGAAGAAAATGCCAACTAAATGTGGCACTTTCAGAATTGTGTCCTAAAATCTGACTTTACCACTAAAGAAGGTTTCAAATTACAATTACTCAGACACCAAACATGACTTTCCACCTGCTCACGCACAGAAACTATCACTTATTAAATGTAATAAGATAACCCCAACTGTATCCCATGGAATAGGTAGTCGTTGCAGTAGTGAAAAGCGAGTTTGGAGTGATTTACTACCAGGACATGTAAAACATAAAAATACAGGACAACTTTTTCTTTTTCAGTACAATGCACCCTGCCCTAGGGGCTGTTTAGGGCCTACACTGGGGGTGACCTATGTGTATTAAAAAGGTAGGATTAGGCCTGGCAAAAGGTCTTTTTGCCAGGTGGTAATGGCAGTTTAAAACTGCATACACTGACTGCAATAGCAGGCCTTAGACATGTTTAAAAAGGCTATTAAGTGGGTGGCATAATAAGTGCTACAGGCCCACTAGAAGCTTTTAATTTACAGATCCTTAGTACATGTAGTACCACTTTATTAGGGACTTGCAAGTAAATTAAATGTACTAACTGGGTGTAGACCAATTTTGCAATTTTTTACAGGAGAGAGCACAGGTACTTTAGCACTGGCTAGTAGTGGTAAAGTGTGCAGAGTCCTAAAGCCAACAAAAACAAGTTCAGGTGACAGAAGGGGTGAAGGCAAATCGTTTGGTGATGACCCTGCATAGAGGGACAAGTTCAACATATGGTATGATTAAGTAAGATATTTTTTTCTTAAGTTAGAATGCATGTTGGAATTGAAAATGAGTGATTTTTACTTTTACTTCTAAGGTGTATCGTTAAACTAGGTGGGTGCTAAGAGTTCCTCATTAGTTAGGAACCTAGGAGGTAGTCTTTGTTTGCCAATAATGAGGATATAATTTGTCATATTTGCACAAGCCTTGTCAGAAACAAATGCTGTTTTATTTTATGCAGTTTCTGTTTGTGCAGCAAATGCCAATTCTTTGGCCTCGTGGAATTTTGCATTCTCATGAGCAGTAGTATGTCTATTAGTTTGTGTTAGGACCACTTTTAGGGAGCATTTGGCCTTCCAGTGACTTGAGGAAATGTGGTTTGTGTCTCCTTGGTCTCTATTTTGATTGTATCTGTGTGCTAGGAATTATTCTGAACTTTCTTGCAGAATGTCCTTTCTCTTATCCCAAGTCATTTTGTCTGGTGTTTCCAATTCCACACAAAGTGAGAACTCCTCAGTCCCCTTGTTCCCAAGTCTCAAATTCCCCTTGTTTTCCCTAACCCTGTTCCCAGCATCTTCCTCTGGGATCACTTTCCTCCAGTCACACAGCTCAAGGGTCCTTGTTCTTAACCCCTTCGATGCTCATGACGGAATGGTTCCGTCATGAGCATCGGTGCCCCTGTGCTCATGACGGAACCATTCCGTCATGAGGCCAGGGGCACGAAATCCCTCTGCTGCAGACAGCAGAGGGATTTCCTTTTCTCCCCACAGCCTCGGGAGCTGGGAAGAGCTTCCCAGCTCCCGAGGCCCCCTCCCTTTCAGTGAAATGAAGATCAGCGCGCACGTCGCGCTGACTTCATTTCACTGGAACAAACCAAAATGAGCCTTTAGGCTCATTTCAGTTTCACTTCTACGTGCTCAGGGGGCTATCTCAGCCCCCTGAGCACGTAGAAAGACGGGAGAGGTATCATTGGAAAGGGGAGAATCGCCCCAGGAGGGCGGTCTCCAAGCAGGGATCCACCCACTAAGGCACCAGGGAGGGGGGAGCGGCCCCTTGGGCAAGGGCTTTTGCTCCCCCCCAAAAATTGCCAATGTTCAGTCTTTCTGCCCCCCTGGGGGGCAGATTGGGAGACACTAGCCCCCAATCTGCCCCCGAGAGGCAGAAAGACCACTAGACACTCAGGGATCTTTATTTGGTGCATTTTTTTAGGGTGGGGGCTGCCCGAAACGGGCACGCCAATGCCCCCACCCCCAGCCACCATTACAGCCTTTCTGCCCCCTGGGAGGCTGGATGGGGGCAGCAGCCCCCAATCTGCCCCCCAGGAGGGCAGAAAGCCCACTAAATGCCAGGGATTTTTTGTGTGCAATTTGTTTTAGTGTGGGCTGCCCAAAATGGGCACGCCAATGCCCCCACCCTACCCGCCACCATTATAGCCTTTCTGCCCCCCCCCCTGGGGGGCAGATGGGGGCTGTAGCCCCCAATCTGCCTCCCCGGTGGGGCAAAAAGCCCACTAAACGCCAGGGATTTTTTGTTTGTGTAATTTTTTTTTAGGGTGGGGGCTGCCCAAAACGGGCACGCCAATGCCCCCACCCCCATCACCATTACAGCCTTTCTGCCCCCCCGGTGGGGCAGAAAGCCCACTAAACGCCAGGGATTTTTTTTTGTGCAATTTTTTTTAGGGTGGGGGCTGCCCAAAACGGGCACGCCAATGCCCCCACCCCCGTCACCATTACAGCCTTTCTGCCCCCCCTGAGAGGCAGATGGGGGCAGTAGCCCCCAATCTGCCCCCCTGGGGGGGCAGAAAGCCCACTAAACGGCAGGGATTTTTTTTTGTGCAATTTTTTTTAGGGTGGGGGCTGCCCAAAATGGGCACACCAATGCCCCCATGCCCTTGCCACCATAACAGTCTTTCTGCCCCCCCTGGGGGGCAGAAAGACCACTTGACGCCAGGGATTTTTTTTTCCGCATTTTTTTTTAGGTTGGGGGCTGCCCGAAGTGGGCACGCCAATGCCCACATCCCCGCCACCATTACAGCCTTTCTGCTCCCCCTGGTCTCCCGATAAAAATGGTACCTCACACCCGTGGGTGGGGCAAGTACCCGCGACAGGCAAGGGCCCAAAACCTAGTGAGGCGACATCAAAATTACCTATCACAAACCAACCTGGTTTCAAGGGGGGTCCCATGAGTTTTTGGCCCCGGGTTCGGCGGCCAGCTAGGAAAACCTACCAAACCCACACATTTCTGAAAACTAGACACCCGGGGGATTCCAGGGAGGTATGGCTTGCGTGGATCCCCCAACGTTTTCTTACCCAGAATCCCCCAGAAACCTGAAATTTTGCTGAAAAAAATCACCTTTTTCACACATTTTTGTGTGGGAAAGTTGTGGCATCACCGGGCTGAAACAAATTTCCTACCACCCAGTGTTCCCCCAGGTCTCCCGATAAAAACGGTGCATCACTCGGGTGGCAGGCCCAAGTACCCGCAACAGGCAAGGGCCCAAAACGTATTGAGGCGACATCAAAATTGCCTATCAGAAGACAACCTGGTTTTGCAAGGGGGGTCCCATGACTTTTTGACCCGGTGCTCGGCGGCCACCTAGGGAAACCTACCAAACCCACACATTTCTGAAAAGTAGACACCCGGGGAATTCCAGGGAGGTATGGCTTGCGTGGATCCACCAACGTTTTCTTACCCAGAATCCCCTGCAAACCTGAAATTTTGCTGAAAAAATCACTTTTTTCACACATTTTTGTGTGTGAAAGTTGTGGCATCACCAGGCTGACAAAAATTTCCTACCACCCAGCGTTCCCCCAGGTCTCCCGATAAAAATGGTGCCTCACTCGGGTGGGAGGCCCAAGTACGCGCGACAGGCAAGGGCCCAAAACGTATTGAGGCTACATCAAAAATGCCTATCACAAAACGACCTGGTTTTGCAAGGGGAGTCCCATGACTTTTGGCCCGGGGCTCGGCGGCCACCTAGGGAAACCTAGCAAACCCACACATTTCTGAAAAGTAGACAGCCGGGGGATTCCAGGGAGGTATGGCTTGCGTGGATCCAACAATGTTTTCTTACCCAGAATCCCCTGCAAACCTCAAAGTTTGCTGAAAAAATCACTTTTTTCACACATTTTTGTGTGGGAAAGTTGTGGCATCACCGGGATGACACAAATTTCCTACCACCCAGCGTTCCCCCAGGTCTCCTGATACAAATGGTGCCTCACTCGGGTGGGAGGCCCAAGTACCCGCAACAGGCATGGGCCCAAAACGTATTGAGGCAACATTGAAATTGCCTATCACAAAATGTTTGGTACTTTCCCACACAAAAATGTGTGAAAAAAAGTGTTTTTTTCAGCAAAATTTCAGGTTTGCAGGGGATTCTGGGTAAGAAAACATTGGTGGATCCACGCAAGCCATACCTCCCTGGAATCCCCCGGGTGTCTACTTTTCAGAAATGTGTGGGTTTTCTAGGTTTCCCTAGGTGGCCGCCGAGCCCCGGGCCAAAAAGTCATGGGACCACCCTTGCAAAACCAGGTCGTTTTGTGATAGGCATTTTTGATGTCGCCTCAATACGTTTTGGGCCCTTGCCTGTCGCGGGTACTTGGGCCTCCCACCCGAGTGAGGCACCATTTTTATCGGGAGACCTGGGGCAATGCTAGGTGGTAGGAAATTTGTGTCAGCCCGGTGATGCCACAACTTTCCCACACAATAATGTGTGAAAAAAGGGATTTGTTCAGCAAAATTTCAGGTTTCTGGGGGATTCTGGGTATGAAAACATTGGGGCATCCACGCAAGCCATACCTCCTGGAATCTCCCATGTGTCTACTTTTCAGAAATGTGTGGGTTTGGTAGGTTTCCCTAGGTGCCGGCAGAGCTAGGGTTCAAAAACTACAGCTAGGCACTTTGCCAAAAAGGGGTCATTTTTCACAGTGAAATTGGGGTGTGTCCACGTTGCGTTTTGCATCGTTTCCTGTCGCGGGCACTAGGCCTACCCACACAAGTGAGGTGCCATTTTTCTCAGAAGACTTTGGGGAATGCGGGGTGCGTGGAATTTTGTGGATCCATGCAGACACCAGAACTTTCCACCACAGAAAAGCGAGGAAAATGTGGGTTTTTTTACACTTTTTTAGGTTTGCAAGGGATTCTGGGTAACAGAACCTGGTGAGAGCCAGTCAAGTCACCCCATCCTGGATTCCCCTGGGTGTCTAGTTTT
Source organism: Calotriton arnoldi (assembly GCA_963921515.1). Taxonomy (NCBI): domain Eukaryota; kingdom Metazoa; phylum Chordata; class Amphibia; order Caudata; family Salamandridae; genus Calotriton; species Calotriton arnoldi. The sequence continues at coordinate 1,760,385 of CAWUFW010000536.1, read as the reverse complement.
CAAAAATGTATAGGTTTGCTAGGTTTCCCTAGGTGCCGGCAGAGCTAGGGTTCAAAAACTACAGCTAAGCACTTTGCAAAAAAAGGGTCATTTTTCACAGTGAAAATGTGGTGTGTCCAGTTGTGTTTTACGCTGTTTCCTGTTGCGGGCACTAGGCCTACCCACACAAGTGAGGTACCATTTTTCTCGGAAGACTTTGGGGAATGCGGGGTGGGTGGAATTTTGTGGATCCATGCAGATTCCAGAACTTTCCACCACAGAAAAGTGAGGAAAATTTGTTTTTTTTGACAATATTTTAGGTTTGCAAGGGATTCTGGGTAACAGAACCAGGTGAGAGCCAGTCAAGTCACCCCATCCTGGATTCCCCTGGGTGTCTAGTTTTCAAAAATGTATAGGTTTGCTAGGTTTCCCTAGGTGCCGGCAGAGCTAGGGTTCAAAAACTACAGCTAAGCACTTTGCAAAAAAAGGGTCATTTTTCACTGTGAAAATGTGGTGTGTCCAGTTGTGTTTTGCGCTGTTTCCTGTCGCGGGCACTAGGCCTACCCACACAAGTGAGGTACCATTTTTCTCGGAAGACTTTGGGGAATGCGGGGTGGGTGTAATTTTGTGGATCCACGCAGATTCCAGAACTTTCCACCGCAGAAAAGTGAGGAAAATGTGTTTTTTTTTACAATTGTTTAGGTTTGCAAGGGATTCTGGGTAACAGAACCTGGTGAGAGCCAGTCAAGTCACCCCATCCTGGATTCCCCTGGGTGTCTAGATTTCAAAAATGTATAGGTTTGCTAGGTTTCCCTAGGTGCCGGCAGAGCTACGGTTCAAAAACTACAGCTAAGCACTTTTAAAAAAAAAAGGGTCATTTTTCACTATGAAAATGTGGTGTGTCCACGTTGTGTTTTGCGCTGTTTCCTGTCGCGGGCACTAGGCCTACCCACACAAGTGAGGTACCATTTTTCTCGGAATACTTTGGGGAATGCGGGGTGGGTGGAATTTTGTGGATCCATGCAGATTCCAGAACTTTCCACCACAGAAAAGTGAGGAAAATATGTTTTTTTTGACAATATTTTAGGTTTGCAAGGGATTCTGGGTAACAGAACCAGGTGAGAGCCAGTCAAGTCACCCCATCCTGGATTCCCCTGGGTGTCTAATTTTCAAAAATGTATAGGTTTGCTAGGTTTCCCTAGGTGCCGGCAGAGCTAGGGTTAAAAAACTACACCTAGGCACTTTGCAAAAAAAGGGTCATTTTTCACTGTGAAAATGTGGTGTGTCCACGTTGCGTTTTGGGCCGTTTCCTGTCGCAGGCACTAGGCCTACCCACACAAGTGAGGTACCATTTTTATCGGGAGACTTAGGGTAACACAAAATTGTAGAGCAACTGTTATTATCTATTGACTTTTGATGCATTTCTGCCTTCCAAATGAAAGACAATGTGTAAAAAGAAGTCATTTTGAAAAATGTCCTATAATTCTCATGCTAGTATGGGTACTCCCAATTTCGGAAATGTGCAAATATCTACTATTTCTAAACTCTATATTTTGTTCCCATTTCAGAAATACATAGGTGTCTTTCATACCGATTTTTCCATGTATAAATTTTCCCAGAATAATTGCTATATACCCGGTACATAATAAAAAACCATTGCAAGACGCTGCTCAGTTATTGGCTCTGGGTTCGTCGGGTTCTTGGTGAATCTACAAGTCCTATATATCGCCACAACCAGAAAGGTCCAGCGGATGTAACGGTATATTGCTTTCAAATAGCTGTCATAATTAGAAGAAGTTACAGGTGAAAACGTTGACACAAATGGCTGATTTTTTCAACTAATTTTCAATTGTTCCTATATTTAACTGTTTGTTTCTATTGCTGAATTCAGAATTTTGTCTACTTTTCAGAAATGTATGGCTTTCCAGGATCCATTATTGCTTTCATACCCATTTCTACCATTAACTGGAAGGAGGTTGAAAGCACAAAAATAGCAAAAATAGACTATGTCCCAGAAAAATGCCAAAACTGTGTAAAAATTTTTGGTTTTCTGACAAAAGTCTGCTTGTCCCTGAAAGCTGGGAAGATGGTGATTTCAGCACCACAACCCCTTTTTGATGCCATTTGCAGAGAAAAACCAGACGCTTTCATCTGTAGCCCTTTTTCGCATTTTTCCCCAAAAACCAAAATTTAGCTGTATTTTGGCTAATTTCTGGGTCCCCTCCAGGGGAATCCACAAACCCTGGGTACCTTTAGAATCCCCATGATGTTGGAAAAAAGGACGCAAATTTGGCGTGGATACGTTATGTGGTCAAAAAGTTACAGGGACCTAAGTGCGAACTACCCCAAATAGCCAAAAAAGGCTTAGCACAGGAGGGGAAAAGGCCTAGCAGCGAAGGGGTTAAGGCCACCACTCTGAGGGCTCACTGGGATAGATGGATGAATGTAGACAGACAAAGAACTGGAAGGTGAACAGATATTCAGGCACAGATGCACTCCTAAGCATGAATTGATCGGAGGAACAAGGAGTCACGCTTATATCTGTGACAGAATTGACCAGTTAAGCATTCATACATTTTACAGTCTGGACCTTGAAGAGCTACATTATAATCCCCGACCCCGTCCCAAAGTCAACAAATTGAAAGCCAATCCTAGAAAAATCACTGCATCTGCTTGCATATCCATACCTGCCAAAATGAGCAGTGCTTAGAAACAAACTAATCTCCTTTATAAAGAAGTCTATCAAAAATGTAACATTTCATAAATATTAATAGCAAACACAGCTGAGCTGATGAGTATAATGTTTACAAATTTTGAGCAGCAGTGCCAACGGTGCAATGTCAGATCATTTATGAGTGCCTCTTGTTGATGGAGAAGTGTTTCATGAATTGGGCAGAGGGATAATGGAAGAGTCACGTCTAGCCTTCTGTTCATAAGTAGACAAGTGATGTAGTTTGTACCCCGTGCTGAATTTGTGAAAGAATAAGTGCTGGTGCCCAAAGTTTTTCAGAGGAGCATGCTGGTTCTGCTGCCGAAATTCAGGGCAGTGTCTAGTCCTGCCTCTCTCTTTGTCTCAGTTTTGCAGGTTCTTTTTCTTCTCTGCGCTCTCCTTTTGTCAGTGTTTTCCCATCTTTCTCTTCCTCCTCCTTTCTCTTTTTTGCATTTCTCTATCTTCTGCGTCCAAGTCTGATGATGAAAAATAAGTGCCAGTCCCCAAAAATTAGTGCAGTTGGACCTCACCTGTAACCACAGGCTCACATTAACCACTGTTGGCACTGACATTTTGCAAAATCTGATTGTAGCTCACTATGCTCTACAGCAGTAGTCTCTACCTACAACTTTCTGTATGATACTTTTACTGTGAAATGAACAGTCCTTTCATCTGTCTGCCAGACAGCGCTGTACACTCAGGTGTTCAGGGATTGCACTCTACAATCAACTCAGGGCAAAAGGTCACGTGCACTGCAGTTTCAATAGTTCAGAGCAAAATCTTAAAGCAAGGGTTCATCTGATGCAGCGCAATGATTGCTGATCTGCAGACTGTAGTTAAATTGAGTTTTAGTTGCACTAAGGCAGAGAGGAACAGCCTAGATGAGAACTTAGGGCTCGATTACGAGTCTGACTGTCCACAGACCGCCAGACTCCCGGGTGCACAGCGCTGGGGGTTTTCCAACCATCCTTTTACAATTAGGGCGGTCAGACTGCCATTGTTCCACTGCAACCATTCCCTGGTGGTGGTGTGGCGGTGTAGAGGCAGCAATATGCTTGGCGGGACTGCCGCGGTCCCGCCAAGCATATTACAAGTTTCCTCTCCGCCACGGTTTTCATGGCAGTTCCTCCTCCATGACAACCGTGGCAGAGAGGAAACAAAGGGAGCCCTATAGGGACCCCTGTTGCCTCTGGGCCATGTGGTGAATGCATGTGGGCACAACATGTGCCCCCTTATGTGCATGCACCCCAGTTCCTGCACAGCATGGACTTTATAGTCCATGCTGTGCAGGAACTGTTTTTGGCGTTCCCATTGTGGTGCCCATTTTCTGAGGCACCGCCGTGGGAATGTAAAAAAAAAAAGACCGCCAGACATGAGAAACACTTGTAATCTGGTAGGCGGCGCGACCACAGGTTTGACGGTGTGGTGGCAGGTCGGACCCTGCTCCGCACCACCAAACTCATAATCAGGCCCTTAGTGCCAGCTATAAAAAATGTAAAGTATATGTATATACTTCATCTGCAGGCAGTGTCACTGTAATCCTTTCTCACAGATGTTTACTAATCGTAGAGCATTTATTTCCCTCCATTTGAGGCTGTGCGTGATGCATTGGTCAGGTTGGAGAATGAATGGAGGCTACAAGTTAACATCTTATTAAGCCAACAGAAACATGATCTTTATAAACCTCACAAGTATATTTATTTTGGCTGCTCTTTTATCTCTAATCCTGGTTTGCCACTTTGAGGGATAGCAGTCCTGCAAGGAAATGACACTAGCACTAAACAGCGGAAAGCTACTTATTCAGGAAGTCAGTCTAACAATCAAGTACCCAAAATTGTGGCCTCGCGCAACCCTTTTATGTCTGGTGTAAGCCAAGACCTTTTGTCTAAAAAAAAAGAAAAATGTATACATATACACATAGAAGGCTATTTTAGCCATCCCTCTTCATTAATTGGTCTGCTGTGATGTTATTCACATTTTACTTCCACCCATTACTGCCTACAGAATGGGGCAATGTACCAGTCTACTTTAGCCATTGGCTTAACTCTTAGTGACGGATGGCATTGCGCCTCATTACAGTATCCTTCCCCATAGCCACTGAGAGAAAAGTAGTCTGTCTACGGTCATCACCATACGGCACACCATCACTTCAGGCAACTGGGAGTTCTTGTATGTGGTAAAGGGAGTGGTGCTAGAAAGAGCTGTTCAGTGCTGGCAAACAGAAGCAATAGTTGTTTAAAAGGAACTTTGGGCGCACTTTGAGCGGCCACATTTGATTTTTTTAGCTCCCTCTAGCACTCTAGGTGCCCACAGCTCCCAGCAGACCATTAATTAAATATCACTGATCCAAAACTACATGACAGTAGAATTTCGCTGCACATGTATGTAGACAAATAAATGATACCACATTTATGGTAAATTGAATGAATAATTTGTAAATACATTTTAAACATAAGTATAAATGAAAGTGTTACTAAAGTTTCACGGAGTGACTTTAGGCTTTGGCTGTATATTTCCTTTCCATGAGCTAAAAAGGCATTCATGATACCCTAGCTCCCTGCCCCGAATCCGTCCACAACTTTCAGTCCTCTTTCATGTTCTCTGCTACTTGTGCTTGTCGCATGCTGTTACAGAGAACACCCTGCCTTACAAACCTCTGGTTTAATGAAGAACAGGAAAGCTCATGTAATCTTTATTCCCCTTAGTCCATCTAGTCCTTATCACGTTCATTACTGATGAGGTGATGTCACCTCACGACAGGAACAAAGCAGGAGAATTCTTGAATGCTAAGCTCACTCATCCAACCTGAGGGGCATAAAAGAGGCTGGTACTCTTGGCTGCTCCTGTATATATCCAAACCCCTGTCAAAGGACTGAAAGGAGGGAGGGTGGGAGTTAATGACTGTGAGGAGGATCAGATGGACTGTGGGTAATGAAGATTACTTGTAACTAACTCAGGCATTACCCCCACATCAACCGTTCTCACCTCAGCTATTACAGACTATGTATACCAAAGCTGAAGTCCTTTGACCAAATTATAATAATACCATACAGACTTGACTATGCAAAACACAAGTTTTAATGGAAGCAAAAAGACTAAACAGGTGCACACTACCACCATTTATATTGCTGAACTCAGTAAGCCTGTCTCCAGATTCAACTGAGAGTTTGAGACAGAATTAAGCAGATAACGCTTCACAAAAATATGCTCTGATGTCCAAGTGCCCCCCGTTCATCTTTCGTTAATCCATTTTCCCTGCAGTTCTGCCCAGGAAGCGGCCATCCCTCTCATACAGTGCCCCTGGATAGGAAAATCTAAGTCATTGTCCTGCAACACCATCAGGAGAGTAGACCTGATCCATCTGTTGAGGGTCACAGTGATAGCCTTCGTACCCCTTCCAGACGGTCCAAAAGTCACAAACAAGTAATCAATCTTTCAGTATTGTTGAGACCCATTATATTAAATCAAAAGAGCTCTTTTGACATCTAGCGTGCTCAACAATTTTACTCTTCATTAGAAAGGAAAGGAAAGAAAGAAGGAAGAATCATTTCCTGAGATCTATGAAAGACAGAATTGACCTGAGGAAAAAAGTAAGATCAGGTTTCTAAATAACTACATCTCCAAGAAATTTAACATAAGTTGGGGGACATATCAGAGCCCCAAAGTCTGCCACATACTGAAATCTGTCTTGTGTTCACTGGAAGTTACTAAAAACATAGGATCTGTAAAGGCCCGACCTGCAATCCATTTAACATTTTAGATATTTAATAATTATATATAATATATGTGCATTTTTAATATAATTTGTATATACTATGTAATTAAAGTTTTTAAATAGAACCCATGGGAAGGCTAGTCCAACTCTTTACATTTCACTAAAAGAAACCTCTTGTTCCCAAAGGCACATTAAGGACTTTACTGTTACTCCTTCCACACTCCCCAGTGCAGCCCCTTCTGCTATTTGTACCTACCCCTTTTTATACTGTGACGAATATATCTGTTTCAAATAACATGACAATCACAAACCAATGGTGCAAGTCAATGCTTCAAGTCATGGGTACTTGTAAACAATTCCTCAAGGGCCAAAAAGTATTGTCTGTGGCATGCCGGAGGGCCAAATTGATGCAAGCAGGATGAGGGTCGGGGTGGCTTAATGTGGGTGTAGGGGGAAGCGAAACGTGTACATGGTGTGAAAAACATACCAAGCCTTCACATGGCTTCCATCTGCCACCCGTACTCGAACCTCATGTGCAAAGAAATAAAGACAAAGAAATAGCTTTTGGTGTAAAATGTGAGACGGAAAGCGATATTCATCTTGTGAGTGGATTGCACAGTGTGAAATTAGAAAACTTGGGATCAATCCCAGCTTCCCCACTTGACCAAACTGTGTGATTCTTGGCAATTGTTTTATTTCACTTCCTCCTTTTTCGTCATTACCACGTATGAGAGCACCTTCAAATGCTTGACTTCAGGTGTGTGCTGTACAAAACCTTCTCTTGTGTTTGATTTAATAAATTATAATGTTGTTCCAATAATAGTAACAACCGAAGCTAGATAGAGGGTGCACCTCACAAATGACTTGCCTCTTGGTTCACTTATTGCATTTTTGTCCAGAAGTGGAGGAATGAATGTTTCTAAGTTCATGTTTGACAATTATCACTTCTAATAAATGGCTCTCAATGCTGTGATTTAATCTGATGTACTAAAGTGATTAAGCAGGGGCGTCTGGTATCCTTTAAAAGTGGTGGGGCATGGGAGTTGCCCCACTGCTTTCCAAGAGACAGAAAAAAAACTAGCACTATAAATAAACACTAAAAAACTGGCATGTATTACAGTAACATTATAAATAAAATAAATGCGTGTCCTCTGTATCCTCCTTTGCAGGCTCCAAGCACGAGTCGAAGAGCTAACTTCACTAAGCAATCCAGACGCTGCTGTCATGCTGTTAATCATCATGAGAGCAGTGCCAGTATTGGATGGAGCGAGCTGGCTAGATGCTCCTTCAAGCCCTGGAGGCCTGTGCGTGGTCTCCACCCAGCTGTCTAAAACAGCTGGGTGGAGAACTTCAAAGTGTGAATGTTACTTGTGCCCGCACAAGACTGCCAGTCAAAGTGACTTGCACACTTTGGAACGTCCAGCCAAGCCACTGCTCTAGTTCTCTATGCTGCCAATTGGCAGCAGAGGACATGCCCCCAA